>CM056611.1:15819081-16134081 GCA_029721355.1 Tegillarca granosa | reverse complement strand
AACGGGGGTTCCGACTTTGTGAACACACCTCCTCCTACAGTTTTCAACCAAAAGCCTTGAAACTTCGCAGAATGTTTCTATATATATTGAAGATGTGCACCTGACTTTTTTGAAAATATTTCAGGATTTTTTCCCTATTTTTTCCAGACTTTGAAACTTAGTTACTTTGTACTGTATATATCAAAAGATTATCAAAGATGTGCACCTGACTTCATCGCATTGTTTTCCAGAGTTTGAAAAAAAGAGTACATATTTTGTGAAATAACTCCTCCTACATTGTTTCACGAAGAGAGATATATATGTATCAAAATGGAAAGATTATGTTTAATTTCCATTTTATTCTGTATGATAGATTCACAACTTGTCTCTGGAGGAATGCAAAAGACTATTAACAGTGTGTGTGTGTGTGTGTGTGTGTGTGTGTGTGTGTGTGTGTGTGTGTGTGTGTGTTGATGAATAGTACAAAACTGTGATTTTTTTTTTTTTTTTTTTTTTTTTTTTTTTTTATTAGCGAAAGTAACATACAAAATAAATAGAAATAATTATAAGTTAAACATAAAAAAATATATACTATTGATACATAGCATAAGTATAACATCATTATCAATGACATGTTAGCTTTCTTTTTTTTATATAAAGAAAATATGTGAGAGAGAGAGAGAGAGAGAGAGAGAGAGAGAGAGAGAGAGAGATTGATGACATTTATTTCTATCATATGGTCTCTTTGTTACAGCATATATATTATCTAAACACTAGTGCATAAAATGTTGTGAAATTGTCTCCATGACAATATGAATGAATCTACATTGTTGAATTTAACTGAAATAGATTTCTGAATATCATACATATTAGATAGACATTGTTTGAAAGCCATTAGAGACAGCAATTTATTTTGACATTTGGTTTTATAAATATAATATTTCATATTTAATAAAACTAGATTCTTCTGTTCATTTCTTGATTCGAAGTCTCCAAATATTAGTGCTAATTTGTTAAGATTTAGAGCAAAATTATTCGAACTTAGCCAGTTGTCAACATCTTGGATAAATTTCTGTGTATTTTGACATTCCCAGAACAAGTGTAAAATTGTTTCATTCTCTGTTCTGCAAAAAGTTATTTTCATTTTATGTAAGAGGTAGTTTGTGCCTAAGATTCTATGATTTATTCTATACTGGAACCATTGTAATTTTGACCCTACATTTCTCTTAAAGAAAAGTTTATAAATTTTCTTCCAGTCTTCGTTTGTTAAATTTTCAAAAATATCGGCCCATTTCATTTTTGAGGATGGTTGAACGGTATTATGTTTTAATATATTATACATATCTTTTGAACCCTTTTTGCTTTTAAAAATATTCTTATAGAAAGAGGTATAAAAGGATTTTTTCTTTTTGTATTACTGACATAATTCCATTTGTTTTTAGCATACTTTTTACAGCTGAAATGGTACTTTTATATTCTAAGAAGTTTGTATCACAATGATATGTGTTATTTAATTCCATAAGGGACATGAATTTTCCATTTATTGTTAAAAGATCATTTATAAAAATAACTCCAGCATTAAACCATTTTTGATGAAAGACTATTTTGTTTGCAATTTTAATATTGTTATTGTACCAGATTGGGTATTTTGCAGGATCGTTTGTGTATTCCTTTTTAAAGTTTTTAATTAGTATTTTCCATGCCTTTAAAACATCAATCCAAAATTGATTATCAACTTGAGAGATTACTCTATTTAGATATTCTTCTCCAAAGCAAGTTAATTTTTTTATATTTAATGTTTTCTCTACTATATAGTTCCATTTTCCGTTCTGAAAGACGATTCTTCTGATCCAAGACGTTTTGATTGCATTTATGTATGATTCTAATTCTATCATTTTTAACCCCCCTTCAAAATATTCCTTTACAACTACTTCCCGTTTTACCCTACCCTTTGGACCATTCCATATAAAATCATAAAACATTTTATTCAAGTCACTAAGCATTTTTTTGCTCGGTAATGAGTAAAATAAGTGGTTAAACTGTGATATAATAAATGTTTTTAGAATCGTAATTTTACCTAATGGCGTGAGATTTCGTTTTCTCCAAATTTCTAGTATTTGTTTTGATTTCTTAATTTTTTTCTGAAAGTTCAGTTCGCACATTTTTTCAATATCAACATGAAAAGTGATACCTAGTAGATTAAATTGTGTTAAGCCCCACTGGAGATTATATTCATTACAAAGTTTTTCCTCACTGTACTTTTTGCTTCCTATCCATACAAGTTGAGTTTTATCCATATTCATTTTCAATCCAGATATATTAGCAAACTTGTTTAGTTCTTTCAGGGTTTCTCGGAGTGAGCGTTCGGAACCGTCTAATATAATTGAAGTGTCATCTGCGAAAAGTGATAGTTTGATTTCTATTTCATTAACTTTAATGCCTTTGATATTGATATTATTTCTTAATTTTATTGCCAGAATTTCGACACATAGTAAAAAAATGTAAGGGGATAGAGGATCTCTTTGTCTGCACTCGCGTTTTATGTCGAAAAAATTTGTAAGGTGACCACACTGCATTACTGCAGATTTGATATTTGTATAGAAAGTCTTTATCCATGATCTTAAAGATATGCCAAAATTAAAGAATTCTAAAACGTTTTCAAGAAAAGACCAAGATATAGAATCAAAGGCTTTTTCAAAATCGATTAATAGCAAAATGCCAGGGATATTGTTTTTTTCTGTATACGCCATAATATCATATATAAGTCGCGTATTTTCACCAATGTATCTTTCACTTATAAATCCTGTTTGGTCATTTCCAATAATATCATTTAACAAAGGTTTAATTCTATTAGCAATTGTACCCGACCCTATTTTATATACAGTATTTAGAAGGGAAATTGGTCTCCAATTTTTTAAATATTGTTTTGGTTTGCCATCTTTTGGGATACATGTAATTATTCCCTGCTTTTGAGTTATAGATAATTCTCTCTTATTGTAGCCACAGTTAAGTGATCTAACAACTAAATCTCCCAAATCTATCCAAAATACTTTATAAAATTCAGTGGTGAAGCCATCCGATCCAGGACTTTTGTCATTTTTCATGTTTTTTAGTGTTCGTAAAGCTTCTCGATTTGTAATTAATCCTCCAATTTCAAGTGATTGTTTCTGAGAGAGTTTAGGAATATTAAAATTTGGAAAATCCGTATCTAATTTTGGGTGGGATATATTTTCGTTTTCCGAATATAGTGATTTATAAAAGTGTTCGACCTCAAGCAGGATTTGTTTTTGGTTTGTTATCAAATCTCCGTTTTCTGTTTCTATTCTTGGTATAATTTTATTCACATAGTTTTTTGACTCTAAATTACAAAATAGTTTTGTTGGTTTTTCACCTTCCGTAATCCATTGTGACCTTGACCTTATAAAACTACCCCTCATCTGTTCTTTTCTCAAATTTTCTAACTGTTCCCGTTTCCCTTCTAAAATATCGACTGTTTCGTTTGTTAATGTTTCTTCTAGATTACTTATGTCATTAATTAATTTTGATTCAAGTTTTTTGTTTTCTTTTTTACGATAACTCGCATATGAGATACTTTTTCCACGAATTTCCATGAGAAGTGTTTCTAGAAAAAGTTGATCATTAATTTGAAACTGAATCTCGCGGTTAGGGATAAGATGTACGTTTTCTAAATTATAAACTGGAATTATATATTGTTTCTTTATGTCTAATATCAGATTTTTAATCGCGCGTATAAATCCTATGTCAGAAAGTAAAGAGTTGTTAAATTTCCATAGACCCTTTCCTTTTTCAAATTTATTTAATTTAGTGTAAGTCTTATTATAGAATGATCAGAACGGTAGCTAGGGTCAATACAAGTAGAAATTTCCGCGGAAAAAAGAGTTTGAGATAGCACGAAAAAATCTAGTCGAGCTTGTTTTAAAGGACGCGTTTTTCTCCATGTATATCTTTTTTTAGTTGGGTATAGTTCTTTAAAGGGATCAATGCAACCGTTTTCAAACATAAGGTCTAGAAGTTTATCACGCGCTTTAGGATTATTAATTCTAACGTAATTGTACATATCTAATTCCGGATCTAAACAGAGGTTAAAGTCTCCACAAATAATAAAATTATCATTAGAGAAATCATGAATTAATTCAAATATGTTTTCATAAAACTGTGGACAGTCTGAATTCGGACCATAGATAGTAACTAGTGTGAATTTTATTTCGTCTATGAGAAGTTCTAGTGCAATAAAATTACCATTAACATCGCCTTTTTCTTTCAATACTTTATAGCTGAAATTATTATTTAGTAAAATACATACGCCACGCGAATTATGCCTGAAAGAACTAAAAAAGCAATCATTGCCCCATTCATTTCTTATTCTGTTTTCTAAATCTGAAGTGAAATGTGTATCTTGTAAACAGTATATATTCGCTTTAATTTTTTTCAAATACTGAAAAACATTAATTCTCTTTGAGGTGTCTTTCAGACCATGACAATTTACAGATATAATATCAACCATTACACAAGATAAGTTTCAAAAACAAAGACCATATACATATGAGCATTAATTCTATAAGTAACATTGTGGAAAGTATAACGTTGAAAGGGAAATAGTGTAAAAGGTGAGAAAGAAAAAAAAATAGATGAATGGGGATAGTAAAAGAAAGTTTATAGTCTGTGACTAGAAGTTTCTCCAGTTTTCAATACAGATCTCGTATGTCACCGTAGCGGATTTTTGTAAATAAACGCCTGCTAGGAGCAATAAACTAACAATCATAATGGTATAAGAACAAGAACGTTAATTGTAAACATCCTGACTTGGGTAACAGTGTATATACAAAGCGGGGTAACTCCTGAATAAATCAGATTGAAGAATGCGCGGGAAAATTGGCTTAGTCAAAATAAAGTAAGGAGAAAGTATGTGTAATTAAGTAGTTTGTATCGGGAAAAGATTGTGCGACGAAAAGAAAATAATTTTCTGGGTTAAATCTAAGCACTACTAGGGGGAAAATAGCAATCATGAAAAAAAAAATGTATACAAAAACTAAACTGCTATATCTTAAACTACAAAGTACTGTAGCAAAAAGATAACAATCATGAAAAATAATATACAAAATACCGAACTGCTATAACTAAAAAAAGAAAAAAAAAAAAACAATACTACATATATTCACCTATATACAGGGCTAGATAAGTATTGACAGTGTGCAAACATAAAAATCTTTTTGTCAATGTTAGTTTCGTACTTATTTTTTTATATTTATTTACTGTATTATGTACAACAGAAAGTTTTTATGTAAAGCTGCTGTACGTAATATCCATTTATCTAGCATTTCTGTGAAGTGGCTTTCTGTATAGCAGTTCGCGCAGCATTTTTGAAATAGGCAAATCTCTTATGACCGAGTTTTTGGCCAAATACGCGTGACACAATTACAAGGGCATTATTTATCCCATCCTCCTTCATTGCATCTAGAACGCACCTCCCTCCTCCATATTCGCCGTCGTCATCGATGCCATCGTGAATAGTGCCCTTTTCATCTGTAAAGCGATAGGCTATGATATTATGAGTAGAAGATACTACTGACGGTATTGTTAGTAACTCACTTAAGGCGCTGCGTATTTCTTCCAAACTAGAGACTGGGACAGTTCTACCAATAATGTGATTTCCATTTTCAGCGTGCGTATCCCCAACAGAAAATTTAAACTTATTTTTCACATATAGCGCTGTGTGAAACACATCATGAGCCCGCGGTAATTCTACTTTTTCTCGATGCACTGTTCCACTTCTTTTGTAAATCAGTTTGTCACCTATAACTTTAGTGTCAACCTGCTGTTTATTCAATTGTGTTTGAATTTGGAAGAGGCGTTTTCTTTTTTCACGTATTGATTCCGGAAATTGTTGGTTTATTCTAATATCAGACTGTTTTTCTCTTAGTTTTTTTGCATTTCTAAGAATAGAATCATGATCTCTCAAATCTCTTAGTCTGACTACAACAGCTCTGGGGAATCTATTAAACTTGGGAGTTGGGGGGCCTGTTCTAAAAATCTGATCCACGCTAATCTCGTTAGCAATACCTAGATCATCTTTGAATAATTTCGCTACTCTTTCACGTAAATTTTCACCATCGCTCTCTGTTAGACCTGTAATAACTATGTTATTTTTCATACTTCTACTTTGTAAGTCTATTATTTCTCTTTGCTGAATATCTAATTTTTGTTCAAGTTTCATGACATAACCTCTGATTAATTTCAGTTCATCATTTACCCTCTTATTTTCTTGTTGAAGTAACGTAATGTCACTTAAATGATTATTACTCTCTATTGTAATAGCCCCAATCTTGTCATGTATACCCCCTTCTTCCCTTAAACTTTGCTCTATAACTTTTCTATCTATATCTGATATTTTCACTTCATGTTGGTTCATTCTACCCAGAACCGATTCTAAAGTGTTTTTAATGTCACCAATAATAATACCCTGTAATATTTCTGTTATTTCAGATGAAGATTTCATATTTGCCTTAACATTAATATTTTCCATATTTATATTACCTGTATGGTCAGTTTGGTTACCTGTATCTACCGTAACTACAGTGTCTATTGTTTCAGTATTACTGCCTGGGCTTAAGCTATTAAGAGATCTACTCACTGAACTATTCACTGTACTTGTTGTATCTGATTTTCCTGAAATAACTCTTTTTCTTTTTCTTGTTTTACCCATCTATCTTTAAAGTCACAATCACAAAAACATTACAAACATTTCAATACCAAATTCATACTACAACTCCTTTGAAAACTGGAGAAAAATTTAACATTTTTACCGAATGTAAACCATGTCTTTTCACCTCACAGTACAAAACTGTGATAGTAGTTAACAATAAACCAATGACTTTAAGAACTTAAGCATTTTAGTGTTTAAACAAACATTCATTTAAATGGCTTCTTAGAATTTTCCTTCCACACTTTACACCCATTCAATAGAAATTTAAAAAACAACCTGGCCCATTGAGTCTTTGACCCATTTTATAAAATGAAAATTAGAAATTCAATAAAATCCACATTTAGCTCAGAATGTTGTCAGAGAGTTTAAAAAAATGAAGTTATTAAATCTCTGCCGACTTCAGTGTCTTGTATTCACAATTTTGATTGGACCAAATGTCATATGATCTATTTATAATTGTCATTACGCAATGAAGTAGCTGCGATAATGCCGATGTAGCTTGACCTCATTTGGAAGCTGAATCAAGTAGAAATCCATACCTATCTATTTAGTTTTATCGGCAAAGATTGTCAACACCATAAATACATAAATATAGCTCACCTAGGCTTTTGAATCCGGAACTCCATTTGTTAAACGTAGTCAAGTCTCTTTATCAGTGAAGAACGGAAATTCTGAGAACAGGGTTTCATTTAAAAGAGGTTTTTATTTCACCTGACGATGTTGCATCGGGAACGTTATAATTTACTATTGAACGGGTAGTCCTGGTAGCTTTAACTTAGTTTAACCAGAAAAATTCCACGTCGAGTGAATCAACTCGGTCAATATCCTATTATAATAATCCCATTTCAAATCACTCGGGCATAAAATTGACAGAGAATTTCTGAAAATTCCATATTCACGTTGGCAATCGAAATTGCCCTGAATATATAAAAAATTTTTTAATCCCATTTCAAATCACTCGGGCATAAAATTGACAGAGAATTTCTGAAAATTCCATATTCACGTTGGCAATCGAAATTGCCCTGAATATATAAAAAGCTAAAAAGGTTTCGTATCAATATACCTGTATCAAAAATCGATCTTCAATTTGAATATTTTATAAAGGTAGATATATAAACGTCGATGTAGTCATGGAAGGAAAGCTCAGTCATAACGTGTAATGAAATCCTTCCCATGTAGAGAAAAAAATTCGAATTATTAAATACTTTGAATTAAAATAGCGTTCATGTTGTTGTTGTTCTTGTTGTTGTTGTTTTTTTTTTTTTTTTTTTTTTTTTTTTTTTTAAATCTGATTTTATTTCACTTATTATTGTAATGTAGCTACACGCTTTTTTGTTTCTGGTCAAAATTCAGATTTTTTTCACTTATTAATTGGTTTACATAAGGTAACTATTATTTCGAGGTTTACTGTCTGATTCACGTCTGCCGTAGCACTAGTTTTTTTAAGGTTTAGAAGAGATATCAAAAAAATTTGTAGAATGCCACATACCGTTATGACGTATGCATTTGGTCGTGATTAACTGACACCAAACTAAATGCCATCTTAGCTGGGGTATAAAATGCAGAACTTTTTAAAATCCTTACGGGGATTTAATATAGAAAAACACACAATCACTCATTCCGAAAATACATCGCTGTAATAATCATGCGGGTTAAGGTAGAAAATTCTGGAATAGTTCATTCAGCTGTAGGTAAGATCGCTGTTGTTGGGCCTACAGTATATATTCCTTTTGCTGTCAAGCTAGCAGACGATATTACCTGGCCACCGAAAATGGGAAAGTCGGTCATGCGCAATGCTATTTTCTTAACCCGCATGATTTTCCAGCGATGTATTTCCGGAATAAGTGTTTGTGTTTTCCCATATTAAATCCCCGTAAGGATTTTAAAAAGCTCTGCGTTTTATACTCCGGCTAAGATGACATTTATTTTGGTGTCAGTTAATTACGACAAAATGCATACGTCATAACGGTATGTGACATACTACAATTTTTTTATATCTCTTCTAAAACCTTGAAAAACTAGTGCTACGACAGACGTGAATCAGACAGTAGTTAAATTATTACAAAATACAACAATCTGATTGAACACCAGCATACACGAAATGGGGAAAAGGAACAATAAGAAATCTGTACAGTCCAGTGCTCTAGGATTTTTCCTTGACACTAACTTTCCACGGGAAAGTCACAATAGAAATTCCACGTTCCCACAGAAAAATTTCACTTTCTCCATACCTTGGGAAGAAAAAATATAGAAAGCAGAAGTAGTATTACACATAAAGTTGTTCTTCAAACTCTGTTTTGTTTATTGTATATTAACATTTCACATTTTATAAATAACAAAATTTTTATAAAGTCAGTTGTTTTTAATATTCTATATTAGAAAACAAATAACAGATTTTCTGACAAACAAAACAAAAAATCGCTACTTGATGCGAAACTATAAAGCCAAATATAGATATACAGAAAGCATACGAGTTATCTTCCTTTATCAGTGAAGAATGGAAATTCCGAGAACAGGTTTTCAATTTGAAGAGGTTTTTATTTCAACTGACGATGTTGCATCGGGAACGTTTACTAGTGGAAAATGTAAAAAAGTAACTGTATTGGATAATGAACAACATGCATTTTTGTAATGAATTTCACTTTTCCACGGATAAGACAGACAATATTTATCACTTTCCCGTAACCAAAATCCACTTGGTACGGGAGAAGGGAAATGGGAATCCTAGAGCACTGCAGTCAAAGGTCGATTCTGATTTATCTGTCATATAAAGATTTTTTCTTTCAAAATTCAAAATTCTGCACTTTCAGAATAAGAGTGGATTAGAGCGATGGTGTTCACACGCCATTTCACACTTCGTCATCCCGTGCTGAATCACAACGAACGTTCTGATTGGTTAATCCTATTGACCTAAAAAAAAATATTTTTCTGAGGCAAAAGTGCTCAATTTCGTATGACAAGGTTGTTTGAATGTTGTTTTACGTCACATTAATTCTTTTTAAGCTTCTCAAAGCAAGACATTTTATTAATCTCGAAGATTAATTTTGTCACTTGTGCATGTGGTGCGTAAGTTTCCAAGTTTTTGATCTGCATTGCACGGACTAATGGTGATCTTTAGAGTGCTAGGCTAGTACACTCGCCAGCAATGTCGCAGATTAACACCAGACACCACCCAGTCCATTATACTGGTACCAAGCCAACCAGTAAGTGCCTACGACAAGTAAAATACCTTTCCAACTCGCGGTCGGCTTGCATCTAGCTTCTAAAAATGCGTAAATGAGGCGTGACATTTCGAAGATAAGAGTCTTTATACCATCCAAAACAGACATAAAACATAAATAAAACTACAATTAATAATAAAAATACTTATAGCAAAAAAAAACCCGCATTTTCAAGACAAATATTGTTATGAACAACAGTGAACAATACATAGCCTAATGTTGTTCCAAAAACAAAACAAGAGGCCCATGGGCCTTAACGCTCACCTGAAGATATTGTCCAACGCAGTTTGCAAAGTGCAATAGACAATATATTAAGTACAGAAACTTTAAAAGTTTTCTCAAGTTAAGAACTCCCACAAAACTTTATCAGAAATATATCCACTCACATTTCATTTATAAATAGCTTATATAATATGCATGAAGTAACTGTAGTGCAATGAATAATTTCCAAATCATAAATCAATTTCAGTATACTTGTGCAGCTATGTCCTTGACCTTTGAACATATATGACCTCAAAATATATATGATTGTCATGTCAATACCTACAATATTCTAAAATACATGCCTATACAAAAAGTTAATAGTTTTCAAGATATTTAGCAATTTAAGTCTTTTTTTTGCAGCTGTGACCTTGACCTTTCAACATATGACCTTAAACCATATATCAAAATGATTGTCATGTCAATAACTACAATATTCTAATATACATGCCTATACAAAAAGTTGATAGTTTTCAAGATAATTAGCAGTTTAATTTTTTTTTTTTTTTGCAGCTGTGACCTTGATCTTTCAACATATGACCTTGAACCATATATCAAAATGATCGTCATGTCAAAACTTACAATATTCTAATCTACATGCCTATACAAAAGGTTAATAGTTTTCAAGATATTTAGCAATTTAAGTCTTCTTTTGCAGCTGTGACCTTGACCTTTCAACATATGACCTTGAACCATATATCAAAATGATCATCATGTCAATACCTACAATATTCTAATATACATGCCTATACAAAACATTAATAGTTTTCAAGATAATTAGCAATTTAAGTATTCTTTTGCAGCTGTGACCTTGACCTTTCAACATATGACCTTGAACCATATATCAAAATGATCGTCATGTCAATACCTACAATATTCTAATATACATGCCTATACAAAAGTTTAATAGTTTTCAAGATAATTAGCAATTTAAGTCTTCTTTTGCAGCTGTGACCTTGACCTTTCAACATATGACCTTGAACCATATATCAAAATGATCGTCATGTCAATACCTACAATATTCTAATATACATGCCTATACAAAATGTGAATAGTTTTCAAGATATTTAGCAATTTAAGTCTTCTTTTGCAGCTGTGACCTTGACCTTTCAACATATGACCTTGAACTATATATCAAAATGATCGTCATGTCAATACCTACAATATTCTAATATATATGCCTATACAAAAAGTTAATAGTTTTCAAGATATAGTGACAAATATATAATTTTTATCAAATTCCCCACTCAGTGCCTCATAATTTCCCCATTTTGAGTCCCATGGCTACCATTTGTGCAAATCTGAAAATAGATGACCTAAGGATGTTATAAATGAAATAACTAAGGTATACCTCTTGTAGATTCAGAGGAGAAGATTTTTAAAGTTTTTCACTATTTCCCCCCTTATGGGGCCCCAAGGGGACATAAATCCTTCATTTGAAATCTGAAAGAGCTTCATCCAGGCATGATGGTTACCAAGTTTCATTAAATTTGGCCCAGTGGTTTTGGAGGAGAAGATTAAAATGTAAAAAGTTTACGCACGACGGACGACGCACGACGCACGACGGACGACGCACGACGGACGAAGATGGATAGCAAAAGCTCATCTGAGCTTTCAGCTCAGGTGAGCTAAAAATATACAAAAACTCAACATGTCTGTAATATACATGAAAGCATCACGCCTTGTCAACGGGTTTTCGATGAGAATATCACACTAGTTTCAATCTTCTTTTGAACAATCGAGTAATTTTTGGAAAAATTACAAGCTATATATGTGCACAACAAACAGAATAGTCAAAATATGGTCAAAGCGATGCAATACAATAGTTTTGGATTATCATTAACTTACCTGTAGAATTATTACGCCCACACATAAAAACCTACCACAAAAAACTCACCTTGTTAAAAATCCATCTATAGTAGTCAAATCGGCCTAAAAATAAAATCCAACTTCTATCTTCTCCTCGTGTCAATTCGTTTCCTTCCAAATTAAAAGTTGAATTTTAAATTCCAATCTTATCTTGTCTCGGTACGACGATAAGATGATCGATACAAAATGACAATGACTGGGTCAGATACAATACGATAATAATGATATATATATATTTATTATCTGTACATATAGGTCTGTCATCATAAATCATATATTTACAAGCAAATGTTGACAAAAACCAGGGCCATAAAATTTACGCATCTAAAGGGTGTTTGTGTTGTTGTTGTTTTTATTATTATTATTATATTATCATTATTATTATTATTATTGCTGTTATTATTGTCATATACCATTTTTGAATGTATTTTTATTGTCGTGCCATTTTTATTTTTATTATTAAATTCAAAAATGGTATATGACATTATTATTATTATTGTGTGGAGTAGAGTAATGGTGTTTAACGTCCAGGCACTGTTAAATAGTTTTTTATCGAGGCAGTTGTTTAAAGACAGTAGAGGAAACCGGAGGGCCCGAAGAAAACGACGAGCGAACAGACAGAATTTCTCATACTGTTGGTACTCCGTAAGTGGAAAGTCGTGGGTTCGAACGCCGGCCGGGTCTGACCCAAGACTTGAAAGTGGGTAGTGACTGTTTTTTCGCCAAGCACACGGCATTACGAAATGAAAGTCACGGTTCTTTTGGATGGGAACTTAAAATAAACGAAGTCCCATGTCATGGCAGGCATGGCACGATAAAGAACCCTGCTGTATAATGCCATCAGCGCAACGCACAGGCAAAATTTCTGCACTTTCGCCTATAGCTGGCGACGTCTCCATATAAGTGAAATATTCTTGACTGGGACGTTAAACACCATTACTCAACTCAACTCATACTGTTGGTAGATTGTTTGTAATTTTGTTTAATGTCGCACTTGAAAGGAAATAGCTTATCAATTTTTAATGATCAAAAGAAGAAGTTCGTGTATACGTGAGATGAGCGAGTGTATGGCGTCTTGTTAAATCGAACACTAAAAAGGTGCTAGCTCACAGTCAGTATGCCGCAGTACACTCTTCCACATTATACTGACATTATTATGTCGTTTTAATATATACTCAACTATTTATCCATATCTTCAAATGCTTGAACCTGCCCAGGCGGAATACGAACCTTGGCGTTGAGAGACGCTTTGAATCGTAGGCACACGCTTTAGAACATTTGACCGGCGAGATCCAAGCTCGCAAAGAACTGGTATTTTTAATTATGTTCTCAGTTAATAAGCTTTATTTATTTTTTACTCAAAACACCAAACAATAAACGTAAACAATAAATATAAATAGATATTTTTTATTATTTACATATTCAGAAAAAATTCAAAAAGCTTGAAAAAATGGAACATCTATATACATGTATTACAGAAAATATTTATAAATGTCGCACGAATAATCATAAACAATTTAGTGTTTAAGCATTTCGCTCTACTAAATAATATGCATCCTCTTTTGTTGTGGTGAAGTATAGGTGTTTCATGCTTTTTGAAAGGAACTCAATTTTGATGTTTTTATAATTTAAATAAATAAATAAATAAATTAAATTAAATAATAAATAAATAAATAAATAAATGTTCCATTATTTACAATTGTTCGAATGTTTCAAATATACATGTAATTTGCCACGAATAAGTTCTATTTTCGTCACCGTCTTTGAAAATATTTTTATACAATGGCGTCTTTTCTTCCTGCCTGAATCCATATCACGCAAGAACTAACGACCGCAGTGATCTGTAAAAATAAACAGAATAGTTGAGGAATCAGCAAATAAGATTGAAGCAACAAAATAAATAAATAAATAAATAAATAAATAAAATTATTAAAACTACCCCCCCCCCCAACAACGAAACGGATTAATGTCAGACCATAGGAACTAGATTACTCCTAACCACCCATGTTCAAAACCAAAACCACACAAACTGGGATTAGATCAGATGAACTTGGATAATGCAAATTCAAAGATTTTTTTCACTCTCATTTAGACGGTCAGTTTAAGGATGGTGGTGGAAACGGAATTCTCGGAGAAAACATCCGATGTTCCCCACGCGAACTGACAAACCTTTTCCAAAATTATCTGTCCCTAGATGGTTTGACTAATTGATGAATTAAATTGAGTTTTACGTCCCAGTCAAGAATATTTCACTTATAACGAGAAGTCACCAGCTATAGATGAAGTAGCAAAAATTTCGACATTTGCAGTGCACAATGCGCAGGGAGGGGTATTCAGCATACAACGGTTACCGTGACACGCGGCATTGGTTTAAAAGGTCTTCTCAGAAGGACTCAATGACTTTCGTTTCGAAATGCCAAGCACTTGGCGAAAGAATAGTCACTAACCTTTTCCAAGTCTTGGTTACCTCTAGGTGGTAAAAGACGTTGTGATCTGTAAGTGATTGGTCATGAAGTCCCCTGTGTTTTAATGGAGACGCAAGTAAAACCAAATTAAAAATGAACGGGATAGAACCGAACTGTTACTGTTTACTGCATTTAGCCTATTTCAAATACTTTAATTGTTGCAGTTTCACCAATGAATGAAGTCATATATATGTCATATATATATATCATATCATTTTGAAATAAATGAGAGATTTTATTCAGGTGTATCATGTTTTTTATGAGGTATTTTGGAAAAAAAAACACCAGTCTCGAGACGGCGAGGGCGAGGGAAAGTAAATTATATACAGCAACACAACGAAAATTATGAGTCCGAGTCTAACCTGCAACTTGTGCTACTTAAACAAACTTATCAGTTTATACTACTTTTATTATTATTATTATTGTAATTTATTTATAAAAGAAACTATCTTATTGGTTCAATTCTAGTCATGTGACCTGTATTAACTTGAGCTATTTTCATCTAAGTGTGTGATAACCTTTTGAATATGACAACCAGCATGAGATGATTACATTATTCCTATATGAAACTGTTACAATAATTACAGTTCAAGGGAGATAACTCTAGTAAGCTGGAAGAAAGAACCTTGTTCGATTGGTAAACAATTCATGAACAATAAAATTGATTTTCTTGCAATATGGTTCTTGTACATTTAAATTTGTAGGATAAATTTTGTTTCGGTATTTGCCCTCTAGGTTTGTGAACATCCAGAATGTTCACACTTTAGAAGTATTGTCACGCGGGGGCAACTGAAAACACTTCGGTTTGGTGACAATTTTGAATGTTCACATACTTGGAGGGCAATTTTTAATATTAAATAATAATAAATAATAATATTATATGACAACATCTTATTATTATTGTTGTTGTTTTGTTTTGTTTACATACCTAGAAGGCAATTTATTATTATTATTATTATTATTATTATTATTATTAAAAATCCAAAACTAACATGATTGGTTTCACCTAATGTGGGCTTAAGGAAAAGAAAAATCATAAGTCAAAATAAACAATATAAATATATAATAAAATACTTATACAATACTTATATACATACATTAATGGTGTGGACCTTGGGCTGTAACGTTTTAAATGTCATTTAAGCAATGGAGACTTTATCTGAATTTGAGCTCTTACATATAATACAAGCAAAAATGAAACACAAGATCTGAAATAACAAATGTGCAAGGTTAGTAATGCAACACACATGAGAGACAAATATAATGTGTAAAACAATTATATATCCGCACATCCCCCCCTCTCTCTCCCTCACACACGCACACCCTCTCTCTCTCTCTCTCTCTTAATAAATATTCAAGAACAACAACATTTTTGTTAAACAAAATCATTTTTTCGTGGTGATTAATTTTTCTTCGTTGTTTTTGTGGACATCTTGACCCATGAATTAATACGTCAATGAAATAGTTTTTATTACAAGATTACCTTAAAAATTAACCAAAAATCACTGATTTATTACCCCACGAATGTCATTTTCGTCCTATATCCACAAAAATAGGACCCCACGAAAAATGATCTAACAGAACACACAATAGCGTTAAAGAACAAGCATGACAGAACACAGCAAATATGTTAATTAATGTATCATTTCAATACATAAAATAAGATGAGAGAGAAAGAAAAGCTTCTTAAAATGAGCTTTGTAAAGCGCGCTTAAAACATGGATTAAACCTTTATTGTCTTTGGTTTGATTGGACATGTTCATCTAGTCTGTCATAATGAGGTCTTCAATATGGGTTTCAGATAACATATACTGCAGTTTGTCCAAATTATGGTGAAATTATGGACAGTTGATACACTTAAGAGACAAATCGGGGAGTAATGATGTTAAATGACACAGTCAAGATTTTTTAAACTTATATCGAATCGGTCATTTTTTGAATGATGGAGGAAAGTCTTGAGAAAGTCACCTACCTTAGACAGGTGAACTGACAAACTATCTCACACTAAGATCTTCCCAAGCTGTATTTGAACCTAGGCCGTCACAGGCGCTGCGATACGTAAGCGCGCGCTTTAGACCACTTGGCCATCGAGGCCTAAAACATGACTGAGCGAATAAAACAAATATATCTGAATCTTTTCCAACATAAAAGATGTATAATGCAGCTTTTCTTTATTATCAAAATGCATGTAAAATATTATAAAACAATAAATCTTAATAAAGAAATTTTTTGAAAATAACATGTTCTGCAAGCGCAAGAGGTTACAAAAAAAAAAAAAAAAAAAACGTTGGAAAATTAGATCTTAAGGTTTTAGAAATAATTATATAATTAGATAATATAACACTATCAACAATGTTTAGTTTCACTTGTTGTGTAGGAAAAAGTAGTTGGACAGAAATAAATTTTGACATTGAGAATGAAACTACAAGTTGAAAATAGAATGTATACTTGCAAGCAAGTATATGTCTGCGTATCAGCTCTCCAAAGTGTTGCTCCAATTATCGGAGGAAATTTCAAGAAAGAAAGAACTCTCTGGAATATTACGTGGTTTTAACCGGATTTCTCCGAAGTCCTTTCGAATTCCGAAAAACGGTAAGGAAGCGACCTCCCCATGGTCAATTTCTACAAGTTGACAAAATTTCAACCTGATCGGATAAAAAACGAAGGAGGATATACCTCTGAAAAAATCTGTCTTGAGAAACAACAAGATGTTTCGGTTGATACGCAGACATAATTATTGACAAAAACGTTGTTCTATATAGATGTCATCGGGTTGAGAAGGAATGAAAATCAATCGCCGTATTAGTACTACAAACCACAAATACCTACTGCGAGTACTTAGGAAGTGTTTTAGCAAACCCACTCACAATAGCATAAAACAAACTGTGATGTTATGAACTGTTATTTCACTACCGGATGTGACGTAATGAATGTGGCGAGTAGATTTATGTTAAATTGCTGGCTCCAGGCCCCGGTTTCACAATCATTCCTTAACTAAGATTTTACTTAACTTAAATTTAGCAAATTTTCACTATCTCTTTTTAATTACAATAAAGCTTTTTTATATAAAACTAAATGCAGTTGTTATAAGTTTAAAGTGATTTTCAAAATGACACCTTTAATTACTAAATATCTCAATAATTAATAAAATAATGAAGATTATAAATTTGTCAGATTTAAGTTAAAGAAAATCTTAGTTAAAGCTGCATTAAGTTTACAAATTTTCTGAATTTTTTTTGATTTTCTACAAATATATTTTTTTAAAAGTAGATATCTTCTAACCACGATCCGTGGCATTCGTTTTCTAAAATTTCATTCCTTTTAGCTGTAAGTAAATGGAATCCTCTGACCGGTTGGTCAGTGTTCTACGATGGTAATTATGAGCTTTGAGCATGCGCACGGATGTACGGAAAAGCCTAGAATCGAAAGTGAAACATGACAGATTGCATTAATTGTCCTTCATTAATATCCAGATGTATTTGAAATGGTGTTATTTATCCCTTACTAAGTCACAAATGACAAATTCAACGAAGTTCTGTGTTTAATTTATCGTATTTCAACATTTTGAAAGTTGTGTTTAAATGACCCGGGTTTTGATGACGTAACCATGTTCTAATATTAGATCCCGAATGCTGTATCTCACTGGGTAAATACTGTAATTTCTGTATCGTTTTTATCGTTTTTATCGTTGAACCAAATGTAACATTGTTCATTAGGAACATCACTTATTAGATTAGCACCGTTTTAATTTTTTTCTTTGGAAAACTTAATGCAGCTTTAAGGAATAATTGTGAAACTTGGACCTGTAATAAAAGTCAACAGACTTGATTGTCTTATTTCCCTTTAAATGACACTATTCTAATTTATTTAAACAAAGACTACTTAAAAAAGTAACACACGGGCGCATTTTTTGCCAAACATACATAATATTTTGTAATAAAAATTATACGAATTTTTGAATTTTTGAATTAACGAAGGATCTGTTTACTTGCGATTTAAAAACGCTTACCTCAACAACTAATATGATGACGCCAGTGATTATGAAGGCTAAACTGTATTGGTTAAGCAAGTTGAAAGCGGCAGCGTAACATCCCTTTTTAAAAAATAAAAAGATAAACTAATAATTTTTCATATATATTTTTATGTATAAAATCGTATAGCAGACATTTTGTAGTTAATTCGACGGGCAAACGAAATCAATAATAACTTTATTATGAAACAAAATTATCAGAGGAGTTCCACGAAACGGTCTAAGATCAAAAATGTTCCGCAAAGAAGCATTTTAAGAGTAACAGTGTTCAACAATGAAGCGTTCTAAAAACATAAGTGTTCCTGATTTATTTCAACGAGCTGCAATATAATTTATACAACTGATGATAAATGATGATGCCAAAAACCATTTGGAAATTGACAACGTGGAAGCCTGGAACACCAAACACGGCCAAACACATAAATATCAGAAATTGGTTAATTAGTTGATAACAATGATGTTTAACTTCGTATCAGCAATTTTAGCTATTCGCCATGAGAGCGTTCGTTTGGAATAATGTAAGGAAAAGATCGTGTATCATGCGATATGAAGCTTACGAATGTGTATCCTGATCTGTCTTTTACTAGCGCGCATTTCAGGGCAACTTTTGGTCAAGATGCTATCTGACCGAGCCAGTGTGTCGCAAATAGCATACCACTTCTCCGGTCCATTATCCTGGCATTATCAGATGAATCGGTGGATACAGTTAATGCCGAATGCCAGTTGAGGAAATAGTATTTCAAATTTTAAAGTACATGTATTATGCTTGACACAATCGGTATTTAAACCCATGACATTCCGCTCTCAAAGCGGACGTTTCAGAACTTTAGATTTTTTGCTATTTATAATAAAAATGTTAAAACTAAAAACTAGATTAAAAGCCTTACTTTCTGTACTTACCGTAGCGTGGTAGGTCCCCGTGGTTAAAGATTGTGTACATGCGGTATAAAGTTTCTGTACTTACCGTAGCGTGGTAGGTTCCCGTTGTAACAGATTGTGTACATGAGGTATAAAGTTTCTGTACTTACCGAAGCGTGGTAGGTCCACGTTGTAACAGATTGTGTAAATGCGGTATAAAGTTTCTTTACTTACCGTAGCGTGGTAGGTCCTCGTGGTAACAGATTGTGTACTTGCGGTATAAAGTTTCTGTACTTAGCGTAGCGTGGTAGGTCCCCGTTGTAACAAATTGTGTACATGCGGTATAAAGTTTCTGTACTTACCGTAGCGTAGAAGGTTCCCGTGGTAACAAATTGTGTACATGCGGTATAAAGTTTCTGTACTTAGCGTAGCGTGGTAGGTCCTCGTGGTTACATGTACAGATTGTGTACATGCGGTATAAAGTTTCTGTACTTACCGTGGAGTGGTAAGTCCCCGTGGTAACAAATTGTGTACCTGTAGTATAAAGTTTCTGTACTTACCGTAGCGTGGTAGGTCCCCGTGGTTACAGATTGTGTACATGCGGTATAAAGTTTCTGTATTTACCGTAGCGTGGTAGGTCCCCGTGGTAACAAATTGTGTACATGAGGTATGATGTTTCTGTACTTACCGTAGCGTGGTAGGTCCCCGTGGTTACAGACTGTGGACACGCTGTACTTACCGTAGCGTGGTAGGTCCCCGTGGTTACAGATTGTGTACACGCGGTATAAAGTTTCTGTACTTACCGTAGCGTGGTAGGTTCCCGTGGTTACAGATTGTGTACATGCGGTATAAAGTTTCTGTACTTACCGTAGCGTGGTAGGTCCCCTTGGTAACAAATTGTGTACATGAGGTATGATGTTTCTGTACTTACCGTAGCGTGGTAGGTCCCCGTGGTTACAGACTGTGTACACGCTGTATAAAGTTTCTGTACTTACCGTAGCGTGGTAGGTCCTCGTGGTTACAGATTGTGTACATGCGGTATAAAGTTTCTGTACTTACCGTAGCGTGGTAGGTCCCCGTGGTAACAGATTGTGTACATGAGGTATAAAGTTTCTGTACTTACTGAAGCGTGGTAGGTCCACGTTGTAACAGATTGTGTAAATGCGGTATGATGTTTCTTTACTTACCGTAGGGTGGTAGGTCCTCGTGGTAACAGATTGTGTACTTGCGGTATAAAGTTTCTGTACTTAGCGTAGCGTGGTAAGTCCCCGTTGTAACAAATTGTGTACATGCGGTATAAAGTTTCTGTACTTACCGTAGCGTAGAAGGTTCCCGTGGTAACAAATTGTGTACATGCGGTATAAAGTTTCTGTACTTAGCGTAGCGTGGTAGGTCCTCGTGGTTACATGTACAGATTGTGTACATGCGGTATAAAGTTTCTGTACTTACCGTGGCGTGGTAAGTCCCCGTGGTAACAAATTGTGTACCTGTGGTATAAAGTTTCTGTACTTACCGTAGCGTGGTAGGTCCCCGTGGTTACAGATTGTGTACATGCGGTATAAAGTTTCTGTATTTACCGTAGCGTGGTAGGTCCCCGTGGTAACAAATTGTGTACATGAGGTATGATGTTTCTGTACTTACCGTAGCGTGGTAGGTCCCCGTGGTTACAGACTGTGGACACGCTGTATAAAGTTTCTGTACTTACCGTAGCGTGGTAGGTCCCCGTGGTTACAGATTGTTTACACGAGGTATAAAGTTTCTGTACTTACCGTAGCGTGGTAGGTCCCCGTGGTTACAGATTGTGTACATGCGGTATAAAGTTTCTGTACTTACCGTAGCGTGGTAGGTCCCCGTGGTAACAAATTGTGTACATGAGGTATGATGTTTCTGTACTTACCGTAGCGTGGTAGGTCCCCGTGGTTACAGATTGTGTACATGAGGTATAAAGTTTCTGTACTTACCGTAGCGTGGTAGGTCCTCGTTGTTACAGATTGTGTACATGCGGTATAAAGTTTCTGAACTTACCGTAGCGTGGTAGGTCCCCGTGGTTACAGCCTGTGTACACGTGGTATAAAGTTTCTGTACTTACCGTAGCGTGGTAGGTCCCCGTGGTTACAGATTGTGTACATGCGGTATAAAGTTTCTGTACTTACCGTAGCGTGGTAGGTCCCCGTGGTAACAAATTGTGTACATGAGGTATGATGTTTCTGTACTTACCGTAGCGTGGTAGGTCCCCGTGGTTACAGACTGTGTACATGCGGTATAAAGTTTCTGTACTTAACGTAGCGTGGTAGGTCCCCGTGGTAACAGGTTTTGTACATGAGGTATGATGTTTCTGTACTTACCGTAGCGTGGTAGGTCCCCGTGGTTACAGACTGTGTACACGCGGTATAGGTACTGGCTTGACTTGTTATAGAAGAGTTCGTACAACAGAATATAGGAATCTGGTCAGACCCAGCATAACCTGATGTTATCCACGTGGTCGAGTCGAAATCATTGACGGCTCCAGGAACAGGGTTTACTCCGCAACATGACAACTGAAATAATATTTTTTTTTTTAATCATTACACATGCAACAAATCTGTTTTATTAAACTCTGTTTTAGCCCAAATGTATTTATATTAACTTAAACTACCATTGATCATGTGACCTACAATTTTTTGCTTATTCGTGTACTTGTTAATTTTTTTGCTGTTCCAGCGATTAGACATGCATGTCGCAAGTGAGTATTAATTTTTTCAGGGTTAAAAAATACATATAAGATTTTGTAAAAATTGAGAAATGAAAATATAACCATCGAACTATCTGTAAACGTCATTCAGATGCTTTCACGTCCATTGACCTATAAACTCCATTTCTAGACACTTCAATGGTTAAAAATCATTTTTTATATTATAGTACAGACTACCGGTGAAAAGCGAATTAAAGTCGCATTAAATTTACTCATTATTGTAAAACAATTTATTTTACTGAAAATATTTTTTATCAATATAATTTGGTTGTTATTACGATATGTGTAATTTATTGTCATAAGTTTACTATTGGCCCATAATAAATGGAAATCCAAAAGTTTGGGGCATCGGATACTAAGTATTTATCAGGTTGGGGCGTGCGCAGAAGTTCTACATGTATGTAAACAATGGCGTCGTTCATAATTAAAAGGTCTTTTTATCACTGACAGAAACAAGAAACATGGTTTTAATGGTTCCAACGTATATCATGACAGTCTAATCTATAGAGCTACTTCTGAATTTAAACTTCCGCCGACCACAACGTTAAAAAAGAAGCATACGTCATTTTTGACCTATATTTTGATATGTGTAAGCATTTATGCGGTTAAAGGTTTCCTTAGTAAATTTGAACACAATGTTTTGGTACCAATTACAAATGCTCACTGGGTGGAGTGGTGCACTGGTGTTTTACGCCCCGGGCAAGATTATTTCACTTATTTCCAGTGTCCGGAGAAAACTACCAACCTTCGTCAAGCGAAATGACAAACTTTCTCACACTAGGATCTGTCCCGAGCGGGATTCGAACCCAGGCGGTGAGATGCGCTGTGGTCCGTAAGCGCACGCTATAGACCACTCAGTCCGCGAGGCCCCTGATATACTCACTGATATAACATAGGGAAACAAATTGCTTATTTGTTCTCAGGTACTCGTGGGTAACGGCAATTCGAGTGCCCGAGTAAAAAAATTCCTACGGGTCACAGCTTTACTTACTGATATGAAGAGATAGTTCCATGCCGTTGATATCGTGTCATTGGTAACTGTCGCCGCTGAGTAACTACTTAATGATGTAACAAGCTCTGATTTCAAATAACTGTCAATCTGTAAGAGTAAATAAATTTGATTGGTTATTATATTCCATTTAAGGATTATTTATAGAATTTGATTGGTTATTATGTTTTATTAAATTACGAAATAAAATTTGATTGGTTTTTATGTTTCAGATAATTTTACGTCGAATCAGCGATTATCAACAGTTAAAAAAAAATTATGAACTTCTACATGTGATTTGTGTGTTTCTGACACGATTAATAATGGTGGATACTTGAAGTATGTTTTAGAGTCCAAAAACTGAAGTGGAATGGAGAAATGGTGATTTATGCAGGCAATATCAAAGGTGTAAATCATATCATGATAAAAGCTATTTCTACTTTAATGAGGTTATTTTAAATGTCCAAAATGTACCCCATCAGTAAACTCGGATAATGAGAGAAACCTTTCTGTATGTTTAGAAGGTAAAATAAATTGTATTAAGTTTCTTAGCAGCAGTTAACACGGACATGGCAAGAGTCAAACTGTAAAATGTTTAAAATGCCCCCTATAATAATAAATCAGACCATGACAAAGAGCTTTCTGTACGTGTAAAAGGCAATCTAAATATCCCGCTAACTGTCAACCTGGGTACGACAAAAACCCTCCGTATGTTCAGAGGTAAATATCACATATATATATCACCAACGGTCAACCTGAGCATGAAAAAGACCCTCTATGCTTTCAGGAGTCAATCTCAAATTCTCCGCCAATGTTCAACCCGGGCATTGGAAAGGTCCTTCTGTACTTTCAGGGGTCAATCTTAAATGTCCCACCAACGGTAGATCCGAGCATGACAAAGTCCTTCTGTGCGTTCAAGAGCCAATTTCGGATGCCCTACCAACGGGAAAACCGGGCGTTTGTACATATGTTCAGGGGCCAATCTTAAATGTTTAACTAACTTTACTAAGGCCTTCAAAACTATTTTAAAAATAGAAAATCTTAAAAGTGTACTTACATTTGAACGTAATACAAACCACAGAGCAACAACTGTAATCTCACAAAGGACGAGTACGATAATAATGACAGCATACTGAAAAAAAAAAAACAAAACAAACGTAAAAAAGAAAAGGGAACAAAATGTTTTGAAAAATTAGCGTAGTAAAACGTGTCACAAAAAATATCGGTCAAACCTTTCGTCATCTCCGATTTAATAAGAGATTGTCATCTAGTTTGAATTGAAAACATTTTTAATATTACTACTCCGTCATTTTTAATATTACTACTCCGTCGCAAGTGACAAGAAGACCTTATCACTGCAGTTTTAGCGGTTTTATAAAGGATGAGATAAAATAAGGTTTATGTGTCGTCAAAAGTATCTTAACTTGCTGTCGATACAAAAACGATCTATGACCACTACGGTTGCTCATTCGGTAGAGTGCTCGCTGTGTATATAAGAGGTATAACAAAGAGTTGAAAATAGACAATGACTATTCTTTATAAATGAAAGTCACGGGGTCCTTTGGGGGATATCTTAAAAACTAATGCCCCGTGTCACGACAGGCGTGACATGCTAAATAACCCTCATTGCACATTACCCTGAGTGCACTTCAAAGGTCAAAATTTCTTCCACTTCACATATAGCTGGTAATGTCTCGATATAAGTAAAATATTCCTTACTGGAACGTAAATCCCCATCCATTAAATCAGAAACGAGATGTTGGAAAGGAAGACATCAAATGGCGTGTAACCGTAAAATTATGTTTTTCTCGAATTAAAAAAAAAAATGTTTTCACCAACCATAAGGAACCATTATTTTGTGCAAACGTTGGTGAACATAATGAGTCACATAAATGTATTTAATCGTATTTTATCATGTTTGTTATTTCCTAGATGTAACCGTGTTACATTCTGTGTGATTCAGTCTCAATTTTCTGTCCTCTGGGGAATCTGCAGTTGTAATATATAAACCTTAGTTTACATTGTGTGTGATTCAGTCTCAATTTTCTGTCCTCTGGGGAATCTGCAGTTGTAATATATAAACCTTAGTTTACATTGTGTGTGATTCAGTCTCAATTTTCTGTCCTCTGGGGAATCTGCAGTTGTAATATATAAACCTTCGTTTTAATCTTGATGTCGTCTGAAGTTCCCATGGCGTAGATTATGGTGAAAATACCAGTTTTCATCAAATGTTCACTCGGTGGCCAAGTGGACTAAAGCGCGCACTTACGGACCAATGCCTCTCACCGCCTGGGTTTGAATCCCTCTCGGGACAGATATTAGTGTGAGAAAGTCTGTCAGTTTGCTTGTCAAAGGTCGGTGGTTGTCTCCGGGCACTCCGGTTTCCTCCACCATTCCAGAACTGACCGCCTCGAAATAAGTGAAATATTCTTGACTGGGGCGTAAAACACCATTACTCAACTCCTCCTCAGAAAAAAATATAGTTCGCGCCATTATTGGATCTTGAGAAGCCTATCGGGATGCTTGATACTTACAACAATCAGAAGTACTTTGCTCTGACAGCAAGCCCCAAAGGCTCCAAGCGCAGCAATGACCAAGATTACACATCCGGCAATAATCAACGTAATAGATAAACCATTTAAAGCATCACCTAGCGACAAACCGCCTAGCTGAATCTGATTAAGCAATGGTTTAATGTGCGAGTCCACCAAATTCGAATTAGTCTGGACTAAAATTCCTGGAATCAGCAAGCCAAGGCCAAGAAGCTAAAAGCAAAAATACATAATAATATAAATATACAAAGTCAAAATACAAAAAAAATGTCAATAATATTAAATAAATAAATAAATAAATAAATAAATAAATAAATAAATAAATAAATAAACCGGCATGATAAAAAATATGCCAACGTATCATGGGACTGTATATGCCTCGAATGGTTTGAAAACATTTACATTAAAAAACTGATTTTGTGTCATAAAATGAAAAATTGTCCCCAAATTCAACTCCAGAGTGACGGTGCTGTCGTCGATGACGCCAATTGATGGATGCGGCATCTAACCTTTGTAACCGGAAATTGTAATTCTAAACTTGTCACGTACTGAGACTTGGTAGACCATATTGATCTCGATTTTGATGCTAACCCCCATAGAGAGCGTGTGCCTTTAGCATTCGAAATTTTGTTCCTTGTACAGAACAGCTTATAATGCTAAAACCATTTCTTGATTTGTTTTTGTTGTGAAACTGTGCAGTAATAAATAAAATAAAATAAATAAATAAAAATTTTAAAAAATCTAAAGAATCGAGATACTTTATTTTATTTCTATCCAAAAAAAGAAGAAGAAGAAAAAGAAGGGGGGGGGAAGAAAAAAAGAAATACTGAAAAAATCATCAATTATTTACCTCAATTTATTTCAAAAAAGAAAACAATTTAAAAATTATATTTTTCTGTCAACAATGGTGTAACTAGGGACACGAACCATCTACTTGACCTTTTCAGATAATAATCAACATACATTTCCCTTGACGGTTGATATTAATAAATAAATAAATAAATAAATACAATATATTCTTGTATTGATTTTTTGAATAATTAATAGTAGTTCATCCCCAATCAATAAACACCTCTGGATTTCTGATTTTTATTTTAAATTAACATTCCGGAATTAAAGACCTTAGGGGTAGATACGTTTTAATGCATTGACATAAAAATTTAACTAAATTTGGAAAAAAAAACTTTCCGACAAAGTCAATTTAAAACGAGTTTGCTTAAGCCAGAATGAGCGATTGCGGTTTTAGCAACTTCAGACATTCCTTGATTCTTGCCAGTATCTGAAATCTGAAACCATTTCGAATCTAAAGTTCTTGTAGGTTCGGAGATTCAAAATTCTTTAATACACTCTGCACCAAGGAGGTTCAAAATATACATAAAGTCCCGAGTCCATACAATTGGGTAAAGAATTTAAGAGAGAGAGAGAGAGAGAGAGAGAGAGAGAGAGAGAGAGAGAGAGAGAGAGAGAGTTATAAACTTAATAGAGTGAGTGAGTTTTTGTTTATAGCCGGATCGAGTAAGAGGAAGTAGGAGCAACGGTGTTTTAAGTCCAGTCTATTTTTTTTTAAATTTTATTTTTTAATTTTTTTTAAAAATTTTTTCGATTTCAGTGGTTTGAGACAGTGTCCCGGGGGGATATCAAACATCAGCAAATCAAACTGGGAAAAATCTCACAATTCCCGCCTGAGCGGGAAACAAACCTATGCGACGAGAGTCACTGTCAACGCTGTCTGTCAAAAGCCAGCAATGCAGGACATTAATGATACGGAAGCTTACTTACCATAAATATGATATTTATGATGATGAGAAATGCCATTCCACATTTCCCTGCACAAGACAGCCCCATGTTGTTATAATAAGATCGCAACAGACAAAAAGGTTTTTATCTAAAAAAAAAAATTAAAAATAATCTGAGATCACAAGTTACAACACTGATTTGAATATTTAAGAGAGGATATGTCTAGACGCATTGATCGGAAACGAAGTTAAAATAACAGTTCCGGATAATTTGTTACAAACATTTCCCTCTCTTTTATCTATTCAATTTATAAACATGTATATACACCTTTCGGTTTCGTTAGATTTAAAAAGACAATGAAGGAAAATCTAGAGAAAAAATGCTGTTTCGGAAAAGTAGAAGAATATAATCTGTAGCGGTAAGAGAACCGCTTGATATGACTTTTTTCCCGGAAATGTACTAGGTTTCCAATTGATACATCTAGACGTGTCCGTTCGTTAAAATGGGAAAGCATTAAGGTTGAAAAAAAAAAACTTTTTTGACGTGAAACACACATAAGTGCAATTGTTTTTAAGTTATTGTTCTAGACACAAGTTTTGATTTAATTTGATTTAATCGAGTTTTATGTTCTGGCCAAGAATATTTCACGCTACTAACTATAGATGGTATAGTGGTAGAAATTTTGACCTTTACAGTTCGCTTCTAGGACAATGTGCAGGGAGGGTTGTTTAGTGTGCCACGCCTACCATGACAGAGGGCATCGATTTTTAGGTTTCCTCCGAAGTACCCCATTTTCTAAATGCCGACTGCTTGGCGAAGAAGCAGTCGCTACCAATTTCAAGTCTTGGTCAGACCTGCCTGGGATTCGAACCCCAACCTCCCACCTCCCGCGAGCACTCTTCTTACGTAGTAATAAGAAACCAGTATCTACGTATAATATCAACATGCACCTTAAAGAAACATACTCAGACTCAGCATCTTATTTACTTCAGCAGAAAAGTGGGCAGAAAACCAAAGCAGAACAAGTGATAAAATATGGCGTTATCGCTCACCTGGTTGTATTCCTTACAGTTAAGATTAGGCTTTAGTCTCAGAAAAAAATACTTTCAAAGATTGGTTAAAAATAGTACATATTTTGGTTTCATTTTGTCAGGCATCTAATTCTTCCCTAACAATACGCCAATGAAAAACATTTCTGTCTCATGAATCGTTTTTATGAATGAATATATAATTTCGATAAAGCGAATCCTCTCTCTCTCTCTCTCTCTCTCTCTCCTCTCTCTCTCTCTCTCTCTCTCTCTCTCTCTCATTGACACACACATTTTTTTCAAAAATTTTACATAGAAAGTAATGGATGATGTCTTACCCCGACGTTGTCTGTATATAATACACAATCTTTCTTTTATTTGTTCAATTAAAAAGATTACATCTTAATCTGTCCGACAATTTTAAGTACTTTATGGTCACGTGACTTATTGAAATGGTGAATTAATACATATTTGATAAGATTTAATTTCAACAGTCACGATTTAAAGAAAATTAGTCATATAATCTGTTTGGTTTGTATTTACCGGATTTTATTGAAGCAGATCACAAAACTTTTGAAATGTTTTCGGCCGATCGAAGTGACTCGGAGAAAAAAAAACCAGAATACTGTATCTTAAGCAATTAAAGACGAATATGTTATTTAGATGTTTAACATTTATTATTATTATTATTATAATTATTATTATTATAATTTTTGTTGTTGTTGATGTTAAGGATGATGAGATCTGGTAGCTAAAGTGGAAGAGCACTCGCCTGTTATGTATGAGGTCCAAAGTTTGACCTCTGGTATCTGATATCTGGGCTACCTTGCCTATTTTTCATCTCTCGAGGTTAATTACAGTTTGAGACCACTTTGGCTCTAAGAACTGGTGGACCGGTAAATAAGGTCCATATGAAGTCCATCTTTGGAATTGGTGCGTGGTACTTTGTGGAAAACTCAAGAAAAAGGAGGGATATGTGTGTCTTGGTGGCTCATCTGGTAGAACATTCGCATGTTTTCTTTTGTCATTATTATTACTATTATTATTGTAACAGGAAAGGGAAAGAAATGCAGCGGCCAAACCGGGACTCGAACCCGGGACCTTCCTAATACTAGCGGGACGCTCTATCGACTGAGCTACCCGGCCACCTAACAAACCCGACCTGCTACATTATTATCATTCTTGTTGTTATTAATTGTTGTAGTTGTTTCGTATATACTCATTTATATTTTTTCTCACAGAGACAAATTAAAGCCAGGATTGTAATAGTGTAACGTTCTATATTTCGTTTTTAAACATCCTCACCGAGTGCCCCGGTTGGGGATCGAACCCGGCCCTTCCGGGTGAAAAGCGAGCGCTCTACCATGATGCTAAAAGATCCTACAGTAAAGCACTCTTTTATACCTACTATATACACCACGACTAGCTCAGTCCCGCTACACTCCTCCCTTGTTATCTTGAGATTTCCCACCTTGGAAATCTCACACAACCCCTCAGTGGGTTATTTAGTTGGGCGCCAAATAAAAAAAGGGCGGGGGAGTAGGGGATGGGTGGTTAAATCTTTCTAAACGGGTGTAGGTCTTTAATCAACTTTTCCGATTCAAAATAATACCTGAGCAATAACTTATAAAATAAAAATAGCTAACTTACCTCTTATTTTTCCCCTTATCTACAAATATCTATATTAAAATTCCTGTTGTTGTTAGTATATGTAATTTTACTACAATTTGAAGTCCCAAATTCGTGAATTACTAATAAATTTTCTTTGTACTTATTTCTGATATAAAATCCATATAAATGACGACGTACTTATAAATCATTTTTTTTAGTGTTTAAAAAACGTCTATAAACAGTTGTCCGTGTTAAATCCAGATCACGATTGTCCGGCCTTGCCAACTACTGGACAATGAAAACTGTTAATCCATACGGTTTAATCGTTTACCTGTAGATTGTTTACCTGGAATCAATTTAGCATATATATAATAAACAGTGTTAAATAATTAAGGTATGAGTCTGGATTTTTATTACAAAATCGGATTTGTTCAGTTTGTTTACCATATCTAGGCGAAGTTTCTCAGAAAATTACACTTCCGAAAATAGAAAGAATCGTATATAAACATATTATGTAATTTGTTCAGTTTGAATGTTATAGTTGTTAATTATCGATTTAATTTTTTTTCTGGCATTTTAATAAATGTCCATATACCACTTGTTTGTTTTTATTTTTATGTAGACAAAACAACCGTTATTTGCTTGCCAAACTGAGCTTCCATAACCTTGGTTCGTTGCTATATCTATGGGGGGGGGATGTACATAACTATTTTAATGTAATTTTGTTTTAACTAGGATAACTGTATTTTTGACTTTGTTGTGAAATATTACAATTTTTTAGCTCACCTGAGCTAAAAGCTCAAATGAGCTACTGCGATCGATCTCCGTCCGTCGTGCGTAATCTTTTCCCATTTTAATTTTTTCCTCCAAAACCATTGGGCCAAATTTAATTAAATTACGATTAAAGGTCAAAAGTTCAAAGATCAAGGTCATCGCTGCATAATATACTAAAATAGTTGATGGTTATGAATTTATTCATTGTACTAGTGCTAATAAATGCATATTAGCCATTTATAAATGAACTGTGACTAGATATTTTTGATTAAGTATTGTGGCAGTTCCAAACTTGAAAAAAACTTAGAAGTTTCTGTAATGAAGTTCTTTGCAAACGGTTTTGCACATATTATCAGATGGGAAACAATAATATCAACAACAACAACAACAACAACAACAACAACAACAACAACAACAACAATAATAATAATAATAATAATAATAATAATAATGATAATAATAATAATAAGTAGAGATTGTAACTGGGATACCAGTTACGTATGATTCCACACCCAGCCCTTCCCCTCAGTGGGAAAGGACCTTAGGTGTCTTTGATTAGTGTCATTCTTTTCATTTTATCATTAGGAACCAGAAAATATATACTTTAGGGGTGGGGATCTCAACAGTTTAAAAGTTATGACAAAGCCCTATATATGGTTTTATAGCACACCGCAAAGTGTTTAAGGAAAAATTGGTGATTTTTGTATTTAAGACCCCATCTTCCTGTCCCTCCCCCAATAAATACCCATGGATGTAAAAACTTTAATGGTGCAGGAACCTATCCTAAAATTTTGAACGAGATTGAATGATGCGTTTAACTTGTTTGGCAGTGCTGATAAAAATTTGATATATTTTTAACAATTTAATACTGGTGTATTTTGATTGGACAAGTATTCAACTTTGATTGATAGCAAATCTATTTCACGAACTGTGAGGTGTTTAACCAACGTTAAACGTTGACACATTGACGTGTGTTATGACTGTAAAGTAACCATAACCTACATATTAATGGATAATTGACAAAGAGATTAAAGCAATTATACATATCAAAACATGTAATAATGCTATTGAATTTGTTTACAATTCTTTGAATAGGAATTTAATCCTGTAAACTTGCCCTAAGAAATGAAATCAAGAAGGTGGGACCTTGGTGGCCAAGTTGTCTAAAGACAAGTAAAATTTTACCAAACAGGTCTTACAAGAAGGCGGGACCTTGGGGGCCAAATGGCCTATAGACTAGTAAAACGTTACGAAACAGGTAACAAGAAGGCGGGACCTTGGTGGCCAATTGGTCTACAGACTAGTAAAACGTTACCAAACCGGTCTTACAAGACAGACAGGACCTTGGTGGCCAAGTTGTATAAAGACTAGTAAACCGTTATCGAACGGGTCTAACAAGAAGGCGGGACCTTGGTGGCCAATTGGTCTAAAGACTAGTAAAACGTTACCAAACAGGTAACAAGAAGGCGGGACCTTGGTGGCCAAGTTGTCTAAAGACTAGTAAAACGTTATCAAACAGGTCTTTCAAGACAGACGGGACCTTGGTGGCCAAGTGGTCTAAAGACTAGTAAAACGTTACCAAACCGGTCTAACAAGAAGGCGGGACGTTGGTGGCCAAGTTGTCTAAAGACTAGTAAAACGTTATCAAACCTGTCTAACAAGAAGGCGGGACCTTGGTGGCCAAGTGGTCTAAAGACTAGTAAAACGTTACCAAACCGGTCTAACAAGAAGGCGGGACCTTGATGGCCAATTGGTTTACAGACTAGTAAAACGTTATCAAACCGGTTTAACAAGAAGCGGGACCTTGGTGGCCAAGTTGTCTAAAGACTAGTAAAACATTACCAAACGAGTCTTACAAGACAGACAGGACCTTGGTGGCCAAGTGGTTTAAAGACTAGTAAAACGTTATCAAACCGGTCTAACAAGCTGGCGGGACCTTGTTGGCCAAGTGGTGTTAAGACTAGTAAAACGTAACCAAACCGGTAAAACAAGAAGGCGGGACCTTGGTGGCCAATTGGTTTACAGACTAGTTAAAACGTTACCAACAGGTAACAAGAAGGCGGGACCTTGGTGGCCAAGTCGCATAAAGAATAGTATAACGTTATCAAACAGGTCTTACAATAAGGCGGGACCTTGGTGGCCAAGGGGTCTAAAGACTAGTAAAAACGTTATCAAACCGGTCTAACAAACTGGCGGGTCATTGGTGGCCAAGTGGTCTAAAGACTAGTTAAACGTTACCAAACCGGTTTAACAAGAAGGCGGGACATTGGTGGCCAAATGGTCTACAGACTAGTAAAACGTTATCAAACCGGTCTTACAAAAAGGCGGGACCTTGGTGGCCAAGTTGCATAAAGAATAGTATAACGTTACCAAACAGATCTAGCAAGAAGGCGGGACATTGGTGGCCAGTTAGTCTACAGACTAGTAAAACGTTATCAAACCGGTTTAACAAGAAGGCGGGACCTTAGTGGCAAAGTGGTCTAAAGACTAGTAAAACGTTATCAAACCGGTCTAACAACAAGGCGGGACCTTGGTGGCCAAGTGGTCTAAAGACTAGTAAAACGTTACCAAACAGGTAACAAAAAGGCGGGACCTTGGTGGCCAAGTCGCATTAAGAAAGTATAACGTTACCAAACAGGTCTTGCAAGAAGGCGGGACCTTGGTGGCCAAGTGGTCTAAAGACTAGTAAAACGTTACCAAACAGGTAACAAGAAGGCGGGACCTTGGTGGGCAAGTGGTCTAAAGACTATGAAAACGTTATCAAACCGGTCTAACAAAAGGCGGGACCTTGGTGGCCAATTGGTCTACAGACTAATAAAACGTTATCAAAAGGGTCTAACAAGAAGGCGGGACCTTGGTGGTCAAGTGGTCTACAGACTGGTAAAACGTTACCAAACCGGTCTAACAAGAAGGCGGGACCTTGGTGGCCAAGTGGCCTAAAGACTAGTAAAACGTTACCAAACAGGTAACAAGAAGGTGGGACCTTGGTGGCCAAGTTGTATAAAGACGAGTAAAATGTTACCAAACCGGTAACAAGAAGGTGGGACCTTGGTGGCCAAGTTGTCTAAAGACTAGTAAAACGTTACCAAACCGGTCTTACAAAAAGGCGGGACCTTGGTGGCCAAGTTGTCTAAAGACTAGTAAACCGTTATCGAACCGATCTAACAAGAAGGCGGGACCTTGGTGGCCAATTGGTCTACAGACTAGAAAACGTTACCAAACAGGTAACAAGAAGGCGGGACCTTGGTGGCCAAGTTGTCTAAAGACTAGTAAAATGTTACCAAACCGGTAACAAGAAGGCGGGACCTTGGGGGCCAAGTGGTCTAAAGACTAGCAAAACGTTACCAAATAGGTAACAAGAAGGCGGGACCTTGGTGGCCAAGTCGCATAAAGAATAGTATAACGTTACCAAACAGGTCATTCAAGACCTTGGTGGCGAATTTGCAAGTGGTCTAAAGACTAGAAAAACGTGACCAAAATAGGTAACAAGATGTTGGGACGTGTGGCCAAGTTGTTTAAAGACTAGTTAAACGTTATCAAACCGGTCTAACAAAAAAGGCGGGACCTTGGTGGCCAATTGGTCTACAGACTAATAAAACGTTATCAAACCGGTCTAACAAGAAGGCGGGACCTTGGTGGTCAAGTGGTCTACAGACTGGTAAAACGTTACCAAACCGGTCTAACAAGAAGGCGGGAAGTTGGTGGCCAAGTGGTCTACAGACTAGTTAAACGTTATCAAACCTGGCTAACAAGAAGGCGGGACCTTGGGGGCCAAGTCGCATAAAGAATAGTTTAACGTTACCAAACAGGTCTTACAAGAAGGCGGTACCTTGGTGGCCAAGTGGTCTAAAGACTAGTAAAACGTTACCAAACAGGTAACAAGAAGGTGGGACCTTGGTGGCCAAGTTGTCTAAAGACTAGTAAAATGTTACCAAACCGGTAAAAAGAAGGCGGAACCTTGGGGGCCAAGTGGCCTATAGACTAGTAAAACGTTACAAAACAGGTAACAAGAAGGCGGGACCTTGGTGGCCAATTGGTCTACAGACTAGTAAAACGTTACCAAACCGGTCTTACAAGACAGACAGGACCTTGGTGGCCAAGTTGTATAAAGACTAGTAAACCGTTATCGAACCGGTCTAACAAGAAGGCGGGACCTTGGTGGCCAATTGGTCTACAGACTAGTAAAACGTTACCAAACAGGTAACAAGAAGGCGTGACCTTGGTGGCCAAGTTGTCTTAAGACTAGTAACATGTTACCAAACCGGTAACAAGAAGGCGGGACATTGGGGGCCAAGTGGCCTATAGACTAGTAAAACGTTACGAAACAGGTAACAAGAAGGCGGGACCTTGGTGGCCAAGTTGTCTAAAGACTAGTAAAACGTTATCAAACCGGTCTAACAAAAAGGCGGGACATTGGTGGCCAAGTGGTTTAAAGACTAGTTAAACGTTACCAAACCGGTCTAACAAGAAGGCGGGACGTTGGTGGCCAATTGGTCTACAGACTAGTAAAACGTTATCAAACCGGTCTAACAAAAAAGCGGGACCTTGGTGGCCAAGTTGTCTAAAGACTAGTAAAACGTTACCAAACCGGTCTAACAAGAAGGCGGGACCTTGGTGGCCAAGAGGTCTAAAGACTAGCAAAACGTTACCAAACAGGTAACAAGAAGGCGGGACCTTGGTGGCCAAGTCGCATAAAGAATAGTATAACGTTACCAAACAGGTCATTCAAGACCTTGGTGGCGAATTTGCAATTGGTCTAAAGACTAGTAAAACGTTACCAAAACAGGTAACAAGAAGGTGGGACCTTGGTGGCCAAGTTGTCTTAAGACTAGTAAAACGTTACCAAACAGGTAACAAGAAGGTGGGACCTTGGTGGCCAAGTTGTCTTAAGACTAGTAAAACGTTACCAAAACAGGTAACAAGAAGGTGGGACCTTGGTGGCCAAGTTGTCTTAAGACTAGTAAAACGTTACCAAAACAGGTAACAAGAAGGTGGGACCTTGGTGGCCAAGTTGTCTTAAGACTAGTAAAACGTTACCAAAACAGGTAACAAGAAGGTGGGACCTTGGTGGCCAAGTTGTCTTAAGACTAGTAAAACGTTACCAAACAGGTAACAAAAAGTCGGGACCTTGATGGGCAAGTGGTCTCAAGGGCGTGCTTACGAATCACGTCTTTTATCGCCTTGTTCAAACCAAATACGAGACTTCCTAGTGCGAGTTTTTTTCAGACATTCTGGTTTCTTCCACTGTCATTAGAACTGACCGTCTCTATTAAAGTTAACAAACTTGATTAGAGTTTTAAATACCAAAACATCACTCCTTTCTAACCGCTAATTAACGAATCATCCTCTCCCCGGTAGATCCTAATGTGAGAAAGTTTGTCATTAGTCCCCTACCGGCGAAAGCCGAAGGGGACTTTAGGTTTGCGCTCTGTCCGTTCGTCCGTTCGTCCGTCCGTCTGTCTGTCACGCCTCAGTTTTCCACACTTTTTTTGCTAGATGCTTTTAAATAATGATCTGATTTTGGTATATGAGTCTACCATGATGAGTTACAGATAAAGTTTACGTTTCTTTTCCATCTGCTAATTGTTACCGGAGTTATGGCCCTTTGATCTTTGAAAATTCACAGAAATTTAAGTTTTCCGCACTTTTTTCTACACGCTTGCAGAAATGGAACTAATGTTTGGTATGTGACTCTACCATGATGAGTTACAGATCAAGTTTATGTTTCGTTTTCATCAGCTAATTTTTAACCGGAGTTATGGCCCTTTGAACTTTGAAGATTCACTGAAATTTCAGTTTTCCGCTCTTTTTTTCTAAATGTTTTTACATAATGAACTGATTTTTGGTATATGAGTCTACCATGATGAGTTACAGATCTAGTTAGCGTTTCATTCTGGTCCGCAAATTTTTACATGAGTTATGGCCCTTTGATCTTTGAAAATTCACAGAAATTTTAGTTTTCCGCACTTTTTTCTACACGCTTGCAGAAATGGAACTAATGTTTGGTATGTGACTCTACCATGATGAGTTACAGATCAAGTTTATGTTTCGTTTTCATCAGCTAATTTTTAACCGGAGTTATGGCCCTTTGAGCTTTGAAAAGTCACTGAAATTTCAGTTTTCCGCTGTTTTTTTTTTTACACGGTTGCAGTTAATGAATTGTTTTTTGGTATGCAGGTCACTATTACACTCCATATCAAGAACTGTTAGACTAGTGCCTCCTGTAATGTATGTGTAATGATATATTATAAAACAAAAACTAAATTGCATTACAATTGACCTAGTAATTATTCTCTTTCCACACACTGTCAAAAATAAGAAGGTTTTGGGAGAATTAACCTATTCATGATTAAACTTAAATTTTTGAGAACTCCATTGCTGGTTTTTGATTTTACTATGATCAAGTTTTGCTTTACATCTTGAACAACATGTATAATTTATAACTTTAAATGTTTGTACCATATAATAAGGTACATTTTACCTAAAACTTTTGGATTAGTGAAATATGCGACCGGTAGGGGACTATGTATTGTTTTGCAATACTCTCAGAATGCTTGTTAATCTCCGAGGATGTGTCTGTGGTTTGTGCTTGGGAACATGTTTCTTGGTGATCTGCATTGTACTACTGCACACCTGTGGCATTACAAGAGTGTTAATACACTCGCCTGAAATGTCACAAAAAAACATCACATACCCCTTGGTTCTTTATACTGGTACCAAGCCAACCAATATTGGCTTATTGCAAGAAAAAAACCATTCTCACTTGCAGTCGACCGGGATCGAACCCACTGCGGTGTGACGCCTCGAGTTAAAAGGCTCCAAAGGTTTCTTGTTATCCATATATAAATATATATAAGAATCATTCTTGGTCGTTTAAAAAACACTGTTGAAACAATATGTCCTCTTGAATGCGAAACAATTTTCTGTTGATTATTCTAGTCAATTTTTTTCATACCAACAAGCAAGTTAGAAGAAAATTGGACAAATGGTTGCTAGAGTGTTGAGTTTTGACCCAGTGACCTTATTTCCCCCAACCAACCCATATATGGACTTGGGTTAGCTAAAGCCAGGATCATTTATGGCAAGTTTAGAGTAGATACCTAATTTGGCCTCTAAGAGTGTTATAAATTTTTTTTCATTAATTTGACCCATTAACCCATGATTTCATCTACCATGGCCCATATAATAATATGACCTACTACGTAGTTTTTATTGGGAGAATCATTCTGGGCAATTGAAGATAAAAAATGGCAAACTGTTTCTCATAATATGTAAACATTAAGATGTTAATGCACAGTGAACAGCAGACAAAACCTAATCATAATATCTCACTGCATTGAAAAAAAAACAACTAAATAATAATAAAAATAAACAAGAGTCACGGAAACTCTGGAAACTCGGAGAAGGCGGTTTCAGAGAGAAATGGTACCTAGTTAACAATAATTATGGCTGATCATGTGTCTTGCAGGGACCTGGTTGATAGTAAAGGGATACCCATAATGGGTTGAGATTTAATATATCATAAATATATATATATATATATATATATATATATATATATATATATATATATATATAAAAGCATCATACATCAGAAAATGTTAAAGGATTGCAATTATGACAAATTATTTAGAAATCTGAATGTTGTGTTTTCATCTCAATATAATTTCATTTAAGAAAAGATCCATAGTGGCATCTGCACCTAAATATATTCAGAAGAATCCAATTTAATGTAAAAATAGTCAACATCAAAATATTTTGCCACCATAATCATTTTACAAAACTAAAATACCACAAATAGTGAATTCTACGTCTAAATATCATCAAAAATAGCCAATTTCATGCCAAAAATTGTAAATTTTATGCAACAATAGCCATTTTAGTGCAGAAAACACAAAGGTCAAAATGTAGGTCATTATCTTGACCTTTGATTTTGGCTTTATTTTCATAAATAGTGAATTCAACGTCTAAATATCATCAAAAATAACCAATTTCATGCCAAAACTTGTAAATGTCATGCAACAATTGCCATTTTAGTGCAGAAGACACAAAGGTCGAAATGTAGGTCATGACCTTGACCTTTGATTCTGGCTTTATTTCATCAGCATTGCTAGAAAATATGAAAACTGAAAACCCCATGTCATTATCTTTACATATGGCCAAGATATAGCTAGAGGTTGCTTATTTTGTGAAATGACCAAACAACTGTGACCTTGACCTTTGATGTATTTATCCAAAAGCAATCCCAACCAAGATCTTATCACAATACATGTATGTGCCAAGTTTCTTTCAAAAATGTCATTTACTTTTCAAGTTATGTAGGAAACCATTTTTTGAAGCCTGCCTGCCTGCCCGCCGACATTCGGTAATCTAAGAACCAGGTTTCTACGAAAACCTGGTTAAAAAATAATTAAAACCAACAAAGTGTAAGTTTCATTTTTTTATATTTAATGTTAAAACAATGTTATTTTAATTTATGAATTTGTTTGTTTACTAAACATTGGTAACCATGGTAACTATACAATATGTACATCATCAGACTTACATAAGGCAAAATGGCTCACAATGTAAACAATGATATAATAAATAAAACACATAATAAAGTGAACACACACACACACACACACACACACACACACACACACACACACACACTTCATAAAGACAAAAAATGTATAAAAATCAGATCCAACAAACACAAACATTTAGTTGGGTACTAGGAAACAAACAATTATTCCTAATTAATCAGTTTTACATATATATACCCATTTATTATGGGGCTCCTGTACTGAATGCAAACCTTAATCAAATTCATAAAAATGTGTCACCCTGTGAGTATAGATATAAGTTTTAATATATGTAACAATATCAGCTATTGGAAATTAAATATGAGTGAATCACCTTAATTCAAATTTGCACCAATTAAGCAATTTACTGTTTCTATATGCATATATAACATAAAAAAAAATAATAATAATAATAAAAAAAAAAATAGGTGTTGGTAGGCCGGTTACTGATTTTGATTAATACATAAATATATACACACATATATGGAGGAATGAGATAAAGGTGTTGTGTGTATGGGTGAAACTGACCATAGTTCCTGCTGATAGTTGTGGGTGCAAAGTATGCATTTTCCCACTACATGAACTGCTCTCTTCAGTTAGGACAGGAGACCGGATGATTAATTCAGCTGGGAAGCTTGCAATGTGCCACCTGGTGTCTATCAAGTGAAGTAAAAACCTGCCTCTGTCAATATTAATCATTCCAATTAATATCAAAGCTTATAGAAACATTAAAAAAGAATCATTATTGTGTTAAAATTAATGACCCACAAAAATGATAAATACCTATTTTGTTAAAATTAAAAGCAATGATTTTAAATCGCACCCTGAACTGCTGTTTTCTTAAGCATAATACTAGCCCTGGTTTCACAATAATTACTTAACTAAGATTTTCCTTAACTTAAATCTTGCAAATCTGAAATCTTAATAATTTGGTTAATTTAAAGATTTTCAAGGAATTTCAGATGTCATTTTGAAGATCACTTCAAGCTTTTAACATCTGTATTAATTTTTATCCCAAATGTTTATTCGTAATTTACATAGAGAGTGCCAAAATTTACTTTTTTCAAGTTAAGGAAAATCTTAATCGAGGAATGATTGTGTAACCAGGGCCTTGTATTTATCTTATTACAAAACAGAAATATAACAAAGCTTTTCATAAATCTTTTTTTTTTTTGTACCTGCTTCAGAACAAAACCATGTCTGGCTCATTAACAGTTACGTTTGTATTTGATCATGAATTATTATAAAGCATGACTATTTAGGAAATTTAACTTTTAAATCTGCAACAAAAATAATTAAAAGACTAGTATTATTATTATTATTGTTTTGTTGTTATTTTTTGGACAATGTCAGACTGTCAAGGCCACATTATGTTTAGATTTGGTAAATTTGGCAAAGTTTGTCTCAATACTGCAAAGTTGTAAGCAGTAGGTTACTAAAACAGACTTGCTATATCTAATTATCACAGTTATTATATAACTAGTATAAGAAAACCGGAATCACAAGCACATACTAGTTAAAATAGCATTAAAATAAAAATTATAATTTCATTCATTCCGAAATTTTACTTGTCAATTTAAAAAAAAAACAAAACCTATCTACATTTCAAAATGGTATGGACCCATCTTTGGCAATAAAATTTAACATCATCAGTTAAATTTCCATTGTAAATAATTCAAAATCATATATAAACAGAGTAAAATACTAGGTACCATCTTTTGTTATATATGCTAGAATTCTTTATGGAAATCAGTTTGACCTTCTAACCTTTGACATTTAACCTTTAGCAGATCTTATCCAAGTCGGAGGAAAAATATTTACAAAGCCAAACTTTTACAGCTCTGTATATAACTAATTATAATTCATGTTTAAATTTTGCGATCTAGTGACAAGGTTAGTTATGGAGTGGAACAATGGAGTTTCACACCCCCATTCACAATTTATTTTTTCAATATTTACCAAAGAAGCCAGTTCAAGAATGGTGGAGTAAACCTGAGTGCATAGGAAAGAAGTATCTAACTTTTAAAGAATATGATCTTAAAGCAAGTGTTTTTGTCATAAATTAGGGACCTTGGAAGTTAAGGGGCTTTGCGTGTCAGGTCACAGATCACAATTTGTCTCCCCTTCTAGATAAAAATTATAAAAAAGAGCACAATTCGTTGATTTTTTTTAAAATCAATTCTACAAAGTATAAAGCTCATTCTCACTGTAAAATCACTAATGCTGACATTTTTTGTGATAAAAAACAATTGAAAAATTTGTTTAAAAGGTCATAAAATATAAAAATTTGCATCCATTTCAAGTCTGTAGTCATAGTAATGACACCATTTCTCGTTGAACATTTAAATTTCAATGCCATTCTGAGGGAAATATTTTGACTCAAATTCGATCCTCCAATTAATGAATTTTTTATTTTCACTGCATTTTTGAGTCCGAACACGGACTCTCATTATATACATTATATCTCATAAATTTGTTTTTCTAATAAATGCATTGATTTTACTCCCAGGAAATATTTTGCAATGCAACGTGAACAATTATTGTCTGAAAGAATCTAAGTAATTTCAGAATAATGCTGGTTTCTTTTTTTAAGATGGTGTCAATTCAGTATAATATAACAAATATTTCATGGGGTTGTTGGTTATTTCTGTTTATAGACCAGGCAGCCATCCCAAAAATATGATAAGGACTTCAGCGTATATTTTTTGGGATGCCTGCAACCCCATGGAATATTTGTTAAATATACTTCCTTACACTAATATACCTAACAATAAGCAACTGGATATAAATATTTGATCAACGGGGCCCTCAGGTCAAAGCCTTTTAAAATAGATTTGACAATATGGAAGATTATTTAAAGCTGCATTAAGTTTACCAATTTTCTGATTTTTTTTTGATTTTCTAAAAATATATTTTTTTAAAAGTAGATATCTTCTAACCACGATCCGTGACATTCATTTTCTAAAATTTCATTTCTTTAGCTGTAAATAAACGGAATCCTCTGGCCGGTTGGTCAGTGTTCTACGATGATAATTATGAGCTTGGAGCATGCGCACGGATGTAGGGAAAAGCCTAGAATCGAAAGTGAAACATGACAGATTGCATTAATTGTCCTTCATTAATATCCAGATGTATTTGAAATGGTGTTATTTATCCCTTACGAAGTCACAAATGACAAATTCAACAAAGTTCTGTGTTTAATTTATCGTATTTCAACATTTTGAAAGTCGTGTTTAAATGACCCGGGTTTTGATGACGTAACCATGTTCTAATATTAGATCCCAAACGCTGCATCTCGCTGGGTAAATACCGTAATTTCTGTATTTATTCGAGCTTTTATCATTGAACCAAATGTAGCATTGTTCATTAGGAACATCATTTATTAGATTAGCACCGTTTTAATTTTTTCTTTGGAAAACTTAATGCAGCTTTAATACTGAGTAAAAAGATACTGATGTGGTACACAGTCATGCAATCCAAGTATATTTTACCTAAAGGTCTAAGGGTGTTATATCTATAATGGACCCTTGGTTCATAGGCAGTGGTCAATCCAGGAAATGGCCATTGTTCCTATGTCAGTGGTCAATATATTATCTAGCAGATGGACGTTGACAGTGGTCAATCTATAAGATAGCCAATGTAATGGTCAATCAAAAAAATCACAGCATAATCAGTGTGTGGAATCACTAATGTTAAAATATCTTTATTTAATGTTTATTTTTGTTTTTTTTATTGGCAGTAGTATTTAGGAAGAAAAAACATCTACAGATTTCTTTTGACAAACTTCATATATTATATCACATAACATGTTGAAAATGTTAAAAAAAAAATACACAGTAGAAAAACTTAAATTACACATGTTAACTAAATCTGGCTGTAGTTTGCATCTTCCAACATTGTTTTCAGGTTCCTCCTTCACACTTCACATTTTTTGTGTTTTACATTCAACATTCTCTCTACAACTATACCAAACATTTTCTACATGGAATTCTACAGTCTTCCGCAAAATTACAGCTCTCGTTTTCCAAGGAAGAGGAAGAGGTAAATGTTTTTGAGATGGAAGAGATATATGTAAGCAATTGGGGCTCTTTAACACATATGACACTAATATCAATGATCGATAAATACTGAACACTACATTTGTTAAATACTATAATGGCATGATGAGAATGCTTTGATTACTAAATTTTTTAAATGTTACACTCTCCCCTCATTTACTCTTTAACGCCCTTTCAAGATATCCACTACGATCTGCAGTATCAATCCAAGTTAAATAATTTTTATACAAGTCTTTAAGATCAGATATATGAACGACGGGAGGTTGTGGAACTTTAATCTCTGCTGGTTGATCAAACAGTTTAGACAGAAAATCTTGTAACTTTTCAATCTTCTTATCTAAAATACAAGACAATAAAATTTATTAGGATAATTGTAGAGATCACATGGGACATAATTTATTTGAAAATACTGATAAAGAATAAATAGTATAAAATAGTGTTCTTTTCTAGAAATGTGGCAGAGCTTCCCGGTATATAAAAAACACATTAATTGTATTTCCCAGTGGAAAATAATGAAACAAAAGAAAACAGACAATACAAACAGGAAGGGATTGGCCTACTACTCCAAGACAACAAGCCTATCAAATAAACCCCGACCAGTTTCAGATTTCATTAACCTTTTACGCATCTTATTTTTTACAAAACTATTAACCATTGTTCTTCCTAACCATACAAAAACGGCGCAAGTGGCTCAGTGGTTGAGCATCTGTCATAAGTATTATAGCAGATTTTCAGTTTAAACACAAGCAGGGTCATTATTAAGACTTTAGAATTTGAGATACTGCTTTCTTGTCTGGCACTTATCATGAAGGGGACAGAGTAACAACTGGTTCATCCAATTGCCACAATAATGTGGTCTGAGGGAGTGGTATGTTTGTCTGTGGCATACTGACTTTGTGAGCTAGCAAACAGTCACCCTGAGAGTGAACAAGTACAAAGCAGATCATGATACATACTCACACATCTTATTTCTAAGTGGCTGATAAACCTGCTCTTGTAGTGAATAGCTAAAAAATTGCTGATATCATGTTAAACAACATTACAACTGACCAACCTGTACAAAGACCAAAATATAATATTTTTATATAAAAATAGGACATTATTACGAATAAAATTTCTTTCATTGGCTTCACTTTAAATATAGCTTCTTAGAGAATTTTACCTCCTATTTCTTGTCCTAGGAATGCACACCATTTTTCTCGTATTTCCTCTGCGGCACTTGTATCATCATCATAATCTGATTGAAGCAGTAATGTTAGACAAGGTAATACGTAAGTATTCATCAGATTTAAACTATCCGTAACATCATCGTGCGTCTCAAAGTGATGTGTGGCTATATCATTTATATGCTGAAAATAACAATTGAACATTTTTTATGCAAACTATTTAACCATACCCAAATAAGAGAACTAAACATCTGCATGTCTTGACTATTGTGCTGTATTTTAATGTCAAAAATATTTTTCCTACAAAAATTTTGCCTGTGCGATGCACTGATGGCATTATACAGCAGGGTTCTTTGTCATGCCACGCCAACTGTGACAGAGGACCTCATTTATTTTATGTTCCAATCCAGTTTTTTGTTTTTACCATTTTTGGGAATGGGGCCAGGGTCTGTGCAATAGGGAATTTTTGCGTAATTTTGATTGGAAAATTTTCAATATGATTGGGAATATATGGTCCATATTTGGGAAATTTCTAGTTTTTTTATGATTGGGAATGGGACCCAATTTCGGCCCAAATTAAGCAAAAAAAAAAAAAAAGGAAAAAAAATCACTGTAATCTGAAAGAACTGTGACTTTCATTTCATATTGTGGAGTGCTTCGTGAAAGAACAGTCACTACCCCCTTTAAAGTCTTGGGTCAGACCTGGTTGGAGTTCGAACCCATGACCTCCCACTTATAAAGCAAGCACTCTTTCAACTAAGCTACTGCAGTGGTAGCATCAACAATGCTTATGTACAATGACATAATGTGGTGGTTCTGACTCAGATTCACAGAATGTATGTACAATCATGTATATGACCTTCTTTACTTTATTAAAGTTTCTCCCCATTTCAAGTATATGCAGGGCTATCACACCCCCCTTCCCTTTTTGGCAAATGTTATGGACCAATAAAGTGTACATCTATGTTGTAAATGCTAATTTTGGGGGAAAATACATGTAAAGTCTTCTATAGAATGATATTAATAAGATCTAGAAAAGACTTACCAGCATGCACTGTCTTCTATAAAATGCTATTAATTTAATTGACATAACTCCCATTTCTGTTATTTTATCAGCTAGAACAAGACTGTGATGGCAGGAGTAGACAAAATATGTCAATGATCTATCATATCTGAAAAACAAATATACAAATACATAAATAAGAATTCCATGGATTTAAATGTCTCGTCTGGATAGTTTTTGATCAAGTAGAAAATTCATTCAGTAACATAAACTATCACATTTTGACATGCCGCCACCTATGATGACACCGGAAAAGTAACAACTTATGGAAATGCCAGGCTCAACAAAAAACTTTAGTTGTTTTTTGTCAAGGTATATCACAAATTTAGAAACTAGTTATCTTATAAGTGGAGTTATTTACAGAATCTATCACAACTTGTGTCTGTTATCAAATTGATAACAAAAGTACAGTGCTTCCTCGTTATACCGCTGCCTTTTGTGCTTGGGGGTAATTTGGCATTATAACGAGTTTGGCAATAAAATGAGGTTTCTACTAACAACCAAAAGAAGATGTCAAATATGTATGATTGCAGTTTATAGAGATTCCTAAAGAATAAGGGGATCATTATTACATGTGAATTTTTTCATTTGAAATTGCATTCTTTATCACTAAGAGATCTTCTTTATTCATTTAATAAAAACATTAAAAAAAACTTAAAGATGTATTAAGTTTAGTTACAACACAACACAACACAACACAATCTGTAATCTCATCCTTTATTTAAGCCAAACAAATTCATGTGTGCCTTTTAAGGAAGAAACTACAAAACTGAGCAAGCAATATGGCAATATTTATCAAGGGAAGTTTAATAGCAAATACATGTAGCTTTTTTTTGTCATAGAAATCTCATGACGGATGGCGATAACTGAATTTGGAAATATAACGAGGGATTTGCCTAGAAAGAAAACAGGACAGATACAATTTGTGGCAATATTTAAGGGTGGTGGTGAAATGGGGGACAATAGACTGGGGAAGAACTGTATTTGATTATAATGTTTATTAAAAAGATTAAATGATTTGGTTTTTTTTAAAAAAATATTTTAGTCATATCAGTATGTCAACATCTATATGAGAAATGGAAGAATTTTTTACTTTTGAAGTGCACTTTCAGCAATGCTGATGATTTATGAGTGTTTAGTCTAACAACTAAGTCACAGCATTGATATGTCTTATGTTTGAAGGTTAATGCCACAACCACTAGGCCATCATGGCTCCAAATAAATTAATGGAGGTTATATTAGACAAAAAAAATATTGATCAACTTCATTTCCCAACAGAAGTAAAAAATTTGATGTCCATAGATATGGCTAAAAATGAAACAAAATAAAGTCATTAATGCTTAGTTGTGTTCCTTGAGAGAAAAATAGGCAACAATGTGTTTAGAGTTTTTTTTTTTTTTTTTTGTTCACCTGAAAAACAAACAACCTTTCAACAGTGATCCAAATTATGGGATCATGTTCATTCTAATCTGTTCAGTACATATTGTGTGTGTGTGTGTGTGTGTGTGTGTGTGTGTGTGTGTGTGTGAGAGAGAGAGAGAGAGAGAGAGAGAGAGAGAGAGAGTGAGAGAGAGAGAGAGAGAGAGAGAGAGAGAGAGAGAGAGAGAGAGAGAGAGAGAGAGAGAGAGAGAGAGAGAGAGAGAGAGAGAGGGAGAAGTATAGAAATTCATATACCGGTACATGTACAGTTGTATACAATAAAGAAACTTACTTTTCTTCAGTAAATAATTGCATTCCTTTTATAAATAAGAAAACTGTTTTCCTAAACTGGTAGTATTTATCATGCCAAAACTACAAAGTAAAAAGAAAATAAAATGTATATTATACATGTACATGAGGCATGTAAAAGATTGATGTAGAGAGACAATGGATAAAACATTCACTCAAACATTATTTCTAATCTTTTTTATATGTATACTTCAACTTTTTTTTTCAAAAAAATATTTGATGAAATAGCAGCAGCAGGTTTTTTATCCTAGTGTCAGAAAGTTAGTCAGTTCACTGAAGGTCAATGGTTTTTCCCTGGGCACTCCAGTTTCCTCCAACATCCCAGAACTGACCACCATGTAATAAGTGAAAGAACCTTGAGTGGGGCGTAAAACACCATTACTCCAATCACTCTTATACTCATAAAATTGTTATTTTTCTGAAAATAAAGAGCGAAGTGATCAACTTTTCCCAGTTCTTATAACAACCTAGGCAGCAAGTGGAATGATGATCTATAAACATGCTCTTAAACCTATTGGCCATCAAAGGTCCCTTAGAGTTTTTAAGGATTACAAAAAGTCGTAAATCTTACCTGACATTGTTTTTCTATCGTTTCACCTTCTGCTGAGGTTCGAGTTTGTTCTAATTTTCGTATAGCTGCTTGTCTAATTTCTTTAGTTCTAAAAAAACAAGTACACAATGTCTAAATTAAAAAAACAAAACTAAAAATCTTATCAAGTAAATTCAAAAATACAGAATTTACGGCTCAAAGTATCCGCCCCTTCATACTTGATTTACCTAATTGTGGTTTGGCCAAAAAGGTAAAAAATTGTTGAGTGGCAGACTGTAAAGTAAGTTACTTCCTGAGCAGCACACTGTGATATCATAAACTAGATATGTTTCTTTGAAACAGATGTGTCGCCTGACACTGCATAAAAATCAATCAAAGGAAAATAATTCAAAAACGGAACAAGATAGAGTTGTGGTTCTTGTGCACTGCACTTTGAGTCATTGCCAGAAACATGTACACCAAGTTTGGAGTCATTTGAACGTACAACACCAATGTTATGTTCCAGACAAGGAAGTCCGGATGCCGCAGACGCCGACGCCGATGAAAGTAATCCCTATATGTTGCCTAGTCAGGCGACACAATAAAGGAGTCAAGTTCATGGTTTAATGGTGTTCAACAACCATGTCAAGATTTTTTTTACATTTATATTGAGGCAGTCAGGTCTAGGATAGTGGAGGATATTCAAGTACCTGGAGAGAAACCACCAACCTTTGGAGAGAACTGAAAAACTTTATCACAGTAAGATCTGACAGAGTGGTATTCTAACCTAGACTATGATAGGCACTGTGAACTACATGTGTGTACTTTAGACCACTTGGTCACCAAAGACCAATCAAAGATAAAGTACTAAATTATCAAGAACAGCTTGTGTTGTTAACCTCCCTTTAATTGTGACAACACATCTGTTGATGGTCAAAATTTACATGACGTACAAACTGGAAAAGAAAATCCTGGTGAAACTGAAAATTCATCTATTGAGAGCATTTACAAAATATAACTCAGACCTGACCTATAATTTAACAGAGATCTGTCATCAACAGTTCAGGTATATGTATATTTTAAAGTTTTTTGAAATTTTTCTCATAATTTTCTTAGCCATGAATCGCTGCAAAAATGCTGATGCGGCTTAAAACAAAAAATCACACACTCATAATTTTCTGAAACAAGGAGATGTGTCACATTAATCATTATAGCAAAACATCTAGACATGTAAATCTAAATGAATTAATTAAAATAATTACATCTGTACACTAGAAACATAACACATGTACAACTCCATGGTCTGTATTCAATACAACAGGTCCTAAAGGGCCTGTCATGCTCATTTGGCTGCATTCATCACATGTTAAAAAAAAAAAAAAATCAAAGTACTGAAAGTACTGAAATTCGCGAAAGACAAAGGACAAATGAATGTTGGATTGAATGTGAATTTTCCACCCTGTTCAAGATTATGCCATGTACAGTTGACAGCCTTTGTAGGTGTTGTGGTAGATATGTTCACTTTGCAGTGCAATGAAAGACAGCAGTGAGGCATGTTGAGTGCGATATCTATTGGCTATAATACTAATCTCCTCATTAAATGACCAAATACAAGTCTGCAGATCAAATAACATAAATTATTTAAATAACCATGCATCTCCAAATGATTATATCATTAACAGTGTAGCATTATATGGCCATGGCATAATCCATGTTACAATAAATAGTCATATCATAAACTTTATTGCATTTCATAAACCAAGTGGCATAAACATACCATTCCATAAACTATGTGAAAAAGACTACACCATGAACAATGTGGCATTAAATGAGCCTTTCAAAAACCATATGTCACTTAATGGCCACATCATAAACCATTGGGTATTAATTGACATATCATTAACCGTGTGACACTAAATTATCATATCATAAACCACATGACACAAAATTACCATATCATAAACCATTGGGTATTAATTGACATATCGTAAACCATGTGACACTAAATTACAATATCATAAACCATGTGACACTAAATGACCATATCATAAACCACATGACACAAAATGACCATTTCATAAACCATGTACCCTAAATAACATATAATATACCATGTGACACCTCATGGCCATATTATAATAAACATATATACCATGCGAGTCAAAACCACTATATCATTATCAATGTAACTCAAATAAATTATATCAAATACCATGTGGCAATAAATAGCCATATCATAAACCATCTGACTGTAACTGACCATATCATACACCATGTGGCACAAAATGGCCATATCATAAACCATGTGACTTAAAATGACCATATCAAAAACCATGTGAGAAAAATTATTATATCATATATGTTATGGCACTATTTGACCATACCATAAATCATGTACTCAAACTGACTATATTACTCATATGACTCAAAAAGAACATAGTTTTAACAATGTGAATCAAAATGATAATTAAAAACCATGTGATATACCATGGCCATATAATTCACCATGTGACTCAAAATTACAAATCATAAGCCATATGACCCAAAATAGTCATATTTAACAATGTGATTAAAATAAAAAGATAAAAAATCATGTGGGGCAAAAAAAGCCATATCATAAAACATGTGACTAAACCTGACCATATTATAAATTGTGTCTCAAAATGGCCATAAAATAAACCATGGAACTCAAATGAACCATATCATAAACCATATGACTCAAAATAGCATTATCAAAAACCATGTCATGTGACTGAAATTGACCAAATCTGAACTAGGTGACTAAAAATGGCCACATCATGAACCATGTCGCACAAAGTAATCATATTTTAAACCATGTGACTCAAATGGTCATATCATCAACCATGTGGCACTAAATGACTATATCATAAAGCATGTAGCACTAAATTACCATATCATAAACTGTGTGACTCAAATTAGTCATATCCAAAATACGTGGTACTAAATGACCATATTAAAAACCACATGACACTAAATGACAAAAATATAAACCATGTTGTACTTAATGACCATATCATTAACTGGGTGACCCAGAATGACCATGTTTCACTGAATGACCATATCATTAATCATGCTGCTTTAAATGACCATATCATAAACACTTGACTCAAAATATAATATCATAAACCATGTGGCATAAATGACCATATCATTAACTGGGTGACCCAGAATGACCATGTTTCACTGAATGACCATATCATTAATCATGCTGCTTTAAATGACCATATCATAAACACTTGACTCAAAAATATAATATCATAAACCATGTGGCATAAATGACCATATCATTAACTGGGTGACCCAGAATGACCATGTTTCACTGAATGACCATATCATTAATCATGCTGCTTTAAATGACCATATCATAAACACTTGACTCAAAAATATAATATCATAAACCATGTGGCATAAATGACCTTACTGTAAACCACATGGCACTAAATGACAATAAGCCATGTTGCACTAAATGACCATATCATAACCATGTGACCCTCAATTACCATATCATAACCATTTGCACTAAAAAAACTAAATCATAAACCAAATGACACTAAATGACAATAATATAAACCACTTAATGGCCATATTATAAACAATGTGACTCAAAAATGTCATATGATAAACCATGTTTCACTGAATGACCATATCATAAACCATGTGGCACTAAATGACCTTACTGTAAACCACATGGCACTAAATGACAATAATATAAACCATATGACACTTAATGACAATAAAATAAACCATGTTGCACTAAATGACTACATTATTACCCATGCAGCACTAAATGACCATGTCATTGTGTGACTGATTGTGTGACTCAAAACCACCATATCAAAATCATGTGACTCAAAATGATCATATAGCTCAAACTATGTTTCAGTGAATGGCAATATCATAAACCATGTGGCACTAAATGACCATATCATAAACAATGTTACACTAAATGACCATATCATAACCGTTTTGCACTATGTGACGTTATCAAAATAAAGTTCCTCTTTTGATACAGGAAAATGCCGTGTTCTCTTTCGATTCTCCAATTCATTCCTGATTAAATCAATGTCAATCAATGAACAGTCGCGATTTATCATGAAAATTTCATTACCGAATCAATAGATGCAAAAGCCGCCTAACTTTTGTTTATCTGTCCTTATTCAACCTCTCTATCAACGGACGAGAGCTGAACTTTGTAACGGACTCAAAAAGGGTTAAGAGTCAAGTGTTCATGCATGTGATAGCTATATTCGAGAAAGCTTTGCTTTCGCAAATAAAAAACAATTTACAAACAAGAGGCCCATGGGCCTTAACGCTCACCGGAAGATATGTCCAAAATTGTTTGCAAAGCGCAAAAGACAATATATTAGGTACAGAAACTTTAAAAGTTTTCTCAAGTTAAGAACTGCCACAAAACTTAATCAGAAATATATCCACTCACATTTCATTTATAAGTAGCTTATATAATATGCATGAAGTAACTGTAGTGCAATGAATAATTTCCAAATCATTAACAAATTTCAGTATACTTATTCAGCTATGTCCTTGACCATTGAACATATATGACCTTGAACCATATATGATCGTCATGTCAATACCTACAATATTCTAATATACATGCCTATATAATAAGCAATTAATGTCTTCTTTTGCAGCTGTGACCTTGACCTTTCAACATTTGACCTTAAACCATATATCAAAATAATCGTTGCCGCAATACATACAATATTCTAATATACATGCCTATACAAAAAGTTAACAGTTTTCAAGATAATTAGCAATAAAAGTCTTCTTTTGTAGCTGTGACCTTGACCTTTCAACATATGACCTTAAACCCAGGGTTCACGTTGCCGTTCGCTTTTTTCGCAAAATGAGAAGAAAAAAAAAATTTGGCAATAAAAAATAAACATCGGCAAAAATCATGGCGAAAAAAATGTTTACATTTACAGGTTCACTACGCTTCACGGACATGAGCAGAGAGTCGTTATAGCAACAGGTTTTCGTCTCTGTCTACGTGTTTATCAAACAATAGATCTAGAGAGTTCCAAATGAGTGTTAAATTGGGTCACTGAAGCCATGTAGATAATGTTGATTAAACAAAATTCCACGTGTGAAGGTGTTAATTACAGGTGGATTTATCATTTAATGAGATTAATTACGATGTAAGCGAGTGATTACCAAGCCGCGATAATCACAGGTAATTGCTAAATTATATTGAGATTATCAATTATTGGCAGTAGATCTTTGAAAGTAGTAAAAACTAAATTTGTGCTTTTGACGGTTTTGTTTACAGTTTACTTATTACTTATTAGTGATTTATTTTATGAACAAAAGAAATAAAACAAGAAAACTGTTGTTGTTCTTCATGTCATCAGACATGCATTTTATAAGCCAATTTATTTCTATTAAATTTTCGCCAGAAATTACAATTAGACCAGAAAATACCTTTGGCCCATACAAATTGTACATTATTTGGCGAAAAAAAAAAAATTCTGGCGAAAATTTTGGAGAAAAAAAATTGAAGTCAGCGTGACCCCTGAAACCATATATCAAAATGATCATTGTCACAATACCTACAATATTCTAATATACATGCCTATACAAAAAGTTAATAATTTTAAAGATAATTAGCAATTAAAGTCTATTTTTGCAGCTGTGACCTTGACCTTTGATCATATAACCTTGAACCATATATCAAAATGATCATTGTCACAATACCTACAATATTCTAATATACATGCCTATACAAAAAGATTAAAGTTTTCAAGCTATAGCACAATTTTAGTATTTATAAACCAAAAATAACATTTCAGGGGCAACAACTTCTACATGGATTATCATATAGTTACGAAACTTGATACCTTTTTAAATTTTGTCATGCTGAACATTTTAACAATGTTTTGAATTCATATATCTCTTAACATTTGCAAAAAATTGCCTAAAACTGCATAAATCACAAATTAGGTCAGACCTTGATTTGTGACCTTGACCCTAATTTAAAGGTCATTTCAAGAAAAAGTCAAAACTGAAAACCCCATTTCATTATCTGTTCAAATAGTCAAGTTATAATAATTTGAAGCCTTTTTACGAAATTTTTTAAATTAAACGCAAAAACCCGTAACCCATTTTTCAACCAAATTTCACGAAATAAACAAACTATAGGCTTAAGACCCTAGAGAAGCCAAATATCACATCAGATTTTTCTCCCATCATCGGTTTCGGAGAAGAAGATTTTTTAAGATTTTTGGACCCCTAGGTCACCTTGACCTAGTTTTGGTAGCTATGGCAATGCCATAAACAAATCTGAATTGCACCGGTCCATATATGCTTCTGACTAAGTATCATTGAAATCTGTCCAACAGTTTTGGAGGAGAAGTCGAAAATAGGTGTTAATGACACACACACACTTGATGCACACACGCACGCATGCACACATGCACATACACACGCCGTGCCATGCCATAAGCTCACATGACCTTTCGGTCAGGTGAGCTAATAACCAAATGGCCACTTATGTACCAGTGACATACTAACCTTTCTTCTTGGTCTAACACTGTACAATAAGCAAACTGTTCATACATAATTCTTTGTTGTAGATGCTGAGGTGCTTCACAAGCTTTGAGATAGGCGACAATATGTTGTAACCGACAGTCCTCCTTAGGTAATTTTTCAGGTAAAGTTTTAACTAAGGCTTCTTGTGTCTTCAGTTCCATGTGTACAGCCTAAAAATACAGTAAATTCCTCTTATTTGCATACTGGTTAATTGCATATTTTGGTTAATTGCATAATTTTTCTCTGTACCGATCCAATTCCTATTTCAAAAATGAAAAAATTTCTGTTTATTTGCATAAACAAAATTCTAAATTCCGCTTAATTGCATAAAAAATTCAGAAAATTATGCAATTTTGGTCTGAAGTTTTGCAATTATAAAATATATTTGCAGACAATGCAAGGTAAACTCGAGAGGTGTTTACATTGTATAAACATGTGTACAGCTAATGCCAGGTGAGATACGAAGCCAGTTAATTGGTGTATAAATACAGGTTATGATATTGAAAAGGGTAATTTTTTTAGTTCTATATGCGGATCTATAATTTTTGTGATGTTACAGAATAAATTTTTATAGGGTCAAATACACATCCCCCCCTTCCAGCGGCAAAGGGTCAAAACCTTTACACAATTTTTCATAAACAGATAGGCACACAGACACAGAAAGGGGACAAGAAAAGATATGTAAAGATGGGTCCTGGGTCTCATATTTTAGTAACTCACTCATTTAAATGCTACTTCAAAGCCTCTTGTTTTATTTACTCAAACACTTGAATGTCATTTCAGGGCCTCTTGTTTTATTAACCCACACATTTCAATGCAATTTTAGGGCCTCTTGTTTTATTGAACAATTTTGCATGTGTTTATGCTATTTCAGGGCCTTTTGTCTTATTTACTCACATGCTTCAATGCCAGTTCGGGGCCTCTTGTTTTAAATACTTCCAATTCCACAGCAAATGACACAGCTCGGATTGTATCTGTGTATGTCATTTGTGCATGTATCTGTGCTAGACTTAATTTCTGGGGCTGACTGGTCTGTGTGGCAACTGTACTTGTACTAGGAGCTGAAGTATAAAGTATACAATTATAATAAGCATGGCTCAAATAACTCACTAACAATGTTTCGACAAATATCAAATTCTTTATTTTGTAGCACTGTTTTAACAGGCACTGTGTTTTTGACAATTAATTATGCAAAATCCAATTAATTCAACCAATGTTTTATATTATAAACTAACTTGAGCCAATTATATCTGAATATTGTTGTGCACTTCTATGAAAACCAAAAAAAATTTCCGTAGGAAGGAATATTTGATTTGACTAAATGGTGTCTTATGTTTACTCCTATAGTGACATGGGGTATTGGTTTTAAGGTCTCTCCTGAAAGACCCAGTGACTTTCATTTCTACTAAATGTTGAGTGCTTTGCAAAAGAACAGTCACTACCAATTTTCAAGTCTTGGTCAGATCCTGTTGGGATTCAAACCCCGACCTACCACATGCCATATGAGCACTCTACCAATTAATGGTATAAAGCAGAAAGCTGATTTTATAGGGATTTTACATGTGGAAAATTGACAAAAGTTTTAAACCTCAGTTATTTTTGTTTCACTGATATTAAGGTGGTCAGATAAGGAATGAACTTCCTACCTTCTTTAAGGCTGCTTAACAACTTTTCATATACATACTCGCAAGATTTCTTCTACTTACAATTACAATGAAAAATGAATTGTTCATGATATATTTAAGCTACCTGGTTTTGATTCAGAGACCACAGTAACATCAGCATCGCCCCCACCGCCAGACCCTGCAGCCTTCCTAGCCTGTTCCCGGTCCCATTCTTCAATTTCATGAGCAAATTTCTTGTTATCTTCTAGTACTGCTATCTTAAGGTCATCAGGGAGACTGTCTATATGATGTTCTTCCTCATCAGATTCTACAAAATGTTGAAATTCAGCTTTCATGTTTCACATCTTCAAAAATCATATATGACTCAACAAGAAATCCATCATATATTAAAACTTCACCTGTAATGTGGTTTTGTAACAAATACACAGTGTAGCACACTGTAAATTGAGAGATTTTTCTGTCAGTTATCAATTCTTACACCTCTATAAGTGGGAATGCAGTGGCTAAGTGGTAAAGGTTCTTCAAACCCAAAGCTTCTCACTGCTGTGTTCAAACCAAATTAACATGTGAGAAAGGTTTCCCCTTGTCATAAACATATACTGCTTCGTTCAGTACTAGTATAATAGTTAATCTGCATCACTGCAGGAGAGTGCATTAACACTATGATGGTCACCAAAGGTGGTCACTTGTACAAGGCAGATCATGAATACCTGCTCAAAACACATGCACCACATCAGCTTGAAGTGTTTGGAAAAATCCTTGAAATTAATAAGAAAAATTGTCTTGTTGCATGCAGCTGAAAAATTGCTGATATGATGAAAAGAACATTCAACCAACATGTTTTAATAAAAAAAAATGAGACCTTTGTTAAAAAGGAACCAGTAGTAAATTTTTTGGTGATACTGTACAGCGCAGTACAGGATGGATATCTAGGATCCGTGTACTGAATGTCACCTGTCATCGTCCCTCTGGTAGACTGAAACTGACCTAAGGTGACCCAGTGAAACAGGACCACAATTCCATAAGAATGGGTGACACTAACCCACTGGAGGGGAAGACTACGTTCCTGACTGGACAGCCAGGCCTCACCCTTATGGAAGGAATCATCAAAGGCCTGGATAATCTAAACAGGATTATGATGATGATGATGTAAATAATTTTTTTAACACCTCCAGGTCATAGGTTATAGGTTAACAAGATCAAAGGACAAAGGTCAAATAAACACTTACCTTTTTCTATTAACCTTGATTTATCTATATACATTAAACAATAAGCACTGGCATTATGATATCCTCCAACGCTTTCCTTGACTAACTCTTCCCATGATGCTTCACTAACAGTAATATCATTATACTTTAACCAATGTTTATTTTTATCATAAATATAAGCCCAATAATGCCCAGAAGCAGCCTGACCTTCGTGCACTAAAACTGCATGTAGATAATATGGACACTGAAAAAGAAAAAATACAGCATACTAAGGCAATACAGTACCTATATGTACAGTATAGCGTCGCCCAATATAAATTTTAATGACTCCATATACATGTATTTCCGTATTAGGTCACTAAATCACTGTGTAACTAATTTATCCCACCGAAGATCTTGATCTTCATGTCAAAACATTATTTCAACTGCAAAAACAGAAACATTTCATGAGTTAATGTTGATGACGCCATTATGGCTGCAGACCGGGTAACAGGGGACGTAATCGTTACTGACCGAATATATTTTCTTGATCAAGGGAGATAATCAAGTGACCTTATACAATCCCATATTAGGTTACTAATTGACCAAAGGGAATCAAAGATTTTCATCTGAGGTGGGATAAAATTTTTATACGGGTCTGACCCCAGTTCCATAATAATTTTTAAGTTTTAACTAATTTTTAAAAATTTAAATCTGGCAATTTTAAAATATGAATACCAGTTTTTTTTGCTAGGTTTCAAGATTTTGGTCAAGTTAAGGAAGATCATGTTAAGCATATGTTTATCGTAACTTTTGTATTCGAGTTTGATCAAAATGTCTCATATTTAGTGCCACAGTACACACAAACATTTATGAAATTGTAAGAGATTATGCCTAAACCACTTAGTCATATTGAAGACCATAATAAGGTTTTTATAACTTTAGCATTCTGGTTTTATCAAAACAATTTATATTTAGAATATTGTACTAAATTTTGAAGCCTCAAGCCCTACCCATTTAGTCATCACATCCTCAATATAAGTGAGGCTTACATATACTTACCTGACACATAGACTCATCACTATACATACTATTTACAGAATCTTCTAGACCATTTATATTTTCTTGCAATTCTATAACAGAGAAAACATAACAAGAGTTATCTACCTTTATTCATCAGTAATCTAAACCCATGTCCAACACTTTATCTTGTGCTACATTGTTGAGCCTTTTCTATAATCATGTTTTTTTGTTTTTTTTTTATTTATTTATTTATTTGACAAACCCCTTCATAACACAGTGCTATCAAAAGAACACAATGCTTCTTGTAGGTTCCAATCCCAATCTGAACATATCTTAAGATAAAAAAGTTTGTTAGTTTAATTGTGTAACTTTGATGGTGTTCTACTGGTACTCAGGTTTCCTCAACATTTCTTGAACAAACTACCTCAAAATAAGTGAAATAATCTTGCCCGGGACATAAACCACCATTATTCCACTCCATTTCTCTAAAACTTCAAAGTCTGACTAAACAAATATTGGTGATGAGTCAAGGTTTTTACTTTATTTCAAAACACAAAATTGTTTAAGAAAAGTTTAAACTAAAAACAAACCCCTAACATCTTGTTCCACTTCTGTCCGCCATCGATGTAAACAGTCTTGTAAAACTCTAAGTTCTCCCTCCGTCACATGTTTTGGAGCAGGATTTGAAATTATGGCAGTCGTTTTAGTACACCTTGGTGGCGTTGAAAGTACAGTGGTAGATGATGTTGCCATGGGAACATCTGCTGAAGGTGACTTGACAGGAGAATCAGTTAACATACTACTGCAAGAGAAAAAATAACAACACAAGTTTTTCTATGCATGTTAACCTTTTCGAGCTATCTAATGTAAAATAAAATGGCCCACTTTCACTCTTAAATAAAAGATGCAATTTTACTGACAATTTTTTCTATAATGTAAAATACATGCCCAAAGTTACATGTCTTGCCAAACCAATAGACCCCTTCAATCAGAAACATCTTAAATATAAATGTTGACGCAACATAAAATGTATCACCTAGTATGTTATTTGTTTCTATAGTAACAGTAAATTATCTTCACTATAGTAACAGTAAATTATCTTCACTATACACCTTGGTAATTTTGCTATCTTATTTTATGCCACAGTATTTTGAAGTCTCTCATAGTTCATTAATCATGTATAAATGGTTTTTTTTTAAAGATCTCCTTCAATTTATTGCTAAACCCCTTTGTAACACCAAAATGGAAAAAAATGATAAATGAAAAAAATTGATAAAATGGTTTCGATAACTTTTTTCTGTACTACTTGAATGAATCAATTGGATCATGAGATAATACATATTTAATCTTTATGGAGAGTAAGACAAAATACAATCGACTTACCTACAATGAGGTCTGGGAGATTCCATTTCTACATCTTGAGAGAGTGTTAAACAGGTACTTTCGGGTTTGCTGTGAGCAAATTCTAATGCATAGGACAGGACATCTTGTAAAGGAACTTTTTTACTACCTGAACCATAATGGTTAAACCTGCAAATAAAATAAGTGTAACCAGGTCAAATGAGCTGTGGTTATATCTACACTCTACTGTTCAATATTATTAATCACGCATGAGATACGTATTTTAACAACAACTCACTTGTTAACAATTCACTTTCAGTAAACAGCCATTTCACGGGCGATATATATAAATAAACTCACTCAGTATAAGTAAAATACTGCACGAACATATTCATAATATATACTGGCTATATAAGTCTCGCTCCCTGTCCTATAAATCACTTCACTTCACTTCCATCAGAACTCATTACTTACTAGCACCTCTGTGGTAAATCCTGGTAAGTTGTACATATATTTATATTTGTAGCATTTACGTTGATTATATGATATTCGGATGCAATTAATTGTAATTATCCCCGATTTATATATCGGATCCGTATCTCGATGTCATAATTATTTCAAAACATTGTAAGATCGACTCATTTCGATCTTTTTCAGATCTATTGTATATTCCAAATAAATGATGGACTCTTTTGGAAGTAACTACCTCTTGTAGTCTTATTTGAACGAAACCGACCCTCGTGACATAAGAATTACATATTAAGTCCTACCACCTGGGCCATAATACTGTGGAGTGGAGAAATGTGTTATCTTTTAGTTAAGCTTCTTTCCCTTTATATGTTTTGAAAGTCAGTTTTGGAATGATGGAGGAACTGAAGTTTCCTGAGAAAACCAAGATATTAGGCAGGCAAGCTAACAAGATTTTTTCACATCTGTATCTGCTAAAGTTGAATTTGACAAAGGTCAGATCTGACTGATTTGTCAGCCAGTACTGTAAAGGGGGAAATATTTACGTGGGTAAAATTTTCCCTTATTTTGCGCTGATTAAAATATCGCGAAAATTTTACCCTCGCAAAAATTTCTTCAATACAGCATTGAAATTCAATACTATTACTTTTGATTAATTTTGGTCACATTTCAGATCATTTCAGATCAAACAAATTTTTGTACTTTCTCGGAAGAGAGTGTAATTAAAGGGACATAACTAAATGACCAAAAAATAACATGATTTTATGATAATCAGACTTTATTAGGTGAACAAACAACACTAAAGAAATACATCTAAAAATAAATAAAAAATATTGAATGCAATTGGACGATTTATTCTTAATCTTTTGGATCATAGTAAGTGTTATGTACATACGTAAGACTTTTACCAGACAGTTTATTCATAGTCATTGGTGCATGAAATCAAATCCTTACTGTTAGTATTATGTATATCGTAACACCTACACTTATTAGACCATATTCAAAATCAGTAGTGCATGAAAACAAATTAAGAGTTATCAATATCGCAATTGTGAAGGCGTTCACAATAAATCTACAACTTCATTTAACTTTTCAGTCAATTTTTCCTTTTCAGGAGTTAAGACATTTTCCAGGGTCTGGCAATCCTGGTTTAACATTTTTTTCACTTACCGTTTTTTACCAACGAAGCATTTTTACAAAATGATAACGTATGTTCACCAAATATTGTTAGGAAAATAACTTTTACTCAGTCATGAACATTATTTACTATTATTATATATATATATATTATTATATATACATGGTTGAATGATCGGGAATGATATTTTATTTGCATGAGTGAACAGTCAGGAATTGTACTTTTATTATTATATACGTGTAGTGTTGAAAGGGAGACAACTCGCGGTATCAGTTGCATCGCGAAAAATGTAATTATACTTTAGTTGCTGCGCTAAAATTACACCCACGTGAAATGTCCGATTTAAAAAATTGCGAAATTTTCACCCCGCGAATATAATCCCCTTAACAGTATATTAAACAACTCAGCCACAATGGCTCCCTCTGTTATTGAAACCAACCATGGAAACTTAAAAGACACACAGTGAAAGTTACATATATTTATAGGTGAACAACTTCATGTACTCCACTATAGTCATACAATTTGATATACAATGTATAAGCATACCTATATTCTTAAAGCAGGAAATGGCCAACCCATGCTGGTCTCATGACATGTTGTGCAGATTCTGTTTTTTCTTGCACTCAGTCTGATTCTAATCATCTGGGGATATGCCATTTCACTAATACAATGTTCTCACACCAATATAACTTAGCATACAGAATTCTTCTATTGTTCTTATAACAGGAAATGACAAAATGCTGGTCACATGACATCTCACAGAACCTGTTGCCATTCCATTAATCTAATCAAATCTCATCATATGTAATGCAGTGAAGTAATGGTGTTTAATGTCCCAGTTAAGATTTTTTCACTTACATCAAAGCAGTAAGTTCTGGGATGGTGGATGAAACTCGGGTACTTGGAGAAGAAAAACACCAACATTCTGCAAGAGAACTGACAATCCTTTCTCACACTACGTATTTTCTGGGGATATATACCTTTTGATTACTACAAATTGATTCATACCTATCTAACTTAGCATACAAAACTGACAATTCTTCTCGTAATTTTTTCACACTTTCTCTCCGCTGACGAGTTTCCGGTTTATTACAAATCATATACCTAAAACAAAGAGAAAGTTACATGTCAAAAATCACCATGTAACATGTAGATGGAATTGAAAGATATTCTTAAAAATTGCATGACATTACAAAATTTCTGCATGAGACAATTACATGTACATGTACTAACGAGAGGATGCTTAATCATTCAAGGTCAAGGTATCTAGTGGGAAGTAAAAAACTTACCAAGGTTGTAGAAATAAACAAGGCAATAACATAAAATATTAACATCTTTTTTTTTTTTTCAAACAGGCATTTATATAATTAACTAACAGGGAACAAGCATAATTGTCTACACTTCCAATTGCAATTGAGGCCAGATTAAACAGAACAAATGACTAGGCTAAATTATTATGACTAATTTAACCAATGACTAGGCTAAATTATCATGACTAATTTAACCAATGACTAGGCTAAATTATCATGACTAATTTAACCAATCTAAAACTTATCTAATTTTCCTGTGCTTAGCATGTTGATTTTGCACTTTTGAATGATTTATTCACACCTGAAAACCATACAAAACAAATACTTATTTCTTCCAAGGGAAACAACAGGTGAATTAATACATAAATCATCATACATGCACCAATCCATATAAGAAGAAATACATATAAATGATTACCATAGCAACCTGATGAGGCAATAAAGTAATTTTATTTCATTAATTTATCATATTCATCAATATGAAAAGATTTTATACATAATTATCATACCTATCCATATAAATAACTTGAGGGAACTCTATTTTATTATGGATCTTTTCCGGTCTTCCAATCTGTTGATTGAACTGAAACCTAGAAAGTTCAAAGGTCAGAACTGGTGGTAGTCTTGTGAACCATAGCTGCAATACAAAATGAAATTTGAAAGGTCAGAATTTCTGGTTGCCATGTAAACCATAACAACAATACACAAGATGATTCCAAAGTCAAAGTAAACAAGTTTTTTTTAATGGGAAAATTTTTGAAAAATTGTTCAATCAAGGATTTATTAATTGAGGAAAAACAAAATATCTGTAATTGAAAGTTTTGCATTAAGTTTTTAGTTTTTTATTCCATTCTGGATTATTTTTGTTTTTACTAAAAGACAACTAGCTGTAAAGTATTTGCATTTGGAATTTTTAAATTTGTAATGAAAATATTTTAGACCATTTTAAAAAATCTATTTGTGGTTTTGCACCTCGTAAAAAAAGTATTATTGTCTTCTAAAATCATGTTCTGGAAAAAGTTTCGCACATGTATACAAACTTATTGTAAATGCCAGATACAAAGTTTATCTTGGAAACAAAGTTTAATAATTCTCTCCCTTGATGATGTTAAGTGATCTCCATAACATCTTTGTTATATACTGTAAATCAGGGAATTTTTCATCTTCATTTTATTTCCATAGAAATTTGTGTGAACAACAAGATACAAAAATAAAACTTTTAAAAAACACTACATTGTAATATAACTCTACTACATAATTAATTAAGCACCATCATCCAAAGATGCATGATAAAAGTAGGTGAAATACTTCCAGCTCTTCTCACTAAAATTAACTGGCACAAAACATTGAACAATTTACATGTTATCATAATGATGATTAACCTCTTGTCACAGGCACTCGTACTAATATTAAAAAAAATAAAACCCCTTGACCCTGGGACATTATTTATTTTAATATCAGAAACAAGCACCTGTGCCTTTTGCCCAGATGTCTATGTTGTATCACTACTGACTGTTTCACATATGTACACCCACATACATTTACATGTGTAAATACAGTAGATTCTTCTTAATTGCATAGTCTGTTTGTAAAAATTTTTATGCAATTAAGCGGAATATGCAAATTACCAAAAATGCCCCATTGGGCAAAATTGATCGACAAATACATTTGATGAGCCCGTTTTTAGTATTTTGTTTATGTGAATAAATGAAAATTTCACCATTATTTAAACAGGAAATGGATCGGTGCAGAGACAAATAATGCAATTAACTGTTATGCAAATAAGCGGAATCTACTGTACTTACATGTAATTCTTACCAAAATTAACTGGCATAAAAATATATTCCATCTATACCTACAGTCACAATGCTAACTAACCTCTTGTCCAGATTTCTGTGTTGTATCACTACTGACTGTTTCTATTTCACCTTGAGCAGTAGCAGCTTCAAGACTTTCATGAATATCACGGAACCCATTAACTTGTAATGGAAACTGTCCAAATGTTTCATCATTTGAAAACCCTTTTCCTTTAAAAGAATTAAAATTAAAATGAAAGTTATTTGAAAAGCAATTTTTCTACTTATTCTATGCATGTTGACAATTAAACTGAATGTTATGGTATAGTAATTAAAATAAATTAATTTAAATGCTGGCAAATGACCACCACCACTATCATCATCAACATCACAACCACCACCATCACTTCAACTAACGCTATCATCATCATCATATCCATCCCTATCGTGTCACAACAAAAAGCACCAATATCATCATCAATGCCATCACTAACACCATAAGCTTCACCAGAACCAGCTTTTATCATCACTAACACTGATGTGACTACCACAACCACCACCATAGTTGCCATTGCATGCAACAATTTGCTGCTTCTACTACTACTACCACCACCACTACCAGACAACTAACACAACTATATAAAGTGTTGTCAGGTGGCCAATCTGAATTTGAAATTTCCATATAAAGTTTGGTGATAGTCTCAATTTGAAACTTCCATGTGAAATTGGGTGATAGACTCAATTTGAAATTTCCATGTGAAAATGGGTGATAGTCAGAATTTGAAATTTCCATGTAAAATTGGGTGATAGTCTAAATTTGAAATTTCCAGGTGAAATTGGGTGATAGTCTGAATTTGAAATTTCCATGTAAAATTGGGTGAAAGTCTCAATTTGAAATTTCTATGTAATATTGGTGATAGTCTGAATTTGAAATTTCCATGTGAAATTGGGTTATAGTCTGTATTAATTGTAAAATTGGGTGATAGTCTCAATTTGAAATTTCCATGTGAAATTGGGTGAAAGTCTCAATTTGAAATTTCTAAGTAATATTGGTGATTGATGATAGTCTGAATTTGATATTTCCAGGTGAAATTTAGTGATAATCTAATTTTGAAATTTCTATGTGAAATTTGGTGATAGTCTGTATTTGAGAGTTTCTTGTAAAATACGGTGATAGTCTCAATTTGAAATTTCCATGTGAAATTGGGTGATAGTCTAAATTTGAAATTTTCATGTAAAATAGGATGATAGTCTGAATATGAAATTCTCTTATAAAATTGGGTGATATGAAACTGACAAATGACATTCAGTAAACAATAATCATTTGAAATATTTGAAACATCTGTTTACTGCCACCAAAACACAGAAAATGTTTTCATATCCAGGTTCAATATAAAAAAATTTCCAATGAGATTTAGAGCTCATATAAACCATTCTCTCTATATATAATACTAATCACATTGGAATTGGAAAATTAGGATTTAAATAAGGGCTGTTCCATTAAAACATATGAGGTACTGTACCCGGGGAAGGCACTTTTGATTTTGGGTAACCACCAATAGAAGAGATTTACAAATTCTTATGACCACCCATATATGCAATTTTCTGCAATTTACAGCCCCCCATAGAATTTATTTATTCATTTTTTTTTTAATCACAAGATTTTATTTATCCCAAAACTCTTACATCCTCATATGGCATAAATGGATATATAAACTTGAAACTTCGTCTGCAGACATTCGCACCATCTTTATGCAAGTTCCAAGGATGTTTTCTTTCGCTACAGCTTAATATTCGAATGTTTTTGCACAAAATACCATTAGTCGTTATCGGCATCAGTCACAATGCAGAACAAAACAAAACAAGGGCAGCTACTCGTAATTTCAATTATCGGGTCTATTCGTCCTAAAATATACTTTGCCCCGTTCACGTTTCGTCCTGGATTCATTCGCCCTACTTTTAATATGGTTTTATTCCGTTATCAATAAGTTGATTTTTTTCAAGACGTATCTTAATTTAAAATGCAGAGAAGACTTCAAACTATTGTCCTTTACAATCAGTTATTTTCTAATGGAAAATCTCTTGGGTTGAACGGACCTTAGGACGAACAGATGTAGGGTGAACATACTCGGGGCTGGCGAAAGTGTATCCAGGGCAAATTGACAAGGATTTCATCCATTCGGAAATGACTGTTTAACTACGATATGGAACACTAGAAATTACCAAAATTTTATCGATAAAATTACCGGCGAACCCATAGACTTATATTTAATGTTTTTGGAGAGATTACGTTAGACCAACCACCCATAGATGTTTTTTTTTATGTCCAACATAACATACGATAGATTTGTTTTCCATTCTGACCAGCCTGGCATATATTTTTATCAAATTGCCGTCCCCGGGTGCCTTATATGTTTTAATGGAACAGCCCTAACTGAAAACTGACAACAAACAAACATATATACCTTCATTTATTCCCTCGGCTCTATACTGACCATAAAACAATTCTACCATCGGATTTTTACTTTTACTACAATCTGGTACCCTGTGATCACCAGCTGACCTACAAATACAAGTATATAACCAATATAATTCCATGTGTTAGTACAGTCATCAGAGGCAACAAATTGAGGTATTGGCTATATATTTCAGTATATATTATTGTTTTATGCTTCAAGTGACTTGGATCACTATAGTAAATTAGTCAGTACAGTGATCAGTTGATAGAGTGCTTGCTTCATATGTGGGAGGTCAAGGTTCAGACCCTGGCTGGATCTGACCAAGACTTAACCAGAGGCCCAATAGGGCCTGTATCGCTCACCTGGAATACCCTTATTTTCTTCTTTGCTTTTTCTTTTTAAATATATCCAATCAGTAAAATGTAAACAAACTCACTAGCATATCCTTATTTTCTATTATTTCAAGCACTATTTATCATAAATTTCCTTTCAATTGGCCATGTACTTTCAGAAGATTTCGGCTAAAAATAAACCTTATTTGCATATTATGTAATTATTGCACAAACAAAAAATCGTATGGAAAACCTGTTACATATGTTTTATCCCCCGACATCTATTTTCTATGTTTCAAATTTAAACAAAATTGGTACATAAATAAACGCAAAATGGACATTTTTTTATTTTTGCTATTTATATTAATATATTTTATATTAACGACAGCCATCTTCGATTTCCGACAGACATGTCGGATATAATTTTGAATCTATACCACCCAAGGACCTTCCACACTCAATATCCTTTCAATTGGCCATGAACTTTCAGAGAAGAAGATTTTCAAAGATTTCGGCTAAAAATAAACCTTATTTGCATATGACATAATTATTGCACAAACAAAAAATTGTATGGAAAAACCCGTAATATATGTTTTATCCCCCCGACATTTATTTTCTATGTTTCAAATTTCAACAAAATTGGAACATAAATAAACCCATAATGGCCATTTTCGATTTTTGCTATTTATAGTAACGGCAACCATCTTGGATTTCCGACAGACATGTCGGATACAATTTTGAATCTATACCACACAAGGAACTTCCACACTCGATATCATTTCAATTGGCCATGTACTTTCAGAGAAGAAGATTTTCAAAGATTTCGGCTAAAAATAAACCTTATTTGCATATTACGTAATTATTTTACATACATAAAATCATACAGAAAAACCTGTTATTTATGTTTTATCCCCCAACATCTATTTTCTATGTTTCAAATTTCAACAAAATTGGTACATAAATAAACCCATAATGGCCATTTTTCGATTTTTGCTATTTATAGTAACGACAGCCATCTTGGATTTCCGACGGACATGTTGGATACAATTTTGAATCTATACCACACAAGAACCTTCCACACTTGATATCATTTCAATTGGCCATGTATATTCAGAGAAGAAGATTTTCAAAGCTAAAAATAGACCTTATTTGCATATTATGTAATTATTGCAAAAACTTAAAATCGTACAGGGAAACCCGTTATATGTGTTTAATCCCCCGACATCTATTTTCTATGTTTCAAATTTCAACAAAATCGGAACATAAATAAACCTGTAATGGCCATTTATAGGTTTTTGCTATTTATAGTAACGGCAGCCATCTTGGATTTAGGACGGACATGTCGGATAAAATTTTTAATCTATAGCAACTAAGGACCTTTCATACCAAATTTCATTTGAATTGGCCTATTGGTTTCAGAGAAGAAGATTAAAGTTTACGGACGCACACACGCACACACGCTTTACCATTCCATAAGCTCACCATGGCTTTGCCAGGTGAACTAAAAAAATAGGTGTTGGCTGTTTATTTGCCAAGCACTCAGCATCAAAAATGTTATGGAGTCCCTTAGAAGAAATCTTAAAACTGATGCCCTGTATCATAGCAGACTAGGCACACTAAAAAACCCTCCCTGCACACTGCCCAAATGAACTGCAAATTTGAAGGCAAAAATTTCTGCCACTTTACCTGTAGTTGGTGATGTCTTGATTTAAGTGAAATAATCTTGCCTGGGATGTAAAACTCAAACAAACAAACAAACAAAAAATAAATTGACTTAGATTTTTACTTTCAGTACATATCTGACAATTATGCATGTTCTACTGAATTAACTATTACTTTAAGCTGTAAGACTTGGTTGCATAATACCTTCATTACTTTTTATTTGGGGGGGGGGGGGGGGTTTGAACCATAAAAGTTAAATTTGTGTTGTTTTTAACTAGAAAGAGCTCATTTGTCATTGGTCCGAAATAAAACATAAAGGCCCCCAAAAATACATAAACTGTTGATGAATTAACTTCGTTTCATCTGATGAAGATCACAAGAATGTCAAAAATAATGTTGTTCTTATCTTTTTTGTCTTCATATTTAACAGATAATTGTTCTCAAAAAATACAGGACCTAAGACCCAAGACTTTAAAGTGAATAGCGACTGTTCTTTCGTCAAGCCCTCGGCATTATGAAATGAAAGTTGAGGTTATTTTGGATGGGAACTTAAAATATACAGGGTTCCATGTCATGGTAGGCATGGCATGATAAAGAACCCTGCTGTATAAAACATCAGCACAACACACAGGCAAAATTTCTGCACTTTTGCCTGTAGCTGGCAACGTCTCAATATAAGTGAAACATTCTTGCCTGGGACGTTAAACATGATTTCTCACTCACTTAATAATACAGGAAATAAGAATTGACAAAATATATTTCACACATAGCCAACAGGTGTAAAATCCACTAATTATGGTTATCCCTCATTAAATATATTCTTTTCTTTCCAGTTGTATATGCCTATGTGGGTGATAGATATATAAATATTACTCCCTTACCCCTAGATAAATGACGTAAATAATATTCCCTTACCCCTAAGTGGGTGATGTAAATCATATTTCCTTATCCATAGTGGGTAATTTAAATAAAACTCCCTTACTCCTAAGTGGGTGATGTAAATCATATTTCCTAACCCCCTCTAGTTGGTGAAGTACATGTAAATATTACTCCCTTACCCCTAAGTAAATTATGTAAATAATATTCACTTACTCCTCCTAAGTGGGTGATGTAAAATCATATTTTCTTATACCTAAGTGGGTGAAATCAATGTAAACAAGCATTCTGAGAGTAGTCCCCTACCAGTCGCATTTTTCACTACACATACATGGAGGGAGGGACGGACGGACAGAGTGCAAACCTAAATTCCCCTTTGGCTTTCGCCGGTAGGGGAGTAATAACACTCCCTGACCCTGTAGTGGGTCATGTAAACCATAATTACTTACCCCTCAGTTGGTGATGTAGGTGGTGTACTCTCCACTTTAAATGCATCTTCTAACCATTCTAACAATTTGTGTTGGAATTCACTCACATCCTATAAAACATAAAGTTTTCACATCTTTTAACAGTGAAATAAAAGTATAAATAGGATAAATGGTTTTTGTATTTGTATCTGTAGACTGACCAGAAAAAAAAACTGATAGTCAAACCTTTCAGAAAGACATACATGTCTGAAGGAATGGCCGAGTCATACTATCACTAGCTTCCATGAGTAGTAATGACTTGTGTCAAAGGATTGTTTGTTGCAACTTCAATGGAAATCTGGAAATTTTTTTAAAGAAAATTTTTCATATCATGCCTGGACTTAAGCTGTAAAATAGCTTAATAGTCATTTAGATGAGACTCAAACTGTGTCACTATGTTTCCATGTTTAATTATGAAATCTCTGTAGAGTTAAAAAAAAAAGGAGGCCACACGTAGATGCTTCAACATATACAACATACATTTCTGAATTTAACAGCATTCAAACTAGAAGGGTCCTTAGTGAAATTAACCCCAAAATAAAATTACAAGCCCGAAAAATATACTCTCAGTGGGCCATATTTTTTTTTTTTTTAAATAATTTGGGTTATTAAGAAAACATTATTTTGCTAATTCCGACATTATTTTGCTAATTCAGTTAACAAAAATGGTCCAAAATTACTTGATGCCTTATGCCTGACCAACTGTTTAAGATTCAACTCTGCAATTATACTACAATCCATAACAAGAATTTTATGGATTTAAATGTCTTGTCTGATCAGTTTTTGATCGAGTAAAACAAAAATTACTTTAACATACACTTTCACATTTTGACACGCCGCCACCACCTACGCCGTCGTCGGAAAAGTTACACATAAGTCCCGCCTTATGGCAATGCCAGGCTCAACAAAAATTGTTTTTGGGTCAAAGTCATAGAAAATATATCCATTAATATATATATTAAGAAAACCATGTCTGAATGAGATAAGTTTTACCCATTGTGTTTATACAATTTATACACTGACCTGTTGGCTATCAGTAACTCCTTGAGTAGACGATGAGAATGCTTCTTTGAGAATTTCAACAGCTTTAGATGGATCAACATATTTTTTATGTGAACCAATCATTAATGCAAACAAGTAACGTAACTCCTGCATAAACCTAAGGTTTCTTGTCTCCTGATAAAGATAAATTGTTATTTATAAATAAATGATTTTCAAAGTGGACTAAAACTAAAATGTACAAGTTGCTGAAATGCTGTAAAGTGTGAGTAAAGAAAACTCCACAAAATGATGTGCATGGTGTGCACACTCTCTCTCTCTCTCTCTCTCTGTATATATATAACATTAGTTTTCAGCTTTAATGTTTTTGGTAAAAAAAAATTGTAAAAATTGTAGAAGGAATTGATTTCACAAAAATAGAACAACTCTTTAATCTTTTAATAAGCTTCAGATCAACTCAGTTTAAAAGTCTAGAAATATAGGAAGAAAAATCCTGAAAAATCTCAATTGAGTCAGGTGTAAAACTTTGATCTATAAACACATACATATACAAACATCCTCCTAAATTTCTTTGTTTTAAATTGTGGGGGTAGTTGGTTTTCTAAAATTGGGACCCCATTTCCCCCACCAGCCAATCTGCCTCCCAAAAACCACGTAACTATGTGCAACTAGGCCAAAAACAAGCCATAATCAACACTGAATTGTAAAATATTTTGATTCCAGAGGTCCAACACAAACTGAACATAATCAAAAAATGACTCTTAGTATAGTTGTCCTGGATTTGTTTTCTTCAAATACTCCATTTTGTCAACTAACTCTAAACAAGACAGTAAAATATGCCCAAAATTTGAAAATTTTAAAACTTAATATACACTTCATCATATTTATTGATTACTGACAATTAACCATTAAGAGAAAATGTCTGGATCATCACTTGATCTTTTTTTAAGTGAAGGCCAAAAATAAGCTGTTTCCGACACAAATTTTCATAACAAAAATACTTGGTACAAAACAAAGCATGTTGTTATAATTTTTTCTATAGCCAATTAAGATACACAGCTCTACATATTGACAACTTACCACACTCCCTTGTGTTACCTCCCTTTGAGGTCTAAAGTTTAACACAAAATGTCTAAATCTCTTCAGATGGAATAATGACTGAAATAGGATTAAATTTATATATAAATAATATTACATACACGGTTTAAAAAAATGATTACAACAGACCCAACTAAACAAAGTACATGTATAATAATTAATATTATTTTACAATTTATATATAATCTAAGTTGGCACAGAGGCGTCACAAAAAATATATTCTTATAGCATGCTCACACAAAAGGTACCACATGCTAATGCAAAGGTTATTTGCACGAACATGCACAGATAATAAATTTCGTGTTAGCAGGCAATAACGTTTGTGAGAGCAGGCAAAACCTTTAAGCTGTTCATATGATATTTTTCGCTGAATATGCAGTGACTTTTGCATAAGATGCCGTATCGATCACGTAAACATGGGTTAAGTTTCGTGTGAACATGCAATAAGTTTCACATGTGTGGTCAATTCGTGTGATCACACAGTCTTAAAAAATTTTTGTGTCACCTCTTTACCACTGTAAAATGTATATGATTCTACATATTTTCTAACCATGGTTTGATGAATGATTAACTTCATTTTCATGCAACTAGTACCACAAAAATCAAACATAATTAAGTCACATAGTACACAATTAGTATCAAATTCTGTCTGTTTATCAAGTCACATGAACCCTAAACTGTAAATTTGATATCCGATACTTAAAATTAATGCCTTTGCTATTGTTAAATACCGGTAAGAAGAAATCTGGAATTGCAATTCACAGAAATTTCATCTTTGTATGTAAAGAAAACTGAGTTCATTACATTTGAAAAGTCTGTATAATATAATGTACATGCACATATATTCTAGTGCATCTGAGATGTCATTAAAATTTCCCTTACACCAAACAATGTGTGTTTTTTTTAAATTTTGTGTGGTGGTTATTGCTCCTGCTACCACATACTTTAAATATAACAGGTGTTGAAACCACCAGGTTTTATTTCTGCAGATGTTTTTACTCAAATAACTTATCTTGAAATTAAATGAAAAATTAATCTGCTAATACCAATGCTAATAAACAATTTAGTGCACTTTCTCAAATTTGTGTAACTAAACTAAAATCATAGTAACTGTTTTTGCTCCCATAGAAACTGCATGTAGAAATTTTAAAGTTAATGTCAGATATTTCTCAAAATTTGAATTTTGTCCAATGTTTTCTTTTTATTGGGGAAAAAATGTTTATTCTCTTCTATATTTTCTCTATTATTAATATCATGGTTAAATGATATTATATAATGGATTTCAATACTCACAGCGGGGTCTCAATGGTCAAGTGGTTTGAAGTGTTCTCTTGTGGAACTTATTCTCTGCCTAGGTTTGAAATCTACATGTAGCACGAGAATGATTGTCACTTTGCTTTCCAAGGAAGTGTGATTTTCTCCAGGCACTCTGGTTTCCTCCAAAATCTCTGTATTGACCATCTCCATGTAAGTGAAAGCATCTTGACTGGGACATAAAACACCATTAGTCTAATACAATCCTATCTTACCAATACCTATACACTTGACAAACAAAGGGAGATAACTGTTACAGAAATACTAACCTGTATCACTGCACTAAACCAGCAGGTATTGCCAACATTTTTCAAACCAACAGGACAACCATCTGCTCGTTTCCTCTCATGTGGATTTAATGGATCCACAAACCAGACATCACCTCTCTTTCTTTTTGTTCCAGCTTTACTTTCAATTAAGCTTTGTTCTAACACTCTGTAAGCAAAGGTTTAAGAATTATTGTTGTTATAACCACAAGCGCAGCTGTTAAAGTACTACCTCCTTATGTGAGGCATTGGAGTTTGAACCCTAGTCAGGTCTGATTTTAACATTCTTTTGCCAAGCACTCAGCATTTTAAACTGTTAATCACGGGCCTGACAAAATAAGTTGAAATTCCATATTTTCTTTAAAAAAAAGGAAAGAATAAAAAGCACCTCAACTAATAGAAGTCATGAAATAGAATCACCTAGAAGAAGTGTTAATACCTGCTGATATCCTGTTCTTCACGTGAAACCTGACCACCAAGAATTCCCTGTGAATCCTGTAAACTAGCAACAATGGCTTTCTGCAAGTCATCAGTGTCAGCCGTCTCACTTGTCAGATCTATGACACCTAAAAATAAACGGGGGAAAAAGATACTGAATAAATGTAGAATTTTTTAAAGAAAATAAATGTCCAATTATACAGAGATTGGCAAATCATAGTACAGTAAATGTAGCTAGACCGAACTAGTCCTGCAGTTGTAGCATTGTATATATACCACAGTAGATATGACAATGTCAATTAGAACTTATAGAAATAATAGGATGATTTACTGTACTAGTATGTATCTTTTAGTCTTATGATAGAATGCTTGTTTTTCTTAAACAGTGTTTTTTTCCTCCTGTTACAGTAAAATCACTTTTAATATGATATTATGATCATATTCATGAAAATATTAGCTATATCTGCATTGTTTCCCACATGTAATCTTAATTTACATGTATCAACTTTAGTGATGTATTGTACATGATGTATAAATAGATAGTTAAAAAATTAAACAAGAATTTCACGGATTTAAATATCCTGCCTGGTTAGTTTTTGATCGAGTAAAAAGTACATTACTTTAACATAAACTTTCACATTTTGGCATGTCGCCACCGCCTATGACACCGGAAAAGTAACACCTAAGTCTCACCCTATGGCAATGCCAGGCTCGACAAAAATAAATTATGGTAGATATATCTGCACCAGTATTATCATCTATCTGCTTTAAAATTTATGTAAAATTTGGACATTTTAAATGTTAATATGTTAAATGTTAATATTGACACTTGCAATAGTACTAGAAGAGAAACTTCTCCTCCTTTAAATCTGGCAAGAAATGTATATCTAACTTGTCCGCTTTAAGTGTGCCACATGACATCATAACACTGTAAGTACAGATTTTTTAATTTGTTAATTGTCATTGTTAGTTCTCATATACATAAACAAGAGGCCCAAAAGGGCCTGTATCGCTCAACTGGCACTTTATTTGCATGTGAATTTCAGACAGCCATGCCGCTAGCTATCACCAGTTAAGCTAAATGTTTCAGGAAAAAATGATATGTATGTGAAATGGCTATACATCTACTGTCTATATATCAAATTGTATATATATAAATGTGTATCAGCCATTCATTACTTTTTGCTATTTAAAATAACGGCGGCCATTTTGGATGCCATAGTTTGTGCAAACTTTAATCTGCATCACCTAGGGATCTTGCACACCAAATTAGGTTCAAATAGGTCCAGTAGTTTCTGAGGAGAATATTTTCAAAGAATTGGCTAAATATAGCACCTTATTTGAATATTCTGCTAATAGCGACCCACTAAAAAATGTTTCTGAAAAACCCATTATATATGTTAAATGGCTATGCATCTACTTTCTACACATTAAATTGGAACTAAATCAGTTGATAAATAAACGTGTATCAGCCATTTATCACTTTTTGCTATTTATAGTAACAGCAGCCATCTTGGATGCCACAGGAAGTTGATTTGTGCAAACTTTAATCTGCATCACCTAGGGACCTTGCACACTAAATTAGGTTCAAATAGGTCCAGTAGTTTCTGCGGAGAAGATTTTCAAAGAATTGGCTAAATATAGCACCTTATTTGAATATTCTGCTAATAGTGACCCAATAAAAAATGTTTCTGAAAAAACCCGTTATAAATGTTAAATGGCTATGCATGTACTTTCTACATACCAAATTGGAACTAAATTGGTTGATAAATAAACGTGTATCTGCCATTTATCACTTTTTGCTATTTATAGTAATGGCAGCCATCTTAGATGCCGCAGGAAGTTGATTTGTGCAAACTTTAATCTGCATCACCTAGGAACCTTGCACACCAATTTAGGTTCAAATAGGTCCAGTAGTTTCTGAGGAGAAGATTTTCAAAGAATTGGCTAAATATAGCACCTTATTTGAATATTCTGCTAATAGAAACCCAATAAAAAATGTTTCTGAAAAACCTGTTATAAATGTTAAATGGCTATGCATGTACTTTCTACAAACCAAATTGTAACTAAATCGGTTGATAAATAAACACGTATCAGCCATTTATTACTTTTTGCTATTTATAGAAATGGCGGCCATCTTGGATGCCGCAGTAAGTTGATTTGTGCAAACTTTAATCTGCATCACCTAGGGACCTTCGAAACAAATTTGGTTAAAATGTGTCCAGTAGTTTCAGAAGAGAAGATTAAAGTTTACGCACAGATGCATGCACGCTTCGCCATGCCATAAGCTCAGCTGGCTATTGCCAGTTGAGCTAAAAATGAAATTTTACATTACCAATAAACATCATGATTGTACTATGATCAACCATAAATATACCTTGTGCTTTGTTGACTTGAGTACCACTTTCTGGAACTCCGGGTTTCTCAGCATTATTTTTGTCTTGACTACCGCTGTCAGCTCTTCCTTTCCTAGCATCTGTACAATCACCAACATGTTGTACTGGAATATCAACAGCCTGTAGAGGAAACAATAGTAACAGAAATCCATGTTTAAGAATTGGTCCAAAAATGGATCCCATTCCAGCACCTGTGTTTTTCTAAAATATTTTGATGCTGAGCATTTGAATAAACAAAATACAAAATTAATAACATTAATATTTCTACTTCAAATCCCTCCCAAAATGGCATTAAACAGCAACAATTTTCCCAATACCATGGACCACATATTGAAGTGGTGTGTGAAAATAAACAGTATAATTTACTAAATAGCATATATATTATATAAACACATGTAAATATATATAAATACTTAATTTAATGTTTCATTATTAAAAATTTTTTTTGAAAATTTCATGGGCAAAACTGCATGTACAATGCCCAGAAAAATGAAATTCAACAGTCATCTGAAAGGTTTGATTTACACGTGACTATTGTAACAAGCACTAGTTTCACAACCATTTCTTAACTAAGATTTTCCTTTGTTTAAATATAGAAAATTAAAATTAAAATTTAATTTTGTTAACTGTTAAAATATTTAAAAATTTAATGTGTATATTTTGAACATCAACTAAAGCCTATTCCATCTGAATTCCAAATTTATTTGAAAGTTTTATTTCTAACACTTCACTAGATTGCCAAAATTCACTATGTTTAAGTCTAGGGAAATCTTAGTTATGAAATGATTGCGAAACTGATGACAGTTATAATATGTGAATAAGAGTTCAGTGGTTTTGTTTGCCTAAAATTACTACCGAATAAAGGTAGTTTCCCCTTGAGAAATAAGACTAGAATTTCCCAATTTGACAACTAAAATTCCCCAAAAGGCAACAGCGGCACACAATCAAACAGTTTAAGTTATATCCAGTTGTCCAAAACTGTTCTGACAGACATAAAATGTTAGGTATTGTCACAAAATAAGATCTCTGCAATGAATTTCAAAATTCTGAGCATAATATGTGACATAAAGAGGGTCCAAATTTTCCCAATCTGAAAGGTAGAAGGTAGTTTTTAAAAACCATAACAAAATCACTGGCTCAGTTGAGTTGAGTAATGGTGTTTACCATCCCAGTCAAGTATATTTCACTTATATCAAGGCGTTGCCAGCTATAGACGAAAATGCAGAAATTTTGCCTGCATTTTGCTCTGATGGCATTATACAGCAAGGTTCTTTATCATAACATGCCTACCGTGACATGGGACCCCGTTTATTTTAAGTGCCCATACCAAAGAACTGTGACTTTCATTTCACAGTGCTGAGTGCTTGGCAAAAGAACAGACACTACCCAAGTCCTGGGTCAGACCTTGTTGGCCTTTGAACCCACGACCTCCACTGACAGAGCAAGCAGTCTACCAACTGAGCAAGAATAAGAGGTCTTAGCATATAAGGATTTGTCACCTGTCTCCATAATAACAAGTAATCAATATTGTAGATTTTATCAAATGGGTATGATTGACCAGACTGAAGCTACATCATGAAGTGTATGAACTCTTGTCATGAATCCAGTGATTCTGTTTACTTTTAAATGACTAATCTATGTAACAACTTTAGTTAATGGAAAGGGATTTAACATTTTGCAAGACCAAAGCCGCACATTACATGATAAAGTCTAAATTTCCTGGGGAAAAAATGAAAAAAAAAAAAGCACAAATTGCTCATTCTCAAGCAATGAGCTGCATTAGAGAGAAAATCTTTATACAATGTACAGACGTTGGACAAAAGTATTCGCACGATGGCGTTATTTTTAACTGTTGTTGTGCAATTCGCGTTATGTTAAAGCGGTATATTTTTAAAGGTAGGTATTGTATAGCTACACTGGTAATAAATATGAAAGTCAAAGGTCAGATTTGCATGTAGGTCAGGTTTGTTGTCGTCTGCTATTTTCAGAATCTGGATTTTTTTCTGAATCGGAAAATGGGTAGGAAATCGTCCGAGTTGAGTGTGAGTTGCAAAGAAATAATTATAAATTTGTTACAAGATGGAAACAGTTTTGTTAAAGTTAGTCAGTTATTAAGTATTCCTAAATCAACAATATTTAGTGTTTGGAAAAAATATTCAACACAAGGGAGTGTAGAAAATCTACCGAGAAGTGGAAGAAAAAAATCTATTGACGACAGGGCCGCCCGTAATCTTATCCGTCATGTTAGAAACGATAGGAAATCTGTATTGTCAGATATAACCAACAGGTTTAATGAAAATTATAATGCCCATGTATCAAATAAGACAGTCTGGAGATGTTTAAGAAAAAATAATTACAAAAGATGTGTCTGTAAAAAGAAAATACGTATCCGTGTTGCTAACAGAATAAAGCGAGTACGGTGGTGTTCAGAAAGGAGGGGTTGGACTGTTGAACAGAATTGGAAAAATGTTATATTTTCGGATGAGTCCCAAATTGTTCTTGGTTCTGATGACAGAGTGTATATTTGGCGGAAAAGCAACGAGGCTTGGTTACCGGACTGCATTTCACCTGGTGTACAGAAAAAATTTAGTGCGATGATTTGGGGATGCATTACGTATCATGGTGTCGGGACCATTTGTCGCATAATTGGTAACATAAATTCTCAAAAATATATTGAAATTTTAGAAGACAATTTATGGCCAGTTATCGCTAGGCATTTTGCAAATACTAACTATTTATTTATGGACGATAATGCAACCGTTCACAAGTCTCGATTGACAAATGCATACAAACTCGAAAATGACATTTCGTCCTTAGAATGGCCCGCCCAGTCTCCCGATATAAACCCCATTGAAAATGTTTGGCTAAAGATAAAGCGGGGAGTCCGACGAGTTTCACATTTAATAAACACTAATGAAGATTTATATAATCAAATTTTAAGAATTTGGGAATCATTTTCTGTGGAATACATCCAAAGTTTATATGCTAGTTTACCTGCACGGATACAGAGAGTTCAGAAGGCCCGTGGGTATATCACTAAATATTAAGGTAAGAATTTTTTTTTATATATGTTGCCTTTATTTCTTAAAAAAGTAAAGCATTTGTTAATGAAAGAGTCTAAATTAGTCTAAATTTGCGTATTTATGTTGATTCTAAGCCAAGTAATACACATTTGTTTATCGCGAACCGGTGTAATAGAAAAAACATGGCTGCTAAAATCGTGCGAATACTTTTGTCCAACGTCTGTAGTATCAGAAAAATGCATACAACAATATGTAACTTATTTGACAGTAATGTTAATTGGAAGTAACTCCACCCCTACTCTGCTAAATCTGCTAATAAAAAACTTTGCTTGGTAAAAGACAGTGTTTTAATTTATTTTAAACTTAAACTCATTGTATATTATTTTTAATGGTGTCTTACAAGTCAATTTAGTTTATCAGGAACTTGAGGAATCTTGCTTTAGATATCAATATGCAACACTTCAATTATCATTAAAAAATAATTCACAACAATTTGATAATTTCTAAATTATCTATGATATAACAAATAACATACCTTTGTATATTAAAATTTTATTAATAATAATTTAAAAAGATAAACAGATGAAATATGGACCTAATTTATAGATAGACAACAATTAAATATCTAATGTTAAAGTCCATACCTTGGTGTTATGTTTCCAAGAAGGTGAACAGTTTCACCAGATTGGTAATGAGGAACTTTTCTATAATTTCCTCACGAGTTAAAAGGAACTTTTTATAAACCTACCTTTTCCTTCTTGACCCCAGTTTGTTGGGACTCATTATTATCTACCAACATAGCGACTGCATTTTCGAGGTTATATTTGCCCTGCGGATCTTGACAGGCATCAATAGCATTGTAGATGAGATTTTCATCCTCAACTCCAGTTATTTCTTTGATCTGATTATATAAATGCTTATATTTTGCTTGTTCTTCTCTTGACAAAGTCCGCTATAAACAAAAGTAAAATACATGTTTGTAAACTAAAAAAAAACCTGAAATAATTTTAACATGTAAATATTCTACAAACATGATTTCAGATATATCAACATATCTTATTTCCTTTGCAAAGCTATAAGTAAAGTGACTAGCATTGTACGAATCATTCTAAGAATATTGTAATACAAGTTTACATTATCACAGGCAATGTCAATTATCTTTTGTGTATCTAAGTAGGAAATAAAATATCCTGTATCAATAGTAATTAAAGCAATAAAATACAAATTATGTCATATACAATCCACATAATGGATGTTCATCCTAATCAGTCTACAGTGATCAAAAGAATGACAATCTTGGCATTGTGCCAACAGTAATCTAATTATCAATAAAGCTTGATCTAGATGGACAACTGAATTCTTCATTCCATGTCGAGCCAAGGTCAATTCTGACATTAACTGCATTTTTCGGTCAGAAAATAAACACCCACCTTGTGCATCTAAGCAAGTTTGATGCAGAAGCTTTAAAACTTTACTGCATGTACAAATTTGCCAACTTAAATTAGTAAAGGTATTCATTACTTATAAAATTTTGTTTACCTTCGACTGAAATCGCTGAGGCAATGCCGGTTGTTCAACAGTCATGACTCTAAGACCCAAATGACTGTCATGTGGAAACCGTTTTCATCAACAGGAAATCTTTACAATCAGAAGGAAGAACAGAAAAATAAATTCATCCAAATATTCCTGTAGATTAAAATAACATTACAGAATCTTTTCCAAAATTATCACCATATGAAAACTAATGCCACTGTACATTTGCTGAAGCGCAGTAAATAAAGAAATGCTCATCCATAAAACATCTCAGGTATTTTGCCGTTTGCAATGTTGACGACCGGGCGTGGGAAGTATTTTCTCTTTCAATGGCTGACAGAGGGATTTTCCCATGTCCAAGAAGAATAAGTAACGCTTCACTCGATTGGTCAATGTTGGAGTTCCCTTCTAACGGGATTCCCCATCTTTTAGATTGAAATTTTAAAGACTAGTTTAATAATTGAATAAAATATACAATTAACAAAAACGTTAATTAACGGAGTAAAGGTTATTATATTATCGTAGTTATCAAAGTGAAACTGCAATGAATTAATAGAAACACTTTATCCATCTGATTAATAGCCAATGAAATAGTAGTTTATTTCTGGGCTTTTCATCCTAACATTCGGAGTCCCTTGCGTATTTTTACATTAGAGTAAACGTGTATGTTTTGACAGCATCATTAACAGTAGCAATTCCTTTTGCCAGAAATCCAATAATAATGTCTTTTCTCGTAGATTCGTGCCTGATGTTCTTTTCACAGGTAATGCACATACTCTCAGGCACCGTCGGATCTCTCTCTCTCTCTCTCTCTCTCTCTCTCTCTCTCTCTCTCTCTCTCTCTCTCTCTCTCTCTCTCTCTTGCATACTTTCATTTTGCTGACAATGCCCCATTGCTATTGCTAGAAAGTAATATGAAATGTTATATATTAAACTTTTTGTCTGAATGTCATTTCTTTGAAATCCAAGTATCAGGAAATATTTGTAAACAGTCCAAAATGAAAGAATTGTTTTCAATTAATAAAATGTAGTTAAGCATTTAAAAAGAGCAATAAATTTTCATCTTTCAATTCTTATCTTACTTTTGTATTTACTTATTTCAATTTTGTATGTAGATTGAATTTGATACTTTCCTACCAGGTAGAAAGAGTTGCTGTGATTCTGACCTTATCAACATGACCCTACCACTCCGAAAGGGTTGAGCAATAGATCCTAAAGTGAAGAGCAGTATGTTATGTGCGAACCTGAACCTTTTCTTGTGTAGTGGGGCAGTGGTGTTGTCTTGTGTATAGAGTAGATAATATAGAATGATTTACTTTCAGACTTTCTTCTCCCAATCTTTTAGTCTTGTGATTGAATGCTCACTTATCACAAGTAAGGGCTAGGTTTGATTATCAGCCAGGACGCTTGACGATGGCCTGGATTTATTATTATTTTTTTTTTTTTTGTGTTTTCTCCTTTCTGTTACACTCACTTTATCATCTTCAACACTTACATCATGTACTTTTTAAATAAATTGTTTTTGATATTTAACTTTCAGATCCTCTTTTTTGCTGGAGGTTGGGTATTCTTTTTGAAGCAATTATTCAAAGACTATGAGGTAAGAATGATTAATCAAGGACAGAGCATGTCATTCATCTGTTGAGCCAGTTGCTAATTTTTATCATTTTTGGTTCCACAAAATATCATTTAGCTAATTTTTTTGGCTATAAAATTTTCATCAATTTCAACATGAAGCAGACAAAAGTAATGAATCTTTCTATACAAGTATGACTAAGGAAAATGGTTTTCTTGCAGAAGTACTGGTAAATTTTTGTTATAATCTAATTAGTAAAATAAAAATGTATGCAACAGATAAAATCACTTTTAATACTGCTAGCTCCGTAACATATAAATCAGCTTCATAAATTTCAAAGTTGGCTAATTTTTTGCTCCTAATGTTTGAGAGCCAATGCTAACACTGATTATTACATGTACCTGTATTGCCCAAAAGAAAAACATAATTTACTTATTTCATTAATTTATTGCTTATTTATTACATTTTGTTTTGAATACTTGTACCATGTTACATCATATGCAATTTCTAGATGGCATTTTTCTGTAAAAACATCATTTTGTGAACTTGTTAGCTCTATCTTCAGACATTTTGTTTCAGCACCATTCAGAGGAGCCAAATATTATCTCTAGTTTTGTGTATTCTGATACCAAAATACTCATTTTTTGTGATTGTTATTAGGATTGACACAAAATTCCATGTTGCCAAAATAATCACCAGAAACCAAATTTTATGGCCAACCTTCCTTAAAAAATTGCAATTGCCAACCATAGGCAATGCCCAGAGCTAACCTTTTTTTTTCTTGCTGAAGATCAATATTTTTCTTTGGGCTTGCCAGTTTTCTCTACAAACTGAACACCTCAACATAAATGAAAGAATCTTGACTTGGGCATAAAACATCATTACTCATGTACTCCACACTCTGATGAAGTAATAAAGGGTATGTGTAGTGTATGGTCTAAGGGAGACAATTATATTGTTCTACTGTTAGGGTTATGTCCCTTGATTTGTGTAACTTGCTTATATAATAAATAGTTCATTGCCAATGTGTCCTTGTTGTCTCTTTGATATCCAATTTTCTACTGATATCTATGTGTTGATATTAGAGTATGTCTGAAACATGTCAAACATAGATATAAGTGCAGTCTATTTATATTTTTATTTCAGGTTCATCATTCCGTCGTGTTGTTGGTGTTTTCCGTCACATTCTCGTTATCCTGTACAATGTTTGAGTTGATTATTTTTGAAATTCTTGGATTTCTTGATTCCAGGTAAGATCTGAACTCAGTCGTTAGATATAGTAAGTCCTGTATATTATAGTTTTATGCCTCAGATAATCCATTAAAATAGTTGTGTTAGAAATTTGTCTGAAACTCACAGTACCAGATAGACATTATGATAAGTTTTTCCTGCTTAGATAAATAAAAAATGTCTGAAAGGCTTTAACATGTATTTGATGTCATACATGTAATTGTTTTTTTAATGACATCATTTGACACCGTAGATAGAAATAGATTTTCATATTGCCCAAAGTGTAAAAAGTAAGTCTTCTTTTCAAAAATCCTACTCCTTGGTCAATTCTTTGCTTGCTTATTGCATTCCTTTGGCACAAAGATCTCCTACACTATACTGGAACTGACTTTCCTAATATAAGCATAATCATGAAACTGAAAGAAAAATGTAACTGATTTAAAGATTTTATTAACACTTAAACTTACTGAAAGATTTTAATTTCTAACTGAGTAACATCATTGATGTATGACTATTACGATTAAATTTTATTTAATGGGATCCCAGTCAAGAATATTTCACTTATATCAAGATGACACCAGCTATAGGTGAAGTGACAGAAATTTTGACCTTTGCAGTGCACTTAGGGCAATGTGCAAGGAAACTTACATAGCAAACACTCTGCCAAGTGAGCTACTGTTGAAGTCTTTAAAATAAGAGAGGGACCATAAGTAACTGTTCACAAAATATTGAAATTGTTGTATCGCATATGAAAGCTCAGTTGGTAGAGTTCTTGCTCTGTAAGTGGGAGGTCATGAGTTCAAACCCTGAAGGGGTCTGACCCAAGATTTGAAAGGGGGTTGTGACTGTTCTTTTGCCAAGCTACTTAATATCAGAAATGAAATTCACATTTCTTTCAGACAGGAACTTATACTAAACAAGGTCCCGTTTCACATTAGGCACAATAAATTACTTTCTTGTATAATGTCATCAGCGCAGTGCACAGGCAAAATTTCTGCATTACGTCTTGTTATAAGTGAAATTTTCTTGACTGGGACGTTACACCATTACTCACTATCTCATATTAAAGGTTTATGCTATGTTGCATCATATTCTGAGAAAATAATAGGCCACATTTTATTCTTTACTGATGTCTAATTTTTGAAAAAAAAATCCATGATAGATTCATGCAGTAATACATAATCATGGCATTTTTCATTTTTATCAGTACTCCAAATTTGATGAAAACATGACTGTGCTTAACACATCTCATTTCTCCTGATTGACTTTTGTGCAAGTGTTTGTACGAAGGAAAAGTTTCTGGTATAAATTTGTGGTCATGTGATGGTATCCATTATGGATATTGAATTTTACTTTTAATTTTTTGTGGTTGACCTGTGATAAAAATTATAACTGCAATAATTTGATACAAAGAAAATAAATTACTGCAATAATTTGATACAAAGAAAATAATTCTACTTATCTCTATATTATTAAACCTATAATCTTACAAGTTCAAACCTTTTTATTTCAGCTCCAGATATTTTCATTGGAAGCTGGGGTTGTATGCTATCTTGTTTGTTTTGATAGCTGTGTTGCCATTCTATATTGCATATTTTATCATTGGCAACTTAAGACTTGGTAAGTGCTAGAATCATTGCCTTTATTATCAGCTACTTAAGACTCCGTAAGTGCTAGGATTCATTGCCTAATTTTATTATTGGCATCTTAAGACTCGGTAAAACACTGAGTATCCCTATAAAAAATGATAGCTCACAAATGCAAATTCCTGTAAGAGTTAAGAAAAAAAAGTCTGGGAATGTTTAATAAATGTTTTTGTTTACCAGATGACAAAATGGATGAGAGAAAACTGAAGCAGATTTTGACTTTTTAAAATTGTTGAAGTTTATTATGATTCGGTAAGTTTTAGTGAGCTGTTAAATATGATTTATTTTGGTCCAAAAAGTGTTCATACACCCCTTACTAAAGGGAAATGTAATATACATGTATTATACTTGATTTGATGACACACTTATCATATGAATATTATTATGTTTTATTACTTGTAGTTCCACAGAAGAGACATATTCGTGTTTTACTTACAGCAGGTGCTTGGTGGGCGTCACTATATTTCTTCTGGAAAATCGGAGATCCGTTTCCTATATTAAGTCCCAAACATGGTTAAGTATTTAAAAAACAGTTATGACACATCATAATGTTTTATATTTCCAAAATAAATGTATGTGGTTTTTTTTCATCTGTCATTTTATACATAGATCTTTATGAATCACAAATAAATAAATTTGTACCTTCTATATAAAATACACTTATGAAAGATGGAATATTTAAAACACAAAATAGTTCTTCCTCTTCTGTTTCAGGATTTATTTTCTTGAGATGAAATTTATGTACCATCAAATAAAAATACTTAAAGCATGACTAGTCTGTAGGTAAATGTTTTCTTGGAAATTTTTATTCTGTAAAAGTTTGCCATTTTACATGTACCTACAGAGATATAAATTTTCTCCATTTATAGGTGTATTTTCTAAAAACAAAGTGTATTGATAGAGTGGTTGTGTTTGTTTTCCATTTTATCTATCAAGTAATATTTCTGTTTTTTCAGGTATATTTTCTATAGAACAGTGTATTGGTAGGGTAGGTGTTATTGGTGTTACATTGATGGCATTGTTATCTGGTTTTGGTGCTGTAAATTATCCATATACCTCAATGTTTCTATTTATAAGGTAACTTTTCTTCTCTCTCTCTCTCTCTCTCTCTCTCTCTCTCTCTCTCTCTCTCTCTCTCTCTCTCTCTCTCTCTCTCTCTCTCGTTATGCTCTTTTTCTGTGATGCAGTCAGTCTCTCTCTCTTTTTCTCTTGCTCTCATTATGCCCTCTCTCTCTCTCTCTCTCTCTCTCTCTCTCTCTCTCTCTCGTTATGCTGTTTTTCTGTGATGCAGTCAGTCCCTCTCTTTATCTTGCTCTTGTCATGCTCTCTCTTGTTATACTCTTTTATTTCTGTTCTCTCTCTTGCATAATACATGTAATAATAATAATTTTCTAGGAATTGTTGCATGTATACCAGAAGACACTAATTTTATGTGACATTTTTCCGAGATCATATGTTCTTATTACAAAATGTCGGACATCTGTTTTTGACATTGTTGAGATAATATATTGATGGCTTTTAAGTTGTAAAAAATGAAAACTAAAATACTGCATTCAGAAGTAGAAATTTAATCAAAATCTATAAACGATTTATATGTTCCTAAAATAAGATGACAAGTTTTTCCAAAAGTTTTTTGAGGAGCAAATTTTCAAGTCTTTAGCAATTTTTGATGAACTTAGTATAGAGGTCCTTTTTCTGAGTTACAGCCTTTGTTTCTTCTGTTCTGTTTGTGTGTGTTATATGTGATTACCGTAATGCCATGTGTGTACATTTTACATGGCTTTTACATTAAGCTATATCATTGCATGGTCCATTTTTTAAATGATTTTTTTTTATGTTTTTAAAGCTGCATTGAGTTTTTCAATTTTCTGATTTTTTTTTTTTTTTTTTTTTTTTTTTTTTTTTTTTTTTTTTTTTTTTTTTTTTTTTTTTTTTTTTTTTTGATTTTTTAAAAATAGATATCTTTCAACTACGATCCGTGTCATTCATTTTCTAAAATTTCATTTCTTTTAGCTGTAAATAAACTGAATCCTCTGACCAGTTGGTCAGTGTTTTTTTTACGATGGTAATTATGAGCTTGGAGCATGCGCACAGATGTATGGAAAAACCCTAGAACCGAAGGTGAAACATGACAGATTGCATTAATTGTTCTTCATTAATATCCAGATGTATTTGAAATGGTGTTACGTATCCCTTACTAAGTCACAAATGACAAATTCAATGAAGTTCTGTGTTTAATTTATCATATTAGACCGTTTTGAAAGTTGTGTTTAAATGACCCTGTTTTGATGACGTAACCATGTTCTAATATTAGATCCCAAATGCTGCATCTCGCTGGGTAAATACTGTAATTTCTGTATTTATTCAAGCTTTTATCGTTGAACCAAATGTAACATTGTTCATTAGGAACATCATTAAGATTAGCACCGTTTTAATTTTTTCTTTGGAAAACTTAATGCAGCTTTAATGTTTTATCATGTTTTATTTTACAGAGATGTGACATGTTTTATTTTACAGAGATGTGACATGTTTTGTTTTACAGAGATGTGACATGTTTTATTTTACAGAGATGTGACAGATACTGATATTCAGGCTATAGAGAAAAGACTACTTCAGACAATGGATATGATCATTAATAAAAAGAAAAGGTAAAATATCCTACTGTAACAATGTAAAAAAAATGTGTGGAACTATAGCAGGGCTGTCAACTTATAAAACCTGATATGCATGTCTTGTCCTGCTTAGAGACCTTTGTTTGAAGTCATAATTTTGTTAGACTCTTTAAGCTATTTTCAGTCAAAAAAATTAATTTTATTATGCAATACTGTAGAATCATTAATATTCATTGAGTTAAATTTTTTGGTTTTGCAATTTAAAAAAAAAAATATGTTGGGAAAAAAATTTCGAGAAATTTAGTTCTTGAAAATAAATCTATTAACCCACGAAAATAGTGAAATTAAATCCTCCACAAATGTTTGTGATTTTCCACTACATTCATAAAGTTTATGCAGGGAGTGGAGTGACTGGAGTGGAATAATGGTGTTTGACGCCCCAGTCAAGATTCTTTCACTTATTTCGAGGCGGTCAGTTCTGGGATGGTGGAAGAAACCGGAGTGCCCAGAGAAAACCACCAACCTTCGACAAGTAAACTGACAAACTTTCTCATACTAGGATCTGTCCTGAGTGGGATTTGAACCCAGGCGGTTAGAGGAACTGTGATCCGTAAGCACGTGCTTTAGACCACTCGCCCACTGAGGCCCAAGTTTATGCAGGGATGAACTAGTTAATATTGCATGTGACGACTGCAACTTTTGTTTGGAATGGTTTAAGAATTTGTTTTTGTCAAAATTTGAGGAATGATGAGCAAAAGTTACAGAATACACTGTTTTATTTTTGTTTCATCAGTAAATTATTTTCAGTTTATTTTACTTTTTTTAGGATTGCCATTGCAAAACGAGACAGTCTTCGTCAAGCCAGTCTTAACAAAAATCAAGGAGGATTATGGGGAATGTTTAAAACTGTGACATCTGGGGTCACTACTGGTACATCTGAAAGTATCCTTTTCTCGGATGTAGTTACTAGAACTTAGAGTGATCTTCAAAATTATCCCTAAAATTTCTAAATATTTTCAGTTGAGTAATGGTGTTGAACGTCCCAGTCAAGAATATTTCACTTACATTGAGATGTCACCAGCTATAAGCGAAAGTGCAGAAATTTTTCCTGTGCATTGTGCTGATGGCATTATACAGCAGGGTTCTTTATTGTGCCATGCCTGCCACGACATGGGACCTCGTTGATTTTAAGTTCTCATCTGAAAGAACCGTGACTTTCATTTTGTAATGCCCAGTGCTTGGCGAAAGAACAGTCACTATCCACTTTCAAGTCTTGGGTCAGACCAGGCCGGGGTTTGAACCCACAACCTTCCACTTACGGAGCGAGCACTCTACCAACTGAGCTACTGCATGTGGCCCCTAAATATTTTGAAAACTCATACATTTTCAAAGTCATTTTATAAAGCTTAAAGGTATTTTTTTGTTTAAAAATGACTTTGAAAAGGTGGGTGGTCTGTACTTAACAAGTACATTGTGTAACAACTGATTCAGAAGCTTATCACGGTTGCAAGTAGGTTTGTCTTGAGTTCAGGTGCACTTGCACTAAATTTTTCAAAATAAATTTTTAAAATAATTTTTCAATGCTCTGTGTTATAGTGTTTTTTTTTTTGTGAGTTTAAATTATCAAAGTTGTTTTTATATAGTTTAATATATAGAAAACAGGTATGGGACAAAATAATGACTGAGTCATCTGTAGTATTTGAGATACTAAAGTTATTTCATTGATGGTCAGTGATAGGGGAGATCTTATTTAGGAATTATGACCTTATGCATTTATAATTATAAGTACTCATGCACCAAGTAACATTATGCTATGGTAACTTAGAAAGACTTTTGATCAGCATTAACAAACTTCATACATAGGGTAGGTTTATTATAATGGTAATACACATGTATCTCAAATGAGTGTGTGTTTTAGCAAGATTCTAAATCCAAGATGGCCACCATTTATTACTACATGTTTAAATAGAAAAACAGAAAAAAAATTCCATAACATTTTTATTTATACAGTCAAACCTGCCTTAAAGGCCACCTCTCTATAAGGGCCACCTGTTTATAAAGGCCAATAAAATTCTATCCCATTAGCTCTTTGTCTATATTATTTGAACTTGTATATAAAGGCCACCTGTCCATAAAGGCCATTTTAATTGATTCCCATGGGTGGCCTTTATAGACAGGTTTGACTGTACATCAATTTGGTTCAAATTTGGTGAATACAAAGTAGAACCCTGGACATAATATATTTGTAACAGGTTTTTTGATAACTTTTTTTGTTTGCCTTTTTAACGCAACATGCAAATCAGCAGCTAAATATACATGTAGCCGATTCTTTGAAAAACAATTTTATACAATACTCTATTTATATGTATGAATATCTTGTATTCATATTGTTTTATTTTTACTTTTTTTTAACTCGAAAAAGGAAAATATACTCATTTAAAAGGGCTATATAAAATTACTTCATAGAGTTTTTGTTTCTATGGAGACACACTAGACTATACTAGCAGCAAAACTAAGAAATATACCCATATACATAATGTATTATCATTATACAGTACAATTAATTGACATGATACAAGAAGTTTTATGTTTCCATGGTGATGATTACTAGTTCATTTGAGTTTTTTTTTTTTTTTTTTAGAAAACTTGTGGTACTCTGTAGTTATTATTTATTTCAATATGTTTAGAATACTCAAAAAGTTTTTTTGTAGTCATAGCGGTTTCATCTCCAATTTAGTTGTACAATCTATAATGTGTTGGTTTAGAAATCAAGGGTTCCATTGTCTTGTCACTACCAAAAGTTCATTTTACATATTGACATATATAGAATTGACTTAATAAAGAATATCTAAATCTAAAAGTTCCCTAATCATGTTAATAGAAAACTCAATACATTTCAACCTGTCATAGTGACCATTTCTACATAAAGAGCACCTGTTCATAAGACTAGTCTATAACAATACCTTTGTTTTAACTAAAAAGAAACTGTATATAAAGACCATCTGTCTTTGAGGTCTAATTCTTAGGTCCAATGGTTATTTGTTATAAAGAGAATCTATTACGAGTCCGAGGTCTAGATGGAGAAATTCTGATCGAGTGGTCAGATTTTTCATCTCAAATGAGGCTTTGCCAAATGTCCATTTTTATTTTTCATATGATTCTGAACTGTTTCTTTCTTATTTTAAAATGTTGAACATATTTTGGATTAGAAATAATAAAAATAAAATTAATCAGAAGTGATGTAAGGGGAACAACTCTAATATATTTGTGTATCAAAAAGAATGAATTATGAGGAATTATGTCCCTTGCTAATTGAAAAAAGTAGTCCCAGTTCAACTGAGATAGGCTACACTTGCGCACGTGGTTATGGAAAAATATCGTACCACCAATTCAGTGAGATAAATCTATCACATATGCGAGAAATACATATATTGACTGTATATGTGAAAATGGGCTCTGTCCCTATTTAAGCTTCATTTCTTTTGTAAATATTTAACTATATACTTAAAAAGTCCTCAAGAAATATAGATATGAATTGACACAAATGGTCCCAGGTCTGCATTTAAAAATTATTTAGAATATTTAGCTATAATAACTGCATTATTGTACCAGCATGATACCCAGATATAGCCAAAAGGGTCCACGTCAACAGTCCTTGGTCCTCGGAGACCATCATCACTTGTCATAACGAATTGGATAAATTGTCCCGATTTATCCAGTAGATGAACGGCGTGATTTCTACAATCACTTACAAGGACCTGCTCTCCTCTAAAAGATGCAAGATCTTTTGGTGAAAAAGGACTTCTTAGTTTGACACCTGATGGTCCAGTATACTTGAACTGAAATTCTCCATGTTTGTTTACCACGGCAACACTGTTGTCAAACTCATCAGTGACCCAGATGTTTTCATTATCAGTGCAAGTAATGAATCCTGGTTTTGTAAACAGAAGAGTTCCATCTTTGTCATACTGAATGCTTTGTGTTATCTGTCCTCTCTTTGTCACTATTACAACTTTTCCTTCAATTTCTGATCTGAGACAGGAGACAATTCCGCCATCTTTGTTGATGAAGATTCCCTGTGCTGTATAAGGAGACACATCAGCGAATCTGATAATGTCACCATTTGTCAGGATTTTCTTTATTTCTGAGTCAGTTGCCAACAATAAGTCTCCCGATTTACATTTGGCCACATCATTTACACTAAAGTCCACTTTTATTGACTTGTACTTTCTCCCATTTCTGGTCACCAAGGTAACATAATTATATCCACCGATCCAAGCCTCCCTTTCATTGATTGCACATAGACAGTTGATACTTTGCATGTTTTCAAACGTTGCGACAACCTTAGCTTTGATATGAGGTGTTGTCTCCTGGTTTTTTGGACTTCCTGTTGCAAACCACATTATTTCATCCATATTTGTTCGTATTTCTCTTTGAATACCTCCAAATAGATTTTTCACCTCCTTGAGGCATATCTCCCTTGAATGAAATGAAGGTGGAGCAAGGATAACTGTCTCTTCTTTTTGTGTTAATTTTTCAACCATTTGAAGTGTATTGCCAGAAACTTTAACCAAATCAGTGCCGTTTCCTTGACCTAATGTCTCCTCGCTTCTTTCTATCAAACTGTTGATTTCTGATAATTTTTGCAAAATTTTGTTTTCCATATTTTTAAGGAGTTTAATGTCTGCCTTTTCTTGATGAATTAGATCTTCTATATAAGATTCTGTCACTTTATCTATGGCATGTTTGAGTGATTCCCCTTGGTTTTTAGCCCGAGTAATGCAGTCTTGTATTTCTAAACTGTATAGATGTTGTGCATGTTTAAATTTTTCTGCTTCTTTCTCTAATTCAGATTTTTGTTTATTCTTAACTTGTAAAATTATCTCCTCTAGCTCATTACGTTTTCTCATGATGATGTCTGCTGATATTTCCGTTGTTGTGTGATTTTGATGCAGACGCTGTGTACATTTAGAACAAACAAGCTGATCACAGTCTGTACAGAACATGTTATAAACATTGTGTTCATGAACATCACACATTGTTCTTATTTCAGTTTGCATTGATGACATTTTTAAACTTTTCTGAATATGGTATAATTTTTACAGTCAAACCTGGTTATGATAACCTTTGAAGACTGTGCCACCTTGCTCACCACTGCACAAAAATATCTTTAAAAAGTCTCTCAACAGTTTTGCTTATTGCCACAGTAAAACTTCTTTGCAATTCCACTGACTCATTTTGCCACTTCTCTTATCCCCACAGTTAATCCTGGTTATTATAACTCTTGATAATTTTGTCTGCTTGCTCGACACCACACAAAAATCTCTTTAAAATGTTTCTCAAAAAGTTTGCTTATTGCCACAGTAAAATGTCATAATATTACCCCTCAGTAACTTAATTAGCCATGGTGCTTATTGCCACAGTAAAATCCTTTTACAGTGCTACTGAATCACTTTGTCACTTCACTTTTCTTATCAGTCGAATGTTGCCCCTGAATAATTTTGCCACCTATCTCATCACTTCAAAAAAAATATTTTTAAAATATCTCATATCAGTTGCTTATTGCCACAGTAAAACTTCTTTGCTATGCCACTAACTCACTTTGCTACTTCCCCATATTTAAACCTGTTTATAACAGCCCTTGATAACTTTGTACTTTGCTTATCACCAATTCAAAATCTCTAAAATGTCCCTCAACAACTTTGCTTATTGCCACAGTAAAATCTTTTCATATTGTCCCTTTTAAAACTTAATAAGCCACCATACTTATTGCCACAGTAATTTTTTTTTAAAATGTCACTGTATAACTTTGTCACTTTGCTGATTTCTGGAGTAATTTGAATTCTATTTTTTATGATTTTCTTTATCAGTCACCCTCGATTTAACACCATATCCTTTTATACTGCAAAACTTGATTGGACTAATTGTGCATATAATCCAAGTTTTACTGTATTTTGGAATTGTTCCGATTTCTGTGGGACTGTTGTTTCCTGGGTGAATTGGATTTTACTCTGATTTGTTCTGGTACTGTCACTTTTTTCTGAAAAAAATTAAATAAATATGTTTCTTTTCACTTACCATTAATATGTCACTGCTGTAGCTCAGTTGGTAGAGTGCTGGCTCCGTAAGTGGGAGGTCGTGGGTTCCAACCCCGGCTGGGTCTGACCCAAGACTTGAAAGTGGGTAGTGACTGTTCTTTCGCCAAGCATTCGACATTACAAAATGAAAGTCACGGTTCTTTCGGAAGTGAACTTAAAATAAACGAGGACCCGTGTCGTGTCACAGCATGGCATGATAAAGAACCCTGCTGTATAATGCCATCAGTTCAGCGTACAGGCAAAATTTCTGCACTTTCGCCTATAGCTGGCGATGTCTCGATATAAGTGAAATATTCTTGAATAGGACATTAAACACATTAAACATTTAAATTGGTTAAGATTGAGTTTAAAAATTGAAATTCTAATAATGAAAAAAAAAAAAAAAAAAACAAAAGAAAATATTTTTTATATTTCCAATATATATTGTCTTACTTTTTCAGATATGTATAAAAATAAACAAAATTTAAAAACTAAATTATCTTACATTTATCTTCTAAACGTATAATTAAAGTGAAATCTTCATTTTTGGAAATTTCTTATACATGTATCAATTGACCTGATTTCTTGAGAAATGTATAAAAATTAAAACCAAATTCACCCATGTTTACTTACTGGGTATAATATTAAAATGATCTCCGTTTTTTTGGAAATTTCCAATAATAATTGACTTATTTTCTTAAAAATACATAAAATAAAAAAAAAACAAAAACAAAAACAAAACTAATTGTTTGACACTTACCTAGGTACTGGTAATAATAGTGAAATCTCCATTTTTGAAAAAAAAAAGTTCTGATATTACTGTTAACAGTTATAGTCTGTCAGTTATTACCTCAGTCTGTTTGTAAATTGTTCATGACAGTCAAATTGATTGATGATATTGTTTTGATTAAGAAATTTTTAAGGGCACGTGAAATAATTTATTGGTTTTTCAACCTTGAATTTAATTTTGTTCATTCTCTAAGTATATGTATATATAGGTATTTAGAGATGGGTTTGATTACTTTTAAGATTCTTTATAAACTTATGATAATGGCATAGAAGAACTTTTAATGTTAAATATTTTTTTAAAGTTTAATTGAAAGTATAAAATTTAAATAAATTTTAAATTTGAAATATAATAAATGAAGATTAATATATGAATGAAAATTGAAAAAAATTAAAACATGTATGTTTGGCACACACACACACACACACACACACACATACACACACACACACACACACACACACACACATTTATTCAAGTGTACATGTGTTACGTTATTTTAAAAAAAGTACAACCTCATTATACCACCCCCAGTAACTTTACCACCTACTTTATGTTTCAAAAGTTACATTTCAGTTGAAGTCACAACTTTCAAAATTTTTATGTTTTTTTTTTAAATATAAAACTCCCTTATTTTATTGCTTATTATCTTTATTAAAGCTGCATAAAGTTTTTCAATCTTTTGAATTTTTTTTGATTTTCTAAAAATATATTTTTTTAAAAATAGATAACTTCTAATCACAATCCGTGAGATTCATTTTCAAAAATTTCATTCCCTTTAGCTGAAAATAAACGGAATCCTCTGACCGGTTGGTCAATGTTTCAGGATGATTATTATGAGCTTGGAGCATGCGCATGGATGTACGGAAAAACCCATGAATCGAAGGTGAAACATGACAAATTGCATTAATTGTCCGTCATTAATATCCAGATGTATTTGAAATGGTGTTATGTATCCCTTAAATTAGTCACAAATGACAAATTCAACGAATTTATGTGTTTAATTTGTTTTGTAAGTTGTTTTTAAATGACCCGGTTTTTCATGACGTAACCATGTTCTAATATTAGATCCCACATGCTACATCTTGCTGGGAATTTATTGTTGTTTCTGTATTTATTCCAGCTTTTATCGTTGAACCAAATGTAACATTGTTCATTAGACACATTATTAATTAGATTAGCACCGTTTTAATTTTTTTCATAAAAAAACTTAATGCAGCTTTAAAGAAAAATCTGACTAAAATTGTTTTATTGTGATATTTATTGCAATACTTTAAATTCCAATATCATTCTTAAAAAAGGAGTGGAGAAATGCCCAAGTGAAGTTTCTTTTACTTATATAGAAGCGGTCAGTGTGGAATGGTGGAGAAAACCAGAGTTCACGGAGAAAACCAGCAAGACTTTGTTAAATGAACAAACTTTTTCACACTATAGAATCTGCCTGAGCATGATTTAAACCTACATTTTTCGGTTCTTGTAACACACTTTAAATTGCATACTTCAGCACTTGTTTTTTAGTTTATTAATTTATTCGTTTATTTATATATTTATTTATTTATTTATTTATTTGTACATTTTATCAACAACTTGATCAGAAATTGATACAAATTTAGAGGAAAAGAAATGTTAAAATTAAAAAACTCCCAAAAAGTATGATTTTTCTTGACATAGATGTCACACATAAAATTAACTTTCTTTGGCCTTGTTAAAGATAAACAGATATCCAGAATATCTATACATTATACTGGAATTGAACATGTGGTCTGTTTTGTATACAAACTTTTGTTTTGTTAAATTTAAAGGCTAAATGGAAGGAGTTTAATGAACAAAAGCAAGTCACAAAGTTTAATTATATTGTGTATTGATTTTTACACTCAGGTAAACATTTATCAAAAGGTTGACAATGAATGGACAGGTAGATTTACACCTATTTTATAGACCTAAGATATACAGATTAAGAGATAAGACACATATTACAAAGGTTTTCAAATAAGAATTACAGATAAATAGATAAGACATGTCATAATACAACAGATTTCAAATCAGTATTACTGATTGAAATATTACAGTGAATTTCAAATTAGTATTGCATACAAATGAAAATATAAGTATTCATAGTAGCCAAATTAAAGTAAAAGTTCTTTTTTGTTATCTCTATATATTAAACTAACTATTCAAAAAGTTTGAAGAATTTTTTTCACAGAAATGTTTATTGTGGTTTCATTCATGATTAAGGCCTTTGGTAACCATGCATGGGACTCCAGTAGTTATATAATGGTTATTGTCAAATTAGTGTAGAATATCAAGATTTATGAATGTAATTGTAGAGTTAATTAATTTAATGACTTAATCCACACAAAGACAAACTTGTAACATAAATTAATAAGCAACGCCGTGTTTATTATTTAATCCATTGTTATATGTGCATTAAATTTGCCCTACCCAAGACCTCTTTAAAATTTTTTTTTTTCTTTTGTAATGTCACATGTACTTCCAAGTGCCAATGTACAAAAATGTAAGAATCATTTATCCACTTTATTTATTATGACATCATTGTATTATTTATTTATTTATTTGTTTATTTTTTTTAAATTTTTATTTATTTATTTATTTATGTATTTATTTATTTTTAATGTCACATGTACTTTTCTAGTGCCAATTTGCCAGAATTGTTAAACATCTGTATTCATTATGGCATTATTGCAATTAGTGACTTTGTTTGCCTAAAATTACTACCTAATATAGATAGGTTTCATACTGCAGTTTTCTTTGGAAAAATTACTAACATATCCAAAGTTAATAAAATTTTTAAAAATAATTACAGTTCAAGTACAAAATGTTTACACAAATAAAATCCAATTGACAAAGAATGTACTGATTTATAAAAACATAAAAATATCAGAATTGTAGTAATTCTTTGCAATATGACTATTCTTAGATATTACAACCTTATTTTCATTCCAAAAAATCTGAATTTTTAAATAAGTGCATTTTTTCCCCAATTTAAATTTAAAAAATTAACAAAATTACTGCCTATTTTCTTTGCTGACTATTCATCCATGGGATGATAATTGTGTCTGTATAATCGATCAGAATTAAAAATCTGTCGGAAGTATTGTTTTGGTAGAACGTGGGGTGGGATAATTTTATATCATGCCTTAAGCAAATTCTTTTAAATACTGTAAAATAACAAATGTACATTCGGGGGGGGGGGGGGGGGGGGGGGTTAAATTTCATTATATTTTGTTGGTAAGTGAAAATCATTCAATTGAATGTCAATGAAAACTTTAAATTACCAAGGGCCCCAAAGGGATTTATTTTCAGGGAACCTAATTCCATGAAATTTTGTACACAGATTACATAAATTCAATTTGACAAATCACAAAATTTTTAACTCAGCAAATATTTATAATTTAATGACTCTACAATATATAAATGCAATTTGTTCGAGTAAAGTTGAGGAAACCATAATACTCAGTTACCTTCAAGACTTCAACTTACAAATTTTTTCAAATGAGGATCTGACCTTTGAGGGTAGAAACGAACTTCAAGATGGTGAAAGAAATTGGGATTAATAATCATTCACTTTAGACCCATAGGCCACAAAGAGAGAATTAACCCTCTGTGTGTGTGTGTGTGTGTGTGTGTGTGTGTGTGTGTGTGTGTGTGTGTGTGTGTGTGTCCAGTTTGTGATGTGTTTGAACATGTATAATATGTAGAGTCTATAGTTTAGATTGTTATTGTTCTTAACACTTGATCATCAGATGTAGGAGCATTAAAGTCGGACACAGCTGCTCTGGAGGAACTTAGTCGACAACTTTTCCTAGAATCTGTCGATCTACATAATTCTCAGGTAGGCAGTTGCTTGATAACAATTCTTCTTAAATCAGTCAATCTACTTACATAGTAGATAGGGTGGCTGAGTGGTTATAGTGCTAGCCTACAATCTCTATGTGTCCCAAGTCTGTGGGTTCAAATCTGGTTGACTGCATGTGAAAAAGGTTTTTCCTTTGCTGGCTGGCTCGATATCGATGTGATTGATGGAGAGGTCTTTGATCTACATCTTTGACATTGATGTTGAGTGCCGTAAGATTACCATAAGAATGCCCACATATACAATGCAGATAGATACACTTACACACTCACACACCACATGAACTTGTGTTAAGTTTATTCCCGTAGATCAATAGAAATAGTCTCATCAGGATTTCCTGATATGAAGTAAACCAACATTCAATCAACCATCTAATCTGCTGGTACGCAATTCTCAATTAAGTTGATATAGAAGAACTTGGGTCAACAACTCTTCCAAAAATCTTTCTATCTAGACATAATTTTTGTGTACCTGATTACTTGATGACAGTTTTTAAAGTACGATGAATTGGATTAATTTTGCTTGAAAAGATTTGGTAGAAAATACTCAGATTAACACAAAAAGTAATTGCAAATAAAAAAAATATTGCTGTTGTTGTATAGCCTAATCAATCTGCATCAGATGAACTTCACTTTTATAGAAATAAAATTGTTTACATCTAACCACTTTTCTTGTCCAATCAAATGGTAAATGTGAGTCATGTGTTTTATATTTCTTTGTTGCCATGGTTACAGTGTCACATCTACCTTTCCTTTGAAATTTAAAATCAGTGGTGCAAATAAGTGTTATTTGTTTGTCTCTAATATTCTGTTTTTTTTTCTTGTTTAAATTTGCTGTTTTATCATTTATTAGCATTGTATCATGTTCTTTGCCATGCTTTTGCCAAGCAAATGTTTTCAGTTAAAATTTCTTTTTGAAATAAATTGATTTTTGAAACACACACACACACACACACACACACACACACACACACACACACATATCCTTTTTAAACCTTTTCATTTTTTGTTTTCAGGAAAGAATTGAATATTCAAAGACTTTTAAAGGAAAATATTTCAATTTCTTAGGATATTTTTTCTCCATATATTGTGTTTGGAAAATATTTATTGTAAGTATATTACGTTTTATACTTTTCTGATTGGCTCCACCAGCATACCACATTATCAGTGCCCTTTGATTCTCATATGGAACTATGACTTCAATTGGATATTGAACAATATATGTTGACATACTTATAATCCTGTCAACAAAGATCAGAGGGTATCTAGAAACTAAACTGTCTGTCTGTCTGTCCATCAGTCATGTCAGTCCATCACAATATAATGTTTGCTTTATAACTTCTACTTTTATGGAAAGATATTTATCAAATTTATCACAAATGTGTACAAATGAGACAATGTGTGACATACCAGATATAGGGGTATAGGTCAAGGGTTCAGATTTTAGGTTTGGCCCAAAATAGTGAATTGGGGGTTAAGTATTTTTCTCAAGAGCTAGCTGCAATTTCCTTAATATAAAGTTAAGCAGGAATTTGATATTTATTCAACAATTAATTGGAGTGGAAGTAATTGTGTTTTACAACCAAGTCAAGATTTTTTTTTTCAGTATATCAAGGCAGTCGGTTCTTGGGTTGTTCAGACCACTGCAGTAGCTCAGTTGGTAGAGTGCTCGCTCTGTAAGTGGGAGGTCATGGGTTCGAACCCTGACCGGGTCTGACCCAAGACTTGAAATTGGGTAGTGACTGTTCTTTCGCCAAGCACTTGGCATTACCAAATGAAAGTCAAGGTTCTTTCGGATAGGAACTTAAAATCAATGAGGTCCCGTGTCATGGCAGGCATGGCACGATAAAGAACCCTGCTGTCAGCGCAACGCACAGGCAAAATTTCTGCACTTTCGCATATGGCTAGCGACGTCTCGATGTAAGTGAAATATTCTTGACTAGGACGTTAAACACCATTACTCAACTTAACTCTCTTTGGTTGTTCAGAGAAAACCAGTGTCCTCTTGCAAGCTAACTGACAACTTTCTCACACTGATTAAGTATAATTCATATCTATTCAGTCAAAAGTGTTGTGAGCAGGCAATTTAGACACAGGACCAGTAAGATTGGGACCTTGGACCAATAGGGATTGGAACCTATAACCTATGCATTGAGAGGTTCTTTAACCCATAATACCCACTCAAGCACTGAGCCTCTGATCATATCGTTCATAAATGTTTTCATTTTAATCTTCCAGTCAACAGTGAACATTGTATTTGATAGAGTTGGTAAAACTGATCCAGTAACTAAAGGTATAGAGATAGCTGTAAAATATTTAGGAATTCAATTTGATGTAAGTAACGCAAGTCATGTTATTATCTCCCTTTCCAGTAAGAATTTTTCTCTCTTACCTCTATGATGGTATAGAGATAGCTGTAAAATATTTAGGAATTCAATTTGATGTAAGTAACACAAGTCATGTTATTATCTCCCTTTCCAGTAAGAATTTTTCCCTTTTACCTTTATGATATTACATTATTTACATTACATTACATTAATATAACATAATATCAATATCTAAAATTATAAGTTGTAATAAATTGGCAGTATGCAAGTAATAAAATTAATTATGATGAAGCAGACCAGTGGTTTAGTCTACTAAATGATAAGGAATATGATGTCAGTGAACAAGGTAATCATTGGTCTAGGGCAATAGTCAGAAAAACCTAGACTGATGACCAGTGAACAGAGGCATCAATCTCTGGATTCATGGGATCAGTGGAGTAGGACACTAATCCTTAGACTCAATGACCAGTGGACCAGGACGCTGACATGAGTTGTCATGTGATTAGTTGACAAGGGCAACCTATACTGATTTTTAACTTCATAATATTTGTTTACCTCATGGTTTTTGGTATGATAAAGTTAAGAACCTTTGTTGAGGTCATTACATAAAACAAGGAGATGGAACCTGATCCATTCAGGGGTTTGACCTCATAGTTCAGCAAAAATGTCATTAAATTTATATTGCTGTGACCATTTTAGAGCATATTAGTTATGTAAAGATTCATTATACCTACCAGCTTCTATGGATGACAAGATTAAAAAGACAAAAATTATCAAAGATCAAAGTAATGATATATACACTAATAGATTTCTGAATAATTGATAACTTTCTTTAACTTGCCTGATATAAAGGCTTCCAAGAACAAGCTTGTTTGTCGTGTTATACAAAATCAGAATAATCAATAATTTCCTAGAGTGTGTAATCAGCTAATTTATAGGAAATTGAACTTAAATCTGCACTTGACTTCCGATATTATTTATCTGTTATTTAGGTGTTACATGTAACTGGCTGAACTAGAGTAAAGTATTTGTATTTTAAACCCCAGTCGAATTTTTTTTACTTGAACAAAGGCAATTGGTTCTGGGGTGGTGAAGGAAACTTGAATACCTTAAAAAATCATTCTTTGGCAAGTTAATTGACAAAGCATTGTGGATTATAGAGAAAGGCCTTACAAAGATGAAATTTGAGTGAGAATGAGTGATATGTATCTTTATACATCAATGTCAAGATTTGTTGATTGGTTGAATTATGTTTTACATCTGTTTTATGATACTGGTACTAAGGCCATGACAAATTAATTTTTTGTTTGTTGGACCTGCTCACTTCTAAAATTTAGAAATAAAAATAAGATTAATTTCGTTTTCAAATCTTTTCTACCTGTCTAAAATTTTTCGGTAAAATCCCGACTCCATTTTTCTTTGGCTACATTCAGTGTAAATTTAACGATATCAGGGCAACATTTGTGCAGTGTTTTACTTTTAAACAGTTCTTGGTTGATTTATTATTTGCTATATTGGATGGAAGTTTGCCAGAACAGTATATTCTTTTTTTTACTTGCTCAAATTTTGTTCACCTGAAGAAAAATGTAAAATGTGTTTTAGAAGAAAAATACATTTAATTTTTAATCACTCGCTCACCTCTATTTTTTTTTTTATCAAAACAATTAATAAAACTGAAAATCAATTTGGAGTGACACAGATGTACAGAGACTTAAATGAATCAAAAGGGAAACCTGAAAAATTGCATTGACTGTATTTGCAATGGATTTATTTTACCTTACAATGTTACAAATTACAATTTAATGAAATTCTTTTTTTAATTTATCGTATTTCACAGATTTGTAGGTTGTGTTTAAATGACTTTTTTTATGATGTAACCATGTTCTAATATTAGATCCCACAGGCTGTTCTGTAACATTGTTCATTAGGAACTTCATTAATTAGATCAGCACCGTATTGTATTAATTGTCCCTCATTAATATCCAAATGTATTCACGATGGTGTTGCATATCCCTTACTAAGTCACAAATGACAAATTTAATGAAATTCTGTGTTTAATTTTTCTTATACTGTTTTGTAAGTTGTGTTTAAATGACCTGGCTTTTTATTACATAACCATGTTCTAATACTAGATCCCACACGTCAACATCTCGCTTGGAAATTACTGATATTTCTATATTTATTCAAGCTTTTTTCATTGAACCAAATTTAACATTGTTCATTAGGACCATAATTAAGTAGATCAGCACCATTTTAATTTTTTCCTAGGAAAAATTAATGCAGCTTTAAGCTTACTGATATTATTTACAGGTGCAGTTTTGGTCTCAGCAGATATCATTCTTTTTAGTGGGCATCATCATAGTAACTTCTATAAGAGGATTCCTGCTTACTTTAACAAGGGTATGTATATACATTATTATTACAGGCAGTAACAAAAATAAAGTTCAGTCAAACCTGTCTATAAAGGCCACACATGAGAATCAGTTAAAGTAGCCTGTATGAACAGGTGGCCTTTATATTCAAGTTCAAATAATATGAACAAAGAGCAACTTGGATAGATTTTTATTGGCCTTTATAAGCAAGTGGTTCTTATAGAGAGGTGACTTTTTTCTGATTCCGATGGATGGTCTTTATAGACAGGCTTGACTGTACTTTTATATATGGCATCACAAACAAATTGTACAAAGATTGCAAAATCACAGTGACCTATAGTATTGAATTGTTTTAACATCTTCCCCCATGATCTGAAAGGTCTAAAAGCTAAAAACATATATTTCATCAGTTAGATAAGCTTTACTAAGTTTTATGAAGTGTAAAATGTCTTTTAAAAACTTCTGTAGTAAACAACTTGGAATCAAGGTCATTTACTCTAATTAACTCTGTGGGAGGTCGTGGGTTCAAACAGTGACCATGTCTGACAAGACTTGAAAGTGGGTAGTGACTGTTCTTTTGCCAAGCACTCTGCATTACCAAATGAAAGTCATGGTTCTTTTGGATGGGAACTTAGAATAAATGAGGTCCCGTGTCATGGTAGGTGTGGCACGATAAAGAACCCTGCTGGTCAATGCCATTAGTGCAGCACACAGGCAGAATTTCTGCACTTTCGTCTATGGCTTGGGATGTTTTGATATAAGTGAAATATTCTTGGCTGGGACGTCAAACACCATTACTCTACTCAACAGACTTTATTAAATTTGTTGGAGTTATCTCTCTTTGAATAATTATACTAGGGGGACTGAGAAACTGAGGGTTTAAAGGCATGCTTACGGATTATGGTGCCTCTCAACACCTAGGTTCCTATCCCATTTAGGCAAATCGTAGTGTGAAAAGTTTGTCAGTTTGCTTGCCAAATCTTGGTGGTTTTCTCCAGACACTTTGGTTTTCTGTACCTTCCTTGAACTAATGACTTGGATATAAGTGACACTTACCTAATCTAAAGATTAAAGATACTAAGAATATGTTTGTGATTTTAAGTTTGAGCTTAACAGAATGTGACTAGTAGTAATATTTTTTCTGTGTTTTTCAGTTTTTCTATGCAATAGCCAGCAGTAAATCTTCTAATGTAATTGTTCTGTGTTTAGCTCAGATTATGGTAAGTATATGGTATATATATATATATATATATATATATATATATATATATATATATATATATATATATATATATATATATATATACCAGGGGTCCAGAAACGGTCATATTTGCTGGACATGTCCGACAAAAAATATTTTTGTCCGATGTGAAATATAGCTTGTCGGACAATTTAAGTTTAAAATAGAATTCAGTTAATGGGACACGTAAATAAATATGTTTATCGGTCATTATTTTACTCGAGTATTTTATCGATCACTTGTCAGTCTTTTTTAATAAATAATACAGATCTAATAATGTAGGCTCTTGTTTATTAATCAGTTAAAATCCATGGTCTCAATCTGTTCCTTTTGTTTCATCGTCCGAATCACCATTACTTTTGTTGATAAGTTGTTTATTAAGTTATCACATCGCTTGACAGACGGAAGCCATAAACACCTGTTAACTGAAGGTCATGGTCGTCGGACTATTTCAGAGAGGTTCCACGCTGGATGTTAAATAATAATACAATGCGCATAGTACGGTCTTGGCAAACTGTTTAGTAATAAATAATAATAAAATCAAAGAGGTCTCAAAATGAGATTCAGTAAAGTTCGTGTAACTTCGGGAAAACGAAAATGTGCGATTGTCAATAAACAAAGATTGCCGTCAAACCATGTGTCGCCGACAGTTCAAAATCAACACTAATGTGAACATATAAGTCTGACCATATATATTTAAATAACTTGTAAACACCCCTTTTTAAAAAATTGTATATTGATAATTATATTGATATTAAAAATCTTTTTAAAATACATAGTCAGTAACAACGTTTTTTTTTTTTTTTTTTTTTTTTTGCTTTTAACTGCATCGTTGGTGGTACAGTTGCTTTGAAAAAATGTCCGACACCTCAGTCAAAGTTTTCCTGAGCCCTGATATATATATATATAGTATTTAATTATTGTTTGGGTGTTTTAAGAACAGTCTTAAGGTATTTGGGATGACCAGTGGAACTGTTGACCAAGGCTGAGGACAGTTTTTTCGCATCGGTCATCCAATGTATGGGTGTTTTGACAACAGAGAAAACTAGCTTCAAGATATAAGGGAATGACCATTGGAACTAATGTCCAAGGCTGAGAACAAAATTTTTGCATTGGTCATTCTCATTCATGGTCCCAAGGGACAATAATTTTACTGTTTTCAAAACACCCATGAAATCTATAGTTTTAAATACCATTATAGAATCCCAAACATTCTTTGTTTTAAAATGTCTTGTATATATCTTTGTATTTATGATAGACGACCAAAACCATACCTGGGTGTTAAACAGTTTTTTATGTATATAAATGATTTTTACCATACCTTACAATATATATATATAGCTAGATATGTAATTAATCATTCTTGATAATATAAATTTTTATTAAGTACTTATGTGGTATGTTCCGAGTGAGGTGCACTTGTGTCTTGTGGAAGGTGTTGTTGTTTAAGAGATATTTTAAATAGTTACTTAGTTGATTATAAAAAAATAAGGTTGTTTCAAATCAAAATTGGGGCCTTGGTGGCCAAGTGATCTATAGCATGTGTTTACTTGATCAGTTTACCTCTCAATTGGGCAGATCCTTATGTTGAAATTTGTGAGGTAAGTGGTTTTCTCTTGGTATTCCAGTTTCCTCCACCATTCCTAAACTGATCACCTCAGTATAAATAAAACAACTTTGACTTGAACACAAACACACAACAAATAGACCAAATAGTCACCATATTCCCTAATGATGGTTAATGAGACATATTTATAAGTCATTATTGTTATTTTTAGGGGATGTATTTTGTGTCATGTGTACTTTTAATGAGAATGAATATGCCAGTAGAATTTAGGTATGTATATTTTTTTTTCAAATATCTTAAAATGTACTTTGTAGCTGGATGTTTAAATGAATGGCTTAAAACATGAACTTGCCCCCCCCCCACCCCCCCCCAAAAAAAAAGAAAAAAAGAAAAGAAAAAAAAATTACCCAAAAACTTGTGGAAACATGTGTTAAAATTGGTACCAGATAGAACTTCAGATGGAAGGACTAGGGTTTTCATTCTGGATTAATTTGATTTGATTTAATGGGGTTTTACATCCCAGTCACGAATATTTCACTTATATTGAGACGTCATCAAATATCAAATGTAGGTGAAGTGGCAGAAATGTTGAACTTTGCAATGCGCTTAAGGCAAGGTGCAGGAGGGTTCTTTAACGTGCCATGCCTGCTATGACATGGGGTATTGGTTTTTAAGGGCTCCTCAGAAGGACCCAGTGACTTTCATTTAAAAATGCTGAGTGCTTGGTGAAATAACGCTCACTTCCTATTTTTAAGTCTTGGTCAGACCTAGCTTGGGTTCAATCACCAATCTCCCACATACCAATTGAGCATTCTACCAACTGAGCTACTGTAGTGGTTTTAATTCTGGAGAAACAGGAAATGGGCATTTTTTCACAAACTTCATTTCATACTTTGGACACATTTTTGGTGGCAACCTCTGCAAATGTTATCTGGTTGAGCTAGCACCTTGAAACTTGTCATAAGTGTGCATACATAGCAGACACAAGCAACTCACCATTGGTAATAGGCATATTGGTGAAGCCTATTGTTATATGACTTGGAAGTGTCACCACAGCAAAAAAAAAAAAAAAAAAAAAAAAAAAAAAAAAAAAAAAAAAACAAACCTCAAATAAGTTTGTTTTAGGTGATTATATCTTTTAGAGGTAGGAATTTGATTTATCAGTAATAACAGAATATCTATGATAGAAAAACAGTATTATTATACCTTGCAGAAAATTCTTAAATTATTATTGATCAATTTCTGATCACATGGTATGAAACAATTCACAATGTTTCAAGCAGCTGTCAACATTGCCATGGGATATTGCAATGTTCAACGCTAAGCTTGAAAACATACAAATGCCCATCACGGACACTACCGAGTAATCCTACTTAAAATATGTAACCTATAGACCAGTAATTATTTCAGTTCTTTATTAGATGCAATTTTACACATTATAAACAGGCTTTGTCGCAATAAAAGGTAAAAAATCACTTTTTTTCGGTATAACAAAGTAAATAGTGCCATTTGATGAGGGAAATATAGAGGATTGTCTCCCCGTGGGAACTTTATCTTCCTTGCCTGTTGGCTCGGGAGATAATGTTCCCTTGGAGAGGCAATCCTCCATATTTCCCTCATCCAAGGACACTATTTATATAATGATTACTTCCTGATTTTATTTAATACATATTTATCTTTCTTTCAGATCTATTATAACAGAAGTTTTAGGAGATTTACAATTTAATTTTTATCATCGGTGGTTTGATGTCATTTTTCTAGTCAGTGCTTTATCTAGTATTGGATTTCTGTACATAGCTCATAAACAAGCACCAGGAAAAAATAGTGACTACTGAAGGAGTTGTCTCCCTTACATTAACTGAATACAAAACATACATGTTTGAAGGAGTTAACTCCCTTACATATGCATTAACTGGTTACAAAAATAAATATTTGAAGGAGTTAACTTCCCTACATCTTGTAAATAAAATGGATACAAAGGTCACTTTTGAAGAAGTTGACTCCCTTACCTGGACTATATACAAAAAGTAAAAAATAAAGAAGGGGCTAACTCCCTTACATTAACTAGTTACAAAAATAAATATTTAAATGAGTTAACTCCCTTACACCGTATAAAAGAACTGGATACAGAGTCACTTTTGAAGAGGTAAACTCCTTTACATGGATACTATACAAAAAGTAAAAAAAGAAGGGGGTAACTCCTTTACATTGACTAGATACAAAAATTACTTGAAGGTGCCTACTCCCTCAAATGAACTAGATACAAAAGTGACTATTCACATTTACAACCTGTCAGCTAAATGTACTAACTTGTTGAAGGGTACACTTTATGCAAGTGACTTTTGAAGGATTTAACTCCATTACATTTGTTTGTTGCATGTTGAGGCTTTGACAGGAGCAAATGCCCTTAAATGACCTAATTTTAATAGAGTTATCTCCCTTATGTTTGTTTAAAGTATAAAGTGGTTACTATTGTGTACAAGGTAAAAATATGAAGGATAAATTAATGATCACTGTAAAAGGAGAAAAAAAGAATAAAAAAAAAAAATAAATAAAATTAAACTTATCAAATGTTTGTTTTCTTATATAAAAAAAAGAAGAAAAAGAACAAATATTTAAGCAAGTCATTGTACATGTTGGGAATTGATGAAGGCGAAATCATATTTAAAGACTTACCATGGCTGATCATCAGTTATCTCAAATCATTTATTTTTGAATTATAAAAGTAAAACAAATTGATTCCATAGAAAAATATTCATAAATTTGTATTTTATCATTTTAATACACACAGAAGCAAATTTAATCAATTGGATGTATTTTTGTTCATTGGAAAAGATGTGAACGACATAATTTATTTTTAGTCAAATATAATAAAATGTAACAACAACCATCAGGGAAGAGTTCCAGAAGATTATATTTGGAGTGATTGCTTGGTGTGTAAATTTTCTTATAGTATGATAAATGTTAGATTTACTGAATGTCTGTAAGATGGATTCATATTTTGTGACACAAGTCCAACATCAACCTGGCATTTTGAAATTTTACATTCATTTATATTCAAAATGTGCAAGTAAAGTCATATATTTGGATATAAGTTCTGTTGCTTCATTCTTCTGTTTTTATAGGAACTGTAAGAAAACTTACAAAATTGATAAATGTACTGTTGAAGTTACTTAATATAGAAATGCAATTTTTGGATGTGTGCATATTATATCAAATTTTTAAAGGATAGGAATAAATTTTAACAATCTTTATTTAAGTTGTGTTAACGTTTATTAATGTTTATTCAGCAAGTGTAATAGTTCAAAAAATAAAAGAACACATTTTTTACAATAAGATGAATAATCATGTTTTATGCAGCTCTCGGGATTCTTTTAAATATATACAGGATTCCAACCTCACCCTGTTTTGTAAGCCCTTGCTTTAGACTACTCGGCCATTGCGGACCCCTTTTTACAAAGAAGAGTCTGCTTCTTGGTACTGGAGTACCATTGTAGGCCACATGACAGACGATGTCTTTCTTGTTAAGATAATAAAATGATATCAGTAATATAAGAGATCATAGAAGGATTTCAGTAACCTATGAGATTAAATAATGATGTCAGTAACCTAAGAACTTATATAATGACATTGGTAACATGGGAGACGATAGAATGATGTCATTGACCTAGGGAATTATTGAATGGTTTCAGAAACCAAAGGGATTATAGAATGATATCAGTAACCTAGGAGATCATTAAATGAAGTACTGGTAAGTAACATAGGAAATTATATAATAATGTCAGTAAACTAGCAGATCATAAAGTAACCTAGGAGATCGTGATGATTTTGCAGAGTGTATTTTAATTTTGATTACAGTGGTTACAGACAAAATATACAGTTCATTTATCTAGATTTTGGTTCCAATTAAAATCATAGACATGAAAATAAGTATGGTTAGCTAAATGTTTCAAAATCTCTCTAGCCCCCGTATTGGAGGAATGGGTGTTTTGAAGAGTAAACAAACTTTGATGGATCTTACTAAAATTGTTTTTACCTCACCTGAGCTATTGTGGTGGGTCATTGTCTGTAGTGCATTGTCCGTCGTGCGTCATGCATCAACTTTTGATTGTTAACACTCCTGAGGCCACAATTTGAATGCAATCTTAATTAAACTGGCTCAGAATGATCCTGCTGACAAAAGCTAGCTCAAGTTCGCATATGGGCCATGTTGGGTCAATAAGTAGGTCACTAGGTCAATTAATAGAAAAACCTTGTTAACACTCCTGAGGCCCCAATCTTCATCAAACATTGTCAGATTGATCCTCTTGACAAAAGCTAGCTCAAGTTTGTATATGGGCCATGTTAGGTCAATAAGTAGGTCACTAGGTCAATTAATAGAAAAACCTTGTTAACACTCCTGAGGCCCCAATCTTCATTAAACATTGTCAGATTGATCCTCTTGACAAAAGCTACCTCAAGTTTGTATATGAGCCATGTTAGGTCAATAAGTAGGTCACTATGTCAAATAATAGAAAAACAATGTTAACACTCCTGAGACCCCAATTTGCAGCCACTTCATCAAACTTGCTCAAAATGATCCTCTTGACAAAAGCTGGCTCAAGTTCGTAAATGGGCCATGTTTGGTCAATAAGTAGGACACTAGGTCAATTAATAGAAAAACAATGTTAACACTCCTGAGACCCCAATTTTAGTGTTATCGTCATCAAACTTAGTCAGAATGATACTCTTGATTAAACTAACTCATGTTCATATATGGGCCATGTTGGATCCATAAGTAGGTCACTAGGTCAAATAATAGAAAAAACTTGTTAACAATCCTGAGGCCCCAATTTGAATGAAATCTTCATTAAATATTGTCAGAATGAATTTCTTGACAAAAGCTAGCTCAAGTTCATATATTGGCCATGTTGGGTCAATAAGTAGGTCACTAGGTCAAATAATAGAAAAAAAGACATGTTAACACTCCTGAGGTCCCAATTTGAGTGCAATCTTCGTAACATTGTCAGAATGATCCTCTTGACAAAAGTTAGCTCAAGTTCATATGTTAGGTCAATAAGTAGTTCACAGGTCACAAGGTAAAATTTCAGAAAAGAAACCTTGTTAACGTTAACACTCCTGAGGCCTCAATTTTTGTCCAGTCTTCATCAAATGTGTTCAGAATGATCCTCTTTACAAAAGCTAGTTCAAGTTCGTTTATTGGCCATGTTGATTCAATAAGTAGGTCACCAGGTCAAATAATAGAAAAACCTTGTTAACACTCCTGAGGAACCAATATTAGTCCAATCTTTATTTAACTTAGTCAGAATGATCCTTTTGAAAAAAGCTATTTCAAGTTTGTATATGGCCCATGTTGGGTCAATAAGTAGGTCACTAGGTCAAATTATATAAAAACATTGTTAACACATCTCATGGCTCAATTTTAGATCAATCATCATTAAACTTGCTGATATTGATCCTCTTGACAAAGCTAACTCAGGTTTGTATATAGGCCATGTTTGGTCAATAAGTAGGTCACTAGGTCAAATAATAGAAAACCCCTGTTAACACATCCGAGGGCTTAATTTTAGTCCAATCTTCATCAAACTTAGTCAGAATGATTCTCATGAAAAGCTAGCTGAAGTTTGTTTTCTGGTTATGTTGTGTCAATAATAAGGTCACTAGGTCAAATTATATAAAAACCTTGTGAACACATCTGAGGGCTCAATTTTAGACCAATCGTCACCAAACTTGCTGAGATTGATCCTTCTGATACAAGCTAACTCAGGTTTGTATATGGATAATGTTGGGTCAAAAGTAGGCCACTAATTCGAAATATAGGAAAAATCTCTTTTAAAATAGAAGCTCCAGATTGCCAAAATCAATCTGAGTGTACATTATTTTCAGGTGAGCGTTCAGGGCCTTCATGGCCCTCTTGTTTAAAATATTTCTAACAATTGTGTTTCAACCATGTTTGTAAATTTGTTCCAAATATATATTATTGACTTAACTATTTAAATAAATAAGGAACTCTGAATTTGCCTTCTCTAAGATTTACTGTTACTGTCAGAAAAAAAAACAATTCAAAAGTTTGAAGTTTAACACTCTCCATGAGCTCGTGTTTAAGTCCCTGATTGTGGTGAAAATGATCCCTGAAATGACTGCAAAATCATCTGTACAGAGTACAAAAGAATTTTCATAATATCCATTGACGACTAGTCAAATCTATTATGAATTTTAGATAACCTTTATAAAAAGAATGCACCGTTGCAGGTAAGCTATTTATTTGGCATTTGCCAAAGTATGGCATAACAATAAGCAACAAGGTCTAATGTAACGTATGAGGCAACTTTTATAAATAGAAAATCTTTACAGAAGAGGGAACGTATGGCAACTGTCTAACAAAAAAGTAATCAAATTATTTATCAAAACGGAATTTATGGCAAGGGAATAAGTTTCTAAAATGGCATTACATGCAGTTAAGACACCAAATATGATAAATACTATAAATAGTAATCTAGAAATGTCTTGCTTTATTTCTAAATTAAGTTTTTATCGCCACTACGATTTACAGGTATCATAGTACAGTTGGTGATATTTTGTGGGCAGTCACAATTATATTGGTCTTATATGCACATACTTTATATGTCCTTATACGTGAATAGAACCCTTTAATATCATAAAATGTCATTCTTAGTTTTTTCATACAAAAACCGACATAAACATCTTCTAGGTGAAAAAAATGGAACATTTCTAGAAACGTCATAAATTTTCGATGCTACTCTAACACTGGTGACGTAAGCAGTTCCTGAACAGTAGCCAGGGTAACGGTCCTGCGGAAAAATGCTGTATGGTACGTACCATTTTGAAGTCCTATTTCTGTTGATCTCAGCTCCGCTTTTACAAGCACCACCAATGTTTGTCTGTAAAAGTAATTGGTATTTTGTCAAAATGTTTAAAAGTTTTGGTATATTTACCCATACGTCATCATCTGTTTTCATTACGAACTTGACGTCAGCACAATTTTCACTTACCCATTTGAAACCACTTAAAGTCTTGTACGTGAGATTTAAATATGAATAATAAAAATCGGCCAGTAAAACATCTTTAGAAATAAAAGACTCTGTCCATATTGTATCATTTAATCTCTTCAATCGAGAAAGACCGAAAATAAACATATAACGAACATTTCCAGTGTTATTTTTAGAATACGTTAGCCATGTTTCTCTGATAGCATCACGAGATTCAGTATTCTCGTGAGAACTGAAAATAAGAATAATCAAATCTATCGGGATGGGTCTCGGATCGCAGATTTTCTTGTTTTCTATAAAAAATTTAAAGTCTTGATAAAAACAGTTTTCACACGTTTCCAATCTTTCAACTCCATGTTTCGAAACTAACGATTGTTTTATGTAGATTCTTTCCAATTCTGTCACATTAATTCCACTAGACACCAAATTTGAAGCATAAGTTGTCCTGTTGTAAAGGTAAGTCATAAATTCCCGTCATCTTTGACTTATATAGTTTACTGGACGCTTCTTGAAATGAGACAAATACTTTTTGTGAAGTTGATTTCAAATTGGCCAATGTTTCACCGCCATATTCTTGTTTAGGATGAAATCTATAGGAAAAAGAAATGTCTGTTGACCTTTTCAATACACTTGACGACAGACTTTTCCTATCTTTATTCATATATTTTGAACTTGGGGAAATCCTTGTTATTCTAGCCGAGGTCAAACTGCCGCAAATTGCATACTCTCTAAGATATAATACCAGTATATTTATTAAAGCCAGAAAGATCACAAAATAAGATAATCTTTTATATTTTTCACAGATATATTTGAGATGTCCAAAAGGTAGAGGGAATAACATGTTGATTTCAGTTGTTTGATTATCAAATTTGTCTTGCCTTTCATACCTATTCATCCATCTATGAGGATATTTTGGTTTCGTTTTAAAAAAGGTTTAAAATAGTAAGGATAAAGTCTTTGCTGATTGACCAAATCTGTAAAGTAAATAGAAATCAATTTTTAGCTTTTTGTTTAGGACTTATGTACTTTTTAACGTTAAAATTGTGAAAATGATATTTTTGTAATGAGACGTTAATTGGTTTGAATTATAAGCACTTCCTCTGATATTATTTTTTCCTTCTTTTTGGTTTGAATTCTAAGCTCTTCTTATTATAATTTTTCATTTTTGTTTTAAATGCATGAAGTGCACATGAGTTCAAACTATTAACTCCATAAAGTCAACATATCCCACTGGTCTTATACAAATAGTGTTAGCAGGTCTACATTCTCCTAAGTAATATCAAACAAGTAAGCGCAATTCTGATTAGAAATTATTTGCACTGATTCACCCATCCAATAAAACAAAAATTCCACGGATTTATATGTCTCGTGTGGTTAGTTTTTGATCGAGTAGAAAATAAATTACTGTAACATTAAACACAAACATACCAGTCCTTGTCCAAATCACAATCTCAAAAACTTTGAAAGCCGGCAAATTTAGTAATGCACATGAACCTCCATCAAGGAAGTGAGGCCGGGTGCTCCTGAAGGGTAAGCACCTTCTGTCACGTCACGTGCCGACGACGACGACACCGGGGAAGTAACACCTAAGTCTCGACTTATGGCGATGCCAGACTCGAAAACCAGATAAGTTAAAACAAAATTAAACTGCTGCCAAATGTTTCTTGTAAAATAATATATTCTGAAGAAGCATATGACACTAGTATTGCTTTCTATCTTTTCTCCAAATAATTACAAAGAATTTACATCATTTTACCGGACAAGAAAAGGCGCAACCCCTGAGGAATGTTTAGTCCGAGAAACCATTCTTTCTGTCTCCCATTCGACAAAAAACTTGAATTTTTTACTATAAATACCATGTGATAACCAAATATTAGTTTTATAAACAATCCTAAAGAAATTAATTAGTTAAAACATCTATACAAGTAGGTTATAACAATAAATTATATTATAGAATTGTTAAACATTGATTAAAAAGCTTTAAAAATACCTATTATCGACAAGGTCTTATGTAAAGAGTTTGAGGCAACCTTTAAAAAGTTTATCTTTACAAATGAGTCAACGTATGACAAGGCTTTTATATATTATAGAATTGTTAAATGTTGATTAAAAAGCTTTAAAAATACCTATTATCGACAAGGTCTTATGTAAAGAGTTTGAGGCAACCTTTAAAAAGTTTATCTTTACAAATGAGTCAACGTATGACAAGGCTTTTGTATATTATAGAATTGTTAAATGTTGATTAAAAAGCTTTAAAAATACCTATTATCGACAAGGTCTTATGTAAAGAGTTTGAGGCAACCTTTAAAAAGTTTGTCTTTACAGATAAGTCAACGTATGACAAGGCTTTTATATTATAGAATTGTTAATGTTGATACCTACTGTGTAATCAGATACCAGATGCCACTTTCGTTATTATTTTTAAAAATGTCCATTTATACAGATATAACTATTTGGTATTTCCAGGAATTATAACGCATTCATATGAGTCTTACCTACACCATATAGACTTCAGAACCTGTAAAGTTCAAATTTTTATTAAAATAACTTACTTGTTGCAGTTTAAAATGCATCTCCACAGTAATAAATACATCAAAGAAATATTTCATATGTTATATAGGAACACCTGTGTTTATAGACAGACTGAATAATTATAACATTATAATTACTTTGTGTTATCTATCTATCATGTTTAAGAATTATATCAAAATTTAAAGCGATCGTATTAATCTTGTTTTAGAACCCAGTATTCTACGTAATCCTATGTGTAACTGATGATTTTTTTTTTTTTGAAAAAGCTATTATTTAGTTTGTAACACAAAACAAGAAATTGCATATTAATAGCTGTAGAATACTGGAACATATTCATATACAGTCCTTTTGTTTTCTTTTTCTATAACACAATTTTAAGTTACAAGTTTTCTAAATTTTTGTAATATAAAATTTGTTTGGATTTATTAAATTTTGGAACTTTAGATTCATAAATTTGCAACTGTTTGGCTTATGTTTTTTATTATCAAACTTTTCGGTCTAAGTGTCACTGATGAGGAATGAATTTCCGAAATGTGCACATCTGGCACATCTAAATTCAACTGGTATTTGTGTTATTTATTTACTCGGGTAACTCTAATATAGAGATAAATGCATTTATTTTTATTATCATTATTTATCTATCTATCTATCTATCTATCTAATTATCTATCTATCTATATGTGACAACAATACCTGTTAAACTTTGACGTGCAATATGTGTACATTTCAGAAATTTATTCGTTATCAGTAACACTAAGGGCGGAAAAAGTTGATGGATAACAAGAGAAGCTCAACAATTAACAAGTAATATCAAACAAGTAAGCGCAATTCTGATTAGAAATTATTTGCACTGATTCACCCATCCAATAAAACAAAAATTCCACGGATTTATATGTCTCGTGTGGTTAGTTTTTGATCGAGTAGAAAATAAATTACTGTAACATTAAACACAAACATACCAGTCCTTGTCCAAATCACAATCTCAAAAACTTTGAAAGCCGGCAAATTTAGTAATGCACATGAACCTCCATCAAGGAAGTGAGGCCGGGTGCTCCTGAAGGGTAAGCACCTTCTGTCACGTCACGTGCCGACGACGACGACACCGGGGAAGTAACACCTAAGTCTCGACTTATGGCGATGCCAGACTCGAAAACCAGATAAGTTAAAACAAAATTAAACTGCTGCCAAATGTTTCTTGTAAAATAATATATTCTGAAGAAGCATATGACACTAGTATTGCTTTCTATCTTTTCTCCAAATAATTACAAAGAATTTACATCATTTTACCGGACAAGAAAAGGCGCAACCCCTGAGGAATGTTTAGTCCGAGAAACCATTCTTTCTGTCTCCCATTCGACAAAAAACTTGAATTTTTACTATAAATACCATGTGATAACCAAATATTAGTTTTATAAACAATCCTAAAGAAATTAATTAGTTAAAACATCTATACAAGTAGGTTATAACAATAAATTATATTATAGAATTGTTAAACATTGATTAAAAAGCTTTAAAAATACCTATTATCGACAAGGTCTTATGTAAAGAGTTTGAGGCAACCTTTAAAAAGTTTATCTTTACAAATGAGTCAACGTATGACAAGGCTTTTATATATTATAGAATTGTTAAATGTTGATTAAAAAGCTTTAAAAATACCTATTATCGACAAGGTCTTATGTAAAGAGTTTGAGGCAACCTTTAAAAAGTTTATCTTTACAAATGAGTCAACGTATGACAAGGCTTTTGTATATTATAGAATTGTTAAATGTTGATTAAAAAGCTTTAAAAATACCTATTATCGACAAGGTCTTATGTAAAGAGTTTGAGGCAACCTTTAAAAAGTTTGTCTTTACAGATAAGTCAACGTATGACAAGGCTTTTATATTATAGAATTGTTAATGTTGATACCTACTGTGTAATCAGATACCAGATGCCACTTTCGTTATTATTTTTAAAAATGTCCATTTATACAGATATAACTATTTGGTATTTCCAGGAATTATAACGCATTCATATGAGTCTTACCTACACCATATAGACTTCAGAACCTGTAAAGTTCAAATTTTTATTAAAATAACTTACTTGTTGCAGTTTAAAATGCATCTCCACAGTAATAAATACATCAAAGAAATATTTCATATGTTATATAGGAACACCTGTGTTTATAGACAGACTGAATAATTATAACATTATAATTACTTTGTGTTATCTATCTATCATGTTTAAGAATTATATCAAAATTTAAAGCGATCGTATTAATCTTGTTTTAGAACCCAGTATTCTACGTAATCCTATGTGTAACTGATGATTTTTTTTTTTTTTGAAAAAGCTATTATTTAGTTTGTAACACAAAACAAGAAATTGCATATTAATAGCTGTAGAATACTGGAACATATTCATATACAGTCCTTTTGTTTCTTTTTCTATAACACAATTTTAAGTTACAAGTTTTCTAAATTTTTGTAATATAAAATTTGTTTGGATTTATTAAATTTTGGAACTTTAGATTCATAAATTTGCAACTGTTTGGCTTATGTTTTTTATTATCAAACTTTTCGGTCTAAGTGTCACTGATGAGGAATGAATTTCCGAAATGTGCACATCTGGCACATCTAAATTCAACTGGTATTTGTGTTATTTATTTACTCGGGTAACTCTAATATAGAGATAAATGCATTTATTTTTATTATCATTATTTTATCTATCTATCTATCTATCTATCTAATTATCTATCTATCTATATGTGACAACAATACCTGTTAAACTTTGACGTGCAATATGTGTACATTTCAGAAATTTATTCGTTATCAGTAACACTAAGGGCGGAAAAAGTTGATGGATAACAAGAGAAGCTCAACAATTAACAAGTAATATCAAACAAGTAAGCGCAATTCTGATTAGAAATTATTTGCACTGATTCACCCATCCAATAAAACAAAAATTCCACGGATTTATATGTCTCGTGTGGTTAGTTTTTGATCGAGTAGAAAATAAATTACTGTAACATTAAACACAAACATACCAGTCCTTGTCCAAATCACAATCTCAAAAACTTTGAAAGCCGGCAAATTTAGTAATGCACATGAACCTCCATCAAGGAAGTGAGGCCGGGTGCTCCTGAAGGGTAAGCACCTTCTGTCACGTCACGTGCCGACGACGACGACACCGGGGAAGTAACACCTAAGTCTCGACTTATGGCGATGCCAGACTCGAAAACCAGATAAGTTAAAACAAAATTAAACTGCTGCCAAATGTTTCTTGTAAAATAATATATTCTGAAGAAGCATATGACACTAGTATTGCTTTCTATCTTTTCTCCAAATAATTACAAAGAATTTACATCATTTTACCGGACAAGAAAAGGCGCAACCCCTGAGGAATGTTTAGTCCGAGAAACCATTCTTTCTGTCTCCCATTCGACAAAAAACTTGAATTTTTTACTATAAATACCATGTGATAACCAAATATTAGTTTTATAAACAATCCTAAAGAAATTAATTAGTTAAAACATCTATACAAGTAGGTTATAACAATAAATTATATTATAGAATTGTTAAACATTGATTAAAAAGCTTTAAAAATACCTATTATCGACAAGGTCTTATGTAAAGAGTTTGAGGCAACCTTTAAAAAGTTTATCTTTACAAATGAGTCAACGTATGACAAGGCTTTTATATATTATAGAATTGTTAAATGTTGATTAAAAAGCTTTAAAAATACCTATTATCGACAAGGTCTTATGTAAAGAGTTTGAGGCAACCTTTAAAAAGTTTATCTTTACAAATGAGTCAACGTATGACAAGGCTTTTGTATATTATAGAATTGTTAAATGTTGATTAAAAAGCTTTAAAAATACCTATTATCGACAAGGTCTTATGTAAAGAGTTTGAGGCAACCTTTAAAAAGTTTGTCTTTACAGATAAGTCAACGTATGACAAGGCTTTTATATTATAGAATTGTTAATGTTGATACCTACTGTGTAATCAGATACCAGATGCCACTTTCGTTATTATTTTTAAAAATGTCCATTTATACAGATATAACTATTTGGTATTTCCAGGAATTATAACGCATTCATATGAGTCTTACCTACACCATATAGACTTCAGAACCTGTAAAGTTCAAATTTTTATTAAAATAACTTACTTGTTGCAGTTTAAAATGCATCTCCACAGTAATAAATACATCAAAGAAATATTTCATATGTTATATAGGAACACCTGTGTTTATAGACAGACTGAATAATTATAACATTATAATTACTTTGTGTTATCTATCTATCATGTTTAAGAATTATATCAAAATTTAAAGCGATCGTATTAATCTTGTTTTAGAACCCAGTATTCTACGTAATCCTATGTGTAACTGATGATTTTTTTTTTTTTTTGAAAAAGCTATTATTTAGTTTGTAACACAAAACAAGAAATTGCATATTAATAGCTGTAGAATACTGGAACATATTCATATACAGTCCTTTTGTTTTCTTTTTCTATAACACAATTTTAAGTTACAAGTTTTCTAAATTTTTGTAATATAAAATTTGTTTGGATTTATTAAATTTTGGAACTTTAGATTCATAAATTTGCAACTGTTTGGCTTATGTTTTTTATTATCAAACTTTTCGGTCTAAGTGTCACTGATGAGGAATGAATTTCCGAAATGTGCACATCTGGCACATCTAAATTCAACTGGTATTTGTGTTATTTATTTACTCGGGTAACTCTAATATAGAGATAAATGCATTTATTTTTATTATCATTATTTATCTATCTATCTATCTATCTATCTAATTATCTATCTATCTATATGTGACAACAATACCTGTTAAACTTTGACGTGCAATATGTGTACATTTCAGAAATTTATTCGTTATCAGTAACACTAAGGGCGGAAAAAGTTGATGGATAACAAGAGAAGCTCAACAATTAACAAGTAATATCAAACAAGTAAGCGCAATTCTGATTAGAAATTATTTGCACTGATTCACCCATCCAATAAAACAAAAATTCCACGGATTTATATGTCTCGTGTGGTTAGTTTTTGATCGAGTAGAAAATAAATTACTGTAACATTAAACACAAACATACCAGTCCTTGTCCAAATCACAATCTCAAAAACTTTGAAAGCCGGCAAATTTAGTAATGCACATGAACCTCCATCAAGGAAGTGAGGCCGGGTGCTCCTGAAGGGTAAGCACCTTCTGTCACGTCACGTGCCGACGACGACGACACCGGGGAAGTAACACCTAAGTCTCGACTTATGGCGATGCCAGACTCGAAAACCAGATAAGTTAAAACAAAATTAAACTGCTGCCAAATGTTTCTTGTAAAATAATATATTCTGAAGAAGCATATGACACTAGTATTGCTTTCTATCTTTTCTCCAAATAATTACAAAGAATTTACATCATTTTACCGGACAAGAAAAGGCGCAACCCCTGAGGAATGTTTAGTCCGAGAAACCATTCTTTCTGTCTCCCATTCGACAAAAAACTTGAATTTTTTACTATAAATACCATGTGATAACCAAATATTAGTTTTATAAACAATCCTAAAGAAATTAATTAGTTAAAACATCTATACAAGTAGGTTATAACAATAAATTATATTATAGAATTGTTAAACATTGATTAAAAAGCTTTAAAAATACCTATTATCGACAAGGTCTTATGTAAAGAGTTTGAGGCAACCTTTAAAAAGTTTATCTTTACAAATGAGTCAACGTATGACAAGGCTTTTATATATTATAGAATTGTTAAATGTTGATTAAAAAGCTTTAAAAATACCTATTATCGACAAGGTCTTATGTAAAGAGTTTGAGGCAACCTTAAAAAAGTTTATCTTTACAAATGAGTCAACGTATGACAAGGCTTTTGTATATTATAGAATTGTTAAATGTTGATTAAAAAGCTTTAAAAATACCTATTATCGACAAGGTCTTATGTAAAGAGTTTGAGGCAACCTTTAAAAAGTTTGTCTTTACAGATAAGTCAACGTATGACAAGGCTTTTATATTATAGAATTGTTAATGTTGATACCTACTGTGTAATCAGATACCAGATGCCACTTTCGTTATTATTTTTAAAAATGTCCATTTATACAGATATAACTATTTGGTATTTCCAGGAATTATAACGCATTCATATGAGTCTTACCTACACCATATAGACTTCAGAACCTGTAAAGTTCAAATTTTATTAAAATAACTTACTTGTTGCAGTTTAAAATGCATCTCCACAGTAATAAATACATCAAAGAAATATTTCATATGTTATATAGGAACACCTGTGTTTATAGACAGACTGAATAATTATAACATTATAATTACTTTGTGTTATCTATCTATCATGTTTAAGAATTATATCAAAATTTAAAGCGATCGTATTAATCTTGTTTTAGAACCCAGTATTCTACGTAATCCTATGTGTAACTGATGATTTTTTTTTTTTTTTGAAAAAGCTATTATTTAGTTTGTAACACAAAACAAGAAATTGCATATTAATAGCTGTAGAATACTGGAACATATTCATATACAGTCCTTTTGTTTTCTTTTTCTATAACACAATTTTAAGTTACAAGTTTTCTAAATTTTTGTAATATAAAATTTGTTTGGATTTATTAAATTTTGGAACTTTAGATTCATAAATTTGCAACTGTTTGGCTTATGTTTTTTATTATCAAACTTTTCGGTCTAAGTGTCACTGATGAGGAATGAATTTCCGAAATGTGCACATCTGGCACATCTAAATTCAACTGGTATTTGTGTTATTTATTTACTCGGGTAACTCTAATATAGAGATAAATGCATTTATTTTTATTATCATTATTTATCTATCTATCTATCTATCTATCTAATTATCTATCTATCTATATGTGACAACAATACCTGTTAAACTTTGACGTGCAATATGTGTACATTTCAGAAATTTATTCGTTATCAGTAACACTAAGGGCGGAAAAAGTTGATGGATAACAAGAGAAGCTCAACAATTAACAAGTAATATCAAACAAGTAAGCGCAATTCTGATTAGAAATTATTTGCACTGATTCACCCATCCAATAAAACAAAAATTCCACGGATTTATATGTCTCGTGTGGTTAGTTTTTGATCGAGTAGAAAATAAATTACTGTAACATTAAACACAAACATACCAGTCCTTGTCCAAATCACAATCTCAAAAACTTTGAAAGCCGGCAAATTTAGTAATGCACATGAACCTCCATCAAGGAAGTGAGGCCGGGTGCTCCTGAAGGGTAAGCACCTTCTGTCACGTCACGTGCCGACGACGACGACACCGGGGAAGTAACACCTAAGTCTCGACTTATGGCGATGCCAGACTCGAAAACCAGATAAGTTAAAACAAAATTAAACTGCTGCCAAATGTTTCTTGTAAAATAATATATTCTGAAGAAGCATATGACACTAGTATTGCTTTCTATCTTTTCTCCAAATAATTACAAAGAATTTACATCATTTTACCGGACAAGAAAAGGCGCAACCCCTGAGGAATGTTTAGTCCGAGAAACCATTCTTTCTGTCTCCCATTCGACAAAAAACTTGAATTTTTTACTATAAATACCATGTGATAACCAAATATTAGTTTTATAAACAATCCTAAAGAAATTAATTAGTTAAAACATCTATACAAGTAGGTTATAACAATAAATTATATTATAGAATTGTTAAACATTGATTAAAAAGCTTTAAAAATACCTATTATCGACAAGGTCTTATGTAAAGAGTTTGAGGCAACCTTTAAAAAGTTTATCTTTACAAATGAGTCAACGTATGACAAGGCTTTTATATATTATAGAATTGTTAAATGTTGATTAAAAAGCTTTAAAAATACCTATTATCGACAAGGTCTTATGTAAAGAGTTTGAGGCAACCTTTAAAAAGTTTATCTTTACAAATGAGTCAACGTATGACAAGGCTTTTGTATATTATAGAATTGTTAAATGTTGATTAAAAAGCTTTAAAAATACCTATTATCGACAAGGTCTTATGTAAAGAGTTTGAGGCAACCTTTAAAAAGTTTGTCTTTACAGATAAGTCAACGTATGACAAGGCTTTTATATTATAGAATTGTTAATGTTGATACCTACTGTGTAATCAGATACCAGATGCCACTTTCGTTATTATTTTTAAAAATGTCCATTTATACAGATATAACTATTTGGTATTTCCAGGAATTATAACGCATTCATATGAGTCTTACCTACACCATATAGACTTCAGAACCTGTAAAGTTCAAATTTTATTAAAATAACTTACTTGTTGCAGTTTAAAATGCATCTCCACAGTAATAAATACATCAAAGAAATATTTCATATGTTATATAGGAACACCTGTGTTTATAGACAGACTGAATAATTATAACATTATAATTACTTTGTGTTATCTATCTATCATGTTTAAGAATTATATCAAAATTTAAAGCGATCGTATTAATCTTGTTTTAGAACCCAGTATTCTACGTAATCCTATGTGTAACTGATGATTTTTTTTTTTTTTTTGAAAAAGCTATTATTTAGTTTGTAACACAAAACAAGAAATTGCATATTAATAGCTGTAGAATACTGGAACATATTCATATACAGTCCTTTTGTTTTCTTTTTCTATAACACAATTTTAAGTTACAAGTTTTCTAAATTTTTGTAATATAAAATTTGTTTGGATTTATTAAATTTTGGAACTTTAGATTCATAAATTTGCAACTGTTTGGCTTATGTTTTTTATTATCAAACTTTTCGGTCTAAGTGTCACTGATGAGGAATGAATTTCCGAAATGTGCACATCTGGCACATCTAAATTCAACTGGTATTTGTGTTATTTATTTACTCGGGTAACTCTAATATAGAGATAAATGCATTTATTTTTATTATCATTATTTATCTATCTATCTATCTATCTATCTAATTATCTATCTATCTATATGTGACAACAATACCTGTTAAACTTTGACGTGCAATATGTGTACATTTCAGAAATTTATTCGTTATCAGTAACACTAAGGGCGGAAAAAGTTGATGGATAACAAGAGAAGCTCAACAATTAACAAGTAATATCAAACAAGTAAGCGCAATTCTGATTAGAAATTATTTGCACTGATTCACCCATCCAATAAAACAAAAATTCCACGGATTTATATGTCTCGTGTGGTTAGTTTTTGATCGAGTAGAAAATAAATTACTGTAACATTAAACACAAACATACCAGTCCTTGTCCAAATCACAATCTCAAAAACTTTGAAAGCCGGCAAATTTAGTAATGCACATGAACCTCCATCAAGGAAGTGAGGCCGGGTGCTCCTGAAGGGTAAGCACCTTCTGTCACGTCACGTGCCGACGACGACGACACCGGGGAAGTAACACCTAAGTCTCGACTTATGGCGATGCCAGACTCGAAAACCAGATAAGTTAAAACAAAATTAAACTGCTGCCAAATGTTTCTTGTAAAATAATATATTCTGAAGAAGCATATGACACTAGTATTGCTTTCTATCTTTTCTCCAAATAATTACAAAGAATTTACATCATTTTACCGGACAAGAAAAGGCGCAACCCCTGAGGAATGTTTAGTCCGAGAAACCATTCTTTCTGTCTCCCATTCGACAAAAACTTGAATTTTTTACTATAAATACCATGTGATAACCAAATATTAGTTTTATAAACAATCCTAAAGAAATTAATTAGTTAAAACATCTATACAAGTAGGTTATAACAATAAATTATATTATAGAATTGTTAAACATTGATTAAAAAGCTTTAAAAATACCTATTATCGACAAGGTCTTATGTAAAGAGTTTGAGGCAACCTTTAAAAAGTTTATCTTTACAAATGAGTCAACGTATGACAAGGCTTTTATATATTATAGAATTGTTAAATGTTGATTAAAAAGCTTTAAAAATACCTATTATCGACAAGGTCTTATGTAAAGAGTTTGAGGCAACCTTTAAAAAGTTTATCTTTACAAATGAGTCAACGTATGACAAGGCTTTTGTATATTATAGAATTGTTAAATGTTGATTAAAAAGCTTTAAAAATACCTATTATCGACAAGGTCTTATGTAAAGAGTTTGAGGCAACCTTTAAAAAGTTTGTCTTTACAGATAAGTCAACGTATGACAAGGCTTTTATATTATAGAATTGTTAATGTTGATACCTACTGTGTAATCAGATACCAGATGCCACTTTCGTTATTATTTTTAAAAATGTCCATTTATACAGATATAACTATTTGGTATTTCCAGGAATTATAACGCATTCATATGAGTCTTACCTACACCATATAGACTTCAGAACCTGTAAAGTTCAAATTTTTATTAAAATAACTTACTTGTTGCAGTTTAAAATGCATCTCCACAGTAATAAATACATCAAAGAAATATTTCATATGTTATATAGGAACACCTGTGTTTATAGACAGACTGAATAATTATAACATTATAATTACTTTGTGTTATCTATCTATCATGTTTAAGAATTATATCAAAATTTAAAGCGATCGTATTAATCTTGTTTTAGAACCCAGTATTCTACGTAATCCTATGTGTAACTGATGATTTTTTTTTTTTTTTTGAAAAAGCTATTATTTAGTTTGTAACACAAAACAAGAAATTGCATATTAATAGCTGTAGAATACTGAAACATATTCATATACAGTCCTTTTGTTTTCTTTTTCTATAACACAATTTTAAGTTACAAGTTTTCTAAATTTTTGTAATATAAAATTTGTTTGGATTTATTAAATTTTGGAACTTTAGATTCATAAATTTGCAACTGTTTGGCTTATGTTTTTTATTATCAAACTTTTCGGTCTAAGTGTCACTGATGAGGAATGAATTTCCGAAATGTGCACATCTGGCACATCTAAATTCAACTGGTATTTGTGTTATTTATTTACTCGGGTAACTCTAATATAGAGATAAATGCATTTATTTTTATTATCATTATTTATCTATCTATCTATCTATCTATCTAATTATCTATCTATCTATATGTGACAACAATACCTGTTAAACTTTGACGTGCAATATGTGTACATTTCAGAAATTTATTCGTTATCAGTAACACTAAGGGCGGAAAAAGTTGATGGATAACAAGAGAAGCTCAACAATTAACAAGTAATATCAAACAAGTAAGCGCAATTCTGATTAGAAATTATTTGCACTGATTCACCCATCCAATAAAACAAAAATTCCACGGATTTATATGTCTCGTGTGGTTAGTTTTTGATCGAGTAGAAAATAAATTACTGTAACATTAAACACAAACATACCAGTCCTTGTCCAAATCACAATCTCAAAAACTTTGAAAGCCGGCAAATTTAGTAATGCACATGAACCTCCATCAAGGAAGTGAGGCCGGGTGCTCCTGAAGGGTAAGCACCTTCTGTCACGTCACGTGCCGACGACGACGACACCGGGGAAGTAACACCTAAGTCTCGACTTATGGCGATGCCAGACTCGAAAACCAGATAAGTTAAAACAAAATTAAACTGCTGCCAAATGTTTCTTGTAAAATAATATATTCTGAAGAAGCATATGACACTAGTATTGCTTTCTATCTTTTCTCCAAATAATTACAAAGAATTTACATCATTTTACCGGACAAGAAAAGGCGCAACCCCTGAGGAATGTTTAGTCCGAGAAACCATTCTTTCTGTCTCCCATTCGACAAAAAACTTGAATTTTTTACTATAAATACCATGTGATAACCAAATATTAGTTTTATAAACAATCCTAAAGAAATTAATTAGTTAAAACATCTATACAAGTAGGTTATAACAATAAATTATATTATAGAATTGTTAAACATTGATTAAAAAGCTTTAAAATACCTATTATCGACAAGGTCTTATGTAAAGAGTTTGAGGCAACCTTTAAAAAGTTTATCTTTACAAATGAGTCAACGTATGACAAGGCTTTTATATATTATAGAATTGTTAAATGTTGATTAAAAAGCTTTAAAAATACCTATTATCGACAAGGTCTTATGTAAAGAGTTTGAGGCAACCTTTAAAAAGTTTATCTTTACAAATGAGTCAACGTATGACAAGGCTTTTGTATATTATAGAATTGTTAAATGTTGATTAAAAAGCTTTAAAAATACCTATTATCGACAAGGTCTTATGTAAAGAGTTTGAGGCAACCTTTAAAAAGTTTGTCTTTACAGATAAGTCAACGTATGACAAGGCTTTTATATTATAGAATTGTTAATGTTGATACCTACTGTGTAATCAGATACCAGATGCCACTTTCGTTATTATTTTTAAAAATGTCCATTTATACAGATATAACTATTTGGTATTTCCAGGAATTATAACGCATTCATATGAGTCTTACCTACACCATATAGACTTCAGAACCTGTAAAGTTCAAATTTTTATTAAAATAACTTACTTGTTGCAGTTTAAAATGCATCTCCACAGTAATAAATACATCAAAGAAATATTTCATATGTTATATAGGAACACCTGTGTTTATAGACAGACTGAATAATTATAACATTATAATTACTTTGTGTTATCTATCTATCATGTTTAAGAATTATATCAAAATTTAAAGCGATCGTATTAATCTTGTTTTAGAACCCAGTATTCTACGTAATCCTATGTGTAACTGATGATTTTTTTTTTTTTTTTTGAAAAAGCTATTATTTAGTTTGTAACACAAAACAAGAAATTGCATATTAATAGCTGTAGAATACTGGAACATATTCATATACAGTCCTTTTGTTTTCTTTTTCTATAACACAATTTTAAGTTACAAGTTTTCTAAATTTTTGTAATATAAAATTTGTTTGGATTTATTAAATTTTGGAACTTTAGATTCATAAATTTGCAACTGTTTGGCTTATGTTTTTTATTATCAAACTTTTCGGTCTAAGTGTCACTGATGAGGAATGAATTTCCGAAATGTGCACATCTGGCACATCTAAATTCAACTGGTATTTGTGTTATTTATTTACTCGGGTAACTCTAATATAGAGATAAATGCATTTATTTTTATTATCATTATTTATCTATCTATCTATCTATCTATCTAATTATCTATCTATCTATATGTGACAACAATACCTGTTAAACTTTGACGTGCAATATGTGTACATTTCAGAAATTTATTCGTTATCAGTAACACTAAGGGCGGAAAAAGTTGATGGATAACAAGAGAAGCTCAACAATTAACAAGTAATATCAAACAAGTAAGCGCAATTCTGATTAGAAATTATTTGCACTGATTCACCCATCCAATAAAACAAAAATTCCACGGATTTATATGTCTCGTGTGGTTAGTTTTTGATCGAGTAGAAAATAAATTACTGTAACATTAAACACAAACATACCAGTCCTTGTCCAAATCACAATCTCAAAAACTTTGAAAGCCGGCAAATTTAGTAATGCACATGAACCTCCATCAAGGAAGTGAGGCCGGGTGCTCCTGAAGGGTAAGCACCTTCTGTCACGTCACGTGCCGACGACGACGACACCGGGGAAGTAACACCTAAGTCTCGACTTATGGCGATGCCAGACTCGAAAACCAGATAAGTTAAAACAAAATTAAACTGCTGCCAAATGTTTCTTGTAAAATAATATATTCTGAAGAAGCATATGACACTAGTATTGCTTTCTATCTTTTCTCCAAATAATTACAAAGAATTTACATCATTTTACCGGACAAGAAAAGGCGCAACCCCTGAGGAATGTTTAGTCCGAGAAACCATTCTTTCTGTCTCCCATTCGACAAAAAACTTGAATTTTTTACTATAAATACCATGTGATAACCAAATATTAGTTTTATAAACAATCCTAAAGAAATTAATTAGTTAAAACATCTATACAAGTAGGTTATAACAATAAATTATATTATAGAATTGTTAAACATTGATTAAAAAGCTTTAAAAATACCTATTATCGACAAGGTCTTATGTAAAGAGTTTGAGGCAACCTTTAAAAAGTTTATCTTTACAAATGAGTCAACGTATGACAAGGCTTTTATATATTATAGAATTGTTAAATGTTGATTAAAAAGCTTTAAAAATACCTATTATCGACAAGGTCTTATGTAAAGAGTTTGAGGCAACCTTTAAAAAGTTTATCTTTACAAATGAGTCAACGTATGACAAGGCTTTTGTATATTATAGAATTGTTAAATGTTGATTAAAAAGCTTTAAAAATACCTATTATCGACAAGGTCTTATGTAAAGAGTTTGAGGCAACCTTTAAAAAGTTTGTCTTTACAGATAAGTCAACGTATGACAAGGCTTTTATATTATAGAATTGTTAATGTTGATACCTACTGTGTAATCAGATACCAGATGCCACTTTCGTTATTATTTTTAAAAATGTCCATTTATACAGATATAACTATTTGGTATTTCCAGGAATTATAACGCATTCATATGAGTCTTACCTACACCATATAGACTTCAGAACCTGTAAAGTTCAAATTTTTATTAAAATAACTTACTTGTTGCAGTTTAAAATGCATCTCCACAGTAATAAATACATCAAAGAAATATTTCATATGTTATATAGGAACACCTGTGTTTATAGACAGACTGAATAATTATAACATTATAATTACTTTGTGTTATCTATCTATCATGTTTAAGAATTATATCAAAATTTAAAGCGATCGTATTAATCTTGTTTTAGAACCCAGTATTCTACGTAATCCTATGTGTAACTGATGATTTTTTTTTTTTTTTTGAAAAAGCTATTATTTAGTTTGTAACACAAAACAAGAAATTGCATATTAATAGCTGTAGAATACTGAAACATATTCATATACAGTCCTTTTGTTTTCTTTTTCTATAACACAATTTTAAGTTACAAGTTTTCTAAATTTTTGTAATATAAAATTTGTTTGGATTTATTAAATTTTGGAACTTTAGATTCATAAATTTGCAACTGTTTGGCTTATGTTTTTTATTATCAAACTTTTCGGTCTAAGTGTCACTGATGAGGAATGAATTTCCGAAATGTGCACATCTGGCACATCTAAATTCAACTGGTATTTGTGTTATTTATTTACTCGGGTAACTCTAATATAGAGATAAATGCATTTATTTTTATTATCATTATTTATCTATCTATCTATCTATCTATCTAATTATCTATCTATCTATATGTGACAACAATACCTGTTAAACTTTGACGTGCAATATGTGTACATTTCAGAAATTTATTCGTTATCAGTAACACTAAGGGCGGAAAAAGTTGATGGATAACAAGAGAAGCTCAACAATTAACAAGTAATATCAAACAAGTAAGCGCAATTCTGATTAGAAATTATTTGCACTGATTCACCCATCCAATAAAACAAAAATTCCACGGATTTATATGTCTCGTGTGGTTAGTTTTTGATCGAGTAGAAAATAAATTACTGTAACATTAAACACAAACATACCAGTCCTTGTCCAAATCACAATCTCAAAAACTTTGAAAGCCGGCAAATTTAGTAATGCACATGAACCTCCATCAAGGAAGTGAGGCCGGGTGCTCCTGAAGGGTAAGCACCTTCTGTCACGTCACGTGCCGACGACGACGACACCGGGGAAGTAACACCTAAGTCTCGACTTATGGCGATGCCAGACTCGAAAACCAGATAAGTTAAAACAAAATTAAACTGCTGCCAAATGTTTCTTGTAAAATAATATATTCTGAAGAAGCATATGACACTAGTATTGCTTTCTATCTTTTCTCCAAATAATTACAAAGAATTTACATCATTTTACCGGACAAGAAAAGGCGCAACCCCTGAGGAATGTTTAGTCCGAGAAACCATTCTTTCTGTCTCCCATTCGACAAAAAACTTGAATTTTTTACTATAAATACCATGTGATAACCAAATATTAGTTTTATAAACAATCCTAAAGAAATTAATTAGTTAAAACATCTATACAAGTAGGTTATAACAATAAATTATATTATAGAATTGTTAAACATTGATTAAAAAGCTTTAAAAATACCTATTATCGACAAGGTCTTATGTAAAGAGTTTGAGGCAACCTTTAAAAAGTTTATCTTTACAAATGAGTCAACGTATGACAAGGCTTTTATATATTATAGAATTGTTAAATGTTGATTAAAAAGCTTTAAAAATACCTATTATCGACAAGGTCTTATGTAAAGAGTTTGAGGCAACCTTTAAAAAGTTTATCTTTACAAATGAGTCAACGTATGACAAGGCTTTTGTATATTATAGAATTGTTAAATGTTGATTAAAAAGCTTTAAAAATACCTATTATCGACAAGGTCTTATGTAAAGAGTTTGAGGCAACCTTTAAAAAGTTTGTCTTTACAGATAAGTCAACGTATGACAAGGCTTTTATATTATAGAATTGTTAATGTTGATACCTACTGTGTAATCAGATACCAGATGCCACTTTCGTTATTATTTTTAAAAATGTCCATTTATACAGATATAACTATTTGGTATTTCCAGGAATTATAACGCATTCATATGAGTCTTACCTACACCATATAGACTTCAGAACCTGTAAAGTTCAAATTTTTATTAAAATAACTTACTTGTTGCAGTTTAAAATGCATCTCCACAGTAATAAATACATCAAAGAAATATTTCATATGTTATATAGGAACACCTGTGTTTATAGACAGACTGAATAATTATAACATTATAATTACTTTGTGTTATCTATCTATCATGTTTAAGAATTATATCAAAATTTAAAGCGATCGTATTAATCTTGTTTTAGAACCCAGTATTCTACGTAATCCTATGTGTAACTGATGATTTTTTTTTTTTTTTTTGAAAAAGCTATTATTTAGTTTGTAACACAAAACAAGAAATTGCATATTAATAGCTGTAGAATACTGGAACATATTCATATACAGTCCTTTTGTTTTCTTTTTCTATAACACAATTTTAAGTTACAAGTTTTCTAAATTTTTGTAATATAAAATTTGTTTGGATTTATTAAATTTTGGAACTTTAGATTCATAAATTTGCAACTGTTTGGCTTATGTTTTTTATTATCAAACTTTTCGGTCTAAGTGTCACTGATGAGGAATGAATTTCCGAAATGTGCACATCTGGCACATCTAAATTCAACTGGTATTTGTGTTATTTATTTACTCGGGTAACTCTAATATAGAGATAAATGCATTTATTTTTATTATCATTATTTATCTATCTATCTATCTATCTATCTAATTATCTATCTATCTATATGTGACAACAATACCTGTTAAACTTTGACGTGCAATATGTGTACATTTCAGAAATTTATTCGTTATCAGTAACACTAAGGGCGGAAAAAGTTGATGGATAACAAGAGAAGCTCAACAATTAAAAAATAACAATACCAAAGTAACCAGAAACTGTCTTGCTGCTTCAATAGTAGAAATTTCGCCACGAGAGCGGTAGGACTTCGGAGTAAACCCAGTAGGATCATACATAAGACTGAAAAATCTGATATACCAAATCCTTCCATGACGTTTATATTGAGGATAAATAATTATACATATATAGAGACACCCGTGTTTATAGTCAGTCTAACAATAATCATAAGATTATTTTCTATTTTTTCATAAACAACATTGTAAAATCTGATGACATCACGTGTATCGTGAATTATTTTTACAAAGAGTCGAGTCACTAATTTTTCTCAATATAATTTATATTTGTAACGCTAGACACAATCTCATAATAACTGTAAAACAAATTTAACAAGATTTCTTAATGTATGAAAAATGAGTTGCCAGTAAGGTGACAAGTAGCTGCCTTACACAAAAGTGGTAAAAACCTTATAATCATTGAAAAATCTGTTTGCATTTTCGGGTAACAACAATTTAATAACAATGTAGTTTCGAATTTAAATTAGTTTCGGAGATGAAAAACAAACACATCCTCCGTTTGACCTTTTCAGATTTGGATTTTTCTTAAACACATTTATTTGGATTTTTAATTTTTTTTGCTCAATTGCTCAGCTAATTGCCGAACAAACTGTCTAGTCGTAGGCCAGGGAAATTTACCCATATGTTGGCAATTTTATGTCGACCGGTTTCTTAAAGGTCTCCATCCGGAGTTGGCAAAGTTATTACCTATTTTGTTTTTTTTAATTAGCTATACTTTTAGCTTCACTAAACAGTTTTCTATGTAGAAGAATGAAAATTATTCATATATTAAAACATGTGCTTAAGTATATAAATCATGAAGTATTACCTGTCAGAATAAAAATGTTAAATGTCAAATGAAAAATAAAAAAACATGAAAATGTGTTTTTTATAATGAAGCTTTTTTGCACCACATTTTATGAAAAAAATGTTAATGATTTTTTTAAATACATTTTTAACAGTCAATATATATACGAAGACTTTATAAGATGTAAATTTGTCTTATGATTCATTTCATCTAACAAACATTTCTTCGTGTTTTCATAAACTTATGGCTTGAATTAAAGGCTTTGACAAATAAAGCATTATATAATAATCAATGTTTTAAATCCTCATGAATATGCATGTATCCGTATTTGAACGTTTTAGAACGGTAAGAATTTCTATTTGAACAACTGCAACCGCAGAGTTTTGCATTTGGAAAAAAGAACATCATCTAGAACGGTAGAAATCCAAATCAGCATGTTCCTTCTTTTCGGAATCTTGAATTTTGCTGCACTTGTACTGTCAGCTGATTGTAAGTTTTATTTTCAAAATGTACATTAGATAAGCAAACAATGAAACATTATCTCAATGTTTGCTATCTGATTTTATCTTAAACGTTGTTTCAGTTAAAAATTAAAAAAACACTTAAAGAGACACTTAGAATTTTTTAAAGTGGTAAACAATTTTTAAATTTAATTGGCTAATCAAGCAATTAACATTTATGTTACAAAATATCTTAAATTAGTATGAAATAGACGTCTTTTCCACAACCTCAGCATTAAATGATGCAGTTCAGTTTTTATAAGATAACCACTAGAAAAGTAACATGTGTTGCTGAAAAAAATCCGATTAAAATGGAAAACCTTCCATACCTCCTTAAATTTAAAAAATGTGGATTATAGTAACGAAGGAAGTTTTAATAAGATTTCCAAAAACGTGATGACCGTAATTTTTAAATTAAATTTGAATTTAAGCACTTTTTATATACATGTAATTTAAACAGCAAAATTAAGAAACTTACCTCTAAGAAATAATTAAGCCATTTATTTGCAAAAATTTTATGCGACTGTTAGATCTTTTAGTAAACCAGCTTGGTTTTTATTATACGAAGCACAGAAAACTTTTTGTTGGTGCTACAACCACATCAAGGACTCAATTACTTAATCCAACTATGGATTTGGATTCATATAATTTTGGAACTTTAGATTATTCCTGATTTTTCAACTGTTTGGCTTATGTTTTTGATCCATTTAACTTTGCGGCCCCTAGTGTCACTGATGAGGAATGCTTTTCCGAAATAAGCACATATGGCACGTCCACACTTAGCAGGTATTTGTTATATATTTACACAATTTTGCCATCAAACCCAGTCAGTCCAAAGTCAGAAGCTGTATAATTTGTATATTTTTTATCACAAAATCAGTGCATTAGATTAGCACAATTAGAGCCTACTTAGCTGTCTTGAGTCCGTTTGTAAAGATTAAAGAACCTTTATATGTGGACACGGACTGGTATGTTTGTTTTCTTTCTACTATTGGGTCGGTATCTCTGCTGGTGGAAAGTTTTTTCCCCGAGGATACCATTAGCTCAGTCGCATTTTTTCATGCAGAACAAACTTAATAATACTAGAGAGCCTGAGACGTCGCGCTCTATAAAAGGGTCTCCTGCTGGTACTACGGACACTAGACTAGCAGTTAATGATGGTGCCCCTAGGGTTATCCTTCAGGATGTCATGAAAACTTCTTATATTGCCAGTTCAGACCATCGTTACTTCTATAAAGATTCATAGCAAAATTTTAAACAACTCAAAAACACAACCGTCAAGCTTACTGATATTTTTTACTATGATAATAATTTATCATACTGCACTGTTACTTCTTGCAATTCTAAAAATTGCATAACCTGTAAAATTTTGATTACAGATACACATTTTACAAGCAATTTTACTTCTAAGGAGTACACTTTTCGTAGCCACGATGATCTGAACTGTAAATCTTCCAATGTTGTATATATATGGAATAGGGTGTAATCTATGTGGACTCATATATGTGGGCGAAACCAAAGGTAGACTAAATGCACGAATGAATGGTCACCGGTTTGAAATAAATAATTATGGTAACCAACTTATTTACCAACACTTCAATCAACCGGACCATTCCGTGCTGTCTATGAAGGTTAGAATTTTGAAAAAAATATACCACCTTACTAATAGTCCTATTTTGAGTACACCATTCCGATTACAACGGGAGAACTATTGGATTAGAGAACTAGGCACTGCATCACCATATGGATGCAATGATAAAATTGATAGAGTAGGAAACCTTTCTAGCCCAGGTTGTAAGAATGTTAATGTTTTACAGCGTTTAACAGAACTACACGTAACAAAAGAAGTCATGGACATCGAAATTACAACAAACCCAATATCCATGATGTTAGTTTGTCTAATCTTTTACCATTCATTCAGAAACCTCGCGGATTACACCATATTCGAACCAAACTGTACTCTTTACCACTTTCCCGTCTAAATCAGTTACAAAAAGAATGCATATACAAAACTACTACAGATTTTAATACACCAGAGTTTAAACTTAACGCTATCATCATGGATATTGCATTTAAAAGGTTATTTAAACCTGCTCAGGAACACAATATACAGGACGACAACCGTCGCCAATTTCTTAAATTACATTATACAAACAAAGGCTTAGATGCTATTTATATTTCTAATATACTACTTAACAAAGTAGTACAATCTAAAGTCTTTACTTATTTCAAATATAACTCACCACCTCTAATTTCCTACTCCTACAATAAACCCATTGAATCCAAAATTTTCAACTATAAACAGTGCCTAAACTTTCATAACCTGCTCTTGCTCAGCGTCCCCATATATTTATAAACCAGCTGAGCATGTAGTAACAGGTGATCTCAATATAATTGAGGATACTAAATTAAGATGTCTTCTTTCAAAAGGCCCTAAATACAGGGAGACTCAACCTTTTACTTGGGGACAGAATTTCAAAATTATTATGGATTCTGTTGAAAAGTATGCTAGAGGTTGGGCTAAATTAGAAGACGTAGAGCTTGATACTTTATCCGACTGGATAAGGACAATTAGAAATTTTGTCAAGTCAAGGATTGCAAAACTTAATGGGTCTATGGGTACTAAACCTTCTTTACTGACATACATAACAGGTATGTTGTTTTCCTAGCTGATAAAGCTTCTAATAACATTATTTTCGTTTGTAAGAAATTCTATGTTGAATGTCTTTTAAAGAGCTTAATTTAGAAAGTATATCGGAGAATCCTACTTATATCAAAACTAATTTTACCAAAGATGAAGTTCTTTCCAATCATGGGGAGAGTCCTTGAGTCTTTTGGTATCAATTTAAAACAGGAAGAACTTCTTGTATTGGATTCCAAAACTTCACAAAAATCCATACAAGGAAAGATATATAGCAGGTCCCTCTAAATGTACTACTAAATCATTATCAGTAATGCTAACAAAAATTTTGACAGTCGTCAAAGATGGCCTTCAGACTTATTCAGATAAAGTCTATTCTACATCTGGCATCAACAAATTTTGGATTCTCAAAAATTCTAAAGAACTACTTGACCATTTTGTTTCTAATACTCTATCTTCGGTAAAAAGTATAAAAACTTTTGATTTTTCTACCCTTTACACCACTATCCCTCATGCTAAATTGAAAGAACGTCTACAACAAATCATTCTATTACAAAACGGTAAACCAAGATTTATAGAATGTATCATATGCGTTAGTGTAAGATAGAGGTATCCCACCCTCGTGGGCAGATTTTGTGTCTGGAACGAGGCTGTGCCGAGTTCCAGACAAAAACATCTGTCCACGAGGGTGGGATACCTCTATCTACCACTGACACATATGATTGATTCTTTTTGTCCCATCCCATTAACAATTTTGGGCAAATTTAGCCCAAAACACGAATGGCCGACAGAAATTTTTATCTTAAATGACCGTCTAAATCAGAAAAAGAATACCACCATTAAAAAGACCGGCTTCGAATCCTAGCATACCTGCGGTATGCTGAAAAAAAACGAGAATTCTTACATTATCACTTTAAAAAGGAAAAAAAATGATCGTGAAATCTGCTGTCGGGGAGTATTTTTAGAAAATGTATTACTCCGCAGCTTGACCTATATAAGATATAGCTATACTTAAAAGTACATCTTATTCCGCAGGTAATATGTAGTGCATAAATAACGTGAAAATTAGCTTGGCTGCAACATGAAAACAGGAAAAATTATAACAGAAAACATTTTAATAATATTATTGAAAGAAATTATGATTAAACTTGTTACGAGAAGTTAAAAAAGTAATTTCGGCCGCACGAGGAGGTGAAGATAAACAGCACGAGGAGGTGAAGATAGAAATTTCTATGGGGATGGGAGAAATAAATATCTAGTGCTCAACAGGGATTCTGGTTATTTTGTAAAACACCATACAGATTTCAAACAAAAATATACTGAAGGACACCATCAACAAAATGTTAAATTTTTGATAGGCAACATATTTGTTGTGTTTGGCAATATTACCTTTCAACAAACCATCGGTATACCAATGGGCACAAACTGTGCACCTTTGCTTGCTGATTTGTTTCTCTATTCATATGAATCAGAATTTTTACAGAACCTTGTCAAATCTGGAGAAAAGACTGTCGCTAAATTATTCAACTACACATACAGATATATAGATGACGTTCTTTCTCTAAATAATCAAAAATTTTGGAGAATATGTGAATGTCATCTATCCAAGCGAGCTTGAAATGAAAGACACGACAGATTCTCCATTTTCTGCTTCATATTTGGACTTATACTTCAATTATGACACCCATGAAAGGTTACATCTGAAGCTATACGACAATCGTGATGACTTCAATTTTTCTATTGTCAACTTTCCGTTTCTTTGCAGTAATATCCCTGCTTCTCCTGCGTATGGTGTATATGTTTCACAGTAAATACGGTACGGTAGAGCTTGTTCCCACTATGGGGACTTTCTGCAACGAAGCAAATTACTTACAATTAAATTGTTGACACAAGGATATTGCAAGCCTAGGCTAATCAGGGCCCTTAAAAAGTTTTATGGCCGTCATCACAATATTGTTGATAAGCATGTAGTCACTGTATCCCAACATATACTGGATATATTTTACTTACCATAGTTCTTTGTTCCTTTCATTCTCAAAATTGACTTGCACGTGACGGGTGAAGCTAGCTAGACAGGAGGTGCTTACCCTTCCGGAGCACCCGGCCTCACTTCCTTGATGGAAGTTCACGTGTATAACATATTTTGCCAGTTTGCAAAGTTTTCACTTTGTTTTTTGGATTCCTAAAACCATCCCCATTCGTTAATGTTTATACACTTGACCAGTTACAGATTTAACTGATTCCTAATTAAGCAATTAAGGTTTTTAATTTTTCAGGTATATATGAAAAGCTAGCAATACCACATAGACTTGTTTCCAATAAAATAAAATAAAATTCTTATTAAAACATGAACCCAGTACAAACAAAAACATACTACAGCTTAAATACAAGTTAATATTAGAATATAATGAACAAGACAAGACAAAAGTGCATTAAAAACACCCATAGTAAAACTTGGGAAAAGGAATTTGAATTAATTCAAATATCAAGGGGCGTGGTTATAGTTCTTAACTATCCCTACGTTTTACTTTGAGTGGTACTAAAATTTAAATAATCGGGTGCAATTCAAACAATATTTTGTGCAATTAGAAACTGTTTATGTAATTCAGAATTGAAATTTTTGGTTAGGGACCTTAATTTGTACTTTAATCACAATAAAGAACATTAAGTCAAATGTCCGATCAATGCCGGAAATTTAAAACTAATCAGTACCAGTATGTGTTGTCTGAAACCAACTTTAAAAATATCACTGTTGAAAATATATTCAAATACAATTATGATTTTCTTTTTTGTGAATTATTGTATCTCGTCCCTGATTTACCATAGATTTCATCTCGCACAACATTGGCCACGCAATATTGACAAAAATATTTAAAAAGCATTCTGTTACTGTCCCAACTTTGTCCTTTCAATTAACCCTAAAATTATACTACATGTATACCAAAAAGAAAAAGAAACGCAGGGTAAAAAAAAAGGAAATTAATTTTAATCGTCTCTACTCATTATCATGAAAATTGGTCAGATTATTATCTGGGTCATTGTGTTCTCAACACGGGAAGAAAAATTACCGAAGCATGTAATGTACCGTGCCACGTAGTGCAAGCAGTAAAACAAATCCGTGCAGAATAAATCTGATTATTTCGTCAACACAGTTTTTCATATTATTTGATTGTACACATTGTTTTTAATAGGTAAAACTGTTTTAATTCCCTATGGTAATGACACGGCTTACGGGAATTCAGAGGGATCATGCCATTGCGTTACTAATGCAAGGTCAAAATCAACGGCAGGTAGCTTTGCAGTTTGGCGTGAATGTTTCTACCATAGAGTGACATCTTCGTCGTCTTAGAGAAACTCGAAGGCTTGCCGACTGACCTCGAACAGGGCGTCTGAAAGGACGTCAAGACAGGGCTATACGTCTTGCCCACATGCGTAATCAGTACGTTATTGCCACTGAATCTGCTAACAATACAATAAGCAATCATAACCGTCATATTCACCCCAAAACTGATCCCGTGAAGCGGATCTGCAATTGAGACGTCCATGCATTGGTCTGCCGCTCACTCGTCCGTGTCGCGCACGTCGAATGGCTAAGTTGGCTTCACATGCCCCCAGAATATTTCCAGTGGAACAATGGAGACAAGTCTTTTTCACCGACGAGTCGCGATTCACCCGTTTTCGTCCAGATGGTCCAAGTCGTAAATACCGACGTCATATGGAACGTTTTGACGCATGCGTTAGTGAGGTGGATAGGTTTGGTGGTAGATCGGTTTCTGGGGTAGAATACGTTAGGGTTTAAGTCAACGTTGGTTATGTTGGTTTGGACTTTAACCGACGTCAGGTATAGGGATTAAATCCTTTGCCCCGTTGCTTTTCCTTCAGCCCAACAACATATCCTCATTTTTGCAGGTATTTGTGTTATATATTTCCAACAAGAAAATGCCCGACCACATGTTGCAAGAGTTTCTATACAGTTTCTCAATAATCATAACATTCATCCGCTTGACAGGACAGCCTATAGTCCAGAATTACCTGCAATTGAAAATCTTTGGAAAGAAATGGGCAGGAGGGTAAGGCGGCAAAAGAAACATCCAATCACGACCGGCCAACTAAGAAATACCTTGTTCGAAGAGTGGAACAAAATCCCCATGGGAAATATTAACACTCTTATGAATTTAATGCACAGGAGAATAAGGGCTGTGACAGTTGAGAGAGGTGGACATTCCCGGTACCGATAACTATACCCCGATTTAAAATTACTTTTTTGTGGGGTATCGCCCAATTGGTTCAAATAACACTAAAAATAAAGGTCAAAATCTAGTGAATTTTCAGAAATTGTTCATGAAAGATAGTTTTTGATAGTGTAATAATCAAAATTAAATACAATTCATATAGTTTACCATAAATCACCTATTAATTGTACCCTGCGTTTTGTTTATTTTGGGTATAAAATGAACACGTCGTTGTCTATTAAAAAGGCAAAAATTATTGACTATTTCAGTATTGCTTTTAAATCTGTGACTTTAACCTTTGAACCAAAACATTGCTATGAATTTAAAAGGACTCTAATATTCTAGATTGCCTAAAATATGGTACATAAAACAACTGTATATTGTACATCCATCAATAAAAAATTATAAAGTTTGCTATTATTATTCCCCTTACGTGGCCCTAAAGTGAACATGAATCCTTGTGCAAATCTAAAAGTCCTTCAGACATGATAATCACAAACTTTAATCCAAATCAGTTTAGTAGCTTTTGAAATTTAAATGTAAAACGTTTACGCACGAAGAACTAAGCAACACTCACAAGACACGTATTTATTATTATCAAGTCTCCCACCTACGAAATTGGGGAGACTTGTTTTTGTACTGTTTCTTATTATTATTATTCTCCCGACTTTCGAAGCTGAATAGAAAGTCATATCAAATCGAAAATTTGCAGCTAACTAGCATCATCTTAAGGTGTATTAACAGTACTTTTTTCGCAATTCGCATACAGCAGCTATATTTATCAGAGTTAATTACCATCTTCAACAACTTAATTTTTTATTAAACGGTTATTTCAACATTAAAACTCGGTAATGGGAGATTTATTACCTGCTCACTGACAATGTCTAGTTATAATTATTAGTTTGTGTTTTTGTTTTGTTTTGTTTTACTGTTTCTATAAAAACAATGTACTTGTATTGTGTAATCTTCTTGATAGCGGTGACTGTAATCATTTTAAATTGGAAATTTCATTTAATATTGTGGTAAAAGTAATTTTTGTTTACCATTTTTAATCAGTGGATATAGTTCAAATTATATGAAAAACAATTTTTGATTTCAGCACTTCATTTTGAGTCAAAATAGTTACATCCTGTTATGTACAATATTGTCTTAGTTGTAAAGTTTTTTTCCAGGTTCTCATACCAGTCGTGTTTTTCAAAGCGACTGACTAATCAAAGCGACGGTAGTAAGCTCTTTTTACAATATTAGCTATGGTTTTTATAGAAAAGAAGAGGAAAAAGAACAAATTTGGTAGCGAAGTTTAAAACTTATTACTTTTGGACGGACGGGATGTAAATGGTTATAATAATATAGTTTTTTGTTTTGTTTTTAACAACATACATAGTGATTTCTAAACTTCAAGCTATATTTATCTCTTTCAAGCGCACAAATTGTTGACTCAAACTACCTGTTTCACCGCCATGTCTTTCCGCAATCATAACTTGTTACATTTTTTATGAATCTTATTTTGATACGGGGTTTAAATATTAGCATGTTCAATTTGACATCATCAAAACCTAAAAATTGATCATAATGCTTGGCTGACTAAAGCGGCGTGAAATGCGTTTAAAAATTCTTAACGTTTAACAGTAACCAGATTTACAGATGGCAAAAGCTTAAGCAGTAAGCCAAAATCAAAATTAATTGCTATAATCATGTGAAGTTATAAGAGATTACATAAAACATGTAGTTAATACGAGAAAAAATATTGTAAAATGGATTGCATAAATCTTATTTTGTAATTCAATTTATTATGCAGTCTTATACTAGCGATTTATTGGAATTTAAAATTAGCCTCATAACAAATTACAAATATCAATATTGAAACGATAGTTTGACTCAAAATATTTACGATATTTCTAAAATCCTGTTATTACTGTCAATGATTAAGACCTTTCAGTAAACCTTAAAAATTAGGACAAAATATGTACTTGCCAAAAGGTTTTTGCCACTGCAACAAAACACAAGAAATAATATGTTTCTTAATTTTCTTAAAGAAAGAGAAAAACAAAACAAAACAAAACAAAACAAAAACAAGAAATTTCAAAATCCGTGTAAAGTTGTTTATGCGTATTACGGGATATTAAATGATAGTAAGTATTTCCTCTGACCGTTATATACAACGTTTTTCCTTGAGAGTTTTTCTGTTTCAAATTCGTTATACTCCGATACCAACTGATTTCGAAAGAGTTTCATACAAAAGTCACTTAGCTACAAAAAACAGATGAATAATTTGTCTTCCAAAATATTTAAAAGCTTCGAAATGTATACCCTGCCGTATTTAGAATTTTAAGTCAATTTCTGAGGTGCTGATATTTGTCGACCTCTTCATCAATTTTTGCGTGACCTCGCAACTTGCATATAAAAATGTTTAAATTTTGAAAATTATGTACGTCTCGGTCTAAGTTAAGTATCATTTCTAAGTTTTACTAAAATTTCTAATCCACAGTTAAACGCGGCGGCGGGACTCTGGAAACCAGTTTGTAACGGCATATTATGAATTTGAATTTTTTTTCTGATATCTCAACTAGCTGCCAGGCATTATGTATTTAAGAGCGTGTTTTTTTAATTAATACAACGGTTGATTTTATTATTTTTTTTTTTTGCTTAAGGGAACAATATGGGTTATGGCTATGAATCTGTGGCAAATGGTGTTGACAATGCATACCAACCATGGATGATGAACAATGGTAATCAAGGCGGGGATTACAACATGTACAATGATATGATGAAACCTAATACTGGATACAGCGGAAGTTGGGACTACATATTTAAAGACACCGGTTTTAATGATAATGGTTACTTCGGAAATGTTGGAAATGATATGGGCGGTTACCAAGACGACGGAGCAGATATAGCCGAGAATGCATATGTGAACAGTGGGTACGGGAATGATAATGATGGCTATTTCGATACTGGAAGCTCCAGTGAAAACACTGCATACTAAAGGGATGAAATAAATTATGCTTTGTACAATTAAATTACAATACAAAATGAGTAACTAACTTTACACAAGCTGTCAGAATTTATTCTTTACTAATTGTTAACTTCTATCCCATAGTATAGTAACATTTAACATGTTTCAAATTATTTTTATGGCATGTAGTTATGTAGTAAACAAAACTGTTAATGTTTAATGGTCTTTTCTTATATAAATCTATAAAATCTTAAGCTAAAATGGGTCTACAAACAATGAAAAAAATTATCACCCGAATGGTACAGATATTTGGATTTTGTTTTCGTTTTCTCAAAACATTATTTATCTTCAAAAAAGAAAAAAAAGAATATATTTACACATATTTACACTGATTGTAAATATACGATAATTATCTTTAATATATTGTCTTGCAGCGTTACCTCATGACCGACCTTAAATACAGCTTACAGTTTCTTGTTCGTATATATAGATTTATGTTGTGGAACAGTGACGTTATTAATAGCATTTCAATAGTGATGTATTCTCACAATCAGGCATTTATTTCAGTAGGCGTCAAAAGTCTGGAATATATTTCGCGCCAATATCTTTGTATTAAATTGTTTATCATCAAAGTTTATTGAGGTGATCCTAGTTGCGCAGTTGGAAATTTATTTCTCGAACAAAGGTTTCCATCCATATTTGTCATAAGCAGTTATTTTTATCTCACATCAAGTGAAAGGTGAATAATGAGTATTTCTTTTTCAGTAATCTTGACTTTTTCTGAATGATGCGGCTTTTGGACAAAATCCTGAGTTTTAACTTACCGTAATGATGTATATTTTTTATAATACAACAGTAGAGCAATGCAAAAAGATTTTTAGAGAAACGTACAGACATATAAAATAACAAACCGTAGAGCAGTGCAAGAAAATGTTAGAGACGTCAATACACATTAGTTTACAACAGTAGGGCAATATATAACAAATACCTGATATATTTTGATGTGCCAGATGTGCACATTTCGGAAAATCATTTCTCATCAGTAAAAATAGGGGCCGAAAAGTTTGATAGATTAAAAATATACGCCAAACAGTTGAAAATTAATGAATAAAAATAATATGAGTCGCAATCCAGCTAAGGAATGCTTTGCATGAGGTAACAGACTTTAGATTTAAATAAATTCTAAAAATTAAGATGGCTGAAATGTTTGTTAAATGGTATATTTTCTGACAGCACAAAGTACTGCCTACCCTCAGGGAGTTTTTCTCCACCAGCAGCGGTATTCGCATTAGGGCAATGCAAGAAGATTTTAGAGAAACAACCAGACATATTTATTAACAACAGTAGGTCAATGCATGAAGATTTCAGAGAAAAAACAGACATTTTTAATTAATAACAGTAAAGCAATGCAAAAAAAATTTAGAAAAAAATCTAGACATATTTAATTAACAACAGTAAAGCAATGCAAATAGATAATTAAAGAAATATCCAGATACATTTAACAACAATAGAGCAATGCAAGAAGATTTAGAAAATTAGGGCAATGCAAAAATTTTTTAGAGAAACAACCAAACAAATTTAATTTACATTTTAGATAAACAACCAAACACTTAATTTACAACAGTAGGGCAATTCAAAAAGATTTTATAGAAACATCCAGCCATATTTAATTAACAACAATAAAGCACTGCAAGAAGATTTTTAGAGAAACATCCAGCCATATTTAATTAACAACAATAGAGTAATGCAAGAAGATTTAGAAAAAAAAAAACCATCAAGACATTTAATTTAACAACAGAAGGGCAATGCAAAAATATTTTAAAGAAACATCCAGCCATATTTAATTAACAACAGTAGGGCAATGCAAAAAGATTTTAGAGAAACATCCAGCCATATTTAAGTAACAACAGTAAAGCACTGCGAGGAGATTTAGAAAAAAACATCATTACATATTTAATTTAACAACAGTAGAGCAATGCAAAATTTTTTAGAGAAACATCCAGCCATATTTAATTAACAATAATAGAGCAATCCAAGGAATTTTAGGAAAAAACATCAAGACATTTAATTTAACAACAGGAGGGCAATGCAAAAAGATTTTAAAGAACATCCAGCAATATTTAATTAACAACAATAGAGCAATGCAAGAAGATTTAAAAAAACATCAAGACACATTTAATTAAACAACTGTAGGGCAATGCAAAAAGATTTTAAAGAATCATCCAAACATATTTGATTAACAACATTAGAGCTATGCAAAAGGCTTTCAGGGAAAAAACAGACATATTTAATTAACGATAGTAAAGCAATGCAAAAAGATTTTAGAGAAACATCCAGACACATTTAATTAAACAACAGTAGAGCAATGCAAAAAGATTTTAAAGAAACATCCAGACATATCTGATTAACAACATTACAGCTATGCAAAAAGATTTCAGGAAAAAAAACAGACATATTTAATTAGCGATAGTAAAGCAATGCAAAAAGATTTTAGAGAAACATCCAGACACATTTAATTAACAACAGTAGGGCAATGCAAAAAGATTTTAGAAAAACATCCAGACATATTTGATTAACAACAGTAGGGCAATGCAAAAAGATTTTAAAGAAACATCCAGACATATTTGATTAACAACATTAGAGCTATGCAAAAAGATTTCAGGAAAAAAAACCGGACATATTTAATTAACGATAGTAAAGCAATGCAAAACGATTTTAGAGAAACATTTGGACATATTTAATTAACAACAGTAAAGCAATGCAAAAAGATTTTAGAGAAACATCCAGACATATCTAATTAACAACAGTAAAGCAATGCAAAAAGATTTTAGAGAAACATCCAGACATATCTAATTAACAACAGTAAAGCAATGCAAAAAGATTTTAGAGAAACATCCAGACATATCTAATTAACAACAGTAAAGCAATGCAAAAAGATTTTAGAGAAACATCCAGACATATCTAATTAACAACAGTAAAGCAATGCAAAAATTTTTTAGAAAAACATCCAGACATGTTTAATTAACAATAGTAGAGCAATACAAACATGTAATAACAAAAAGACTCATTTAATCATGAAATATAGAGCAACTTCGTAAATTTAAAAACATTCCATCAACAACAGAAGAGTAATTTAAATTCAATATTGGTTTTTATATGTCTACACATTTTCCTGTAATAAAATAGTTTATGCTTTAATCAATTATTTATATATTCATTTGTTTTTCTTCGTTATTTTATTTACTTTATTATATTTATATTAATTGAACTTTTTTGCTTCTTCGTTATTTAAAAAAATCGGGCTCATCTACTTATCATAATTTGTATTATTCTGAGCACACAAATACACATGGATGTTACAGTAAGAAAATATATATACATAATATATAATTTCTTTTTTATGTACATGGAAGATGACACCACTTCAACACAGTCGAAACGTACAATCCCTCCGATTTACCAGATAGTATAGCAACACATTGAGACATTATTGGAAGCAAGTATAACAAGAGATTCCACATTTTCTGACTCTTCTATGTAAACTCTTATCCACAAACGTGATGGTTCTTTGTGTATTTACCTAAACTTTGTTATCTTTAATTCTAAAATTAATTCAGATGCGTATAAGCTTTACTCGATTTGTTTTTATCGACACACTAATTGGTACTAAATATGATTCAAGCTTGACTTATAGCACATTGAGACAACAGAAGAAGACAGGCATAACATTGCATTCTTGTGAAAACCTTTGGTTTTTTAAGTACAGTTGACTATTGTTATATACCGTTTTTGAATGTATTTTATGATTAAATCAGTCAAAAATGGTATATGACACTAGCATAGGTTTAACTAACCAAGGCTATGTTTAAGCACAATGGAAAAATGCATGCGCAAAACACTGTTTTGAGGTTTAACTAACCAAGGCTACGTTTAAGTACAATGGAAAAATGCATGCGCAAAACACTGTTTTGAGAGGTTTTCGTGTATTTAGATGGTCGGTAAATATTTATCAGATTAGGTGTTTTTACATTAAGATTGGTTGAAGGCTCTTCCTTCTAGCCTAGCCGAAAATAGTTTAACGTTAAAACCATCTAAATGTTAAATATTTAAAGCCTCATTCACATATCCTGGTCAGACATTTCGATAAAAGGTATTTTAACTGACCTTGAGAAAATAAATACGGTAAAAAATTGACAAAAACAATAAATGGTAAGAAAATGCCTCAATTATTAGGTTTTTTGTAGTTACTGAAGCCGTTTTATACAAAGTTATTCCAAGATTAAATAAGCCCATGGACTATTTTTGAAAGGTCTTTGCTTATCAAGATATTTAAAAAGCTTAAATCAAAATTTTATGGTTAGAGCTACTTCGTATGCTTTAAGTGAGCTTAAAATCATAATTCCAATTTTGTAGTTCAAAATGCATGTTAAACCAGCTTATTTTATAGGTAATCATTTGTGCATAAATACATACGAAGTATTGATTATTTACTGTCTTACTGCATACGTCTTCCAGGAATTATTACATAATATAATATAATATGAATACAATGTAGAGCGGGTGCGGGTATATTCGGACTATCGGGGGTAACCGGACACTTTATATCCAATAAAATTATGACATGGTTGCTGCAGAGATCTGGTGCAGCATGCGCAGGTAATGGAGCGATGTACTTCCTTTCTCGTTTGACCGCCTTTACCGATGCTTGAGAACCATACAACGTGAGTATTTCTATGTTTATTTCATCAAGTGCATTCCTTCAAGTTTAGCTTACGCATGCGCTAAGTGATGACTAGTTGCTATTTAAGCCAATAATATCACAGGATATATTTATGACGTAGTTATTTAAATATAGCACAATCCTCTTGAATGGAAGGTCACATTCAGATAAATAAAGGTTGCGTTCGGAGATATACCATTGTAGTAATGAGGGTGTCCGAATTGTGCCGACAATAAAATGGGTTTTCTGGCGTAATCGGACAAAGAATTATTTTTTACATTTCTCCCATAATATAATAAACAATGAAAATTATTTACAACAAAATGCATGTCATATACCAAATAAAAGCTATATTTATTGATAATTCACAATGGAGTATCCATAGGTCAGTTGAAAAAAAAATGAATGCTATTTAGATCTGGAGTGCTAGAGTTCTTTGAACCGAATCTAAGGAAAGTTGACAAATATTCTACGAAAATTGCATTAATAAAATAGTTATCTACCTGTATTTTATTTATGATAGGAGGAAAATGAGTCGGCAACTGTCCCTGAAAAGGAATTATTCACAGAGTAGAGTTGAACTTGCTGTCCAGATGATACAGGCACAACAGATATCATTAAGAAAAGCATCTAAAGTATATGGAATTCCTCGATCTACACTTAGTGATAAAGTGAATTACAAAACGCCAATTAAACCATCTAAAAGAACAATTTTAACAGAAGCAGAAGAAACTCGATTAGTTGGGTGGATAAGTGAAATGTCCCGTATTGGATTTGGTCGAACTAAACAGGAACTGCTCACCACTGTCAAAAATATTCTGGACAAGGACGGTAGACCCAATCCTTTCACTGATAACAGGCCGGGCAAAGATTGGTATTATGCGTTTGTAAAGAGGCACCCAGAGTTATCCATGAGAACGACAATGCAACTAGCCAAGGAAAGGGCCATTATATCTCCAGAAAAGGTTAACCATTGGTTCAACAATTTCAAGAAGTACATGGATGAAGAAGTTAAGGATGATAGTATATTTAAAGACCCTACAAGATGGTATAATGCAGATGAAAGCGGGTTTCCTATGTGTCCTAAAAGTGGGAAAGTATTGGCACCAAGAGGACAGTCCAATGTTTATAGTTTTTCGGCTTCAGATAAGACTCAGATTACTGTTTTAGCTTCAATGAGTGCAGCAGGTCACTATATTAAACCCATGATTGTTTTCCCAGGGCAAAGATTCAGCTATAATCCTTTAGATGGTTTTGAAGATGCTGCTTTTGGTCGATCTGAAACAGGGTGGATGGATTCGGAACTATTTACAACCTGGCTGCGAGATATCTTCATACCAGAAGTCAACATAAGAGGAGTAAAGAAGCCTCTGGTTCTTTTTGTAGACGGCCATTCTACCCATTTGTCATTGGAGGTCAGTACCTTGTGCAGAGAAAATGATATAATCCTATATTGTCTTCTTGAGCATGCATCTCATTTGATGCAGCCGTGTGATCTAAAACTGTTTAGTTCTTTAAAAGAGAAATGGAGGCAGGCCGTGAGAGACTTTCAGATTGAGCACATAGGTGAAACAGTAACAAAGCCTACTTTTGCCAGTGTTTTTAGAAAAGCTTGGGAGCAATCCTCCAATATTGAAATAGCTGTAAAAGGTTTTAGAGACAGTGGTTTATTCCCATTTGATGTATCTCAAGTTTTAAAAACCGTAAAGATGGAACCTAGTAGGATTTTTTCTGGGACACAGTCTGCACAGCCTACATCAACTTCTGAAGCCATTCCAGGACCTGCACAAGTAGGGAAATGTCTATTACCGTCATCTTCAGCATCACCATTACCATCAGCCTCAACATCACCATTGCCACCAGCCTCAACGTCACCATTACCACCAGCCTCAACGTCACCTTTACCATCAACTTCAACCACAGCATTACCATCAACCACAACAGCACCATTACCATCAACTTCAACAGAACCATTACCGTCAACTTCAACCATAACATTACCATCAACCTCAACAGCAACGTTACCATCAAACCAGACAGAATCTGAACAGCTGTGTACTAGTAATGACAATAAAGAGAATGAGTCGGAAATCAGTAGCAATCAGAAACCTTCAAATACAGTATTATCGCCAATTAACACTTTCACTTCTTATCAATCTTCAAATGCAGTGCAGCCATTAAGAGATCAAAACAGTGTCTCACCTGCATTTGAAGATGTGTTAAAATTGCCACATATTAAGCAACGCAAAACAACAATAAAGAGACAACCACTACCGAAAGCTATATCAGGAGACAAATTTATACAAATACTAATGGAGAAGAAGCAAAAGAAAGAGGATGAAGAAAAAGCAAAACAAAAAAGAAAACAAGCTAGAGAAGAAAATAGAAAGAAAAAAGAAATAGAAAAACTAAAAAAACAACAAGAGAAAGAGGAGAAAAGGAAACAAAGAGAACAAAAGAAAAAAGAAGAAGACCATCAGAAAGAGAAATCTAAAGAAAGGAGAAAATCTAAGCGTCCAAGAATAGAAATTGACACAGATTCTGACTCTGACTCTTTAAACACAAGTATTGGCTCAGATACCGATGAAACTGAAAGTCATATTATTAACAGGGAAAAATGTTTCAAATGTGATGGTCCTGATGATGATGTGCCTTCCAACTGGATCGGATGTAACAAATGTCCAAGATGGTTACATAGGGCATGTGTCACATCAATTGACTTGTTGTCGCTAAGTGAAAGTGAAATTGAGGAGATGTACTTTGAATGCGATTACTGCTAGTTTTAATTTCTTTAATTCAACAAAGCTATTAATGAAACACTTAATTTTGTTCATGTTCTGTAAGTTATTGATATCTAGTCATAAAAACGGCGAATTTTAACTTAGGTGAAACACCGAACGCATCCTTTTTATCACCCTGAGTTTTAAAAACTAACTGAAAAAAGTTGTTTTATCATTGTTCATTAGGTTTGATTATTTTTTTAAAAATTCAACAAGTGTCCGATTAGTGTCGACAGCCTGTCCGATCAGACCAGAATGTGTCCGATTACACACGACGATACCGGTGTCAAATGCATTCTCCTTTCACTAGATGGCGCTGTATCTCGACAGTTTTTGTGTTGGGGTTACCCCACAGTTATAAATAGAAATCGACCTGTGCATTTATGTATTTACAACAACAGTCGTTGTGTTGTTAATTTTGATTACCGCTTAAGTGTCCGAATATACCCGCACCCGCTCTATACATATATCAAAAGGTTTGTTTATATGTATTTACGTGTCACTGATGAGGAATGTTTTTCCGAAATGTGCTCATCTGGCACAGCAAAACGGATATTTTTGTTAAATATTTACGTATTACTGCCATTTGATGTAACTTAGGGTTTAGAAATAAACGTGAAGTTTGTAGACTTGTGTATACGTGGTTTTGGCTACTTAGCGTCGGTTTTGGATTTTGCCATGGTTGGTTGTTTACATGGGCGTGGTCTCGACTATATATCTACTTAGAGTCGGTTTTGGATTTTGCCATAGTTGCTTGTTGAAATGGACGAGTCAGTTATGGATTTGGCATGGTTGTTTGTTTACATGGGCGTGGTCTTCATTAATATAATATCTTAAGATAAGTTGTTTATGCGATCAAGACAGGTAATTTACTTGGGCATGGTTTTGATTACATATGTCTTAACATCCAAACTTAGGTCGCATTCTTTTGGTTATACAGAAGTGCACTTTCTGCAAAATTAAAACATAGCTGTATTTAATTGGTAAATTTTGATTCAGCAAGAGACTTTTCCATGATACGATACTTCTACACCTTCTTCTTCTTAACATTCGGACCACAACTTTATGTTTGATAGTTCATCAACCAGGATGTTTTTTAACACCTTGATATGTATAATTGTGTGCCTTGTGATTGATTGATCACGGTCTTTCTAACCGATATGTGGATTCTAGACGGACAACACACACACACACACACACACACACACACACACACACACACACACACTATCTCTCTGTGATTACGCTCATTTTTACGAAAATTACGGTCCCTTGACTTTGATAATTTTTTTAATGTTATAACAACTAGTTACAGGTTCGGAATTTGGGTTTCGCCCAGCATTGTTGATTTTACGGAAATTGCGGCCCTCGGTATTTGATTATTATACTACAAGGATAGTTTCGTTTTCTCAAACGCTTGCAGCTATATATGAATCGATAAAGTTGACGTTTCGTTCTGCTCCGCTGATTTTTACAGTAATTTCAGCCCTTTTGATTTGAAAAAAAATCTAATATGTTTAATATGTTGGAGCTTGCTCATTTAGGTTCTTTCATTAAATTTATATCGACGGTTCGGAAAACAAAAGCGCCCGGTAAGCGAGCTGACAAACATTCTTACACTAGGATCTGTCCCCGATTGGGATTCGAACCCAGGCGGTGAGAGGCACTGTGATCCGTAAGCGTGCTGTTAATATTACTCTTTCACCGAGACTCCTAATAGGTGATCTTTTCACAGACATTTTATACAACAGAAAGAAGCACTCTACTATCCAGATTTTCTCGGCTTTGGCAGAAAGATACATCAGAATTCACCAGAGTATCATGATATGTACCTTGTAACGTAATGTAAGTGCAAAACTGCGCCAGATTTAGATAGAGTTCACTTCATTAGGGTATTAGAGGATATTTAAAAGGGATTTTACCTAGTCTGGTATTTCGAGTTATTTTTGTACTTGCAAGTAAAACACTAGTAAACTTCTATCATACTAGTTGTTACAATACTTATGTAAAAATTATCCTACTCAATACGTGGAATTCTATTACGTAGAAATTAAAGTACATCACTTATATAAATGCATTAGGTGTGTAATATATGTCGGATATATGGCATGATCTACATTGTTTATAGAAGTATTACTTTACAATCGCACTCATCCTATTACGATAGTTTCCGTCAGTACAAGTCTGTTTAGGTCCCAAACACTTAGCTGATTACGTAACTGCGCCTTATATAACAGTTTACACTTATCGTTTTACAGAGGCGTAGATAGGAACTTATTATAACCGAGGCAAAAAAATAATTAAAATATATAGAAGCGCCAAAAGTGCTTCAGTTCTAGGGGATCCGGGAGGAATGCTTTCCCTAAAAAATTGAAAAAAGTCATTACATATTGCTTTATAATACAAGTTAGAGAGTCATTAAATAGTGCATTCTGGTAACACCAGAATCTGGTATTTTGTGAAGACCGTCTGAATATTCATTTCTGTATAACCGAGGTCAAAACATGAATTTTTATTTGTTCATTATAATTTTTTTTTTCTTTTCTTCGTATTTCTGCAAAAATATTAATGAATAAAAAAAAAAAAAAAAAAAAAAAAAAAAACCATAATAATAATTCAGAAAATACGATCTGGTTGCCTCGGTTGCCTCATAGTAAGCTAGGTCCCTGTTTTATGACAATAAATAAACGCATTTGCCCTATCTATTGCAGGCCTCTTCGGTCGAATCGTCTAAAGTTCGCCCTTATTTATCAGAATGCCTTAATCATTTGAGTTAGAGTCCCGTTCGGGCAGATTATATTAAGCGACAGTCTTTCTTGTATTAGGGATAATTTATGCATTTCTATCGATTTCCCTAACATTTTCATTTTACCGCTGGCAAAGTGGCTAGTTCTTTTTATGTGTTCAAGTTTCTTCCACAAATACAAAAGTAACTGCCTAAATAAACGTGAAGTAATCTTGACTGTGGAATAAAACGCGACAATTTGCACGTACCATTGCAATTCAATTAGAAATCATTTCTGAAATGAAATCAATCCGGGGGATAGGCGACGAAACAAATACCTGTAGTATGTATTACAAAATATAATATCAACAATTTTGTTTATTTATAAAATGTAAAATATTTGTATATATATACGTATATACGTAAAAACTAGGTCAGACAATATAAATCGTGAGCCGGCTATTAACGAGAGAAGGATGGTTGGTCCTTAAGCTTCCCACAATTGTATTGTACTATATTTCCTGCTTCCTGTATATATGAAGCTGGAATATACGGTCATGTATGACGACCATGGCAACTTGTAAATAACGGCTCTGTAACAACATTTTTATGGGAACTCGTTTAGCGTGTTCCGAAAGTCGGATTCCATTCGTCAAAATCTATTCTGAGGTTTCTTGGACGTAAAACACGATACGAACCCAGAGTGACTTAAAGGCCCCATTACTGCATGGGTATGCTTATAACCGAAGGTATACGAAAAAATATCGGGTTGGTTATGGCCCTCTTGGGTCTTCTTACACGTGTTATAATCGGAGTGGGTGGTTTTCAGTGTATATAAACTGAAGCAGTGTAAATTTTATTTAATGTCTTTGAACATTCCAGTTTCTTTTACCTTAAACTCAACTGATACAGTATTTCTGTCCGGATAAAGGACTTGAGGTAATGTACAAAACCTATAATTTATGTTTTCTAGTAAGGGTTTATATTTAAAAAAATAATTGAAACTAAAGTTGTTTCATGAGTAAAATGTTTGATGCCTAAGTGATCTGAAGCGAGTATTACGGATCACAGTGTATATTTCGATCGATTACCGTTTGTTTCACTGTGTTTGTGACTGTAATCAAAACCAAACTTTCCTAGCAAATCCAGTTAACTTGAAAGAAATTTGGCATTATTTGCTTGAGCCTAGTAACTAAAAAATCCTTATTTGCATCCGCGATAACCATAGAATATTTCTGTAAAAAATTGTAGGAAAGGAGATTTTATACACACACACACACAGATATATATATATATATATATATATATATATATATATATATATATATATATATATATATATATATATATATATCATGTACTTTATTTACATGTTAAACAGAAAATACTAAAATACGATAATTAAAAAATAACAAACAGTTGTATAGTTAATGCGTCTTTCATATTTTTGTCTCACACGTTTAATTCGAGTAATTTTCACTTTCCCGTAAAAACAAACGAAAATAGAATTATAATATAAACGTTATTTATTTTAATTTTTATCTTTCAATTATTATTTTTTAATTTTTTTTATCTAAAATGTAGCGAGACGTTCTAGTTATGTTGTTGTCGTTATCAATGTTATTTTTGTTACCATCGTCTTTGCCGATGATGTGGTTGGTTAATTTTAAGGGTTATACTGATTCGTTATAGTTTTTCTAAATTTTGTTACCGTTTTTATTGGTTTAAAATTAATACTTAACTGATAAGAAAAGACTGACTCCCATCGCAGATAAGTTATTTAAAAAACCTGACTGTTATATTTTTTACTTTGTGGAATAAATGCATTGGAAAATATAGTGACAGACAAGAAGAACAACTGTAATCAAACATGGGACTAATACGCTCGCTTTCTATAACGGAGGTCGGGGTTCGAATCCCGATCGGGGCTGACCAAGACTTGGAAATTGGTAGTGACAATTCTTTCGCCAATCACTCGGCATTTAGAAATGAAAGTCACGGGTTCCTTCGAAGAAGACCTTATTTCACGGCAGGCGTGGCACGCCAAAGAACTCTCCTTGCAATTGCTCTTAACGCACTGCAAAGGTTAAAATATTTGGCACTTGATCTAAAGTTGGTGACGTCTCGATATGAGTGAAAAATTCTTGACTTGGACATATATCCCCATTAAATCAATCAAGCGATTAAACTTATCCAACATGGAATGGAAAATTACAGATTTACTTTGCTTGTTGTGGTCCTTGTTCATTAATCAATTTTGTAAACCTTCCTCATTAATTTGGTTTAACTTATTTTAGGTGCAACTTGATCCGCCAAAATGTTGAGGTTTTTATCCCTTGTCATAGTTGCTGTCTTAATGATGCAGTGTATCCCAAACGCATACGGTTGCTATTGTGATCCTGCACATCCACAACAAGAGTTCTGCACAGTTGACTACGGTAGGTAAAAAAGCTTTTTAAAAAGATTTGAATTGATCTAGAACTGTTTTCAATAGCAGCGGTATTAATACAGTGTGATTAAGAAACAGAGCAGTAGATTATTGTGAAAGAGAGCGTGCGCCCAAATTAAACGTAAAAAAGAAGTATATGTCAAACTTTATCTTTTCGCTATTTGCTCTGGTAAAACATTTTTAAAATCGGATCCAACCGTTCTTCTGTAATACTGAGGGTTCCGTGTTAGAATAGAAGACGGTTATTGCATCCACCCTAGCCTCTATGCCCCCAGTGATTTAAAGAAAATCTTGTATTCTTTTAAATATTATTAAGAATGTTTAAATCACACAGATATCCTGTTGGGTGTTTGTCAGTTTACTTAAAAGTTTACTTTTTCAGACACTTTCTCTTTTTTACAAAACTAACAAACTTTAAAGCTACATTAAGTTTTTCAATTTTCTGAATTTTTATTTTATTTTATTTTATTTTATTTTATTTATTTGTTTTTTTAAAAATACTTTTTTAAAAATAGAAAACTTCTAATCACGATCTGTGAGATACATTTCTAAAATGTTATTCCTTTTTGCTGTAAATAAACTAAATCTTCTAACCGGCGACTTAGAAATAAATACGGGAGAAAGGGTAAGAAATATAATAAAATGTTTTTAAATCAGATGACACTCCACTGTCTATAGTTTCATTATTGTATTACAATTAGGTTCGACACCGTGTAGAATAATATTCCTAGTTATCGAATGTTATCTGCCAGTTTTTTCATTTTCTTACCGCGATCACTCAAAATATAGGAAGAATCATGGTAACTGCCTTGGTAAACCTAAAATAAGAGATGTTTTAGACTGGAGCACATTGAGACCATTCCTTTTCTACATCCAAACATTGATTTATAAATAGACAGGGATTATTATCATTCACAAGTGGCTACAATAATCCTAAAAATCAAATCGGAAGTGTTCGGAAATACTATAGGTCAACCGCGGGTGAAATTAGTCAAATAAATGTACTACTACTAGTATTAAGCTACTTACGAAGTGTGATGTGACACAGATAACACATAATAATACGTTGCATGTAACTTTAAATTAAACATTATCTTAAAATATACAAATACCTGTTAATTTTGACGTGCCACATGCGCACACCCCGGAAAATAATTCCCAACCAGTGACACCAGTGGCCGAAAAGTTTGATGGATAAAAAAACATAAGCCAAACAGCCGAAAATTAATGAATCTAAAGTTTCAAAATTTAATGAAACTAAATCCATCCAAGAAACACTTCGCACGTGGGAACAAATCTTAGTTTTAGAAATAAATTTTAAAAATAAGACGGCCGAAAATTTTGCTAAATAGTATATTTTCTGACAGCACTAATTGGTGCCTACAGAGTTACGGATACCCTTGGGGAGATTACTCCACCAGCAGCGCTACCCGCTCGGGGGTAGTAAATATATAACACAAAAACCTGTTAATTTTGACGTGCCACATACACACACCCGGAAAATGATTCCGCACTAGTGACACCAGGGGCCGAAAAGTTTGATGGATAAAAAAACATAAGCTAAACAGCCGAAAATTAATGAATCTAAAGTTCCAAATTTTAATGAATCCAAATCCATCCAAGGAACGCCCCGCATGAGGGAACAAACCCAAGTTTTAAATAAATTTCAAAAAATAAGACTGCCGAAAATTTTGTTAAATTTAGACACTGAACAGACATCAGTATCAATTTAAAGCCCTACTCAAACATTTATAAGTTTAACCTTAATGTAAATTTACAAAACATACAGCATAAGTCATTTACCATCTTTTCATTGGTTGAAATTATTCATTACCCACCGATTGAGATTTTTTATTTAAGGAAGATTGAGTACCAAACAGGAACTTACCTAAAGGACAAAAAGTTAATCCGTTGTTTCCGTATGTCTGAATACAATTTTTTCCGTTGCCGAGTGGTCTAAAGCGCACGCTTACGGACCACAGCCAAAGGTCAGTGGTTTTCTCCTGGCGCCCCGATTTCCTTCACCATCCCAGAACTGACTGCCTCGAAATAAGTGAATCTTGACAGCTCACCTGAGCCTCTGCGTCATCTGACCTATTGCGATCCGAAATCGTTCGACGTCCGTCCCTCCGTCAGTCCGTGGCGTAAACTTTCACATTTTCGACTTCTTCTCTAAAACTACAGGGTAGATTTCAATATCTTAATCAGGGTTCGAATTTCGTTTTTTTTGTCACTGGCAAACATTTGCCAGTGGGCCAAAAATCAACTAGCAAATCGGAAAAACTGCTAGCATAATTAGACAAGTGGATCAAAAATTAACTCGCAAATTGCTATCTTCACTAGATTTTTTTCTTAAAATGATCTGAAAAATGCAATTGTATTTTAAATCTTATTCTTGTGTTTAGATTTGCTGTGTATTTTACATTTAACCTGCATTATTTCGATTTCTGCACTTGTAATCACTGCTATCTGCTTAACTGCATCCTTTATGTACCTTTTGGCTGTAAGTCACCCTCTGTAGCATGCTAACCTGGAACTAACATAGCTGTATGGTGAGTGTTTGCTGCACTGTCTTTATTTTAGACCAACATATCAGCCATTAGCAGGGCAACCTTAGTGCAGGGGGTCCCTGGGGTTCAGGTTAGAAGGAGTTTTAATAGTAATACACAGCTGATATTAGCAACTTACAGTGTTCATAACACTGAATAACACCGAACACCCATTTTCTTTTTTAAATTTTTTATTAACTGAGTTTGAACCATTATTAAATACTACAACATTAATTCACAATGCAGAAAGTTGCCTACTGTTGACACAACTTGTCGAGTTACTGATTTCTATGACGGTCACCATAAGGGAGTATATGTGGTCTTTTAATAGAAGGTCCATTCAACCACCAACGTCTGACAGCTGGTTTTGGATAAAAGTTATCTAAAGTTTCGCCTTCCAAAGTAATTCTAAGAAGATCATCAAGAGTGTCATTGCTTAAGTTGCATCTCCAGTCACTCTTGATTCGTTTCATAGCTGAGAAGGCTCTTTCACAAGAGGCATTTGATAAAGGATATACACAAGTCATGTGAATTATTTTAAGAATATTTGAATATTCAGACTTAACTGAATCCTCCTGACTGATACGTTGCCACACAGGTAGGGGATGAACTGGTCTGTAGTGGCGGTTTCTTGCAACATGGAGTTTTAAGTCTTTCCATTCACTTAAAGCCTTATCCCTATCACAACCAGAGTTGATTAATATGACTGAAAAATGCTGGAATAAGGTTTTTATTTCCTCTGTGCCATACAGTAAAAGTGCATTCTCATCATCTGGCCAGTTTTTGTGATCAAAAATGTTGCAACACAAGTAAAGAGGATCTTGAGACATGTTTTCAAACCTGGACTGCAAACATTCAAGCATTGAATTAATTATTCTTTTTTTTTTCATTCTCTAAAGATCCAGGTTCTATAATATTTCGTAACACATGTTCTCTGAATATGCTCTCATCCTGCTGAAATTCATTTAAAAATGCCTGCAAATTTTCACCATTAGTGGTCAGTAAACTGTTTAGAGTAATCTCAGCACTCTGAAGCTTAGTGATTGCACTTGACAAATTTATGTCTTCTCTCTGAAACAACAAACTTACTTTGACAACTTCATTTAGCAAGTACTTAAGAAAAAACAGATACCATACAAACTTATACTGTAATAACTTATTAATTATACCCTTAGCCTTTGCACGATCATCACCCTTATTTGATGAATCCTCAGCATAACTCATCATATGCATTATTATCATTTTCCAATTATGGATCATCTTGATATTGCTCTGAGCTTATGCTCAATCCAACGTGTTCCATTGACCTTCTCTGGTTTCAAAAATTGTTCATCCATTATCTCTGCTATGTCAGCAGCTTCTTTATTGCGTTTTGCTGATCCCTTGTAAAAGTAATAAATTGAAACTAGACAATCAATGACAGTTTCTAGGTAAGTTCCTTTAAAACAGTCTTTGATTGCTAGCTCCAACCTGTGTGCTAAGCACCATACTGCCAAAACCCAAGGGGCATTTTTTCTGTCTTTGAACAATTTAATCACACCTTTTTTAGCACCCATCATGACAGATGCCCCATTTGAACAATAACCTACAGTTTTATTATGATAATCAACAATGCCAGCATCAGTGAATGCCTTATCTATAGCATTTTATATACCCTCAGCTTTCGTATTTTCCGGCTGTTCAATTTTAAGATATCTAATGACTGGATAAAAGTCATCAATAACCTTAATCATGATAATCTCTTTCTCTGCCTCAGTTCTATCAGTGCTACCATCACTGTATATACTCAGAAAATAAGACTCAAAAATTTTAAGTTTTAAACTGTCCAAAATAGTTCCCTGCTATTTCACCTATAAACTCTCTGGCAGATTTATCATTACAGTATGTTTCACCAAAGTTTATGCCATTAACAACTTGTAAATGAAACAATTTTGGAAAATCAGTAAATGGACACTCATTAACAGCAACATAAAAAGCAGTTTTAAACAGTTGATTCATTTTTATCATTGTGTTTTCATCCATCTTCATGACACTTTCTTCTATTGCTGTTGGCTTATTTTGTTTTTTTTTTCTCTCCACAGCTCTTTGTATCCCAAGGCACTGTTTATGTAAAGCAAAATCTACATGAAACTTAAGACCTTCTCTCTTTAAAACTCTGTTGCCACTCACAAACTGAAAACAAAAAAAAAAATCCTGTTAGTCGAGTAGTAAAAAAATATCACTTAGTAACTTTACTTATTTGCATATTTAGAGGTAGAGGGTACAGCTGTGATCGCATTAACCTTACTATTTGCCTTTTTGAAAAAAGTTTTTCCATTGTTATCAATGAAGGATGATTACCATTAGCTATAAGTTTATGATAGAAAATCTGAATGTACTGATTAATGCAACTGCAGCTTATCATTGCTTAGCAGCTAGTTTTCATTCTTTTTTCTGTGATGTTAACAAGATATATAATTTAAATTACCAGCATGGGGACAGCAAATTTTGCTATTTATTTCGGCTTTAAGACTACTCTTTTTACATAAATCATCAAAACTAACCGAAGAGATGTCCGATTTGGCGTGTTCCCGGCAAATTTTGCAGTATATTTTGTACACATTTCCATCACTGTCCTGGTCATATTCCACCGCTACGTTAAGTTCTTTCTGCCATTTTTGAACAGTTTTCACGCTAACAACAGTCCTTCTCTTTTTAATCATGGTACTATCACACTCAGAGTCGGTGCTGCAAGGCTTTTCATCATCACTACGCCCAGCTGACTGAAAATAACATTTTATCTGTCTTTGCGCCATCTTGTTTTTTTTTTTTTCATAGTAACAAGCAATATTAAGTTAACTCCCTTTAACATAGTACTAATAATGCTAAAATGGATAACGGATATATTCGGGTTAATCAATGTAATTACGTCCCCTGTTTTCAATGCATTATTTATTGTGCATGCATGTCGTAGCTGCTCCAGGGTTTTCGGATTAGTTTTTATACCATACGAAGTAAATGCAGTACTCGCGGTCTTCAGACAAACAGAAAGATACTCAGAAATGTGAACTCGCTAAATTTTGCGAGCTGGAAATAAATTCAACTGGCAAAACGGACAAATAACATGCATTCTGCGAGTAAACGAGTGCCAAATTCGAACCCTGTTAATTGTTATTTGTTGCTTGTAAAAGCTAAAATTGTGCATTAGCTTGAAAATATTAACTTTTTTTGCATAGGCATATAAGAAAATTGTAGGTATTGATATAAAGATCATTTTGATATATTGCTCAGAGTAATACGTTGAAAGGTCAGGTCAATTTATGTATTGGTACGTATTTTGGAATATTGTAGGAATTGATATGGCTATCATTCTGATATAAGATTCAAGATCTTATATTTAAAGGTCAAGGTCATAGATGCATAAGATGCATAAAAAGACTCAAATTGTTTATTATCTTGCAAACTATTAACATTTTGTATAGGCATGTATATTAAAATATTGTATGCACTTTTGCAAATGATTTTGGCCATATCCTCAGGTGAGCGTTAAGGCCCATGTTCAACATTCATTGTTCAATGTAAGTTGACCTTTTTGTTCTTGGTTCATTGTTCAAATGTATCTTTCAGGTAAAATAACAAAGTAAATTAAATTATATAAAAGTCAAAAATTGTTTGCTTCTACCTAATTTAACTCCAATCTTAATTTCGTATTTGCAAAATTGTATAATAAAGGAATCTAGTGATTTTTGATAAAATCCTTAATATTTGCATGACTAAAATAAATAAATTACTTCTCTTCATTGGTTTCAGTTATTAAAGCAAAGGTCAGAGAGAAAATCTTTATCTATGACGCAGACAACACAACAGAAATGCCGGTTGAAGTGAAATATGTCCTAAAAATCAAGAAGATATTTAAGGTAAATATCCTTGGATTTGAACTCCGTTAATTTCTCAATACCGCTTGAATGACTCAGTGGTAGAGCGTTCGCCTTGATAGCTATCTTGCTCTCAAATCCCTGAAGACTTAAGACTACAAAATGTCAGATACTGCTTCTCGCTTGGGGCTCGATATTAAACGGACATAGTATCGATTGGTTCACCGTTGCCAGGATAATATGATTGGGGGAGTGGTAACTTTACCTGCTATGTAATGATTCGGTGAGCTAGCAACGGTATACTAAATCGGTAAGCTAAAACCTTATTACAAAGTCGCCCTAGTAATAAATTCAAAATAGTAAAAAATGAAACAGGTATTATGTTAGATATTTGAAAAATTTCATCCTTTATTAAAACTTTCTACAATTTCAGCAAACTCCTGCTTTTGAAGAGCTAAATGATACAACAGTTGCTTTTACATCGTCAAAAGACAGTCTATGCGGAGTAGATCTTAATGTGAACGAAGATTATTTAATATCAGGTACAGTATATTTTGTTTCTAGTCCAAATAATATGCCAAATGTTTTATAACGCCATAAGGAATATGCAGACCCCCACAGAAGAGTTGCAGGTTTTGATAAAAAAAATAAAATAAAAATCGGGGACTCAAACCTGCATAAATTTCTACATTTGCACCTAGTTCAAGAAGAACTTTTAAGGTTGTTTAGTAAAGAAATTGTTTCGTTTTGTTACAATTATATATATAAAATATATAAAATGCCATTTTTCTGATGCGTTAGTAATACAGAAGAAATGGGCTAAGAAAGGTTTTTTCAAATATAAAGGTCATTGGTCGTGTTAATATTGGGAATTTGAAAATGCCTTTTGATATTTTGCCTGACTAATTTACTAACACTGAAATAGGCCGTAAGCCACCCTTAAAAATATTACCAATGCCTTGCATCTCCTGATTTAATTCAAATATCCATCTAGCCAGCCTCTAGAAATCATCAGTAAGTACAGTAATACGAAAAATATTAAAGTGGATAAAGGAGTAAGAATTTTCCTGCAGCAGCATCATCGTGTCTTTTTCATTTTAATTTTTACATCTTAGGGAATGTGAATTGCGGAAGAATGGATCTTCACTATTGTAGTTGGATCGAGAAATACAATAACCTGACATCAATTCAGAAACGAGGGGTCAGATTTTTATATAAGAATGGGTGCAAATGCCAGGTAAGTTGATATGTGGTTATCACATGAGAATCCCCTTGAATGTTTCTTGACCGATTGAGTTAAAACGCTCATTAACAGATCACATTGCCTCTTAGATTTGAATCCCAATAAGTCATGTCTTAAATTATAAAGTTCATAAGCGTAACTGCCGATTTTGCAACAGATAATATACAATACAGGCTTTTAGGTAATAATCACTTGTAAAACTTCGTGAAGTGAAGTTCAATCTTGCTGACAACCAGTTGATAGGCTTACTAACATATCATAATGCGTTTTACCGCCAAGGTTTAAGTCAACTGAAATCATAAATTAGAGAGTTTGTAGGCATTGCTTGCGACTTTGATAAAGAAGAAATACATTATCAGGATAATAAGGATTGTGATTATTTTCGGTTTGCCCTGGATCTCTTCATTCGGTTAGCGATTTTAATAAATGCCACTACACGTTTCACACCGTCCATGTTTGAAATGGAGAGATATACCATTCAAGCTTTAATAGCTGAATCCAACTCTTAACTGATAACCAAAATCGGCTTTAGTATTTTTTAATCATTATTTGGTGATGTACAAGCTGATTTTTAATTATATAATTTTGGCAAAAAGGAATAAATTGAAATCAAAATTTTTTTTCGAAAGTTAAAAATTGCAACAGTCTTTTTATTGATAATTTTGCTTACTTGAGTATGCGACGCAAAAAGATTTATTTTTAAATCAATTTTTGCAGCTAGATATTAGAACTCAATTCATTCTAGCAAATTCTTGTTTATAAAACATATTCAGTCTGCTATCCGGAGGCCATTTAGTATAAAGTTTTCCTTATCATCCATATGTTCATTTTTCATATTTGTTCGTTTGTCACTTTCAATGTGTCGTAATATTTAAAAGAAAATCTACCTAGAATAAAATTGTTTATCTTCCATTTAGGTTTTCCGATGTTTTGGAAATGGATGTAACAACCCTGCTGCATTCGGTGTGGACGAAGATCACAATTGTGCTTGGGAAAGGGGATTACCTGGCGACTGTTACGCTCGTAAAGGTATCTGTAAGAAACTTGGAGATGGTCGTTGTTGCTGGAAAAGAACACATGCTTTGAAGAATTGCGCACCTAAAGAACACAGTGCTCACTGGTGTTGAATGTTGAATTGTGAAAACTAATAGTGTATGTGTTGTCAAAGTATCAGACAAACCTTGTTAAGGAAGACTGTGCTGTTTTTGTATGCTTAATTAACAGCAGCATTGTTTTAATTTAGCAAAAATCACTATTACTATGGAGCATTTTAAAGAATGCACAGGTTTCTGAATTTCAATCTATTTAATGATAAACAACCTTTGTCGTTTTATTGTTTCTCAAACAAGAATCGAAATTCTTATTTAAAATATGTTAGAATGAAATATGTTATCTTAAATAAGCAAGCTTACTATCTGCGTCAACCTTTTACTTTTATTACTTTTAACTGTTGGTTTTGAAAAAGTTTTATTGTAAAATGTATTAAATTTTTTTAAATGGTCAATTATTCTATGGTTGAACCTATGAAACAACTTTTTTAAGAATTTTAAGAGATTTTTTTCTTAAATTCTGTTTACTTTGCTATCACGATTGTATTAGTATTTTTACAATCGTGTATATTTTCATTTGATTGTTGTTAATATTTGTTCATCTGAAGCTTGTTTTCCTTTTTGAGTCTTGATTATTCGAAGGATTTTTTTACGAGAAAATGTCTTCGTTATTTAAGGCAAAGGATAGTAGACATTTGTGACTGAAGTTTGCAATGTAGCCAAAACATGATGAAGTAAATAATATAAACGGCCAATTGTAGCCTGAAAGATTAAATGAATGAATGGATTTTACGTCATGAATATTTTACTTATATCAGGATGTTAGCATCTATTATAAGTGAAGTTTAACCAATACAGGGCTCTCATGGCGGGTTTTTAAGCATACCAAGTTTACCGTCTTACAAAACCTTGGTTTTGTAACGTTTCACTTGAGGGTCGCTAGAACTCTACAAAGAACCATCAATACTTTTAACATGTATTAGTCAAATCCGACAAGAAGTGACATGAAGTGACCATAAAAAGAGAGAACAAGCAGAAAAAGTACAGTAAAGTATACAGTTATTACAGTTTCTCAACTTTGGCCCTAAAGTAAGACCATAAACCATTCTTCCTAGTTTACATTCTACATTATGTTCCCTCATGCAAGCATTCCTTAGCTGGATTTGGATTTATATAATTTTGAAACTTTAGATTCATTATTTTCAATTGTTTGGCTTATATTTTTTATGTATCAAACTTTTCGGTCTTAGTGTCACTGATGAGGAATGAATTTCCGAAATGTGCAAATCTGGCACATAAAAATTTAACTGGTATTTGTATTATTTAATTACAACCAGTAGTCTATACATATAATGCAGGTCTGAGAACAGATCTATCCTAGGTTGACAAAAAGATATTTGATCAAATGCGTTGTTTTCAATTAAAAATACAATTAATAAAATTTATCAAATTTTTACAACCCCTGAGCGGGTAACGGTGCAGGTGGAGTAAAATAAAACTCCCCGAGGGTATCCATTACTCAAGAAGCAGTACTTTGTGCTGTCAGAAAATATATCTTGTGACAAAATTTTCAGCCGTTTTAATTATTAAAATTTATGTAAAACTGAGGTTTGTTCCCTCATGCAAATCATTCCTGATCTGGATTTAAATTCATATAATTTAAGAACTTTAGACTTATATTTTGCAAATGTTTGATTAATTATTATTTTTATCTATCGACTTTTTCGCTCCCTAGTGTCACTGATGAAGGATAAATTTACGAAATATGGCAGAGAAACATTAAACGGGTATTTTTGTTAGCTATTAAATGTTTATATACAACACACATACCTGTTAAATTTTGATGTGCCATAAGTGCCCATTTCGGAAAATCATTCCTCATCATTGACACTATTGGCAATTGATAGAGAAAAAAATATAAGCCAATATATCATTTCAAAATATATCATTTTTATATGTATGATAACTGAGAAGTTTACCTTATAATCTTATAAAAGAGTTTGATATCAACGAGCTAAGGTAGTGGAATGCTGTTTAACGCCTGTGGCTAGTATTTGTACAGTTTTGTAAGAACTCTTTATAAAACGGTTTGGCAAATTGTCCACATTTAGAACTGTCTGTGGGGCATTCGAGCTTTGGCTTTAAACACACTTAAATGATAAAAAATAAGATATTCAGCACAGTAACACTTTCAGAAGGCAATATATTTTAGAAAAACTGGATATATTTTTAGTCAGCCTATCTTTGAAAACTGACACACTTCTCTTATATGTTATGATTTACGCCCCATCAAATAAATCAAACATACCAGTCCTTGTCCATATCACAATCCCAAAAACAAAGTAAGCACTTTGAAAACTTGCAAAATTAGTTGTACACGTAAACTTCCATCAAGGAATTGAGGCCGGGTGCACCGGAAGGGTAAGCACTTCCTGTCTAGCTAGCTTCACCCGTCACCTGCAAGTCAGTTTTGAAAATGAAAGGAACAAATAACTATGGTAAATCAAATATATCCATTATAAGTTTGGATACAGTGACTAGATACTTATCAACAATATTGCGACGACGGCCGTAAAACTTTTTAACGGCCTTGATTAGCCTATGTTTGCAATTTTTTCACATATATGTCAGTGCATTAGGTATATTTAAAAACCTTTGTCAGTGATAAGAGATCTTGCATAAGGAGCCATCTGTGTAAAACTTGATACTTTTTAATATAGACAAAAAAAACACACCGATATATTTAGCAGCTCAATATATATATAAGACAAAACATGACTTCAACAAAACGACAGAAGAAACAAAAATATTTTTTAATATCTTTATTTTTTACCGTTCACTATCAATAAAATGTTAAATATTATAATGGTTTGTGGTGTTTGTTTGGATTCTTAAACGGTTCTTACATTAAATTCTACATTACTTGATATACCAAAACCCGTCTAGAATCAAAGTGTTTTGGAACTTTCTAAGATTCATAATGAATGACAAGGGCTTCGGTGACCAAATGGCATAAACCCTACAATTACATATCATTATCACCGTGCCTCTCAACACACTGGTTTGACGCTAATCCTAGCGTAATATTGTTAGCTTTTCGCTGGTACGTGGGTTTTTCTTGGATTTTCTTTTTTACATTCCCGGAAATGACCACTGTAATAGAGAAAAAAATATAGACTCGGGCGTAAAACTACATTACCCCGCTTAAATCAAACTGCAAACTAAAAGCTTTTTAGTTTATACAGATAGTTTTGGCTTTTACTTTAAATATATAATTTATTAATTAAATAGCTGTACCTTCATTTCATAAATTGCTCCGTCAGCAAATTCGAGATGTTTTCGAAAAATTATAGTTATAGCTGGTATAGAATCAACATCACACACACAAACACACACATTAATAAAACGTCAATGAATAGAACCATTGACATTATAAAACTTCATGAATATTTCTTAGCAATTGGTTCATTGACAAATACTAAATTATTTTTAAACGAACAGTTATAAAATCAAACTAAAGATCTTGAAAAATAAATTTCAAGATAATGTGTCTTTAATCATTTTTTGGAACAAAACTGATAACTCTTTTTCATAAATTTAAAAAGTAAGGTCAGTATTTTTAAGTAAGGACTAATTTTTATAAGATTTATAATAATTTATTAATATATACGTTAATTTTTTTCTGAGCTGATTTCTTTCTTAAATTTTTAAAAATTAGCATAAAACACTGGACAAGATCTTTGAAAAAGTTTTCAAAAACAAATACTGTGAACAAAAAAAGTTTAGTATGTAGTTGTAATTAATTAATTAAAATAATTATTTTTGTCTTCCATTTATATTTTTCTTAATTTGAACCACAGTTAATATTACCGTAATTTTGATAGTAAATATAATTCATCTTTTCTATACAAACAAAAAACTACAAACTAATATGACTTTTATTTGATATACGTCGTTGTCAATGGTTGTTACTGATATAATTTGTTTCTTAAAAATGAGTCACATCTGGCACATAAAAATTTCACTGGTATTTGTATTATATATTTACTACCCCTGAGCGGGTAGCGCTGCTGGTGGAGTAAAACTCCCCGAGGGTATCCATAACTCAGTAGGCAGTACTTTGTGCTGTCAGAAAACGTACCATTTAGCAAAATTGTTAGTGATTAAAATTTGAAATTAATTTAAAACTAAAGATTGTTCCCTCATGTAAAGCATTCCTTAGCTGGATTTTGATTTATATAATTTTGAAACTTTAGATTCATTATTTTCAACTGTTTGGCATATATTTTTATGTATCAAACTTTTAGATCTTAGTGTCACTGATGAGGAATGAATTTCCGTAATGTGCACATCTGGCACATCAAAATTTCACTGGTATTTGTATTATATATTTACTACCCCTGAGCGGGTATCGCTGCTGGTGGAGTAAAACTTCCCGAGGGTATCCATAACTCAGTAGGCAGTACTTTGTGCTGTCTGAAAATGTACCATTTAGCAAAATTTACAGTGATTAAAATTTGAAATTAATATAAAACTAAGGTTTGTTCCCTAATGCAAAGCATTCCTTAGCTGGATTTTTATTTATATAATTTTGAAACTTTAGATTCATTATTTTCAACTGTTTAGCATATATTTTTTATGAATCAAACTTTTCGGTGTTAGTGTCACTGATGAGGAATGAATTTCCGAAATGTGCACATCTGGCACATCAAATTTCACTGGTATTTGTAGTATATATTCACTTAAATATTACCTTAAGTGACTGGGCCCTGTTTCACAATTATTTACTCAATTAGATGTACACTTAACTTAAATATTCCCCTTTTTTCTCATCAATATTTTAAGAGTTGTAAGTTTTATGAGACAAATTTAACTGTATAATGTCATAAAATTGACTTTGAAACATTCTCTAATTTGAGTTGAGTGTACACTTAATTGTGTTAATGATTTTAAAATTAGTGTCTGATGTTTTAAATAAACAAAACATACTATTCTTTTCCCATGTCACAGTTTTTGATAATTGTTACAATAAAACAAACATTCCAGTCCTTGTCCATATCACAATCCCAAAAACAAAGTAAAAACTTTGCAAACTGGCAAAATATGTTATACACGTGAACTTTCATCAAGGAAGTGAGGCCAGGTGCTCAAGAGTGAGTACCTCCTGTCTAGTAGCTACACCCGTCAGGTGCAAGTCAATTTTGAGAATGAAGGGAACAGACAACTATGGTAAGTCAAATATAACCAGTATAAGTTTAGATACAGTGACTACATACTTATTAACAATATTGTGATGACGGCCACAACACTTTTTAAGGGCCTTCATTAGAGTAGGTTTGCAATATTCTTGAGTCAGTTTAATTGTAAGCAATTTGCTTCGTTGCAGAAAGTCCCCGTACTGGGAACAAGCTCTACCATACCGTATTAACTGTGAAACATATACACCATACGCAGATGAAGCAGGGATATTGCTGCAAAGAGACGGAAAGTTGACAATAGAAAAATTGAGGTCATCACGTTTGTCGTTTAGCTTCAAATGTAGCCTTTCGTGGGTGTCATATTTGAGGTATAAGTCCAAATATGAAGCAGAACAAGGACAGATTATCCATTAGATGTTTGCTGCGGGGGTAAAAAACACACATAGACAAAAATCACGGTCTTTACCGTTGTTAAATTTTACCCTCAGTCTTCTGTTTTATCATCTAAAATTTAATTTTATAAGATTGCCTTTTATAACATTCACTTTCAGCGTTTTGATTTTACCATATGAAATTAATTGGTCCTGTTGGACATGCCTCTGCGCTCATTTGATTTTAAATCTTTAAACTTATTACAATATTAGATAAAAAATGTGTTTGACAACAATAAGGAACCAAAAAGAAGAGAACAGTAAAAAAGGAAACAAGTTTCGATGTAATACAATAGTGTGTGTGTGTGTGTGTGTGTGTGTGTGTGTGTGCAACATTTGGAATTATAATTTGTACATCCTGTATAGGTTCCCTCCCTTTGATTGTTACCGATAAGTGAGCTTTATCACTTAACGGGAAACAACTCTTATCTGATTATACCAAATAGTAAATGTTCTCCACAAAAATAAAACAAACTTTCACTATGTTAAATGGATTAAAAATAACATGGTATTCAATGAAATATTTGCAATACTTTAATGATATATATTTAAAACCTTATAACTTCAGATAATAACCACTGCGGTAGCTCAGTTGGTAGAGTGCTTGATCCGTAAGTAGGAGGTCGTGGTTTCGAACTTAAAATAAACGTGGGTTCCTGTCCCGGTAGGCGTGGCACGATAAAGAGCCCTGTTCTATAATGCCATCAGCGCAACGTGCAGGCAAAATTTCTGCACTTTCGCCTATAGCTGGTGACGTCTCGATATAAGTGAAATAATTTTGACTGGGACGTTAAACACCATTACTCAACTCAACTTCAGATAATTCCCATAAAAATAAAACGAAAGTTTTACTTTGCTAAATGTATGATTAAAAATCATATTTAATTAAAGTATTTGGAGATCTTATGTTTTTAAAACCTTGTTATTTTACCAGTTTCCTCAATAATAAAACAAGCGTTTTGTTTTGCTGAATGTCTATGATTCGTTTTATACATAGAAAATATTTAGGATTCCTTCCTTTTTAAAACTAGTGACTTTGTAAGGTCTACGAAAATCAAACAATAATTTCGCTTTTTAGATTGTCGATTAATTATTACATTTAATATTTAAAAAAAAATCATTCATTTTTAAAATCCAATGACGTCACACACACACACACACACACACACACACATATATATGAAAAATGTCCTTGGAATGTAGTATTCAGTTGACATATATATTGTCGAGTTTAATTCCACGAAACGGATATTTTTCATTTAGACAAATAGATACCTTTTTCTAACATAACAGGAATTTAGTTTTTTCTGAAAGTTCATAGTAATTTTTTGATTCCATGAAACTAGACGTTATACCCTTCTAATTACATAACCGAAACTTAGTGCTTTGTATGAAGTGTCATAGTTATTGTTCGATTCCACGAAACTACATGTATATACCCTTTAGACAAGTAGATACCTTTTATTATATAACCAAAAATTAGTGTCGTGTTATGTTTTCGTTGTCTGAAGTGGTATATATATTTGTTCCATTATTTAAAGTTTTTAAACTTACTGAACTGTTAAGATATGACGTCAATAAGTTAAATTTAGTAAGAATGTGTATCTTTTGAAACACGCTTTGTATCATGCCGAAAAAAATCTTTGAGATTTAAACGAGAAAAAAAAAAAAAAAAAAAACACAGCCATTGTTTGATTGTTTGTATCGTACTCAGACTGATCTAGTTTGGGCTAGTTTGTCATTGTACCTGCACAGTTAGTAGGTTAATCTGAGTATTTCGGTTTTAAACATTTTCAACAGATACATGTCCTGGAAACAAGTAAACACTTATACTGCATAACCGAAACTTAGTGACGTGTTAAGTTTACTTTGTCGTATTTTTTTCCTTATGGTTTACCTTATCTAAACGTTTTGAAACTTACTGAACTGTACATTTAAGTACGAATGTATATCTTTCAAGAAACGCTTTGTATCATTCAAAAATAATCTGTTAGAATTTAACAGGTAAAGAAACAGTGGACATGTGATCCACAAGTTTAAGCCTACGGGTCACAGAGCCAATAATGGTATCCTACTTAGACTGATCCAGCTTAGAATAGCTTTACATTTTACTTGTCTGGTAAGTGGATTTCTCCGAATATTCCGGCTAAAAAAACTTTTCAACAGAGTATTTTCCGTAAAAAGTGTGCTATTCATTTGTTCTGATCACGAATAAGAGCGTTAACAAAATAGTTAGAGCTAGATATGTCTAAGATTCTTTTTCTCAATTTGACATTATTGATTAATTGATTTAAAAGGCTTTTACGTACCGGTCAAGAGTTTTTCAATTATATCGTTTGGTCACCAGTTATAGGTAAAGTGGCAGAAGTTTTGACCTTTACAGTCCGCTTAGGGTATTGTGTATGGAAGGTTCTTTATCGCGCCACGCCTATCGTGACACGGGGTATCGGTTTTTAAGGTATCATCTGACAGAAACGGTCACTTTTATTTTAAAATGCATAGCTATAGAAAGAATGTTTAAATTTGTCTCGCAGTTGTCTTCAGCAATGTCCGAAAACATTTGATTTAGCACCGAGGACGCGGGATTTTAATCCTAATTTCTTATAAGCTGAAAGTAAACATGGGCTCTTTTAACTTTGTAGCCAAAGCACGTGCATTTATATACAAATTGATGTTGCTTGAAAAAGGACATAAACAAATGGGCATTAAAAAAAATAAATTTCAAAGTTGTGTGCTTTATTAATATTTGTGCAAGACTGACTTTGTATATTATGTCATCGTACATCGATAACAGATAGACGGCAGGTCTAATTCCACGGAACCATATATATGTCCTTGTAAATACCTTTATTACATAACCGAACCTAAGTTTCGTGTAATATTTCCTTGTAATGGGTTGTATATTTGTTCAGTTTAATTAAAAAATTTTAAACTTACTGAACTTTTTAAAATATTACGTGAATAATATGATTTAGTTCGAATGTGTATTTTTGAAAACACGCTTTGTATCATAACGAAAATAATCTGTTAGACTTTAACGGGGAAAGAACTTAGTGGACATGTGATCCACAAGTTTCAGCCTCCGGATAACAGTGCATCACACAGTCAGTGTTTGTATTGCATTTAGACTGGTCCTGTTGGGACAAACTTGCCATTTACTTGCCTGTTGGTTTCTCTGAATAATCCGCTCTCAAACCTTTTCAAGACTTTTACTTCACAAAAAGTTTGATATTCACTTGTTCAGATCATAAGTAAGAGCGTTGGCAACATTATAATAGACTAAGTTACAGGTTGTTATGTCAAAGGTTCGACTTTATTGATTGATTGATTTAATAAGCTTTTACGTACCAGTGAGAGAGGTTACCAGGTGTAGGTGAAGTGGCAGAATTTTGACCTTTTCAGTCCGGTAAGGGTACTGTGCATGGAAGTTTCTTCATCGTGCCTTGAGTGCAGTGACCAGGGACATCGGTTTTTAAGATATCTTCCTATAGACGTCGTAACTTTTATTTCTGAATGCCGAGTGCTTGGCGAATTAACAGTCACTATCAATGTTCATATCGAATCCTGACCTCCCATAAATCTGACGTTTATTATGTCAGTACATGGTCGCTTGAAGTTTAATTGTACGACAAAAGGGAGACTTCTCTTAAAAATTTGTCCCTTAAACCCCAAAATGACGCGTAAAGACGGTATAGTTCCCTGTAAAATGCGATCTTTTCATTACTTTTCTTGTATATAAAATAAACATGTACTATTGTATACGACCGAATACAAATGCATGGTTTTATTTAGTTTTTTAAGCAATAAAATGTTTGTGACCTAATTTTCTTCAACGGAAAGTGATTACTTTATTATATAATATTAGATCGCACTGAGCGAACTATAAATTAAAACCTTTATATGGTCGTATTTTAACTTGTCAAACATTCAGTCATATATTGTTTTAAAAAAGAATGTTTAAGTTAACTTGCACAGATAATCAAATTGATATTGCTTGAAAAATGCATAAACAAGCGGTTCGAAACGTAACTAATACAGGAATAGAGGAAGAACCTAAAGTATCCAGAAAAAAATCTTTGCAAAGTCGGCTGACAAAATTACCCAACCTAACATCGGGTCGAGACACATTTGGTAATCATTAAGTGTGCCATTGTAATGTAAATACTGCATTTGCAAGGAACAAACGTTATTTTTATAGATTTCTACTGACTGACACATTTAACAGGATGTTATTTTACAGTCTAGCAGCTATATTATGGATTAAGAACGAATCCTGTTTTATATTATACGGAAACCCTGATAGATAAATTTACGTCTTATAAACATTAAATGTTAAAATGAGATTTTGTCATTGCATATTTTCATTCAATTCAAGAATAGTAAACTCCTTATTTCACTTAAATAGTTTTTTAGCAAAATTTACAGCCGTCTAAAATTTGAAATTTATTTAAAACCAAGGCTTGTTCCTTCATGCAAAGCATTCCTTAGCTGAGTTTGGACTTATATAATTTTGGAACTTAAGATTCATTATTTTCAACTGTTTGGCTTATGTTTTTTATCAAACTTTTCGGTCTTAGTGTCACTGATAAGGAATGAATTTCCGAAATGTGCGCATCTGGCACATCAAAATTTAACTGGTATTTGTGTTATATATTACACTATTTTTTTAAAACATATTTTTCATCAGTTAAGTTTTCCATATCTCACATGACCAAAAAATGTAAAATAAAAATAAAAAAAAATAAATAATAACAATAAAAAATAAATAAAGATATAACCAACGAACAATGAAGTTAAATTTAGCTTAAACAGTAGAACGATGCAAGTAAATTACAACAATTAATGAAAAAAATGAGAAAAAAAAAAGAATATAAAAAAGAAATATTTAGGGAAAATAAATACATTCTATCCAAAACGTTCAATACATAAATGAATAAAAACTTTATAAATATGTATTATTTTTCATTGTATATTTTAAAATCAATGTTTTTTTGGTACAATTAAGTTTAAAGTTTTTAAAAGATTGCGTCAAATATGACTTCCTAACATACCAAGATTGGTAAACATAGCAGCTTTAGTTTCACCGCGTTTTTTCTCAGAAGAGGGATCCTTTATTTGCATAAATACTGATTATTACTTTAACAGTTACAAATGAAATGTCAAAGTGTCGCGCTTTATTGAAATTTCTGTAAGATTGACTTCAAATATGTCATCATACATCGATAACAAGTAGATTTTATACTTACAATAACGTAAAGTAATCTGTCAAAAGGTGTATTTTTCTTCTTGATTTGGCTGAAATAAAAAAATAACAAAAAATATTATTTATATATACGTAGAAAGAATAAATCTTAAACCAATTTGCATTTCAACCTAAAAAGAAAAATGGACGTATTAGCAAACACTCAGGTAATTGAAAGTAAAACACCTTAAATGCGAAACAGGCAAATAATAAAATAAAAATAGATGGATCATTGATAATGTTTGAGAAGGTTAAGAGAGTACCATTTTATTAATAATCGCTCAGAAGAAAATAATAAAAAATCGAGTTTCTGTACCAAACTTTTCTCTTAACAGAAAAAACATTCGTTGTTTCAATTATTCTAAAATGTTTAATTTAATATCAACGCAGCACATTTGTTAGCCTTGTGAGTAATACACGTGTTTAAAAGATTATTGATATTTATCCTCGTATCAGTTTATGTAAAGGAAAACTAAACATTTTTAAAACATGGACTAAATAAATGATGGAATCTTTTGTAAATGAAAAAAAAATTGTTTTCTAGGACATCAATTAAACCAATACTCACCTTCCCGCGAAAAAGCATCTTGCGTTTGATTCGCTATTTTATAATATCTATAGGTATGACCATAGCTGTAATGACAATTACAATTATCATAACAATTAGAGGTTTGATGATGCTTGTCCTTTATTGCTTGTCTTTATCTATAAATATATCTCTAGCTTAACAACACGTAAATTACAAGAGTACCGAACCAAATTAATTTGTATAAACAAAAGAGAGAATTAAGCTAAGAAAACAAGAACATAAACAATAGAAATATATCATACAACCATGTAAACAAAACACACAAATCACAAAGGCAAATTTTCTTGGTTCGGTTGTCAAAAATTAAAATATCAGATAATTCTATGTCAGTTGTGTCTCCATTGTCTGTTTCTGCCGTCAAGTTAATATATTCAGAATTTTCAACATAAATTTGTTATTCTAAAGTTAGATATTTAACAGAATGTAAAATCGGCAAAAATCTGAAAAAAGTATGCTCTAAATCAACGTAAGCGGTTAATTAAAATGTGCTAACATTTTAGAACGATAGTCTGCAGGTAGCAACAACTATGTCATAGAGAAATTATTTTACGAAAGTTTCCCTTAATGCAGATTAATATTGCATTCTGCTAGGCCAAGAAACAAGACTGACAGAAATGCAAAGTAAATTTATTTGGTAGCATGCCGTTTAACCCATAACCCAAGCCATGTAGCATAATAAAATTTATCTTAAATAACATTTCTGCTATCTACAGAAAAAGAAAGATCTGGTTTTAGTATTAAACTCTTTGAAGGAAGATTAAACAATTAATCAGGCAAATAAGATTTGGGACCTTATAATTACGATTATGTACGGATTTGACTTTATTTAATATGTTTTATACTTTGATATTGCTAATTAATTATGGTCTGTGTTTGTGTGATTAACTTCATGTTTGCAATACTGCTATAGCAACATCCTCTTGATTTTATTTCCAAATAACACACATAAATACGTATATATATATGAATATATATATATGCATTTTATATATTTCTTTTCTTTTTCTCTAAATCTTGTAATATTGTTCCCAAAATTTAACATATGATGTCATGTAGTGATGTAGTAGTGTATCGCTGTACATTTACTTACTGAGCATCTGGCTCACTTCGAAAGTTTTACGTGTTTAAATGAATTAGCCAGTTTTCAAGGTTTTTGTTCTGATTTTGGGTTCGTCATTTGGACATTAACCGGTGTGTTCGTGTTTGATTTGTGCGTTTTGTACATAACAATATAACAATTACTCTATTTAACATTAAACGGAAAACAATTTTCAAAAAAAAAAAAAAAAAAAAAAAAAAAAAAAAAAAAAAAAAAAAAAAATCTAAGGGAAATACAGCGATCAAACTAGTACTTGAACCAAGATCCCACACAATATACGATGGTCGTTTTTTAAATTTAAATAAAACCCAAATCATTTCACCCTTGAAGAGCAAAACCTTTTCTTTATAATTAAATTTTAAATGCCAATCAAAAACAAAGACATGGATAATTAGTGTCTCTATTATGATAAAACCTCTAGCTTCGTACTCTTACAATACTCTTCCAACTCTTGCACTGCACCAAAGTATTAAAAAGAAACATATTGCAGTGTAAAAACGTTTATAATTTTACCTGCTCTTTTACATCTCTCACTATATCTATAGACCAAATGGATATGTAATCAATGGTGATCACAATATAATTGAGAACCTAAATTAAGATGTCTACTTCCAAAAAGTTTTTGAATGAAGAGAAGCTAAACATTTTAGCTGGAAATAGAATTTTAAAAAATATGGATCCTGTTGAATACTAGACGTGAGGCTTACAAAATAAAGTTTTGGAGATTGATACGATATTCAATGCACTCTTTGTATCGCAGAAATAATGTTTAATGGTATAAATCCTAACAACCATAGCTAAGTACTGGACTTTTCAAGTATTAATCTAAAACAGAAGAAATTGACCTTTCCTACTTGTATTGGGTTCTTACTCTTCCCAAAAATCCAAAGACACAAATATATTTTCAAGGTTGAATCTAAAGATTTACTCAGTCATTATCAGCAACTCTAGCACCCATTACTCTCAATAAGATGAAGGGTATCTTAATCTGAAATCAAACAAATCTGGATTCTAGAAAATAATAATAATAATAAATAATAAAATTTATCTCCTGTAATATGTAGAGAAAATTGGATTTTGCTATACTTCTTCCCAATATTCATAATTATAAATATAAAGAATGTCTAAAACAAATCATTAATTGTCATTCATTTACAAAAAACTGTAAACTAAGATGTAAATATCAAATTTCTAACAGGTAATGGTTACTTTGTAAAGCCCTACACATACTGCAAAAATGTATTTATGAAGCCTTCTACAAACTGTGAGAGTTATTGATAGACAATATATTTTTGTGATGTGAAGCGTATTGTTTTCACTGTGAACTAATATTTTTACTTTATGCAATTAGATGAATATTAACACCTATATAGAAATGACTGACAAATCTTGATATGCTATTTGTGCACATTTTAGAATCTCATTCCTCATTGATAATACTAGATGCCGAAAAGTTTGATAAAACAATCATACGCCAAACACTAAAAAATTAATACATTTTAGTCTCAAAACTATATAAATTCAATTCTTGATAAGGAATGCTTTTCAAAAGGGAACAAGTCCTAGTTTTAAACTTGTTTAAAATTATCTTCTCTGATCTTCAATAACCTCAAAATCCAAATAAATTGTTTACAGGTCTGCAAAAATAAAAAAAGTAAAGATTGATTCGATGACTTATTTTTAATGAATTTTCTTTATATCACCGGTTGTTTAATGTTGATCTTTTTTAGCTTCAAATGTTATGTTTTTGTTTATATTATTAAAAGAAAAGATAAATGATTATCTTTTACATATATATATATAACTAGATAAAAAGAATTTTGCTTTCATAATCACAATTATGTAGACTTTAAATTAAGCCATAAGAATTGTAAACAAACAAATGATTTTTATGTGAAGTTAAGAGGTTGACCATAATAACCGTAGTAATATTTTTACAACATGGCAGATTTTACTCTGAATCTATTTTTAACATTTTTATTGCACTAAAATTAAGAATAGCATTTTTTTTAAAAATAAAAGTTAATAATATAATAATATCATATAATAATAATATATCGTGCCTGCCATACAATCTTTTTGAAATAAAAACCACTGTTTGTGCTGTCACGTTTAAAATTTTCAACATAAAATCTTTAAAATGGTCTCAGAAAAATATATGTCTACTTTATTATACATATTATTTTTATTAAAAACACAAAAACTAGTTCTTTATGTATTACACGAAGCCTGTGACATGTTCTGTTATTAACACTGACACCTGCAGCATTTATATCTATAATTTATATGTAAATTTATAAATATAAACCTGTATTTACAAGATTTGATATATATGTACATTTACATTAACAACTTATCATTTATAGATAAGCAACTACAGGTAATCTGGTGTAAACTGCTTCTAAGTTATTAACTACAAAACATGCCGAAAAATTTATATATAACAATACATTTCTGTGCAAGTAGATACATTTCTGTGTAAGTAGCCATATTCGACTGGTTGTTTACCGTCGATAAAAAGGCTCTTCCATTAACTGGAATTTCCCCGCTTTTGTTTTTGACCAATCAGATCCCAGAATATAGTTTTGTATTTGTCATTCGACTGGTAAAAACACTGTTGTTCGCGAAGGTCGAATAACAAACGTAAAGTTGATATCTTTAGTCTGATTGGCCAAAAATAAAGGTGGGGAAATATTGTTTAATGGAAGAGCCTCTTGCTAAACAGAAACCGACTAGTCGAATACGGCTATTGATTTCTATATTTTATTAGTTCCCCTCAGTGGGAGATATGTAAATTTACATAATGTTGATCGAATTTGTTTTCAATAGATATTCGTCTTATAAATAATTAAATTTAAATTCTAGTACTTTTTATCAAACATGAGACTCAATAACCTTCATCATCGTTACTGGCACAGTAAAAAAAATTGTTTTTAAATTTTAAAGTAGTCTTTAATAGAATTTTAAAAAATATTATGGATCCTGTTGAGTATGCTAGACGTGAGGCTAACAAAAAAGTTTTGGAGATTGATACAACATTCAATGCACTCTTTGTATCGCAGAAATAATGTTTAAAGATATAAATCCTAACAGCTATAGGAAGGTACTTGACTTTTTAGGTTTTTATCTAAAACAGAAGAAATTGAACTTTCCTACTTTTATTTGGTTCTTACACTTCACAAAACTCCAAAGAAACAAAAGATATTTTCAAGGTTGAATCTTTACTCAATCATTATCAGCAATTCTAGCACCCATTACTCTCAATAAGATGATTGTTTTTTGGATTTTGCTATACTTTTTCCCAATATTTCTAATTTTTTATATAAAGAATGTCTTAAACAAATCATTAACTTGTCAATCGTTTAAAAAACTGTAAAACAAGATTTAAATATCAAAGGAATAACAAGTAATGGTTACTTTGTCAAATCCTTTACATTCTGCAAAAATATACTTATGAAGCCATCAACAATATGTGAGTTATTGATAGACAACATATTTATGTCGCATGGCTATATTGTTTTTACTGTGAACTTGTATTTTTACTTTACGCAGATGAAACTTAACACCTCAGGCCATTGAATTGTTTCAGTAAAAACTGATAAATGTTTTCATTACTTTAGATCATTAACTCTTTTAATACATCGAAATTTCATGTCCTCTTAAAGTTTACTTTTAATTTGTTTTTGTGCGTGATTGGTGTATCTAGTTAGAAGACGGTGCTTACCCTTTCAGTGCACCAGGCCTCACTTCAATGATAGAAGTTCGCGTGTATAACTAAATTAGCCACTTTTCAAAACATTTTCTTTTTTTTTATATTTATTTATTTATTTGATTGTGATTTGGACTGGAATGTTTGTGTAATATTCTGTGGTTACATAAAACGTATTTAACAAACAAAAATATCCTTGTAAAATTCAATTTTTCTTAGCTTATTTAAACGTTGGGAAGAAAAATAAAAATTCCAACATAAGAATACACCGATTAAAACTTTATCATTAAAAGTCTTCAATACGATTATCAACCACTGTAGAATCATTAATATCCACCGGTTAAAATTGTTCTGTTTGGAAAAAAATTCTCTCTCTCTCTCTCTCTCTCTCTCTCTCTCTCTCTCTCTCTCTCTCTCTCTTTATATGGTAATTAATTTAAAAATGGTTTTCGATAACTCTTTTCATATCATACATCTGATTTCTTCTTTTAAAAGTGCGAATTTCAAAACACTTTATAAAAACATTTAAATGATTACATAATATTTTAAATATATAACACAAATACCAGTTGAATTTTGATGTGCCAGATGTGCACATTTCGGAAATTCATTCCTCATCAGTGACACTAAGACCGAAAAGTTTGATAATAAAAAACATAAGCCAAACAGCTGGAAATTAATGAATCTAAAGGTCCAAAATGATATTAATCCAAATCCAGCTAAGGAATGCTTTGCATGAGGGAACAAACCTTAGTTTTAAACAAATTTTACAATTTAAGGCAGCTGAAAATTTGGTTAAATGGTACATTTTCTGACAGCACAAAGTACTGTCTACTGAGTTATGGATACCTTCGGGGAGTTTAACTCCACCAGCAGCGGCACCCGCTCAGGAGTAGTAAATATATAACACAAATACCAGTTGAATTTTGATGTGCCAGATGTGCACATTTCGGAAATTCATTCCTCATCAGTGACACTAAGACCGAAAAGTTTGATAATAAAAAACATAAGCCAAACAGTTGGAAATTAATGAATCTAAAGGTCCAAAATGATATTAATCCAAATCCAGCTAAGGAATGCTTTGCATGAGGGAACAAACCTTAGTTTTAAACAAATTTTACAATTTAAGGCAGCTGAAAATTTGGTTAAATGGTACATTTTCTGACAGCACAAAGTACTGCCTACTGAGTTATGGATACCCTCGGGGAGTTTAACTCCACCAGCAGCGGCACCCGCTCAGGAGTAGTAAATATATAACAGAAATACCAGTTGAATTTTGATGTGCCAGATGTGCACATTTCGGAAATTCATTCCTCATCAGTGACACTAAGACCGAAAAGTTTGATAATAAAAAACATAAGCCAAACAGTTGGAAATTAATGAATCTAAAGGTCCAAAATGATATTAATCTAAATCCAGCTAAGGAATGCTTTGCATGAGGGAACAAACCTTAGTTTTTAACAAATTTTACAATTTAAGGCAGCTGAAAATTTGGTTAAATGGTACATTTTCTGACAGCACAAAGTACTGCCTACTGAGTTATGGATACCTTCGGGGAGTTTAACTCCACCAGCAGCGGCACCCGCTCAGGAGTAGTAAATATATAACACAAATACCAGTTGAATTTTGATGTGCCAGATGTGCACATTTCGGAAATTCATTCCTCATCAGTGACACTAAGACCGAAAAGTTTGATAATCAAAAACATAAGCCAAACAGTTGGAAATTAATGAATCTAAAGGTCCAAAATGATATTAATCCAAATCCAGCTAAGGAATGCTTTGCATGAGGGAACAAACCTTAGTTTTAAACAAATTTTACAATTTAAGGCAGCTGAAAATTTGGTTAAATGGTACATTTTCTGACAGCACAAAGTACTGCCTACTGAGTTATGGATACCTTCGGGGAGTTTAACTCCACCAGCAGCGGCACCCGCTCAGGAGTAGTAAATATATAACACAAATACCAGTTGAATTTTGATGTGCCACATGTGCACGTTTCGGAAATTCATTCCTCATCAGTGACACTAAGACCGAAAAGTTTGATAATAAAAAACATAAGCCAAACAGCTGGAAATTAATGAATCTAAAGGTCTAAAATGATATTAATCCAAATCCAGCTAAGGAATGCTTTGAATGAGGGAACAAACCTTAGTTTTAAACAAATTTTACAATTTAAGGCAGCTGAAAATTTGGTTAAATGGTACATTTTCTGACAGCACAAAGTACTGCCTACTGAGTTATGGATACCTTCGGGGAGTTTAACTCCACCAGCAGCGGCACCCGCTCAGGAGTAGTAAATATATAACACAAATACCAGTTGAATTTTGATGTGCCACATGTGCACGTTTCGGAAATTCATTCCTCATCAGTGACACTAAGACCGAAAAGTTTGATAATAAAAAACATAAGCCAAACAGCTGGAAATTAATGAATCTAAAGGTCCAAAATGATATTAATCCAAATCCAGCTAAGGAATGCTTTGAATGAGGGAACAAACCTTAGTTTTAAACAAATTTTACAATTTAAGGCAGCTGAAAATTTGGTTAAATGGTACATTTTCTGACAGCACAAAGTACTGTCTACTGAGTTATGGATACCTTCGGGGAGTTTAACTCCACCAGCAGCGGCACCCGCTCAGGAGTAGTAAATATATAACACAAATACCAGTTGAATTTTGATGTGCCAGATGTGCACATTTCGGAAATTCATTCCTCATCAGTGACACTAAGACCGAAAAGTTTGATAATAAAAAACATAAGCCAAACAGTTGGAAATTAATGAATCTAAAGGTCCAAAATGATATTAATCCAAATCCAGCTAAGGAATGCTTTGCATGAGGGAACAAACCTTAGTTTTAAACAAATTTTACAATTTAAGGCAGCTGAAAATTTGGTTAAATGGTACATTTTCTGACAGCACAAAGTACTGCCTACTGAGTTATGGATACCCTCGGGGAGTTTAACTCCACCAGCAGCGGCACCCGCTCAGGAGTAGTAAATATATAACAGAAATACCAGTTGAATTTTGATGTGCCACATGTGCACATTTCGGAAATTAATTCCTCATCAGTGACACTAAGACCGAAAAGTTTGATAATAAAAAACATAAGCCAAACAGTTGGAAATTAATGAATCTAAAGGTCCAAAATGATATTAATCCAAATCCAGCTAAGGAATGCTTTGAATGAGGGAACAAACCTTAGTTTTAAACAAATTTTACAATTTAAGGCAGCTGAAAATTTGGTTAAATGGTACATTTTCTGACAGCACAAAGTACTGCCTACTGAGTTATGATACCTTCGGGGAGTTTAACTCCACCAGCAGCGGCACCCGCTCAGGAGTAGTAAATATATAACAGAAATACCAGTTGAATTTTGATGTGCCAGATGTGCATATTTCGGAAATTCATTCCTCATCAGTGACACTAAGACCGAAAAGTTTGATAATAAAAAACATAAGCCAAACAGTTTGAAATTAATGAATCTAAAGGTCCAAAATGATATTAATCCAAATCCAGCTAAGGAATGCTTTGAATGAGGGAACAAACCTTAGTTTTAAACAAATTTTACAATTTAAGCCAGCTGAAAATTTGGTTAAATGGTACATTTTCTGACAGCACAAAGTACTGCCTACTGAGTTATGGATACCCTCGGGGAGTTTAACTCCACCAGCAGCGGCACCCACTCAGGAGTAGTAAATATATAACAGAAATACCAGTTGAATTTTGATGTGCCACATGTGCACATTTCGGAAATTCATTCCTCATCAGTGACACTAAGACCGAAAAGTTTGATAATAAAAAACATAAGCCAAACAGTTGGAAATTAATGAATCTAAAGGTCCAAAATGATATTAATCCAAATCCAGCTAAGGAATGCTTTGCATGAGGGAACAAACCTTAGTTTTAAACAAATTTTACAATTTAAGGCAGCTGAAAATTTGGTTAAATGGTACATTTTCTGACAGCACAAAGTACTGCCTACTGAGTTATGGATACCTTCGGGGAGTTTAACTCCACCAGCAGCGGCACCCGCTCAGGAGTAGTAAATATAACAGAAATACCAGTTGAATTTTGATGTGCCAGATGTGCACATTTCGGAAATTCATTCCTCATCAGTGACACTTAGACCGAAAAGTTTGATAATAAAAAACATAAGCCAAACAGTTGGAAATAAATGAATCTAAAGGTCCAAAATGATATTAATCCAAATCCAGCTAAGGAATGCTTTGCATGAGGGAACAAACCTTAGTTTTAAACAAATTTTACAATTTAAGGCAGCTGAAAATTTGGTTAAATGGTACATTTTCTGACAGCACAAAGTACTGCCTACTGAGTTATGGATACCCTCGGGGAGTTTAACTCCACAAGCAGCGGCACCCGCTCAGGAGTAGTAAATATATAACACAAATACCAGTTGAATTTTGATGTGCCAAAATAATACATTAAATAAGTTTGAATTTTACCTAAAGGGAAGTGACATGACAGCGTGTGCCTTATTTATTTTCCATTGCGTTAAAGTAATTGTTCAATTTCTTGTTAATGTATTTTTTGTCTTGGTTCGATGCCAAGTTTTACAATTCCACGAAACCATTTGAATATGCAAATTTAAACCAATCATATATGGAGTTAATACTGTACACAACCAATTAAATTGTAGATAAGTAATTCCTTTTATTGGAGAAAAAGAAACTAGTGTGATTGGAATAACATTAAGTCTCTATACTGGTCTCTTACTTTGTTCAACACTGTTATTTTTTCAGTTGCATTCTTTGGAATAACGAGGTAAGAATAAATGCAATAATTATCCTTTGGATAAAACTTCATCAGTTAACTCATTATCTCAAAGTTAAATAATCTCGGTTTTTCTGAAAATTTCAGCTTAAAAACAAATACATTATTAATTTATTTCTTTTTCAAATCATAATGTCTTTTTAGTTCCAACTTAAATATTTCGAAATTTCGGAAAAACATTGGTGGATCGTTTAGGCCAGTCTATAAAATGTATACAAATAGCTTTTAACTCGATCAGAAATTTTTTGCATAAAGTACTTTATTTTAGTCTTTAACAATTTTTCAAAGTAGCATTTTTAAAGATAGTTATCAAAAGCTAGATTATGTAGGCCCGTTGACCTGTTCAAAGCTGCATTTACTTATTAACAAACTTTAGACTAAGCGTAAAGGAGAAAGAACTAGATGTTTTCGTAAAACTTCGTTTCAAAGTAATATCAATTATTGTTTTTCAGAATATGAAACCTAACCATGTCATAAGAATTAACCCTTTTTTAAAGAAAAAGCGAGAAAACAAATGTCATCAAAATGATGTTTGCAAATAAATATATTTAATTAAGTAAAATCTCTCTCTCTCTCTCTCTCTCTCTCTCTCTCTCTCTCTCGTGTTTTTTCTACGTGGTGGCATTTAAAATAAAGTGTAAAAGTACATAAACAATGAAATATTTAATTCATTAATACAAAAAAAAGAAAGATAATTTAAACAAAATTTCGTTATAATAAACCAGAAACATATCAGTCTAAATCACGATTCAAAAAATTAAGAAACAAGGCAATATGTCCCCCACCGATAGTTGTTTATTTTCAAGAAAGACTCTGAATATGTTAAGAGGAAAATGGAAGGAAAAAACAAAGCACTGGTCTGTTTCCCGATAATATCTACCTGCAGTTTGCAGATATGTTTTATACACTACTTAAGGAAAAAGCCCGGAATTAAAATTCGCACGGACGAAACGATATCCCGGTCAGTTTAAACAACAGACCCATAGACCTTTAAAACCTAAGAATATGTCCAAAACGGCTCAATTTTTTTTTAAATTTTTTATTAAGTTTGGAGCTATCACAATACGTACTCAGAATAATTCAGTTACAGTTTATCATAAGTAAGTAATGACTATAATGCAATTAATATTTTCCAAATTATTAACCATTTCAGTATAAATATGCAGGGTGACTTTGACCTTTGACTTTATAACTTTTAACTATATATCACAAACCGAATCACATCAGTACCTACAATATGCTACTAACATACCGGGAGTAAATGTGTTGTAAGTAATCAGCGGCCTAAGTCATGTCTCAAGGAGAGTGGAGTTGAGTTATGGTATTTTACACTCCAGTCCGGATTTTGTCACTTATTTCGAGGCGTCAGTTCTCGGATGATGGAGGAAACCGGAGTACCCAAAGAAAACTACCGACCTTCAGCAAGTGAACTGACAAACTTTCTCACACTATGATCTGTCCCGAGTGGGATTCGAACCCAGGCGGTGAAAGGCGCTGTGATCCGTAAGCGCGCGCTTTAGACAACTCGGCCACCGAGTCCCCCTTATGTTTCAAGGAGTTGTAGGATTGTTTGCCACTAACAGACACTAATCATCCATATTAAGTCGCTGTCATTAAAACATTTACAAACGTCCAAGGCATTTGTTATTCAACTAGTGGTTTTGACTATTTAAGCACTTTGACATAATGCATTTTTGTCAAATTGCAGAACTTATGGTGCATTTGATTAAGTAATGATGTTTTACTTCCCAATCACGAAATGTTTCACTCATGTCGGTCCGTTCCAGGATGGTGAAGGAAAACTACTTCCCGCAAGCTTACCGACAAAATTTCTTACACGAGGATCCGACCAAGGCTTTGAGAAACACTGATCCGTAAACGCAATCATTTGGCTACTTGGCTACTGAGGCCTCAAACTGCTTTACAATTGGATTGTTTAATATTCCTTGTTTGAAGGAGATCACACATACCCTCGGAGGCAATGGATCCCTACACCAGCGAAAAGATACATACATACATACATACATACATACATATGACGTTCTTACTAAAACAAATCGTTTTCATTTACAGATATGACATGTCATCTTATGTCGATCGTTAGTTATCATCTGAGGTATTTTAATGATTCTTCCCCAGGTATAAATAATAAATTTAATACAATATCTCTGATTATAGCGTAAAGTTTTTGAACTCTGAATGGTAAGAATATGTAGTAGTTATGTAAATGCATTCTTTTTGTAACTGTCCTAGATAGAAAAGTGATAGGATAGAGTTTGGTTCGGATATGGTGCAATCCGAAAGGTTTATCCAGAAATGGTATAAGATTAGAAAACCAACATCATGTATATTTTATGACTTCGATGCTCCTGACTTCTTTTGTCACGTATAGTTTTATTAAACAGGTATTGAACATAAATATTTTTGCAACTTGTGCTAGAAAGGTATCCTATTTTATCTGTTTATTATAATATTTATATGTTAAGGTAGTGCATATTTCTCTTATTGATTATTTCTCCTGTTGTTAAATATGACTGTTTGTGTGGTGGTTTTTTTCAAAATCCTAACTTTCATAGACAACACGGAATGGTCTCGCTGATAAAAGTTTTTGAAAAAAGGCCTCACTTCGAAGGACTGGTATGTTTGTTTTATTTTTATTCCTTGATGGAAGTTCGTGTGTATTGCTAAATTTGCAAGCTTTCAAAGTTTTCACTTTGTTTTTCAGATTGTGATTTGGAAAAGGACTCATATGTTTGTGTTTAATTATCATCTTTATTATTACTATTATTCTTTATTTTAAATCGATGGCAGGGCCTTGGTGGCCGAGTAGTCTAAAGCGCGCACTTACAGATCACAGTGCCTCTCACTACCTGGGTTCGGATACAACTCGGAACAGATCCTAGTGTAAGAAAGTTTGTCAGTTCGCTAGCCGTAGGTCGGTGGTTTTCTCCGGACACTCTAGTTGAGTGAATGACCGTAAATTGGAGTTTGAACTATTCTACCCAATAAATCATATGCACAAAACAATATTTTACAATAGTATGCAAATACATTTTCTGCAAAACGTTAACTTAAGATCCTTATATCTTGTTAAGCTTAAAATTGTTAGTTTAAACTATATCATTAATAATTAATTTTGTATCTATGGATACAGTATTTTCTCAATAAAAAAATCAAAAGATCAAAATTGAGACAAGGTACTCGGATTAGTCTATGATTTAATTTTCACAACACGTTCTAAAGACCTATAAACTCACGTTTATTTACTGATTTCTTTCGATATAATTAAACCTGTAGCTTAACAAAATGTTTTACAGATAAATCATTGATGCATAACGTTATACGTGCAAAATCATTGATGCATAACGTTATACGTGCATTTTAACCTCTGTCTAGTAAGTTATATAATGGACCAAGAACTTAAACTATTTTAAGTTATTGTTTTTTATTTACCTTACTACTGTTTTCAAAATGTTTTTAAACATTGGGTTAAAACAAGAAATCTACCTGTACAGTGTAATGTTAAACACTGAGTTTGATTTGATTTCCATGAGTTTTTTTTTCAAAAATATTCATTTGGCTTTAGTTAATTTATTTTACTACATTCATTTTTCCATTTAAATCAAAATGTTTAGATTATTGTTTATTATATATGCATCAGTTGAAACATTTGCATATAAATTTGTCATTTCAAATGAGTGATGGACTTATATTTGTTACTTTTTGCAGATTTGCATGGCTTTAGACACACTTGTTAAAGGAAATTAAAACACCACTCTGTTAGCTCCAGAATGCCCAAATATACATTAAATTAACATTTAGTTCTTCTTTATGTCCTTTAAAAATATTTTCACTTTGTTAACTGTTGTGAAATTTTGTATATTTACATGCCGCCAAATAAAAACAAAATATACTTTAATTATTTTTATATTAAAAAACAATTTACCTTAAGCCAAAATTTTACACTAAAAAAGAAGTTTCAGTTCTGTTATGGTTAAAGAAATCGCGAAAAAACACTAGCCTCTTGTAAAGCGAACTGACAATTTTTCTTACACTAAGATAATTATCACTGGGATTTAAACCTAGGTGGTGACAGGAGCTGTAATCCGTAAGCGCTCTCTTTAGGTAACGCGAAGATATTAAATCAAAAACAAACATACCAGTCCTTGTCAATATCACAATCCCAAAAACAAAGTAAAAACTGGCAAAATATGTTAAACACGTGAACTTCCGTTACAGAAGTGAGGCGGGTGCTCCGGAAGGGTAAGCACCTCCTGTCTAGCTAGCTACACCCTTCACACGCAAGTCATTTGTTAAGGATAAAGAAAAATTGCGAATGTATTGTATAAACAAAAAATCAATAAAATCAATTAAGACACATTTATTGTAGCATTCCAGGTTAGTTCCTGGTAATAACAACTCAGGCTAAGCTTATCAAGCCCCTACAAATGGTCGTCATCACAGTATTGTTACTAATTATTAAGACATAGTATGGTAATTGGTGATTATAAGGAGGCAATATTAACATTTAGCCTGAATATGAATAATATGGCATAGTTCCAATCTCTTTTCATTCTGTTTAATATTTTAAATACGTATAAACAACGGCTTTATTGATCAGTATATCTTAATGTTGACAGGCTCTGATGAGCATGTCGCATTTGCATAAATTTTCGGAAAATGTTCAATTTGAACAATTCCGAGAAACAAAATTAAAGTAGGTAATCTTCAAACAGAGAATTTACATAAAAATCTAAACTAGTAAATACAGTCATGATTTTTGTTGTTCATAATATGCATGAATTTATCATTCTTAAAATAAGGATTTTAACAAGAATATACAATTGTGTGTTTTAAAGTCAATGACCTGTGTATTGAAGTATGTTTTATTTTTCTGGCCTGTCAAAACACATTTAGCTTAAATAGTTAGCTTTTTTAAGAAATAATTTAATAGTTTAATTTTTTGGCCTTTCAACACGCATATTTTAAATAGTTGAAAATAAAGTTTTCAAAATGATGTGATAAAATACACCACAAATTTAAAATAAATGTTATTGGTTTGTTTGGGGTAAGACAGCCATTTGAAAGTATTTAGATTGACTATGAAATTATTTACAAAACAGTCAATTTGAATCGGTGTTACCATAACAAATTTAGCGTGTTCTAGAGTTTCTAATTATGGCTATTTATTTATCAATTAGTTTTTATTCTATACGCTTCAGAAACTGTCTTAATTTTTAAAAAGAGCTTGAAAAACATTCTTATAATTTTTGAATTGCAAGTTTTTCTATCGCTAACTCGTGTCGATGCAGTTATCCTCTAATAATACTGTGTACAATATAGCTCGAGGCAGCTATCCTCTTATAATTCGGTACGTTGTAGTCATAACTAAAGGTTTTATATAGCACAGATTCAAAAAGTTACTAAAATTACTTTTCCGAAATGTGCACATATGACACATCAAAGTTTAGCAGGTATTTGTTATATATTGACTACCTCTGAGCAAATAAAACTCCGCGAGGGTATTCATAACTCAGTAGACAGTATGTGCTGTCAGAAAATATATCATTTAGCAAACTTTTCCGCCTTAATTTTTGAAATTTATTTAAAACTTATGTCTGTTCCCTCATGCAAAGCATTCCTTAGCTGGATTTGGATTCATATTATTTGGAACTTAAGAATAAGTTTTTTCAACTGCTTGGTTCATTTTTTTTATATATATATATCAAACTTTTCGGCCCGTAGTGTCATTGATAAGAGCTGGATTTGGATTCATATTATTTCGAACTTAAGAATAAATATTTTTCAACTGTTTGGTTCATTTTTTTATATATCAAACTTTTCGGCCCGTATTGTCATAAATAAGAGTTGAATTTCCGAAATGTGCACATCTGGCACATCAAAATTTAGCAGGTATTTGTTATATATTTCACATTCTGCACATTTTTACGTGGTTTTCGCGAATCATTTAATAAGAAAATTTTATTAATAAATTTTATCAAAGTATTGTACTGTTAAATTTAAAATACCAAATAATAACAATAAATCTTTCTAGTAATTAAGTTACAATTTATATTTTTGTTGACAAAATATTTGTTTACAATATAATCCTTTGTTAAAAAACTAATAAAAGTGAAATTCACGCGAAATGTAAATAAAATAAAAACTTTTCAGTTAGTATTTATATTCTATAATGTTAATGGTGCACAAAATCATTAAATAGGATATTATAATAATCCGGATTCACACACTTTTAGCTTTTTCCTCGATGTTTATAGTAAAAAAATAGTTTTGTTTGCCTTTGGCCTGTGTCACATGTGCACATTTCTAAAATTCATTTCTCATTAGTGACACTAGGGCTGAAAAAGTGAATAAATAAAAATATAAAAATCCAAACATTTAAATTACTCAATTAGAAGTGACAAAAATATATCATTTCAAATCAAGAAACGGAATTTTTTCCATTAGGAAAAAAACCTTATAAAACTTACTAAGGTCTGTTCCCTGTTTTTTTTATTAATCAAACTTTTCGGACTCTAGTGTCACTGATGAGGAACGATTTTCCGAAATGTGCACATCTGGCACATCAAAATTTAGCTGGTATTTGTTTTATATATATATATATATATATATATATATATATATATATATATATATATATATATATATATATATATATATATCATATTGAAATTCTTTTGAAAAAATATCAATCTCTTGATTAAAAAATTCTGTCACATTACAAATAAAACCATTTTTATTGATTTATTAAAATACAATTTTTTCAGTGTTCTTCTAAAGTTTGGAGTCTATAAATTCAAGAATATTGTGGAAGCTTTTAAATAGGTTTATAAGTAACATTGCCTGAGTGTTAGATAATATACTTTTATAATTAAGTCATATGTTATATAATTGACGATAACTTGTCTGAACTCTGTATTTAAAAGAGGGGAGGAAAGATCAAATCATTGCATTAATCAAATAAATACATAAAAATACTGAAACAACGTTCATTTAAATAACATAATTTGAACATAAAATACTTTAGTCAAATCAAGATCTTATTTACAAAGTCTGTATTTAAAACATGTTGATGTTGTTTAGATATTACATACCTTCCCGTTGTCTTATTTCATAAAAGAAGGTTTTTAAGATCAGATTATTAAAACAACAAGATTCTATAAGTACCTGCACTGATTGGTTGTTACAATAGCGATATCTTTTGTCAGATTTAACTAGTCCACTCTTTACTACTTAAACGTCCCCGGATAAAAAAAATCCCTTTTTTCAAAATAGTAAAGAACAGTTCAAACAGTTTTTTTTAAACAAATATTTTAATTTTCAAGATAATAAATAACAATATTTTATTGATGTCATAAAAAATAGTTAAGTTTATTTCTCCGACATTAAATGTGTTTAACTGTGTAGTAATATCTGAAATATTGACCTATATTATATAATTACCTTGTTAGAACGTGTAGTAATTAGAAGGACTTTAACAGTGCAGTAACAAAAAATAAACAGGTAAGCTATGCTTAATCAATTTTAGACAGATTAAATTAAATTTCGTTTTGTAATTGTAGATTTCTTTTGACTATAATCAAAAATTATTTTTAACGTATGAATTTAATTTCAACTTTTAAACTTTTTTGATGTCGTGAATAATTTTGGCATTTGTTACTTAAAACGGAGATTTTCCTGAAGGTAGTAATGAGTGATGGTATACATTACGCAGGCAAATAATTATTTAATCGTCGATATTACACAATCTTTGTTTATAAATCATTTAAATATTAAATCTTATTTCTTTTTTAAATAAAATGAATTTAAAAAAATACAATTTTCCATGGTTATCACCTTCACGATTATGATTTGATACTTAGGAAATGTAGCTAGCTAGTCAGAAGGTGGTGATCTTGATGGAAATTTAGCCAGTTTTCAAAATTGTAACGTTGCGTTTGGGATTAGGATTACAACAAAGATAGTAATGTTTGTGTTAAATTTGAAATTTTAGGGTTAAAATACATTAACCGACAAATGTAAATACTTTCCATCCGGTCATGTTGGGTCTGCACCAAATCTCATCATTATTGTAAGTGGCGCGTTTGTAGTGTTTCTTTGAAATTCTTTTTCTTTAGAATTTGGTATTTTTCGGTAGTTAAATTTCTAGTGTGAAACTTTACCCTTAAATAAATATGTCACAACGCAGAGGTTGTCGTTTGGGAAGAAAATGATCTTGTTGTTTCTATTTCTAGTTCATACTACAAAAAGAAAGAAACACAAGTTTGTTTTTGATCATCATTTTTCACGTGATTCTTTAAAGATAAGTTCAGTGTTGTTATTTTTCAATTTTAATATTATTACTGTTTATCTCCGTACGATTCCTTACGATTAATACGTTGCGTGAACTGATCAATACCTTTATTTTCTTTTAAGTTAACCACATCAAGATGTTAATTGTCCAAATACAGATGTTTTGCACTAAAAAATATGGTCTTTTTTTAGCGATGCTTTTTTTGTATTTTGACTCGCTTTTACAACATTTCTGTCAAGCTCGTCCAACGAACGCATGACTTCGGAAAAATCTCAACTTTATAACGTCTAATCCAGAAAAGGGATGATGTTTTCTGACTTAAAGTGACAACATAACATAGGAACAAGAGGCATCGCTGTATCCTGCTGCTTATATCAACATAATGATACGGTTTTAGACGTACCACGGATCCCGAATTGACGCCCTGTTGTAATTATTTACCATTTTTTTTAATTGAAAACGCTATCGCGACTACATGTTTGATTAATTCAAGATAGGCTTTATGTAGCCCACATTACTATTATTACAATTATTGTTAAGAAAATTTCATGATTTGATTAATGCTGCAAAAACGATGGGCAATTGATAATTAAAATGAAAAAAAAATCAATTTTCTGAAACTAAATATAACTGTTTTTCATTAATTAACTTCAATAAAATAACCATTAATTTCATACATTTCAAAGTTTTTACTATGTTTTTAAATTTATTTAAAAAATTAGATGTAAATATGTCATACGCAAAAAGGACAGAATTATTCCGGAGTTCCATATGTTCTCCTACCAGAGTAAGAATTGAACAGTTTTTGCAATAGCCTATAATCTTGTATAAATGACTTTTGAGAATGACAATAAAAGACAAAACATGATAGAATCCTTTACAAACACTAAAAACTGTAAATATCGCGATAAGGAACAATAGCATTTGAATCGAAAATTACGTGCATTTTTCTCGGAATAAGTGTCAAACTATAAACAATTTCATTCTTTGTTGAAAATTATTACTATAGTAAAGTATGTTTTGATCCTTCAAATCATTTTTCTTTTTTTTTTTTTTAAATATTTCTGAAAAATTAGCATTGTTCTGTTTTCTATCTCGATTTTTGTAGAAAAGCATAAGGATTGAAATCGCTCTTAATTTGAGTCAACAACTGCACCAAACTAATTGCACTATTTTAGAAATAAGTCTAGTAGTATTCTAATAATGCCATGGGAGAATTTGTAGTATTTGCATTCTTTTAAAATTTTTATTTATTGTGTGTTTATTATTTAATAAAAAGAATAGTTTATTTAACCGTCTCCTTATTTAAAATTATAAAAGATCTCCACTAATTATAACCAGTGTAAAACTAACACCTTTTTTATAATTGTCTAACAAAAACTTCAAATAAAGGCAAATCTACTGCTTTCCATGTGCATATATTTCATCTTTACAGAAAATTATCTATTCAAGTAACTTCATTTTGAGTTATCATAAGTGTGTTTTTCTTTAACTAGTCAGTAAATGAATTCCTTGGTAATGTTCTTTTTAAATATCACTGTTAATTCATGTTTACAAGTATCAACGTGATCCGTAGCTCAATTCAATTATGCTAGCAACAGCAAACATCAATATGCGCAAAATAATTGAGATTGCTCAACATTAAAATGAATTATAACTCTCTCTCTCTCTCTCTCTCTCTCTCTCTCTCTCTCTCTCTCTCTCTCTCTCTCTCTCTCTCTCTCTCTCTCTCTATAATATATATATATATATCAGTATTAATCATAAAAATATCAAGATATAGAAATATATTGAAAATTTTCCACAACGTAAATTTTTTTTTTTTGAAACAGGACTGTTTTTCCTTAAAAAGAATATTTAGTATGACGTTATTCATTTTCTTAAAAATATACTTTGTATAATTAACGTGATAAAAAGAATTATAATCTTCTAATATTATTATGATCGTGGTTGAAAAAAACGTGGCTTCAAAACTTCTTATTCTTATTTGTTTTTAAAACAAAACAACGAGGCAATTGATATTTTATTACATTTTTATTAAACTTTTATCTTTTTGTCTCTTTTTTTGCTGATTTGACTGTTTTATCATTGACATCTTTTATTGAATATGCCAGAAGGTTTGTTGCCAAGTAAATGTTAACATATTAAAGTAGCCGTATAAGTTCTATTTTATTGTTCTAAATAGGATTCAACAAAAGTTTTATTGATCAGTATATCTTAAAGTTGATAGGCTCTGACGAGCATGTCGCATATGCATTAATTTTCGGAAAATGTTCAATTTAAATAATTCCGAGAAAAGAAATCAAAGTAGGTAATTTTTAAATAGAGAATTTACAAAAAAAAATGCAAACTATTAAATACAGACGAGGTTTGTTGTTGTTTTTTTTTTTTTTGTTTATAATATATATATTATTATTGAAGTATGTTTTATTTTTCTGGCGGTCAAAAAGAATTTCCGTAAATAGTTACGCTTTTTTAAAGAAAAAATTTGATAGTTTAAATTTATGGCCTTTGAACTCGCAATTATTTTAAATAGTTGAAAAAAAAATTTTCAAAATGATGAGAAATAATACCCCACAAATTTAAAATAAATGTTTTTAGTTTGCTTGTGGTAAGACAGCCATTATAAGAATAAACCTTTCTTTAACATTAGAAAGTATTTAGATTGACGATGAAATCATTTACAAAGCAGTCAATTTGAATCGGTTTTACCAATTATTTTCTAATTAAGGTTAAATCATTTAAACATTTAGAATGTGGGTTTGTACAAATACTTTACTGTAACAAATATATAAGGAAAACTATTATTTGTTTTATTTTATACGCTTGAGAAACTGTCTTAATTTTTAAAAAGAGCTTGAAAAACATTTTTATAATTTTTGAATTGCAAGTTTTTCTAAAGGTAACTCGTGTCGATGCAATTTTTCCTCTGATAAAACCGTACAGAAATCTTGCTCCTGTCGAGCAAGTTATCCTCTTATAATTTGGTACGTTGTAGACAAAACTAAAGGTTTTATATAGCACTGATTAAAAAAAATTTCTAAAATTACTTTTCCTCAATATGCACATATGGCACATCAAAATTTAGCAGGTATTTTTTATATATTGACTACCTCTGAGCGAGTAAACTCCCCGAGGGTATCCATAACTCAGTAGACGGTACTTTGTCCTGTCAGAAAATATACTATTTAGCAAAATTTTCAGCCGTCTTTATTTTTGAAATTTATTTAAAAGTAATGTCTGTTCCCTCATGCAGAGCAATCATTAGCTGGATATTGATTCATATAATTTTAAATCTTTAGATTAATAATTTTTCAACTCTTTGGCTTATGTTTTTTATCTATCAAACATATCGGACCCTAGTGTCACTGTCTAAGAATGATTTTTCGAAATGTTCACATATGGCATATCAAACTTTAGCAGGTATTTGTGATATATTTACTACCCCTTCGCGGATACCGCTGCTGGTGGAGTAAAACTCCCTAACAGTATCCATAACTCAGTAGGCAGTACTTCGTGCTGTGAGAAAATAAACCATATATAGCCGTCCTAATTTTTTAAATTTATTTTAAACTAAGGTCTGAAAGCATTCCTAAGCTGAACTTGGATTCATATAATTTTGGAACTCTAGATTTATTATTTTTCAACTGCTTGGCCTTTTTTTAATCTATCAAACTTTACGGCCCCTTGTGTTACTGATGAGGAATGATTTTCCGAAATGTTCACATATGGTACATCAAAATTTAGCAGGTATTTGTTATATATTTTACATTGACAAATTTTTACGTGGTTTTCACGAATCATTTATTGAACAAATCTTGTTCTTAAATTTCATCAAAGTATTGTACTGTGAAATTTAAAATACCAAATAATAACAATAAATCTTTCTAGTAATTAAGGTACAAATTATATTTTTTGTCAACAAAATATTTGTTTACATGAGAATCCTTTGTTAAAAAACTAATAAAAATAAAATTCAAACGAAATATCAATCAAATTTTTTTAAAAAAGTTTCAATTAATATTTAAATTCTATAATGTTAATAATGCACAAAATCGATAAAAAGGATAGTATAATAATCCGGATTCACACACTATTAGCTTTTTGCTTGATGTTTATAGTAAAAGTAGTCAGATGTCCACATTTCTGAAATTAATTTCTCATTAGTGACACAAAAGGCTTAAAAAGTGAATAAATAAACAATATATTGATCCAAACATAAAAAAATTGACCAATAAAAGTGACAAAATGATATGAATCAAAACCCATCTACGAAATGTTTTGCGCAAGGAAAAAACCTTATGGAATTTACTAAGGTCTGTTACCTCGTGCAAAGCATTTCCTAGCTGGATTTTGATTAATATAATTTTGGAACTTTTGATTAATTATTTTTTCACTGTTTGGCTTATGTTTTCTATAAATCAAACTTTTTAGCCCTTATTGTCACTGTTGAGGAATGATTTTCCGAAATGTGCACATATGGCACGTCAAAATTTAGCGGCCCCATTTAGCAAAATTTTCAGCCGCCTTAATTTTTTAAATCTATTTAAAACTAAGGTCTGTTCCCTCATCAAAGCATTCTTTTCTGGATTCGGTAACATATATTTTGGAACTTTAGATCAATTATTTTTCAACTTTTTTGGCTTATGTTTTTTATCTATCAAACTTTTCGGCCCTTAGTTTCACTGATGAGGAATGATTTTCCGAAATGTGCACATATGGCACATCAACATTTAGCAGGTATTTGTTATATATAATATTGAATTTCTTTCGAATCAAATTCAATCTCTTGATTAAAAACATTACAAATGAACCCATGGTATCAATTTATTAAAATACAATTTTGTCAGTGTTAGAGTCAATAAATTCATGAATATTGTGGTAGCTTTTAAATAGGTTTATAAGTAACATTGGCTGAGTGTTAGATAATATACCTTTGTTATTAAGTCATATGTTATATAATTGATGATACCTTGTCTGAACTCTGTATTTAAAAGAGCAGAGTAAAGGTCAGATCATTGCATTTATCAAATTATTACATAAAAATACTCAAACACCGTTCATTTTAATAAAATAATTTTGATATAAAATACTTTAGTCAAATCAAGGTCTTTTAAGTATGTATTTAAAACACGTTGGTGTTGTTAAGATATAACCTACATTCCCATTGTCTTACTGTATCAAAAAGGTTTTTAAGATCACATTAATAAAGATTCTATAAGTACCTGCACTGATTGGTTGTTACAAAAGCGATATATTTTGTCAGATTTAACTAGTCCACCCTTTACTACTTAAACGTCCTCGACAACATATCCTTTTTTCGAAATATTAAAGGACAGTTAAAACAGGGTTTTTTTTTACAAAAAGTTTTATTTCTTTAGATAATAAATAACAATATTTTATTGATGTCATGAAAAAAAAAATTATTTTATTTCTGAGACATTAAATATGTTTAACTGGGTAGTAATATCTGAAATGTGAACCTATATTAAATTATAACCTGGTTAGTACCTGTTGTAGTCAGAAGAACTTTAACAATGCTGTAATAAGAAATAAGCTATGTTTAATCAACTTTAGACAGATTAATTTTGATTTGTAATCCTATATTTCTCTGACAATTATCAGAAATGATTTTTAATGTATCATTTTTATTTAAACTTTTTAACTTTTTTGATAACTGCATTAAAACCATTTCGTGAATAATTTCGGCCTTTGATACTTAAAACGAAGATATGTAGGAATTGTAGTATTGAGTAATGGTATACATTACGCAGGCAAATAACTATTTAAACGTCTAAATTACACAGTCTTTGTTTATAAATCATTTCAACATTAATTCTCATTTCTTTTTTAAAAAATGAAAAACATTAACCGACAAATGTAATTACGTTCCATCCGGTCCTGTTCGGTCTGCACCAAATCTCAACATTATTATAAATGGCGCGTGTGAAGTGTTTTTATGAAATTCTTTTTCTTTAGAATTAGTTATATTAAGTAGTTTGTAGTTCATGCTACAAAAAAAAAGAAACACGAGTTTATTTTTGATCATCATTTTTCACGTGATTTTTTAAAGATTAGTTCAATGTTGTTATTTTTCATTTTATTATTATTACTGTTTATCTTCGTACGATTGCTGTTGCCTATTCACAGACGACGTTTGCGTGAAAAAAGTTGAATGAAAAGTACTCCGCGCCGCCTGCTGATCAAAAGCAGTAGCGTGAACTGGTCAATGTTTTGCACTAAAAATATGGTCTTGAGTTAAGCGACGCTATTTTTTAAAAATTATGATTCACTTGTACAACATTTCTGTCAAGCTCGTCCAACGAACGTATGACTTCGGAAATATCTGAATTGTATGACGTCTAATCCAGAAAAGGGATGATGTTTTCCGACTTCAAGTGACAACATAACATAGGAACAAGAGGCATCGCAGAATCCTGCTGCATACATCAAAATAAAGATACGGTTTTAGATATACCACGGATCCCGAATTTACGCCCTTTTGTAATTTTTTGCCGTTTTGTTTTAAATTGAAAACGCTATCGCGACTACATGTTTGATTAATACAAAATAGGCTTTATGAAGATCTCATTACTATAATGTACGGTCATTGTTGTTCGGGAAATCTCATAATTTGATTAATGCTACAAAAACGATGAACAATTAATAATCAAAATGAAAAAGTGAATTTTCTGAAACTAGATATAACTGTTTTTCATTGAATAAACTTCAATGAGATAACCAATAATTTCATACAAGAATTGGTTTCAAAGTTTTTTCTATGTTTTTAGATTAATTAAAAAAATTAGATGTAAGTAAGTCAGACGCAAAAAGGACTGCAATTATTCCGGAGTTCCATATGTTCTCCTACCAGAGTAAGAATTGAACAATTTTTGCGATTGCCTAAAATCTTGTATAAATGACTTTTGAGAATGACAATAAAAGAAACAAACATGATTGAATGCCTGAATAACACCTAAAACTGTAAATATCGCGATAAGGAATAATTGCATTTGAATCGAGAACCACATGCATTTTTGTCGGAATAAGTGTCAAACTGTAAGCAATTTCATTCGTTGTTTATAATTTTGATAGTCTTTATTATCCTCGTAAAGTATGCTTTTGATCGTTCAAATCATATTTCTTTTTTAAGCATTTCTGAAAAATTAGCATTGTCCTATTTTCTATCTTGTTCTTTTGCAGTGAAGCATAAGAATTGACATCGCTATTAATTTGAGTCAACAACTGCACAAAACTAAAAGCAGAATATTAAAAATAAGTCGATTGGTATTGTTATAACGCCATGAGAGAATTCGTAGTATTTTTATTTTAAAAATTTAGATCGAATACTAAACAAATTCTAATGACCTCAAAGGATTGAATTTTAGACTAATTCAAAATCAAAATCTAAAGGAGAAAACCTTCAAAATTATTTTAAAGCAAATTTTAAAGCTTTGAAAAATATCAAAATACAGATATAAAAAACAATATTATACTAAGTATTAAGAGTAAAGTTGAAAATTTGATAGTACTCATTGTTACACAGTATATATATAAAACAAAATTTCAAAATAAAACGCTCAATTTATTAGCATTACAAAATATATTGAAACAGAATTTAGATATACAATAGTATATTTTTATAAAAATTGTAAATATGTAGATTTCTATCAGATATGGCATCCATGCTTCAGTTCGTTTAAGTATAATTTATAAACAAAAATGGCACTCTTTTTCTTTCACATAATTCTGTTATTTATTATATCACTGGTTTTTAATATCTCACTTTTCTTTTTTTCCCTATTTTTTTCTATACTATTCTCTCTCTCTCTCTCTCTCTCTCTCTCTCTCTCTCTCTCTCTCTCTCTCTCTCTCTTTCACACACACACACACACACACACACACACACACACACACACATTAAAATATTCAAAAAAGTGCTAAAATTATTTTGATGAACAAGTTGAGAATATTGATCTTTTTAATTATTTTTTACAATATCTGTCTAAGAATATTTCCGGTAAATTGTGTATAATAAAATTTATATTAATTATGTATTTAAAAATATTACTTGCACTTTATAGTGTGAAGGCCTGTTACCTGTATTTCAATAAAAATAGTTTGTTTTAAATTTTGACAAATATCTGTTTTGTTCTAACGTTAGATCTTACATGATTGAGTCAGCAATAAGTGTGTGCGTCTGTGTGTGTGTGTGTGTGTGTGTGTGTGTTCATTATCTTTAAAGTGAATAGTTTATTGAACCGTCTCCTTATTTGAAATTGTCTCCACTAATTATAACCGGTGTAAAACTAACACTGTTTTTATTATTCTCTAACAAAAACTTTATATATATATATATATATATATATATATATATATATATATATATATATATAATATTTTCAGTATTAATCAGACAAATATCAAGATAAATCAATATATGGAAAATTTTACACAACGTAAACTTTAAATGTTTGAAACAGGACTGTTTCTCCTTACTACAAACCTTTTATAACGCTTTTTTAACGAAAAAAAAAATTAAGTGTTATGGTATTCATGTTCTTTTAAATATACTTTGTATAATTAGCGTGATAAAATGATTATAATCTTTTGATATTAATATGATCGTGGTTGATAAAAACTTATGTGGTTCATTAGCTTCATAACTTCTTATTCTTATTTGTTTTTAAAACAAAACAACGAGGCAATAGATATTTTATTATGTTTTTATTTAACATTTGACTTTTTGTCTCTTCTTTCTGATTTGACTGTTTTATCATCGACCTCTTTTATTGTATATGCTAAAAGGTTTGTTGCCAAGTAAATGTTTACATATTTAAGAAGCAGTATTAGCTCTATTTTATTATTCAGAATTCGTTTCAACAATATCTTTATTGATCAGTATCACTTAAAGTTGACAGGCTCTGATGAGCATGGTGCATATGCATAAATTTTCGGAAAATGTTCAATTTGAACAATTCCGAGAAACGAAATCAAAGTAGGTAATTTTTAAATAGAGAATTTGCAAAAAATGCAAACTAGCAATTACAGACATGATTTTGTAGGTGAATATATATATATATATATATATATATATATATATATATATATATATATATTATATATATTATATATATATATATATATATATATATATATATATATATATATATATATATATATATATATATATATATATCTATATATACGGCTCATGTGGATTCGTGAACTTCCACCCGCCGCGGTGTTTCTTAATCCGTAGCAGTATAATGCGGTGGATTGTCGGAGGAAATTTTAAGTCCACCGCGATGGAAGGTTTTGCCGGCGGACATCTAATAGTATTATTAGTCCACCGGATCGTCTACCGCGACCATCAGTTTTGACGATTAAATATGTGAAATCGGAATTCGCAAACCGTTATCGGATCTTAATTGGTAGTTGTTTCAAGATACACTAAGCAGAAAATACCGATGCTTGTTTTTTTACTTAGTTTTTTGTGCCGTTTGATATAGTATTATACATTAGAATAGATAGATAAATCATCAAATTAAAACAGCTTTGTTATTTTTATCTGTTAAAATAGAAATTCAAGGCTTCTTAAACTTCATGTCATTTCCGAGTCACGTAGTCAGGTAACAAGCTTAAACCGTAAACTTAGTCGAGTGATGAGACAGCAAAACGACTTCTTTTGAAAGAGAAAGAGGAACTAAACCGTTCTGGTAATTGACCTCTCTCTCCTCTCTCTCTCTCTCTCTCTCTCTCTCTCTCTCTCTCTCTCTCTCTCTCTCCTTCTCTAACACTAAAAAGCCATGTTTTGTCGTACGTGTATATTGTAAATAACTGGCGTTTTTTAAGATTTTTTTACCATTAAAACATTTCTTTGAAAAAAAAAAAAAATATATGAATTATATTCAAACTCTTCACTGAAAATAATAAAGATAAATTGGTAGAAACTGTTGTTTCAAACACGTGATGTCGTATCCGTTCTCGGCCATCTAAAAATAGGATGGTGTAAACAAAACACGTGAAAAACTCTCAAGGTGTGATGATAAGCATATTACAGGTAATCCTACTAATTAACGTTTCCGTTTCCGATCTCATCAGTGTTAATTAGTAAATTAATTTGTTGGTAACATTTGATATAATCACTGTTCACTGTACACTTTAAATCTTCCGAGTCCAAAATTAATGAAGAGAGGAAATGGTTTAACCGGGACGGGTTTTATTTCTTACTAAAAATAAATAAATAAATAAATAAATAAATAAATAAATAAATAAATAAATAAATAAATAAATCAATTATAATTAAAAAATGAAAGAAAGAAAAACGGCACAGATTATCGGGCCACGTGGAAATGATAACCATTTTAATTATAGCTGACCTAGCTGTCAAAACATTTGTAAAGGTTAACTGGTAAAAGTACGTGCAATGAAACTCGCGGTTGTATTTTGCTTGAAGTCAAAACTTATTGTAAAGTTATATATAACTTAAAGTAAGCAGTAAAGATGTTGTTTCACTTCAAATGTTTTTTTGGAATTAGTAAATCTACGATACAATTCTTCTTAAAGCCGGGATCTATGTATATTTATGGAACAGATTTTGATACACATTTGACTAACAATTTCAGGTAAGTTATATTTTTTAAAAATAATCTCGTGCCTTAACTATTTTTAAAAATTACATAGAAAACATCTTTTAAAATTCCGTGTTTTTTTACATTTTTTTTTAAATTGTCACAGAATTCTTTAATCTCCCGAGTCTGAAGCTTTAATTATGATATTATTACGGACAATGTCGATAAAACACTGAATCAATCACCCATGTAAACATTCGGGGTATAGTCAAGGTATTAATGTCCCTTAGTACACATACAGGATTAAGTGTATTTCGTTTTCAATAATCATCGCGGTGGAGATTTTTTTCTGCCGGTGGACGATTTAACTGTCCATCGCGGCAGAAATATTTCTAATCCCTTTTCTTTTCATTCGCAGTGGACAGCGGTTGGACACGGTGGATCGCGGTGGAAATTGAATCTCCTATGATCGGCAACCTAGTCCACCGCGGCGGGTAGAAATTCACGAGTCCACCTGAGCTATACTGTATATGGGCTATTGATAATACAAATGCAAAAAAATCAGTCTTATGAAACTAAATATAACTGTTTTTCATCAAATAAACTTCAATGAAATAACTATTAATTTCATACATTTATTGGTTTAAAGGTTTTTACTATGTTTTTAGATTAATTAAAAAAATAAGATGTAAATATGTCAGACGCAAAAAGGACTGCAATTTTTCTGAAGTTCCAAATGTTCTCCTTCCAGAGTAAGAATTGAACAATTTTTGCAATTGCCTATAATCTTGTATAAATGACTTTTGAGAATAGGAATAAAAGACAGAAACATGACAGAATCTTTTAATAACACTAAAAAAACTGTAAATATCGCGATAAGGAATAATTGCATTTGAATCGAGAACCCCATGCAATTTTGTCGGAATTAGTGTCAAACTATAAGCAATTTCATTCTTTGTTTATAATTTGACAGTCTTTATTACTCTAGTAAAGTATGTTTTTGTTCCTTCAAAAGAACGAGATAGAAAATAGGACAATGCTAATTTTTCGTTCTTTTGTAGTAAAGCATAAGGATTGACATTCCTATTAATTTGAGTCAACAATGGCACAAAACTAAACCCGGATATTAAAAATAAGTCGAGAAGTATTGTTATAATTTAGATCGAATTCTAAACAAATTCTAATGACCTAAAGATTGAATTCTAGACTATGTCAAAATCTAAAGGAGAAAACCATCAAAATTATTTAAAAGCAAATTTTAAAACTTTTAAAATATCAAAGTCTTATTTATTTTAACATTAGAATATTTACTGTTGGAATGTGAGAAAGTTACTGAACTGTTGAATTCCTTAAATCAGTGGATTGAAAGGAAATTGAATATTTAAATAGAGATATAAAAAAACAATATTATACTATTTATTAAAAGTAAAAATTGTAAAGTTGAAAATTGGATAGTAATCATTGTTAAACAGTATATATATATATATATATATAAAACAAAATGTCAAAACAAAACGTTCAATTTATTAGCACTACAAAATATTTTGAAAAAGAATTTAGATATACAAAGGTATATTTTTCTAAAAAATTGTAAATATGCAGAATTCTATGAGATATGGCATCCATGGTTCAATTTGTTTTAGTATAAACAAAAATGGATCGCTTTTTCTTTTACCTTGTTCTGTTATTTTTTGTATCACTGGTTTAAATTTATAACTTTTCCTTTTTTTCTCTTTTTTTCCATACAAATCTCTCTCTCTCTCGCTCTCTCTCTCTCTCTCTCTCTCTCTCTCTCTCTCTCTCTCTCTCTCTCACACACACACACACACACACACACACACACACACACACACACAGGCTATATCTATCAAATATTCAGAAAAGTGCTAAAATTATTTTTAATTAACAAGTTGAGAATATTAATCTTTTTTATATTTTTTTCAATATCTGTCTCAGTTTAATTCCGGTAAAATTATGTATAAGAAATATATCTTAATTTTGTATTTAAAAATATTACTTGCACTTCATAGTGTGTAGGCCAGTTACCTGTATTTCAATGAAAAAAAATATATTTTTTTAAAATTGTTTTTACAAATATCTGTTTTATTATAGCGTTAGATCTTACATAATTAAGTCAGAAATAAGTGAATATGTGTGTGTTCATTATTTAATAATGTGGATAGTTTATTCAACCGTCTCCTTATTTGAAATTATAAAAGATCACCACTAATTATAACCGGTGTAAAACAAACACTGTTTTATAATTGTCTAACAAAAACTTAATCTACACTTCAATTTAAGGCTAATATACCCTCTTATTACACACACACACACACACACACACACACACACACACACACACACACACACATTCTCTCTCTCTCTCTCTCTCTCTCTCTCTCTCTCTCTCTCTCTCTCTCTCTCTCAATATATTGAAAATTGCACACAAGGTAACTTTAAATGTTTGAAACAGGACTGTTTATCCTTACTACAAAACTTTTTTAACGCTTTTTTAACCAAAAAAAATTATGTATTATGGTATTCATGTTCTTTTAAATGTAATTTTTATAATTAGCGTGATAGAAATGATTATAATCTATTAATATTGATATGACTGTGGTTGATGAAAACGTATAAGGATCATTATCTTCAGATATTTTATTTTGTTTTTATTTTACATTTATCTTTTAGTCTCTTTTTTCTGATTTGACTGTTTCTTCATTGACCACTTTTATTGCATATGCTAAAAGGTTTGTTCCCAAGTAAATGTTTAAATATTAAAGAAGCTGTATAAGTTCTATTTCATTATTCTAAATACGTTTCAACAATATCTTTATTGATCAGTATATCTTAAAGTTGACAGGCTCTGATAAGCATGTCGCATATGCGTAATTTTTTGGAAAATGTTCAGTTTGAACAATTCCGAGAAACGAAATCAAAGTAGGTAATCTTTAAATAGAGAATTTGCATAAAAATGCAAACTAGTATATACAGACTTTATATTTGTATAAACAACCCTATATATATATATATACTATTTAATTTTTTCAGGCAATGTTATAGGTATGTTTGTTTTTAATATTACGGTTGACTTTTTAAAAAGTGCTATAAAAATGTAAATGTTAAATGCAAATAAAATTTTTCAAATGTTGATGTTTGTTGTGATTTTTTTTAGTTTTAATTTTTTATTGTGGGTTACAAAAAAAACGATTTTTTTTTCTAAAATCTTCCATTAAGGCGTTACTATAGAGCCTTTCAAATTTTTGTGTAAATTATTTAACTTCTCATAGTTCCACGTTCCTTTCATTCTCAAATTTGATTTTTTATGTGACTGGTGTAGCTAACTTAATAGAAGGTGCTTTCTCTATCGGAGCATTGGGTTTCACTTCTTTGATGGAAGTTCACATGTATAAGTGATTTGATCAGTTTTTTAAAGATTTTACATTCAAACATGCACTTGTACTTGTGTTTATTATTATTATTATTATTATTATTATTATTAAAACGAAAAAAACAGTAAGAACTTCATTCTGTCCAATCATCATTCACAAAATGTTTAACAATATTATATTTTTAAATGTAAAGCTATGATGGCTGCTGGATGTATTGTTAATGGAGGTAAGGATGTTAGAATGATGTCCCTTTTTTAAACCCTACAAATACTTTTTGCAAAGAGATTGAATCTTTGAAAAAGCAGTCATTCAATTTTTCATAAGAAAGGTTTATCACCTAAAGTTACCCATACTAATATGTTAGCAACACTAGAGAAAAATGCCCTTTCATTTGCAACAGAAAAAATGGTTCTGGACATGAACCATATTCTGGAAGTCCTACCAATGTTGCAACCCTAGAAATTGTTAATGAAGTCCATGATATTTTTATGGTATACAGAAGAGCTATAAAAGTATATAGGATATATACATTACTTCACTTAAAAGAGTACATTCTATTTTGACAAAGGATTCTCCAATGAGAAAGTTTTCAGCTCTTGGGTACCAAGACTTCTTACAGTTCATTAGAAGTGCACCTGGTAGATTTTGTCGCTTCATTATTTAATTGTGATCTTCCTATGCGTTCATGCCTCTTACTGATTAAATAACATAAAAAAGATTTTTACAATTTTTTTATAACTGAAACATAAGTAATTGACAACAAAAAAAATAGAAAAGAGTTGCGTACTCTTTTGCCTTAATTCCCGGATGGAAGCTCAAGTTTTTAACAAAACTGGCCAGTTTTCAAAAGTTTTACTTTTTTGAGGGGGGATTTGTGATTTGGACAGGAATGGTATGTTTGTGTTTTATTATGTGAACATAAATTAAGAATTCGTAAATAATATTAAGGAGTTAGAAAGAGAAAGCTATATTATCTTAAATATTTTAAATGGTTTACTGTGTATTTAATTTTGAAGTACTTACCAAATAGAATTTACTCACTATTTAGCTCCGACATTGAAAAAAAAAAAACATTGGACAAATAGAAATAGACAAAACAATATAAAGTAATGTGCCTTACCTACAATGTAAAATATAAATGAAAATATTACAAATATAAAATGATTTTTTTTTTTCTTTCATAGAAATGTGGACCTGTGATAGTTGTCAAAAACAGAATGAGGAGGATTCGAGATTTTGTAAAAAATGCAAATCACTAAGACACAAAGAAGAAAAAGACGAGTTTGAAGATGAAGCTGGTAAAAATATCTTATATAACCAAACTGAAAGAATTATTCAAAAAAGTAAATCAAAATATTAAAGTGCTTATTTAAGTGTCCAAAAAAATATTAAGAACAATCTGTTGCATTATCATACATGAAAAACAGTCTACATAAAACTTTTATGGCAAAAAGATAATTTTTGTTGCGTGTGTTATTGAAGGACACTATTAACTGAATTAGAAAACGTATTTTAAATTTTAGATTGAGACTGTTTATTGTCTTTAAAGAAATTTTATCGTGGTCGAAATTATACATTTTCATTTCAGAAACTGGAAATGTTCAGAAGCTACTAAAAAAATTTGACAGAAATGCAGGTAAACAAATAGAATCTCAACCACCTGTATCACAGAGAGAAAAGTCTAAATCTTCTTACGGAAAACATCCATTAGGTATTTATTTAAGAAATGGAATTTTACTTTTTTTTCTACCATGAGGTCATGGAGAGAACGAGAATGGCGCAAATTTAATGAAGTGCGAAGCACTTCTGTAAATTTGCGCCATTCTCGTTCTCTCCATGACCTCATGGTAGAAAAAAGTAAAATTACATTTCTTATATTTACAATCTTTCAAAAATATACGAAAAACACGAGTGTTTTTTCTGGATGGCACTTAAATTTACTTGTTTACCAACTCTCCGTGGCTGGATGCACATCATTTGATACAACATCAATTGGATCTGACAGAACCGTAACTCCGCCCACTCTGATGTAACTTGACGTGATTGACGTGAGCTCCGCCCGAACCCGTCTCCAGGTGACAGAAAAAATAAACATAATCCCTTAGCTTATCGTAAATATTTTATTTCACTTAAAAGATAATCAATGGTAAGAGTCACATTTTCATATTCAAATGAAACGAACAACTATTAAATGTTGAATTTGTAAGCATTGATGGCTGAATGGAAGACAACGAAAAACCCAACTGCGGATTTATAATTTGTGAGCTTTGGCCAGACTGCGTCACAGTGTAGTCTGGGTAATGTGTATTGGGAGTTATGTATTTATACGCCAGTCAAAATTGGGTAGCGTGTGCGACTCTCTCCATGAAGTTATGGAGATAGTCAGGAAGACCTGTTTCATATAATGAAAAGTATTGCGATTGTAAATATTATTTGATATTGTAAGAGTTTAGTTCCTATTTGATGTACGTGTGTGACATGTTTAAAAATTATTTAAAAACCACAGTTTATTTGAAAGTTATCTGGTTGGTAAAAAGTAAAATTAAAAAAAAAAAAATTAAAAATAGAATAAATCAATAAATAAATAATCATTGGCATTTGACATCTTTTAATGTCGTAGAACTTATCCGATTGTTTGCAAGTGTTATATAAAGCACTAGCCAATGAACTACCTCCCATATCGCAAAGTTTAATACTTATTCTATAATTATAATATAATTTAATTTAATAATAATAATATATAATTACCCCTATAATGTTTTTGTTCTTTTTTGTGTTCCTTTTTTAACCGATGAGTGATTAAAATTAGAAATTTGTTATCAAACAATGCTAATTTTTACCTTATATTTTAATTCGAATTCGTTTTTAAGACTTTTATTATTTTCAAGAGTCCTTTTAAAATCCTCAAACATACTTCTGTAGGTACTCTATCAAATAAATTATTCATCAGGTTAAAAACAATTAGAAATTTGCTGATTGTAGCCAAATTTTGTTATACTTTCTGTCTATAGGCATGCATAAGCGTTGTAAATTCAGAATAAATAAAGCTTAAATATATATATATATATATATATATATATATATATATATATATATATATATATATATATATATGATAAATATCTGTTAAATTTTATAAAAGAATAAATACTTTTACATTAAAATAATTATAAAAGCACAACTACAATTAATCAGGGAATAGTTGTCTCTTGTTTATCAATGGTCAGGTTAAAAAGTCATGTTATTTTTTGCAATATCTATTATGTCTAATGCTAGTTAATTACTCGTCAGGTTAAGAACCATGTAAATTTTGCTCACGAAGCAATAAATATGACACATACAGGCAAGCATATATTTGTCTGTAGTAAATGGTAAAAACTCTAACAATGGCATTGCATTTTCATATACGTATATTGTTGTCTTGGTACAGTTTTTATATATCGATATCATATTTAACCATTTAAAACAACATCCACAAATAACAACGAAAACATTATAATTACTATTTTGCAATAATTATTATATCTAATACCAGTAAATTATTCATCAAGATAAGACAATTTTAATTTGCTCATGAAGCCATACAATGTGACTTATTTTGCCTACAGGCATTGGGTTGTAAATTCATTGTAGTTTACTGTTGTAAAAAGGTATATTTTAACTAACAATGCCTTTAAATTTATATACTTATTGTGACTTAATCTAGATATATTTTTTCAATAAGGCGCCAAATGAAAATCTTTTAACAAGCAAATAATAATAATGTAAATGACCCCTAGGGTATCCTTAACTCAGTAGCGGTACTTTGTGCTGACAGACAATGCACAATGTAGCAAAATTTATCAGCCGTCTTAATTCTCAAAATCTTTTAAAAGAAATGTTTGTCCCTCATGCAAATCATTCCTTAGCTGGATATCACAGGAGCCAGCTTATAGGTGGATTAAAGATGGCTTATAGCTGGCTTATAAGAATCTATAAGCCATCTATAAGCTGTTTATAGATGGCCTATAAGCCATCTATAAGCCAGGCTCATGGATGGCTTATTAGCATTCAAAATATAAGCCATCTATAAGCCTTCTATAAGTATTCCTAAATTTAAAAGGTGAAGTGGTTTACAACACATCCTATAAGCCATCTATAAGCCTTTAAAACCTAACGATTTTTTAAAATCATACAATTGCATCATTTGATAAAAATGATTCAAGATCTAATACACTGTAATTATACATTAAATGTACCAAGTACATTTAAAAAAAATTTTCGCTTTCAGTGAAATTTGTATGAAAATAATTGTTTTAGTAGTATTAAATAACATAACTATCAGTCTAACAGCCACTTCATATCTGGCTTATATCATTATTGCTTACAACTAAACACTAAAGACGGAGCATATTTTGATGTATACTCACATAGAGTATGGATCGTTACTGTAAATGTTGTCTGTAAATGGTTTATATGACAGAGTGGGGTGGAAAGAGTTAAAGTGTTTTTGCCCCAACCAAGATTTCCTTGAGAAAACCACCGACCTTCGGCAAGTGAACTGACCAACTTTCTCCCACTAGAATTTGTCCAAAGTGGGATTTTAACCCAGGCGGTTAGCGATACTGTGATTCGTAAAAACTTTCTTTTGACCACTCTTATTTATATGATGCGAAATACAGATAAACAAAAACCAAACATGCAAGCATAAAAATGATACTTTAGGAAGATATGTAAAAGAAAAACTTGTCTTAATCGATTTTACAAAAGTCGAAATGTAAAATAAAATCGACGCCAGATCGCTCAGACGAGACTATAATGTAATATTTGCACGGTTATTTCTGAAGTTGTTAACTGTTCATACATAATTGCTTTCCATTCTTCTTTTTCTGCAAATTTTACTCATCTGTTGACACAATGTCTACATTTCTTATGATCTTCACTTCTTTCTGTTTCACCCAGTTTGTTTCACTTCTTTTTTATCCTTTATAAATCACCATTTCCTTTTAGTCTAAAAACAGTGAAAAAAATGAATATTTACTAAGACTAAAGTTTTTCATTTAGTTGATTTAAACTTCACAGAAGCAAATATTGAATCACAAACAAGAGTTAGTGAGTGGATTGTGTTTGATATCCATGTCAAAATTTTTACACATATTACAAGGTGGTTAGTTCTTGGTGGAGAAAACAAGAGTAACCACAGAAAATCACTGACCTGCAAACATACATACTTTCTTAAATTATTTTTTTTCGATTCTGGCTAACTATTTGTATTGTCATAAGATAGTTCAAAATTAATGACAAAAATTCATTCCTGTTCCCAAGTACCTGTGATTTATTTTAATAGTATTACACTCAATAACGTGTGTCACAGTTGCAAATTGGGATACTGTCCCAATCAAATGATATCTTCCCAACATGTGTTGTTGTTAATCTCATAAATAAAGATATCAGGACTGTTAATACAAGGGACTGTCTCCGGTTAACTTGTGTTATATAGTTTAGAGACAGCGGCGGCAGTTGCGATATGAACCATTTTGTGGATCAATGCATGAAGGTGTGAGGGATATTTGTTTATGATTTTCATTGCCCACTAATGAATAAAAAAACGACTGAACCAACGTGGGTAAAAAATTAAAAAAGTTGCACACCTTGTGTGTGTGTGTGTGTGTGTGTGTGTGTGTGTGTGTGTGTGTGTGTGAATTAGGTTTCGAGATCCAATTCGCACTAAAACCAATGCTACCTTTTGATACTTACTGTTCATCTAAGACCTCAACGAATAAATCAGTTGCTCAGAAAATGGAAGAAAATAAGTTTTGCTTTGAGAAAAATTAGGTTGAAATGGTAATAATGGGCAAATTAAGTTCGTGTTTTATTCTATTGATTTATTTTATCAATTTAATTGATTTAATGGATGGATAAATAAATAAATAAACAAAATATAATTTTATTAGTTTAATGGATAAATAAATAAATAAATAAATAAATAAATAAATAAATAAATAAATAAATAAATAAATAAAATGGAAATCAAATTTAAAAAACTGTGTAACTAATTTTATGACTATAGAACATTTTCTTTTTTTTTGTATTATCTTTACAACATTCAAAAATATGCCTCACGTGGCAATAATAATAATAATAATAATAATAATAATAATAATAATAATAATAATAATATTAATAATTTTTGACATTTAATAGTGCTTATTGTAATGTAATTCTCGTGTCATTCAGTTTTTTTAATTGTTATTTAAATTAAAATTATAACATTACATTCAATTTTTCAATATTCTGATGTAAAAATATTTCAATATTTTCTTAATTTATGGTTTCGGTTGATGTCACGGGTGAAATTAACGACTTAAGACACATTAGATACACTAACTCCTTAGATACCATACATCCAAATAATAAATACTGGTAAGGTTTTATATGGTTTTATGACTCAGGGATTTCGCCAAAGTTTTTATGACTTAAATAAATTATAATGTACTTGGAAAACGTATGAAAGGTTAAATAAAAAATGAATAGAATATTAAAAATTACACAGGTATTTTTGTAAAATATATATCAATATAAATTGAACTTGTATAATTGGCTATCCATGCCAATTTCAGACAATTACAAGCAAATCATGTATGTAGAAAATGTAGTTTTATTAGAATTTTGTGTGTAAATAAATAAATAAATGATTCATTGTAATAAAACTATCATGCTTTTTCGGTCGCATGGTTTTTTCATTCCGTTAAAACAACATTTTCTGATTTTTCATGAAACAATTTTTTTAAATTAAATTTCAAATAGAAAAAGATTGAGAATTCTTCTCGATTAGAACTTTTTAATATGTAAAATCTTTGCAACCACTGGTCAAAAGATATTTCTTATGAGGAATTTTTATCTGTTTAACATTTTCTTTACACTGAATTTTCAAAATAATCGAACATACGGGAAGTTAAAAGATTATCAATAATCTAAGTCGGCGAACATCCTGATTATTAGACACATTATTCCAGCACCTGCAGTCATCAGGATCTTACCTTGCAATTTGATAAACTGACATTGACAAGTATCAAAACAGTGATAAATTTGTCAAAGTTATGTGTAATTTTACAATTTATTTTGGGATGCTGACAAAATATGTTGGAAGAACTGGTGTACAATATAAAAATATTACATTAAAACCATATTGATTTGAAATGATTAACCGTAGAACCGACTTGCTGACGGAATAAAATTACTTTTGCTTAAATTTAAATTGATTTAAATCTAGGAAATTTTCTTATTAAACAATATTGTTATTAAATCATTTAAAGTCTTTTATAAACTTAAATTCCCTTACATTTCTAGTGCTATTTATATGGAAAAAAGCTCAACAAATTGTACACTGACAGACAGACATGTCTTTTGTTATACGAATATTTTTTTTCAAGCATTTCAGTCAAATAATCAAATATTTAGATATGACTTCAATGTTTATTAAAACTAAAATTACACTTCATTCAATAAATGATAGTACATTCGTACTATTCACTTTGCTATAAAGCAGTTTGTATTCACTGCATCTAAAGAGGCTAACAACTCACTTACCTGAAATGTCAGGATGTCCGGACTGATCAGTATTAAGCTATATAGATGTCTGTAATAAAAGAGATTTTATCAAAAAAATAAACAAATCTTAATCAAATATATTGACATAGGACAGGGTACACTTCACAGTTGGTAGATCAAAGGCTCATACCGATTACTTACAGATAGCAAAAAGATGAATTGTCATTGACGTATAAATGCAATAAATTTTCTAGAAACACTATGAAACGTGTGAATTAAGAAGTATATACAAAACATCATTTTTCAAAACTTTTTTTATTACTTTAAGATGGCGTATGAATAGCGTATGGCTAGAAAATCATTAAAAATTTTACGAAATGCATAAAGATGAAAATGCACTGAAAATAAGTTATTAATATAAATCAAATATGTATTAAATAGAAACTACATGTTTTTCGTCCTTTTTTTTGATAGTAACAATATAAGTTTTCTCGCTCATTAAGATTACCCTCTCTATAAAGTCCTCCTGTCTATTAAGTCCATTTTAAAACTGCATTTTTTTTAAATTTATATACCTGCCCATAAGCCATCTATAAGCATGGCTTATAGGGGGCTGATATTTTGAATGCCAATAAGCTATGATTATAGGTGGCTTATAGGTGACTTATAGACTGAAGTGCTATAAGCTACCTATAATCAACCTATAAGCTCCTATAAACCAATCTATAAGCTCCTATAAGCATGGCTTATGGTGGTTTAAAGATGACATTTCGTCCTGTGTATGGATTCAAATAATTTTGGAACTTTGGATGCAAAAATTTTTCCAATGCTTGGCTTATCTTTTTTTCTTTCAACAATTCGGTCCCTAGAGTCATTTATAAAGAATGAAATCCAAATTGTTTGAAATGTGCCAATATTGCATATCAAAATTTAACATGTGCTAATAAAACAATAAATTGTTTTACATTGAAATGATTATCAAACACAACTGCAATAATTTAGAAAACGTTTGATTCTTGATGAAATCGCGACGGTCGGGTTAAAAAGTCATCTTATTTTCATATTATAATTTTAGAATCGAGTATTAAGCAACAAATATCAGACCTGACAGTAACGTCACAAGAAGAAAGACATAAAGATTTATTTGATTTTCCATCTAATCAGCAGAAGGATCAAGGTAAGCTTTTTAAAGCACAAACATTAGATGTTAGTACATATTTTATCTTTGCTTCATCGCACGCCAGGTGTCTTAACATGAATTTGTCTTGTTCAGTTTCTTTCACATACTTATAGTGTTTTCTTGATTGCGTGGCATTTACTTTGATATGTTTAACACTGGTATTTTTTTTATCTTTTTGAGATATTATTTTCTACAGACAAATACATTTATTAAATCCTAACTGTTTCATACTTGATATATGTATTGGTATCACATTTTAACATTATTAAAAACTCCCATAGATTACAAAGAAAACATTCTGCCGTCAGAAAATGTACCATGTAGCGAATTTGTCTTCTTAATCTTTTTGAAAATCTTTAAAAACTAAGGTTTGTTCCCTTATGCAAATCAATCTTTGCTGGATTTGGATTAATATAATTGGAAATTTGAATTCATTGATTTTCGGCCCCTAGTGTCACTGGTGAAAATGAAGTCTAAAAATGTGAACATATAGAACATGAAAAATTAGACAGGTATTTTTAAGAAGTATATAGCAGTTTGCTGTAGGTATAGAGTGAGTAAAAGGTTTGGATTAATACTAAATTGTTCTCTGTAAATTTTGATATTTTTTGGTTCTATGGAGATTATCCTTTTAATAATTTTATAACAATTAAGCATAACAAAAAAGATGTAAAATCTGTCTAACTCACCTTCCTCTATTTCAAATTTATGTTATTTAATTTTGTTTTAAAAACAATACGTTAACATTTAATTTGGGCTATTTTATATATCAAAATACGTCCATAACACCATGCTTGCTTTTATGTGTTACTAATTACGATTTTGTTTTTTTCCTAATTTTTTTCCCTTCATGAATTAACGCTGAACTTATCTGATTCAATGACATAAAACTTACGTGTATGAATTAATGAACAATCTGCTGTTAAAATTATCAGTTGAGAAAATATTTTATACGATTCTTTTTTTTTAAGATTGTTAATATAAGGCTTTGTAATATCTGGACAGTAAGAAAACTTGTAAAACCAATATGAAAAAGGTTTACCAGAACATTTGAAAATTACTGAATCCAAAGATTAAAAATAGTATGAATCCAAACCCAGCTATTGATTGTTTTGTATGGTGAACAATTCTTTATTTTCAATAATTTCGAAAAAAACAGAAAAATTTGATAAATTTAGGAAATCAAAATGTGCATTAATCTAAAACTTTGCATCAATATAAACTGTGAACTCTGTAGGTTTAAATAATTTGCTGTTCAAAACGGGAAATGTTTTCTTATCTATTGCAACTGTGTTTCAATTATAATTTTATATTTTCTCCCAAAAACATCATACGATCTCGTTTAAGGTTTTAGGGTATGTTTCTATACCGTGGGAATTGTGTTATCCGAGATTTAAATCCCCAAGTATTCAAAGACAGGGGGTGGAGTATTTAAGACAAAAATTACATTCTTTTCATAAATACTTTACTCTGTACTATAATACTACATATTTTTATAATCAGCATCACAAGTCGCATCATTATATTAAAACCTTTTTCTTTCGTTAGCCCCGAGGGGTGATGCCAGGTTGGGCTGTAGCATAACTTAGCCCCACCCCTAAACTATATTTTCAGGTTTCTTATGATAAATTGAAAGATTGTTACTAAAGAAAGACACCTAAGGTCATACCTCCCTGTGGTTGGGACTGGATGGTTCTTTTGACATGTGTATCTTTTAACTGGTTTAGATCCTCACCCCTGAACTTTGTATTTTCTGGTTCCTTATAAAAATTGAACCAATAAATTAATTAATAATTAAGGACACCTAAGGCCATTCCTTAGTGTGGGTTACGGCTGGGTGGTGCTAGGTACATGTATTACTTTCAAATTGAAAACTTTCAACTAAATTTCCAATGAGTGGCTTATCTTTTTTTCTATCAACATTTCGGCCCCTAGACTCATTAATGAAGTATGAAATCCAAATGTATTGAAATGTGCCCATATTGCATATCAAAAATATAACATGTGCTTATAAAACAATAAATTGTTTCACATTGAAATGAGTATCAAACACAACTGCAATAATTTAGAAAACGTTTGGTTCTTGATGAAATCGCGACGGTCAGGTTAAAAAGTCATCTTATTTTCATATTATAATTTTAGAATCGAGTATTAAGCAACAAATATCAGACCTGACAGTAACGTCACAAGAAGAAAGACATAAAGATTTATTTGATTTTCCATCTAATCAGCAGAAGGATCAAGGTAAGCTTTTTAAAGCACAAACATTAGATGTTAGTACATATTTTATCTTTGCTTCATCGCACGCCAGGTGTCTTAACATGAATTTGTCTTGTTCAGTTTCTTTCACATACTTATAGTGTTTTCTTGGTTACGTGGCATTTATTTTGATGTGTTTATCACTGGTATTTTTTATCTTTTTGAGATATTGTTTTCTACAGACAAATACATTTATTAAATCCTAACTGTTTCATACTTGATATATGTATTGGTATCACATTTTAACATTATTAAAAACTCCCATAGATTACAAAGAAAACATTCTGCCGTCAGAAAATGTACCATGTAGCGAATTTGTCTTCTTAATCTTTTTGAAAATCTTTTAAAAGTTAGGTTTGTTCCCTCATGCAAATCTATTCTAAGTTGGATTAGGATTAATATAATTGGAAATTTGAATTCATTGATTTTCGGCCCCTAGTGTCACTGATGAAAATGAAGTCTAAAAATGTGAACATATAGAACATGAAAAATTAGACAGGTATTTTTAATTTATACTATTTTATATCAAAATACGTTCATAACACCATGCTTGCTGTTATGTGTTACTAATTATGATTTCGTTTTTTCCTAATTTTTTTCCCTTCATGATTTAACGTTGCACTTATCTGATTCAATGACATAAAACTTACGTGTATGAATTAATGAACCATCTGCTGTTAAAATTATGAGTTGAGAAAATATTTTATACGATTCTTTTTTTTAAAGATTGTTAATATAAGGCTTTGTAATATCTGGACTATATGAAAACTTGTAACACCAATATGAAAAAGCTTTAGAAGAATTTTACTTAATAATTACAAATATTTACAAAGTAAGTAAAGTAAACTTTACGGAACCTTTTTAATAAAACTTCGAATCCATAATTATGTATAATAAAATTTAAACAATCGGATGGATAAGAAGTTGCTTTACGTTGATACCCAAGTCTCTAAATATTTAACCATTATACCTGTTTGAATTGGATGTGCCATATGTGTTTAATTAAATTTTATTCTCCATCAGTAACAAAAGGGGCCGAAAAAGTTCATAAACAGCAAAGATAATTAAAATAACTGAATCCAAAGATTAAAAATAGTATGAATCCAAACCCAGCTAAGGATTGTTTTGTATGGGGGCAAACCTTACTTTTCAATAATTTCGAAAATTCAGAAAGTTTTAATAAATTTAAGAAATCAAATTGTGCATTAATCTAAAACTTTATATCAATATAAACAGTGAACTCTGTAAGTTTAGATAATTGGCTGTTCTAAACAAAAAAAAATGTTTTTTTTTTAATTTATTGCAACTGTGTTTCAATAATAATTTTATATTTTCTCCTAGAAACATAATTAGATCTCGTTTAAGGTTTTAGGGTATGTTTCTATACCGTGGGAATTGTGTTATCCGGGATTTAAATCCCCAAGTGTTCAATATGGAAGAGACCGGAGGGTGGAGTATTAAACACAAAAATTACAATTTTTTTCATATATACTTTACATATTTTTATAATTAGCATCACAAGTCGCATCAATCCATTAAAACGTTTTTTCTTTGGTTAGCGCCGAGGGGTGGTGCCAGGTGGGGCTTTAGCATAACTTAGCCCCACCCTTAAACTATATATTTTCAGGTTCCTTATGATAAATGAAAAGATTGGTACTAAAGAAAGACACCTAAGGTCATACCTCTCTGTAGGTGGGGCTGGGTGGTGCTTTGTACCTGTGTAACTTTTAACTGGTTGAGATCCCCACCCCTGAACTATGTATTTTCTGGTTCCTTATAAAAAATTGAATAAATAAATTAATTAATAATTTAGGAAACTTAAGGCCATTCCTTACTGTGGGTTACGGCAGGGTTGTGCTAGGTACATGTATTTCTTTAAAATTGAGAATCCTTATACTTATTTGTATATCGTTTGGTTAATTATAAAAATTTCAATAGCTTAATTAAATAAAAACTTCTGAAAATCATTTCCAACAGATCGAGAGAGAGGGATATTTGTTGGAACAAACTTCTCCAACCCTCAGTCAAGAATCACTATCCTTAAATATAATTCATTTCATCCCTTAAGGCAAGCTTTTAGTATTATAGCCCTATTGAAAATTGTTACAAGAATTTGAATGGCATAATTACATATCTTTACAAGTAAAATTGTTTCAATCCCCTATATTGTGTAGCTTCTGGCCACGGTCATTACACGTCAATTAAATGGTTGGTTACACCCTTCACACTTCATGGTCAACTTGCTATTTATCTTAGTTGAATACTTGACCGATCAAAATAATTCAGCTAGTTGTAACTTCCAAATTTGTTTATAAATTTGTTCCCTCATGCAAAACATTCCTTAACTGGGCTTGGATTTATACAAGTTAGGAATTTAAGATTAAAAAAAACATGATTAGGAGTGTTATGAATCAAAATTAGTGTTTAAAGAATTGCTGTCATTCAAAAAAAGTTCATTTAGCTCACGATAAAAATGCATCATGGTTTCCAGCTATAATTAAATATGATATAAAAATAACACTCAATTAGCAGTTTTTTAATCGTTTGAATTACTTGAATGATACAATGAACTTTCAGAGAGATAATTAAGAACTGGAAAATTTAAGTAATATGTTTTATACCTTAGTCACAATTGTTCAACTTGTGTTGATGCAATCAGTTCTGGCATGCTGGAGAAACCTTGGTTTCCCAGATAAAACCGATGGCTTTTGTAAAGCAAACTTACAAACTATGCTACACAAATGGTCTTCCTAAAAGGGTTTGTAATCGAGAGTAGAAGGAACTGTGATAAATTAGTGTACACATGCACTTTAGACCACCCAATATTCAAATATAGAGGTTAAATCCATAATTTGTGAAACAGTTTTTGCATTGGCCAAATTTTTAAAAACCGCATTTCTTTAAACCTGATTTATTCACAAGAAAATGCGACTCAGGGGTTGATGTGCTTGTCTGTAGGATACTGATCCAATGAGTAAGCAGCTTTACAGAAAGTCAGCCTGTGTGAAAATAGTACAAGACAGATCAAATTACAAGCTCATACGCACGAAAACCCAACATAAAATGTCCTAAGAATATTCCCTGGGAAGTAATAAAACTCAGATAGATGAAAACTTACTGATGTGACATTACACATTTTATACCAACCAATGGTGCAATCTAAAATTGGGGGGGGGGGGGGGGGGCTCGATAATCAAAATGTTTGGTTGATAGAAGACTTCAGTCATTGTGTTTGCCACAATTATAATTCTAGTTGAAATTGATGTTGTTATTAGCACCTTAGGACGACATTAAAAATTTCCGTAATTGGAACATGGTAATTTCTCACCAATTTTCTTTTGACATTTACTAAGAGATAATTTCACAGTATCAATTATAATTAACAAATTATGAATACTTCATTCGTTATTAGTATCAAAAGAACCTGTATTATCTGTGAATTCTATCACAAAAAGAGAAAACATACAATTATTTGATTATTTAAACTGTAATTAAGATTAAATAAATGTTTTATTGTCCTATAAGTAAGCATTGCATTGAAACAAACTTTTTGCAAACAGTATGCTATTTTAAAACTAATGGAAATTAATTTTTATTTTTATATATTTATATTTATTTATTTATTTATTTATTTATTTATATTAAAAATATAAATAAATATAAATAAATTTTATATTAAATTTAAAAATTACATACTTTGCATACACCCCCAATACATGTCAGTTGATGTCTAATGCCCCACCTGCAAATTTGCAGCTATTATCACCAAGAAAAATACCATTTTGTGTAGTAACTATATTATAACGTCATCATCTTCAAGCATTAATGTTGTAAATATTTTTATCTATTCATTCTGATGTCATTGTTTTCTTCTTGATTACCTAATCTTTTCGTGTATTAAACCAAAAAAATTTAAACTTGTCATCAGATTTTAAACAAAACAGGACTCTGATTTCTTTATCATAACCACTTCTGATCCCTAGTATCACTGATGAGGAATGATTTTCTGCAATGTGAACATCTGGCACATTCAAATAGACAGGTATCTTTGTTAAATATTTACAACAACTGAGCAGGTACCACTGATGGTAGAGAAAAAATCCGAGGGTTTTCTTAACTTTGTGAACAGTGTTTTGTGATGCCAGACAATGTATCATGTAAAAAATTTTTCAGCCGTTTTAATTTTTGGAAATCTTTTGAAATGAAGGTTTAATCTCTCATGCAAATATTTCCTTATCTGGATATTCATTGATATAATTTTTGAACTTTGAAATCATTAATTTTCAAATATTGTGCTTATATTTATTATCTATCACCCCTTGCCCCCTGGTATCATTGATGATGATACTAATTTCAAATGTGAATATATAGCAAAATTAAACAGGTATATTTGTTAAATGCATAACAACCTGAATGAGTAAGAGGTTTTGTATTGTACCTAATTTTTTTTCTGTTGATTTTTATATTTTTTATTTTTCTTTAGCTTTTGTAAGTTTGTCCTGATCATTATTTTATTACAAAGAAACATAACAAACACAAGATGTTATATCCATTTTTTATTTTAAATTAATTTTATTTATAATTGTTCAGAATGGTTCTAAAAACAATATGTTTACAAGGGATCAAAAACCATCTTTACGATTTAAGTAAAGACATCGTAAAGATTGCGTAAAGATGGCGTAAAATATCCTTACGCCATCTTTACGCTGTCTTTACGCCACCTTTACGCTATCTTTACGCAAGCAACCATTTATCTTTACGCCATCTTTACGCAATTTTAAATCCAAGCTTTTTACCAGGATAATACCATGCAAGTGGCTTTACACCATCTTTACGCAAGCTTTATGTAACCATGTATATTTCCACCATCTTTACGCAATCTTAAATCCAGACTTTTTACTATGGTAATACCCTGCAAGTTGCTTTACGTCATCTTTACGCAAGGTTGTGCAATCATTAATATTTACGCCATCTTTACGCAATCTTAATTCCAGGCTTTTACCAGGGTAATACCATGCATGTGGCTTAAGGCCATCTTTATACAAGCTATCTGCAATCATAAGTCTTTATATCTTTACGCAATCTTAAATCCAGGCTTTTTACCAGGGTAAAATCATGCAAGTGGCTTCACACCATCTTTACGCAAGCTTTATGCAACCATTTATCTTTACGCCATCTTTACGCAATCATAAATCTAGGCGTTTTACCAGGGATTTTTCTATGATCTTTATAAAGCTCAGCCATACACTTTCTTTTTAGCTACCTTTCATTATTAGCATAATTCTGTTGTATCATTTTATGTAATTTCTACACCACCTTCAATTAATTTAAATATTGATATAAATACTTTTACAGTTCATTAAAGCTAAACAAATAAGGTAAGCTTTTAAAATACAAAGGTAATTAAACTTTATTTGCTTATAATATTTGTTAAAACATTAATCTGAATTTTAAAAAATTGCATTTAAAGAAAATAAAGTTTGATATAAATATCATGAAACTACTGAAAATTGTATGGATAATATTTCCTGAATATACAATATGTAGGGTAAAATTTACTTTGTTCTAATTTTCAAGATTTGTATCCTAGGAACTCAAATTAATATTTTAGTTGTCACTATTAAACAGTTATTCAAATAAGGTAATTAGATACTCCCTTAACTTTTAAAATCAATGCACATAAAACAAAAAAAAAAAAAAATCCAAAATAGTATAAAAGGATAAATGACAGTCTTTGAAGAAGCCATCCGGAATTCTCTGGTGCTGGATCTTTGGTAATGACTATAATGTTACATTTGCACAGTTATATCCTAAGTTGTTAACTTTATATACAAAAATGTTTTCCTTTTTTCTTCAAATTTTACTCATCCAATGAAACAATGTCTACAATTCTTATCATCTTCACTATTTTCTCTTTCACCAAGTTAGCTTCACTTCTTTTTGATCCTTTATAATTCATCAGTTTTTCTTAGTCTACAAAAAAATTTAAAAAAATATGAATATTAACTGAGACTAAAGTTTGCATTTAGTGTTTTAAAACCACATAGTAGCACAAATTGAATAACATACAGGAGTAAGTGAATAGAAAATTGTTTACCAAAATTCTTTCATATATATCAAGGAGGTTAGTTCTTGGATGGTGGAGAAAACTTGAGTACCTGAAGAAAACCACTAACTAACAAACAGACAAACTTTCTTCAATAAGAATCTGCCAATAGGATTGGATTCCAGTGTGTGTGTGTGTGTGTGTGTGTGTGTGTTCATTTTAGAAAACTTGACCCAAAGTCAATATTGAACGGTTTTAAATTTTTTTTTGAAAATAAATAATCAGATTAAGATTTTTTGGAAATAAATATTTCAGATATCAAACAGAAATGTATAAATTGATACTGAATTATTAACAGTCATGTCAATGATGATTAAAGAGACACAATTAATTCTATTATACATTATACATATATTTTTTTTGTAATTAAATTAAATGTTTGATTTTCATTTCTATGGAGTTTATAATGAAAAATAAAATACACAATCTCAGTTGCTTATCACTCAGTAATGTGGTTCACAGTTGGAAATTGGGATACTTCGCAAGTATTCAATGCAATAATAAAACATTTGAATATAAATAAAACATGATTTTTCGCAGCCTTTTTGACTTATGAGACACTAAAACAGAGAAAAACAGCAAAACTTCAAAACTTGTTAAATTAAATGCAAAAAAAAAGCAAAAAACAAAACAAAAAAAAAAAAAAAAAAAAAAAAAAAAAAAAAAAAAAAAAAAAAAAAAAGGTAAGACAACATGTGAAAACATGATTACTCCCAGTATTTTTGACTTTGAACAATTGAAAACAACATCATAAAGCCAGAGAGGTACCTTTCTAAATAGTGTCCCAATTATAAACAATAATTTACCAATCATGTATATCAAAGGATTACCTAAAGATTATAATTTCTTTTAGGATTAATAATAATAATAATAATAATAATAATATATTCATTTATTTTATGAAAGTGTCACAAGTAATCAAGGCAATAAAACATTTAAATATAAATAAAATACATGATTAATCCCAGCCTTTTTTACTTTTGAGACACTTAAACAGAGAAAACAGCAAAACTTTAAAACTTGTTAATGCAATTTTTTGTGGGGCCTTGGTGACCGGGTGGTCTAAATCGCTTGCTAACGGATCACAGTGAAACAACATTACTCCACTCCCAGTATTTTTTACTTTGAGCAATTAAAAATAACATCATAAAGCCTGAGAGAGTTCACATTTCTAAAAAGTGCCCAAATTATAAAAATAATTTACCAATCTCTAACTATAATGATTATAACATAATGATCGTAACATGGTAAATGGTTAAAAGTGTCTTCACATTTATCCAACATATATATATATATATATATATATATATATATATATATATATATATATATATATATATATATATATATATATATTATATATAGATAAATTGAAATTTTCTTGTTTGAAAACTGACATCAAAGGGTTGTTGATAACAACTTTTAATTGTGAGCATAGGTAGTGTGAACAGGTAAATTCTCCCCCTTTTTGTGCAAATATGGTAGAAAGAACAGGAAAAATAAAATACGTTAAAATATTAATAAAAATAAACACATTTTCTTCTTATTATAACATTTATTCTTTTTTACATCATTTTTATACATAATTGTTTAAATGAAGCACGATTACCACTACATAAAGCTCTAGGATATATATATATATATATATATATATATATATATATATATATATATATATATATTTCAAATGCAGAAATAAAAGTTTAACACCAATATCAATAGATATAATACAGTAAAAAAAAGAAATATTTAAAATGTTGGCATTATTATAAATATTGCTGCATTATTATTAAATGAAAGAAGGTTTATTTTATTCAACAAAATGATTTCATTTAATATATTGTTTTTGGAAATGTGTTATACTGATACCTTGAAATGTTTATACCTGATTTATGTGTAAAAATGATAAATTAATCTTGAAAATTGTGAAAAAGAGGAAAAATATCAAATTTTGAAAAGAGATAACTCTAAAATGCTATAATGGTTAATAAAAAAGTAAAAATTCAAGATGAGAGATTGAAAATTGGTCTTTCTGTTATATAAAAAAAGTAAAAAGTATCTAGATTGATTCGAGATTATTATTATTGGCGATTTTAACCATGGAACTACTATCATCAGGAATTAATTGGATCAAATTTTGTAGGGCTAATACATACACTATGACTTATATACAATGGTGGTCTGAACATCTAAAACATAGGGCTAGATGTGTATCCTTCGAGCAGCTGGACTGTATAATGCTATATTTTTGTCAGTTTTGAGTTTTATTTTGTTTAATCTATTGCTTATAAGATAAATAGACAATTATGCAAGTGAATGCCAGATAAGACACCCAAACAGTTTTCAAGAGAATATGAAAATTGTGTCTCTGTGGCAGACTAGGCTGGATAGATAGCCTGATAGGTCAGTCAGTAGAGCACCCTGCTACTATTGAATTGGTGTTTTATGATCCAATTAAGATTTTTTTACTCTTAACAAGATAGTTAGTTTAAGGATCCCAAACAAGGATTTGTCAGAGATTCAAACCTAGACAATGTGATGATAAATTATCTGTAAGTTGTATGCTTTTAACCACTATGCTATTATCCAGAAGTTCAACAGTTTTGTTTTAACTTCAGCATTGTTCCTTTACCCCTTTTCTATTACATGTAATAGCTTGAATTGAATGACCATAGAAAGATGCCCACCAACAGATCTCAGTCTAGATTGAAGCTAGCAGAGTTGAAATAGGATGAGAAATCTGAATGTGGTACATAGATTGGTGTTCAAAAAGTGGCCAGGTATATGTATCTCAAAGAATAGAGCATCCCATTAGTATTGGGAAGGTTCAAGTTTCGGTTGAGGTACCGAAATTTTCTTTTGTCTGTTAATATTTATGCTAAATAGGACATTGAAACCCACTTTGGGATTTTGTGCCTTCAGTTGTTAATGATTTGGATCTGCCATGCTTTTATCATAATGGTATTTTCAGGAAGTGGCACAGCGAATTTGGACAACCCTCAAAATAGATCTATATTTCTGCATTCGTGACTGCTGAAGTTTAGTGATGCTGACTTCCAATGTGAGATACTGTACGTCAATGGATAATAAATAGAACTAGTCAACTCCACCCCTATAAAAGAAATACCCCGTCATTGGTAAAATCATACATAGATCTTTGACAAAAACGATGATTTTATACCATTTAGATTGCACTCATTGATAATACGGTTTCTAATTATGCTGTTCTACAGTCAACGTTAAACGTGCCAAAATCACCCGGAAACTCTATGAGTGCATGTAATTCTAAAATATGAAAAGGAAACATGAATACATTCATACATGAATGAATGAGGGAATCAATTAATTAATTAATTAATACAAGGATGACTGACTGAATAAATGAATGAATGAATGAATGAATAAAGGAAAGAATGAATGAATAAATAAATGAATGAATGAATAAATTCTTACATGAATTATTATATATGAATTAATGGATTAATTAATCATTACATTCATTCATTCATTCATTCATTCATTCGTTGTAACATGAATTATTATATATGAAATAAATAAATAAATAAATAAATAAATAAATAAATAAACAAATAAATAAATAAATAAATAAATGGAAATTGAATTCAAAATAATGTGTAACTATTGATATAGCTAATAAAAGAGAATTTATAAAAATAAACACTTAGGAATGTTAAATCTAAATCAAATATATTGATAAAGGTCAGAGTATACTTCACATTTGATAGGTCAAATGCTTATATCGATTACTGACAGTTACCTGTTACTTAAAGATGGCGTAAAGACAGCGTATGGTTAGAAGGTCTTTAAGAATCTCTACGAAATGCGTAAAGATGGCGTAAAGGTGAGATTTATGCCATCTTTAAGTATTGCGTAAAAGTACGTTTTCATCCTGTGTTAATTTATATTATTTTATATCAAAATATGTATATAACATTATGATTGCTTTTATGTCTTACTAATTATTATTTCATTCTTTTTTGTGGCTTTTTGTTCTCCTTCATGATTTAACGTTGAACTTTGAACGTTGAAGTTAGTTGATTTAATAATATCAAATAAAACAAACATACCAGTCCTTGTCCATATCACAATCCCAAAAAACAAAGTCAAAACTTTGCAAACTGGCAAAATAGGTGATACACGTGAACTTCCATCAAGGAAGTGAGGCCGGGTGCTCCGGAAGGGTAAGCATCTCCTGTTTAGCTAGCTACACCCGTCACGTGTAAGTCAATTTTGAGAATGAAAGGAACAAAGACTTATGGTAAGTCAAATATATCCAGTATAAGTTGGGATACAGTGACTACATTCTTATCAACAATATTGGGATGACGGCCATAAAACTTTTTAAGGGCCCTGATTAGCCTAGGCTTGCAATATCCTTGTGTCAACAATTTGATTGTAAGTAATTTGCTTCGTTGCAGAAAGTTCCCATAGTGGGAACAAGCTCTACCGTACCGTATTAACTGTGAAACATATACACCATACGCAGGAGAAGCAGGGATATTACTGCAAAGAAACGGAAAGTTGACAATAGAAAAATTGAAGTCATCACGTTTGTCGTATAGCTTCAGATGTAACCTTTCATGGGTGTCATAATTGAGGTATAAGTTCAAATATGAAGCAGAACATGGAGAATCTGTCGTGTCTTTTATTTCAAGCTCACTTGGATAGATGACATTCACATATTCTCCAAATTTGTGATTATTTAGAGAAAGAACGTCATCTATATATCTGTATGTGTAGTTGAATGATTTAGCGACAGTCTTTTTTCCAGGTTTGACAAGGTTCTGTAAAAATTCTGATTCATATGAATAAAGAAACAAATCAGCAAGTAAAGGTGCACAGTTTGTGTCCATTGGTATACCGATTGTTTGTTGAAAGATAATATTGCCAAACACAACAAATATGTTGTCTATCAAAAACTCTAACATTTTGTTGATGGTATCTTCAGTATATTTTTGTTTGCAGTCTGTATGGTGTTTTACAAAATAACCAGAATCCCTGTTGAGCACTAGATATTTATATCTTGGTTTACCGTTTTTGTAAAAAAATGAAAAGTGAATGAAACTTAAGTTAATAAAATCATTTACCGTTTCCTGCTTAAAATAACAATGTACAAACAATCATAACCAACTTCGTATGCCAAGACTGAATGTAACCATAGATTGACAAAATATTTTATATGATGTTTATTTTAATGATTGTTGTTGCAAGAATTTGTAAGAACTAAACTAAAGGCAAACTTTTTGTAAAAGCAAAATCTAAAAAAATATTATTTTTTCTTAATAATTAAAGATATTTTTATTTTTAAAAAGTAAACGTTGTAGAACTTTTTTATATTCCTTATAAGAGTTAGAATCTAGAATTATGTAACAGACATTTTTCTTATTTAAGATGCAGGTAATTACGGGATCGAATCAAATGAAATACGGATGGTGGCAATAGGAAAAACTGGAACAGGAAAAAGTGCAACGGCTAATACAATAGTAGGCATAAATGCATTTGTATCGAAAGCACAAGGAACAGGTGTAACGAAAAAATGTCAAATGGAAATATGCAATCGGTTTGATAAGAAGTTCGTTTACGTTGACACACCAGGTATTTTTGATCCTCACGCGTCAAATGACAAGGTTAAAAGCGAAATTGTAAAATGCATCGGAATTACATCACCAGGACCTCATGCGTTCCTGTATGTTGTAAGCATAAGCAGATTCACAAAAGAAGATCAAGATGCCGTTCAATATTTCGTGGACCACTTCGGTACAGGCGTGTACAAGTATCTTATCGTGGTCTTTACGCGGATAGATGACCTTGAAAATGATGGTATTTCAATAGATGAATTTGTTAAAGACGTACCAGATAAACTCAAAGAAATTCTACGTTTGTGTGGCAACAGATATATTGGTTTTAATAACAGATTAAAAGGCAAAGAAAGCCACTTACAGGTTCAATTACTTTTAGACAAAATCGAAAGTATGGTCAAATCAAACGGCAATCAATGCTATACAAATGCTATATATAAAGAAGCAGAAGAAACTATGAGAAAAAGACTGGATGAAATGAAAAAAGAGTTGGAAGAAAAGAAGAAAAGAGAGGAAGAAGAGTTACGCAAAGAATTGTCGAAGCAGTATGAAAAAGAAGTATCAAAATCAAGGGAAAACGAAGAGAGAATGAAAAAGGAGATAAAAAAGCTGCAGCTTGAAAGTCAAAATATTTCAATAAGGGCTGAAGCTGTGAAAATTGAAATATCACATTTGAAAAGGCAATTACAATCCGCAAGAGAAAGATCAGATACACAATCTGAAAATGAAATTATAGAAAGATTACAAGATATGGAAATGAAATTATCAGAACTGGAGAAGCAAATCAAAACCCAACTCGAAGAAAAGGAAATGAAGACGAAAAAAGAAGAGGAGGAACTTAACCGAATAACGAAGCAGTTGGAAGAGGAAACTAATGACAAGACAGAAAAAGAGATGTTGGAAAAGAAACTGAAACAACTTGAAGCGGAAAAAATCGAAAATGCCCGTAAGGAAAGAGAAAGGCTAGAAGCAGAGAAAAAAGAAAAGGAAAGGCTTGAAAAGCTCGAAAAAGCGAGGATTGAAGCAGAATTAGAAAACCGAAATACCGCCAAACGCTTAGAAGAGGAACGGTTGAAAAGGGAAAGGGAACTCGAAAAAAAGCATCAAGAAGAATTAGACCGAGTGCGAGATAAAACAAGAAAAGAAGTCGAGGAAGCAAACACAGGAATTTTTACCAGAATGTATAGAGGAATCGTAGGTTGGTTTTGGAAATAAGGGTAGCCTACATTTCTTTATTACCTTATTTGTTGGTAAAAAATTACAAAAGTATTGTTTATTTAAACATTTAACTATTTTTTTTAAAACTTTTATATCTATTATCAGAATACTTACTGTTACAGGATATCAATCCAGTGAGATCGTATTTGTTTTTGAGACTTTTACGTTTTGTGCGAATTTATGTCCCTTGATGAAGTTGTAAAATTTAAAGTGAACTCGACGTTTATTTTATTATCATTTTTTATTTTAATTATGATGATAATACACACGCAGACGTGTGTGTTTGTATGTGTGTGATTATTAAAATCATAATAACAACAGACTAAATTTATGACTTTGTAAACAATCGTTTGTTCGTTGTCAAAAAATTTTAACTTTCAATAATTTGATTGAAACATCAAAAGATTGTATACAGATGGATTTTATTGAACAATTGATGTCAATCGAACATTTTATATCAAAACTTTTAAAATTGAAAGTGGATAATTTAACACCCATGAACTTGAAGCTATTAACCGGTAGCTGAAATGTGGTGCAGTGACTCCGTACGAAGGAAAATCTGTAATAATAATAATATTAATAATAATAATAATCATAATAATAACAATTAGTTTTGAGATTTTAAGGTAAAAAAAGGCACGATTCATTTTTCATATAGAGATAAATGATGTTTTGTTTGTATTTTTATTATAGAAATTTTGATGTATTCTGTAGAAGTGTTTTTAAAATAATAAAATGCCTCCTTTTGACAGTGTGATTTATAAATACATATAATAAACTTTGAATTGATAAAGTGATAACGTGTGTGTGTGTGTGTGTGTGTGTGTGTGTGTGTGTGTGTGTGTGGTCAGCCGTCGAATGTTTTATGATGAAGACAGGAGAAAATAGGATATATTCTGTCTCACGCCACAGTCAAGAATCTTTTGCTCCAAACAATATCGAGGCGGTCAGATAATTTATGCAAAAAAGTAATGAAAAATAAATAAAATGTACTGAAAGAAGATTGTTACGAAATTATGTGAAATGTGATCTTATTTATAGGTACAAGTTAGTTGAAACTTGAATTACATGCTTTGAACATTGTTAGATTTACTTCGAGTAGCTGGTATGCTGGTTTTAAACGGACCGTTTTTATACCACCTAAGGACTAAATACCGGTTTTGAGAAAATAATCTTGCAGTTGACTGGACATTAAAATTAGATCAAGTCTAGACTATGCAAGCTGAACAACCTGACATGTTTTAAAGGTTCCATGGACTTCCTTCACCTCATGCAGGATCAAACTTGAATAAAGTATAATCGGAACATCGCTCGACCTTTTCCGTCGTATCTAACAAAAAAACGGGTAATTATGTGGTTGGACTTGATTTCGAACTACTTTTCATCACGTGATGTAAAGAAATTGTCGTGGCCTTGCTTACAAGCGAAAGGTAAAACTTGAAAAGTATGCTGTTGCCAGCGGGTAATATAGGACATGTACCATACAATAGAGGGAAATGAATGCATCAATTTGTTTTTCCTTCAAATAGAAATCTATCTGAGCTGTATCATTGCGTGTCGCAAATCGAACTTGAATTTAGAATAAGAAAAAAACAAGACCAAAGAAAATACAAAATCATCCTGGTGAAATGCTGCTAAAGTTTGGCAAATTTTACTTTCAACAGTTTTGTTTAATATAAACACATTTTTTTCATAAACGTTATATTACTGATGGATTTTTTATTTGTCCAATTATCTCGCCAAGTTATCATCTGTCAGAATCATTATAACCGATCCCGCGTATTTTGTAGGTTTTAATGCGACTTCATCCGAGGTTTTATTACGGTACGACAAAATAGGCTGCGCAGTGTTTTGATTGGAATAAAGTATTAATTTGAAAATAAAAAATTCCTAAAATATCAGCAATTAAGACGGTATAACATGGACTATAATACCATAATGTATAATGGAAAAATGTGTAGCTTGTGTCTTTTGATTTTTTTTTAATGTTTTGGCGGCTGAATTAAATGACATTACAAAATCATCATGTGTCATGGATTCCTTTTTTTAGTTTAGTGTCTATATAACATGAGACATATAAAATTGGCCAAAACAACATTGTCATTGAAATATAATTTCTATTACTATTATTACCGTGAAAGAAATAAATACGTAAAGAAAAATAAACATTTCTTTGAGATTAATATGTAAGACTAACATTTTACTCAAAATCAAATACGTAATGAATTGATAGAATCCGTTGTTGTAGTTTTAGCAACATATGTTCGTGATATTTCAAAGCCTTAGTGACAGACATAAGTGACTTAAACAGGTTGTCCAGATTTGCATTCTAATCTGACGGATCAGAAGTAATTTTTTTTAACTTAATTTTTATAAACTGTAACAGACTATTCTTTGTAGGTAGATATTGAAGTCAAAAACTAAAATTACTTAGGAAAGCTAAGTCTGCTGTGATTATTAACAACTTTCAAGTGTCTCAGAGTACGCTTAAATCCTGTGCAGAATTTTGAATTGATGTTCTCTAGAGGTAACTAATCACCGACAACAAAATAATAGTATTACGCTAGTAATGACTGACGCTTAACTGTTGCGTATTCGTACATAGTAATTATCCCTCTCCATCAGTAACACCACTCCCCATATGTGTGTGTATGTCCGTCCGGATTGCTTTCCGTGTATTTAAAAGAAAACCGTGTATCTGATTAGACTGAAACTTGGTTAGATTGGTTATTGTGGTAATTGTTATGGGATTGCTCGAAAGCCTAATTGTTCAAAGGTGGCTACTGTTACTAAAATATACTTTTTCACCTGATTCATGGTTTCCGTGTGTTTAAAAAAAACCCGTACATTTGATTGAGCTTAAAGTTGAACAGATGATTGGCTATGGATGTAATTGATATGGGATTGCTCGAAAGCCTAATCGTGCATTCAAGATGGCTGCTGATGCTAAAATTTACTTTATCACCTAATTCAAAATTGTACATTTAAAAGAAAGCCGTAGATCACATTGACTGTTTATTATTTGGGATTATATATATATGTTTATTGACTAAAGGTCATAGGCCCATATCACAATAAGTTACAATCAAAGGCAGTATAAATCACAAAATATGAACATACATATTATTTTCACACTAAATACAGATTTCTAAATGACAGTATTTGTATATCTTTCTCTCATTGCATGATATATATACATGCTTAAATTTTTTAGAACAGTAATATTTTTTGAAGACATAAGAATGATAAATTTCTGATAAGTTGGATTTTTGAAATATTTTAAAGGAATATATCTATGTCGTATATTTTTGTACGTATTGCAAATAAGTATAAAATGGTATTCGTCTTCTATACATTTTAAATGACAAAACCTGCATGATCTATCCTCCCTTTTTATACCCCTATGCCTGCCCGTTGCAATAGCCAAATTAGACGAACCTACTCTAAAATGTGCTAATGAATGTCTAAAATTTAAATTTATTAATTTGTATTGCATCAATATAAACTTAAAATCCTTGTATGTTCTTAATTTTGGTTTACTATTTATATCACTGTACCATTGTTGTAAATATAAATCTTTCATTCTTTCCACAAATAATGTTAAAAATAAGTTTATATTATTAGTCCCCTGATACAACCAAACTTCTCCAAAACCAGTGGTACACAACAAAATTCTGACTTTTGAAACCCAGTTTTCTTTCCCATTACTATCTAAAAAGTATAACATGTTATAAGCTTTCTTAACATACCTCTCATTACTTAAACATAAAATTTTAAACCAAAACATAAGTACCCGTTTGGCAGTAAATATATATAAAGGTAATCTCCCACATTCAGAGAGTACAGCAATATTACTAGCATTTAGTTCACTGTTAAAAACCGTTTACATGTATAATATTGTATATGTTCTAACACATCATATTTTTGAAAACCCCATATCTCTGACCCATACATCAATATTGGATATATCTTTGTATCAAAAATTCTGAAAAAAAAAACATCAGATGATATATTCCCTAGTTTGTAAAGTGATTTTAATAAAATTGATACAGCTTTTTTACCCTTTTTGGCTAAAGGTGCAACCATTTCATATAATGATAACTGCCTTGAAAAAGTAAAACCCAAGTAACTGTAACAATTCAATGTGTTAAGTCGCATTCCATCATAATACCATACCTCATGTTTAGACAATTTTCCACCTTTTTTAAAAACAACAATAATCGTTTTCTCAAGATTTACATCTAGCTTGTATTCCTTGCGATATATTTTAAGAGTATCTAATTGACTCTGTAGACCAAAAACAGTTTCTGCAAACATTACAATATCATCTGCAAACAACAACATAAATATTTCTGTTACATCAGGGATCATCTGTATACTCCTCTTTCCATCTTTTGCCATCATTTCATATAACTCATTTATATACATCGAAAATAAAATTGGACTTAAAACACAACCTTATTTCAAACCAATAGATACATCGAAATATTCAGAATACAAAGACCCACTTCTAATACAACAACTAACATTTTTATACATATTTTGAATTACCCTGAACAAGTTACCCCCCACATCTCTATGTTTTAATACTTGAAACATATTATTCCTATTAACAGTATCAAATGTCCGCTTAAAATCTACAAAAACAGCATATAATTTACCCTTTTTCTTACTTAAATATTTTTGTATAACAGCTTGTAAAATAAAAATGTGATCTACGGTTGAATAACCTTGCCTAAAACCGGCTTGGCTTTCAGCTATTTAATTGTAGATATCAACCCAAAAACTCAATCTTCTATGTAAAATTGTTGTAAAAATTTTACAAAAAATGTTATTTAGGGATATCCCCCTATAATTGTGAGGGTCACATAAAGAACCCTATTTGTGTAAAGGTATGATTATTGATTTAGTCAAGCAATCGGGAAAATTGCCACTGTTGAAAATATTATTAAACACTTTAACCATAATACTTAAAAACGAATCTAAACCGTATATGAAAAATTCGGGTATAAGTTCATCTGGACCTGCTGATTTACCATGTTTAAGGGTATTTACAGCCTCTGTCGATTCCTGTGCCGTTATTTCACTATTTAAAATATCTGTTTCTACATCTGTTAGAGGCTCAGATGGTATGTTGTTACAAGTGTCATTAATCTGAGAAAGATGATCGCTAGTCGGTCCATTTAGGATATCACTAAAGTAAGAATCCCAAATCATTTAAATCAATTGGGTTTGATCCAGCAACCTGACCACTTGAGACAGACTTTAATACAGACCAAAAATCTTTTGAGTCATTTATACTTTTACCCAATTTGGAGACCATATTGTCTGTGTATTGTTTTCTTTTATTATTACATATAACTTTGTACTGATTACGAGACAATTTAAATGCAGCTAGATCAACATCTGATCTAGTCTCCCTAAATTTCCGGAGTAACATGTATTTCTTTAACCTAGCTAGTTTAAAAAACTTATCGAACCATTTTGTAACCCCTCTTTTTACAGTATTTCTAGTTTTCTTAAAATATTCACAAATATTAAACAAAACATTATTAAACTGATTTACAATGTCATCTTATTACATTCATTTGTTATATCGATTTCTCTGTTTGCCAACAATTCCTTATTGTTACTAGTACCCATTACCGTCAAAAACTCTTCATATTTACAACTATCCCATTTAAAATATATATCCGTACATTCAACAACATCTTGCACTATTTTACCTATTTTGAAACCTATACACAAAGGTAGGTGACTGGATTCTGTTATATCTGGTATTTTAAATGATATATGGTCAAAAATACTGCCACTTAACAAAAAGTAGTCAATTACATTGTTACCTTGTGGTCCTATAAAGGTGTATTCACCTATACCTTTATCATCTCCACATCTACCGTTAACTATATGTGTATCAAAATTTATACAAAACCTAACAATGTTCTACCAAACTTATTACATTTAGTATCAACTGATGCCCGGGGTAATTGAAAATTATTTACGAAAACATGTCTATAGTCGTCCAATATATCAGCAACTTCATCATCTAAAAAATCATTTTCATTTCCTACCCTTGCATTTAAATCACCTGCGACTTACAAATACATATTGTCTAAATCGACTTGAAGCTGTAATATCTTTGCCTCTAGATAATTTAACCTTGTACAGACTGGTTTGAATAAAAAATATTACCCTCTAGGGGCAAGTATGTGCAACAGTATAAAACAGACTTATCTAAATGAAACAATGATTTATCAATCAGTAAGGGTATTATATAATCATGTGCATCATACTGTAAGGGTTTTATATATTTCAACAAATTTCGTTTAACCAATACTAATAAACCCCCATACCTCTACCATATTTAGAATTCTTATTAGCTAGTATAAAGTAAGCTTCATAACAAGAAAAAACACCTTTAGAGAGAATAGACTTCATTTCCTCAGTTTCAACTAAACCTATAATATCATGAAAACTAATAAAATCAACAACATTATGTAAGTCAATCTTATTCCTTAGTCCATCAATATTCCACTGTAAAAAGTTAATAGAACTTCCCGTCTCACATCCGTCAACAGAATTTAAAATATCATAATTGTCTGCTTTAATAATGTCATTATTTCCATGTGAGAAATTTTCAATTAGGCCTTGGCCACACCCTTATCTATTTAAGTTTTCATTCAGGTTGGTTTACCCTTGTAAAAATAACCTGTTTTCCCGCGCATTTTTAACTCGCGAAGTTTCTGTCTCTGTCTCCATGTTAAATCGTCGGATAATCTGATGTCTTTACTCCGGAGGTCAGACCTAAATACACTTCCAATAACCTGCATTTTGTCCTCCCAACGTGCAAATTTAACTATTATCGGTCTTGGTCCTTTATCCTCGTTTACCTGTCCAATTCGATGAACCCCTAAGATGTCTTGTTTTGTCCACGTTTGATTTGGGCAACTTACGTTCAAAACTTCATTTACAACTTTATCTCTACAATTAGAAAATGTTTCATTTTCTCCTTCCATCAAACCAAATATACTTAAATTATTTATTTTGTTGTATGACTCTAACATGTCAAACTCCCTGTCATAACTATTAAATGTTTCTTCGATTTCAAAATCGTTAATTGCCCCTATATCAAGTCGAAGAACATTCTGCTCTTCATGTAATTCGTTCACTCGCGTTTCCAAAACTTGTATGTTATTGTCAATTTCAGCTTGTTTAGCGTCAATAGTATCTAAATGAATTTTTAATTTCAGAACGCATCCCTTTTAATTCACTCATTATATCTTCTCTTAAATGATCAATTGCTTGTAAAATTTCATTATTTTCTGGACCTGGATTTGTCTCTATGTCTGCCGACAACAATATCAAACGTTCATTGAATGTCAAGTATGTATTTACAATTTGAGCACCATCGCTATATAGACCCAAATCATTACAAAACATATATACAGACGTGCCAAATAATGACCTTTCTAATGGACTATCGTTCTGTATACACCTGTATATACAGGTATCGACCAGATTGTGGAACATGTCAAGGGATACGGATTGTTTATAGTCAATTATCAAAAAATCCAGTTACACACAAACATATAATCATTCTATATATCAGATTACTACCGGGCGTGAATGGGTGGTAATCCCGATCTGTGAGCACCGGGGGATGTGTTTGGTACCTCGCGGTGGGCAAAAACCACCAATACGGGCTCTCCAGATAGTTAATTCTATACCCATAGCAAATACTAAGCTGACTTCAACTATTGTGGGAAGAATGAAGTATTTCCAGAGTTTTTAAACAGTCTTAAAACAGCTTTAAATTCTAAAATACTCCCGTGAATTTTTTTACCGCCATCTTATTCAAGAACCATAACTACCTCTCATTAACTGACAACCTAATCGTGCATCAAAGATTGCAGCTACGAAAAAAGACTTTTTCACCAGATTTTAGTTTCTGTACTTGTAGTACATCCGACTGAGCTACCACTTGATCAGGTGATATGTTTTGGTAGTGATCGGTATGGGTTTGCTTGACATCTTCCAAGATGCCCCCTGTTACTAAAATACACTTCTTTGACCTAATTTATGGTGTCTCGTCACTTTAAAAAATTCTACATTCGATTGAACTGATTTCTGGTGACTTGATTTTTTAAGTATGGGTATTGGTGTTGGGTTACTAAAATGGACCTTTTCACTTTGTTTAATTCCATGCATTTAAAAGACAATCTTTCATCTTATTTGGGTTAATTTATTAATGCTGATGTTGATATGGGACTGATTGGCAACTTATTTCGCATTGAAAATGGTAGCTATTGTTACTAAATATAGACTTTTTCAACTGTTTCATGGCCTGCACACAACTGTTCATCAGGTTTTGCTGTAAAGTATCATTTGATTTGTTAAAGTAGTTTTGAGTATTTGATAGCTCTGTAGCCTATTTTATAGTGTCAAGAAATATAAAAAGACAAAATAAGAACACATGATAACACCACTGATTATAAAACTTCAAACTTTGGACAAGCATTGGAACAAATGCAATGCAAACTTTGGATTCATTAATTTTCTAATGTTCGACATTTTTTTTTATCTATCAAGCCATTCGACTCCTTGTGTCCCTGATGAGGAATAGATTTCTACAATGTACACATATGGCACATCAAAAAAGAAAACCATGTATTTTTGTTAAATATTTATAAAAAAATAATTCTTCGGATTATGCTAAATCACATATTTCATTTTTGCGATTATTTTAAGCCTTTCTATTTTTTTAAATTTTATATTCTTACATTTCAGTTGACTTATTGTTGAATTTGAACAACTTTTATTTTTAACGTTAAATTCTTAGAAAAAATGAATGGTTTCGATTATTCACTTGTTATATCTCCGAGGAAAAAAAATTGTGCCTTTGCTTGCTGATATCTTCACATTCATATGAAGCGGAATTTGTATAGACCGTTGTCAAATCTAGGGTACTTTCTGCAACAAAGCAGGTGGCTCACAATATTGTTTGAAGTCACTGTACCCAAACTTATACTAAATATTGTTGACTTTCCATAGTTTTAGGATTATGTCACCTTTTTAACCCTACAGTGTACCCGCAGACTAGTGTCAGTTGAACAGTTGATGTTGAAAAGATAGATCTCTTAAGCAAACAAATATTTTGCAATGAGAAAGTTGTCAAACGGTTGGGTACCAAAACATCCTACATTTGATCAGAAGTCCAACTGATTCACTTTGTGTGTGCTAATCTAAACTATTTAGAGGTAGTTCCTGCTTATTTGAGTTTTGTTACTATGGTGAACGTGGGTCCATAATTTCATCACAGAGGCCAAATAACAGTCTTAACAATAGAAGCATCAAAGAGAAAAACAAACTGTTCCATCAGCTTGAAAGTTTATGGTTTTTGTTTTTCAAGATGTTGATGATATTTGTTTGGTAAATTATTTGTAAAAAAAGTCAGATATTCAACGGCACATACTATTCAACAATTTTGAGGCAGTCAGGAAACAATATTATTTTTATGTGCCGTTGAATACTTAGTAAAGGTGTTGTTTCACAATGACCATGTCCCTGTTTACATCCCTTCTTTTATCATCTGTAAGGACCCCCAATGTTTCCAAATGTTATTAATGACCCTTAAAGGTGCTTTAAAGCCTCCTGAGGGCATTCCACTTTCCGAATCCCTCATAGATAATTATGGACTCCTAAAGACACATTTCAGGATTTTAATAAAATCCATAAAAATCCTTAATCCGGGAACTAAAAAATCCAAGGATCTGTAAGCAGGCACTCAAAGATATTTCAAAAAACTAAAAAAAAACATAATAAAAAAATGGAAATTTCATTCAATTAGTTTGAGGTATTTTTTGTCATTTAGTACATTTGCAATGTGTCATTTTCAAGGTTTTTAAGTAATCGGTACAATGTCAGTTGTAGTTTATCACTAGAAAAAGGTGTAATTCCATATGATTTTTGTATTTTAACATTACTTTTTCACTTTGAATGAAGAATGATGTCCGACATTTACTCTGTTTGGTAATGTATCAAGTGTAAAAAAAATATCTGTATGACAGTATTTAATTTTTGTCAGTGGCATGTTCATAACAACTTGTATATTTGTTTTTTAATTTTAGATTTGTGTATATCTGATTGAGTATTCCAGTCTAATGAGCATACACATTAATATAAAAGAACACATGGCAGATACAAATGTTATAAAAATATGATTAACATCTAAAGATAGAATTTTGCGCATATACAAAAGTGCAAATTGTTCAAAAAGATTATATCTCTTTAAAAATATACTGCAGTGGATTTTTGTCTGTTTCATTCTTTAATCAGTAAAAGCCAGGAGAATAAATAGGATGGCAACGCTTCCATCCGTTTGTAAACTGTAATCCTCTCCTTTAAAAATGAGCTTTGGTTTCCAACTATTTGAAACATCTGTCAATCTTTGGTTACATTCAAATCAACTACAAGTGTTTACTTTAAATCAGCAAATCATGACAAGACAAAAACTATTTCAAATATAAATCTTAGAACAATTTTATGTTCTACATGATATTACACAAATATGTTTGATCTGCTTTGTTCTGGTGCATACTTAAGGCAAGTTTTAGAATGATAGTTCAACTTATCCGCAATGTAGAAAATAAGCATTGCAGATCTTCACTCCATAATGCTGGTACTAAGCTAATCAGTAGAGGCCTACAGAAAGAAAACACCTATTTTAAGTGACAGTCCAGTCAGCTGTTATTGAACCCAGTGGGGAGATTTAAGACCTATGCCATAACCACTTAGCTTCTGTGGTCTTTGATGAAGGCTAATTGATGATCCATGAGAGTGCATGTGTTAAGATTTGAAATAAGTACTTATTTCGTCATTAAAGCAGTGGATTTTGGGTAAAATTATTCTACCATGATTAATGATACCTCTCCTTTTAAGACAAACGACATTGGTTTATAAAAACAAAACTAATTGAAATAGACATATTTTTGTAAAGTATGACATTCCCTCTAAATTATTGTTGATAAGTTAAGCTTTTCAAGGAAACATATTAAAAATTATTGTTTTAAGTTTGGGAAATTTGTGTCATATGGGAAATAAATTAAGATGTAACTAGTGTCGAACTAACTACTGGCAAACGATAAGATGTAACTAGTGTCGAACTAACTACTGGCAAACGATATCGGGCAACTTTTATTGCATTTTAATGCATATAAAGAAATGTAGCAAAGACGATGATAGAAACATTTCTCTTATAAATAAAACTCATATCTTCGAATAATACCGACGCTTCAGGTGACTGAACTGTTCACACAAAATTCGTTACAAGGAATGACCATGTGTAACTTTCGCAGACATTTTTTATCTTCAAAGATACGAGAGCGCGTAACAGAAAAAATCCGTGTACTATAACCATGTGCCATACCGAATACCATTTCATAAGCCATATGACACAAAATATCTTACTATTAAATCTTCTAACACATAATGACTATGCCCCAAGAACTGTGAAGCACCAGTATAACGCAAAATAGAAACATGTTTATTAGAAGATTTTTAATCGATATACACAGAATACTGAGACATAAAAGATCTGTTCACCTTCATAAAATCATTTCTTTATACGATTTTTTGTGTAGTTCTCTTGTGACCACTTCTTCCTATTTTAGTTAGACTGAAGTCTAATTAAACAGATTTACAACAAAAAACTTAAACTTCTACAACAAATTTATTATAAAAAATAATTGTATGTACATTATTTTAACAAATTGTTACTCTAAGGATATTATATTAAATATATTATTATATAAACACTGCAACAAACAAATGGAAGGAAACACAAGGTATTTACATAAAATCACCTTAAGTAAACAACATTATATTATAAAACACAATCATTATAATGTCAAATATTTATACAAAATTAAAAATGTGTAACGAGTCAAATTAATCCACCGAATCTTAGATTATATACACTTTTTATTAAGGCATTTTTATTGTAGAGAGCTTTCAATAGAATAGTAACACTACGAATTCTATGAAAACTAACAGCTCTTAAAAGAGCAAGTATTGATATTATGAAATGCAAAGTTCATAAATAAACCTACTAAAATAGTTTCACATACACTTTAAAAATTAATTAGACTGTAGTTAAAAGCATATTCAAACATATAGAAGTTTACAGCCTTGAGAACAACATGTCGATAATTTTAGCTTTGATATTTTTAAATTAATAGCCTCAAAGAAAACATGTAGACGTAAATTCAGGTAAGAAAGTAACAACTTCTTTTCTTTAGGCAATGGACCCTCACAATGACATAGGAGGATAAAGCTTTTTTGCACCATTGTTCAATCTACGGATCTAATTTTATTCCTCAAATAAACTCTGGCGGCTTGTCAGATTTCCTTTGAAAATACCAAATTTTCCGCTTTTCACCACTATTTAAACTTGTGTTACCTCTGTAACCACTATTAAAACATGTGTTACCTCTGCTCAAAATTTCAACACTACTTGGAAAATGAAACACTATCAAATGAAAGAAATATACAAATACCACAGTATCATAAAAAATCCGAACTCAATCTGAATTTCAGGGATTATCTACTCTTCTATCTTAATTGTTAGTGTTATCATTACTTTATTTACTACAATAAGTACTGGTCGCATTAGTTTTAAAACATGTTTATCGGATTTAACCGCAGCATTCTTTATTGACTTGGTATTCCTACAATCTAAATGTGTTTTTTTAAATTTAAACAAAAAACTGTTTAAACTATTTGAATAGGTTTAATTCTTTTAAAATATCAAGATTTGTACCACTGATTAATTTAAACCATTTATCATACATATCAACCTTTTCTCTTGTAGTTTATATAATTTTGTATCTGCCTTTCGAACAAACTTATTTGCTAAAAAATATATCTCGTAATATTTTACTTAAACAATGAGACAACGCCGAATCAAATCAGCTGTCAATACATTCAGAACACTTTGAAGCAAAGTATAAGCTTAATATTGCTTTGGCTATTCTAAGCGTTATGTCTTTTTTGAATCTAAAAAAAAAAAACACGTATCTGTTTGTCAAAAATTTTTAGGACAAACTGAATATTTTTAGACGCGTCAAATTTTCTTTGGAAGCAGTTGATTTATTGAATACTATTTTTTTTCAAAAGGAAGTTGATATTAAATACAGATTTCAAACTAATGATGTGTAATCATATTAAATCAAAGATCAAATCATGGAACAACAAAAAATACAATACGTTACACAACTTTTGTTTCGGTATAATAGGCTTTGAGATGCTTTTCTTGGGCTCTGGATAATTTACCGCAAAGGTTTCACTAATTTTCCTATTTAAAAGAGAATTCAACATTCGCCATATGTTCTTCGTCAAGTTAATCAATCTATACAACAGATTTTGCTGGATTGTATCGATTTTTCACCAACAAAGATTACGATTTAATAGGTATCATCAATATAAACTATTTTTACAAACTTAAGAAGAATTAAAACTTTTTTCGGGAAATAAACTATAACAATAGAATTTATGATATATATTTTTTATTTCTACCAAATTTGTGATTCACTGATTTTGCAATATTTTATAAGTTTTCTTATACATACATTTATTAGTGTTATAACATTATAATGCTTTATATATATATACAGTCAAACCTGTCTACAAAGGCCACCAATGGGAATCAATGAAAGTGGCCTTTGTAGACAGGTGGCCTTTATATACAAGTTAAAATTATATAGACAAAGAGCAATTGGGATAGAATTTCACTGGCCTTTATAAGCAGGTGGCCCTTAGATAGATAGATAGATAGATAGATAATCTGTTCTGGCCCCAAACAGCTTAATTATGCTGATATGGTTTTAAAAAATGAACCACTTACTCACAAACTTTTCTATTTGAGTTTAATGTTATTCATATATTATAATGTATATGTTCAATTCCTTTGGAGTTGACGGCTGTAACAACTTGGTTGCTACTATTATGTGTATATTGAAAATCTGGTGTTTCTGTTGAAAAACATCGATTATTTTATGTATAATGGTCACACATATTGACTGGAATGTTTTGTAAAATAAATGTATTGTGTTTTCTTTTCAATCAAATAGTTTTAAACGTTGATTTTATGCAATCAGAGTTAAAGCGTATCTTAAGCAAAATTTGACATGTTGTCAGATAATAGAGGATGTCTTTATCTATATAGATATATTCCGTGCCTTAAGCGTTTTATGTCTACCAGATCATGTTTCAAGGATACAACCCTTTATCCATAATTTGCATATATACAGACGGCATCGTGTATATCCATGTATATTTCACCTTGCTTTTAACGCACAAAGGTTTTGCCTTTTTCTGCATCTAATAGTTTTATTCTTATACACCTGAATATTTAATAAAAGGAAATTGTTGTCAATTAACAACCATATTTGGTAGTCAATGCGAGGTCTTTTGAATACATTTCGCAATTACACGAACCCGTTTGAACTTATTTTATAATCACAAGCCAAATATAACAGTTAAAAAGTTATTAACACGTATTTTTTCTATCAGCCATAATCACTTTGATGTTTTTTATCTCTATCGGTAACCAGACCTAACTACGAGTTTTTTTCTCTCTATCAGCAATTCACTGTTTTCATTCAAAAACGAACCTCTTTTCTATCCATCAATTGTGCAAACTTATATTCCCCACATAATCTCTCTCTCTCTCTCTCTCTCTCTCTCTCTCTCTCTCTCTCTCTCTAACGACAATAAGCTTGGTGTTTCTTTGGTTTTGTTCGTTGATGTCAAAACATTTTAAATTTGTTTTAAATTCCAAACGTAATATTTAATAGGAATATCAGGTTCTGTAATTGTAATAATAATTGCAAAAGATTGTGACAACAAGTGCTTACATAAAGCCTCACGAAAATGTAAAATTAAAACTACAGATAATTAAGTTGAACCATAATACAAAACTAAATTACAGTAAAACTTCGATCGCTCGAACGTCGTTGCCTCGAATACCCCGGATAACTCGAAGTCATCTGTTGGTCCCGACCAATTTCCCATTATATCCTATGTAAATAAACCTCGATGGCTCGAACTTCGTTAACTCGAATACCCCCGCTCCCTCGAACAATAAATATTTTCAAAAGTATAAAGTTAGTGAAAATTCAACTTCTTTCGCTCGAATACAGTTTGTGTCAGAAGGACATGTGGTCTTAGTCATTGTAAACAAAACACAAGCTGAAGCCATATTACAGATTTCATCAAACGTAATAGAGTGGAACGAAATGATTAATCTTGGCAGTTACCTAAAATCAATTAATGAATTAATTATCAATTAACCTACTTAGAGCGTGTCAATATGCTCATTTCTTTCATCTCTTAATCCGATGACGACACGCGGAAATGTTTGATCGCTATTTTTAAAACACCTCAGTCGCTCGTGCCTTACGATTGCACTTCAGGATTCTGTAATTTACATGCACTTGGAATATGTATAGCAATGTGTATTATCGTTATTTCCTGTTATAAAAACTACCGGTAAAAACGGTGTTTTGTATTGTTTTTTTTTTAAGTATAACATGTGCAACAAAGAATAAAGTAAGTTTATTTTGTATCATCACCTGTTGAAATTAAAATAAAGTGCCATATTCTAACCCCGTAGCCATATAACATCATACGGCAGATTGCAGGTCAACATGTAATTTGAAATGAATTTTATACTTTTAATTTGGACATTTTATTCTTTTTTTTTTTTTTTTTTTTTTTTTTTTTTTTTTTTTTTAATTTTGTGATAAATAATGGAATTTAAATTCGGACTTTTCATTATTTGACCGTTTAGTTTATTTACATGTAAAGATTCTTTAACGGTTGGTAAATATGAGAACGTGAACCTCCAATCATATCTCGATGTTCGATCGCTCGAACCCCCCGATGGCTCGAATATTTAGTCGAAGTCCCTTGGACTTCGAGCCATCGAAGTTCTACTGTACATATAATCATAGAAGCTGATAGTAGCAACCAAGTTAATTTCAACCGTAAACTCCCTAACGGTAGTTGCCCTCTAGCGAATTAAGGGACGTGACTCAATGTTTTCCGATAACGTTTTAAGCCCATTTGAGTTTTGTTGTATTTTCAAAGCTTTTTCGGCTTCTTTATACATTTTATTCGTATAATATTTATTGTCATTTGTTTTAATTATGCTGTGTATTTTTTCCAAAAGTGATTGAACTTGACTGTTGTTTTCCTCGCCTTTCAAATTATTATTAAAACCTACATACCTTCCTTCACACAAAAGTAGAATTCGTTTTAGCTCGTTACAATCATTTTTGACATGTTTTTCTAAAGTAGTATTTTCATTATCAAGATCATCCATCCGTGTAAAGACTACGAAGAGATATTTTGAAAAGTCTTTCCCAAAGCGCTCAACATATTAGTCCATTGTTTCTTGATCTTCTTTGGTGAATCTGCCGACGTTTACTACCAACAGGAACGCGTGGGGTCCTGGTACTGTCATTTCAATGCATTTTGCAATTTCTGTGGTTAATTTTTCCTTTGAAATGTTATTGTGAAACAAGCCCGGTGTATCAACGAGAACTATCTTTTTATCAAACCGATTAAACACTTTACATTTACATTTTCTTGTACTTTTCAAAGCATTTACCGTAGAATAAAAAAATCTGTCCCTGCTATTTTATTGGCCGTCGCACTTTTACCTGTGCCAGTTTTCCCTATAAGCACTATTCGGATTTCATTTGATTTTATCCCAGACTCATCTAAATGAAAAGAAAAAGTATTAAAAATTTTATCAAACTGTCATTCTGTAATTCATTTATATCTAATACTAACAAAACAATACGTAATTGTTACTTAATTTCGTTACCCAAAACTATCACTATCAGCAACAATTCCCGAAATGTATGTTTTAAAGTATCATTGAATCATATAACCACAGAAGACATACCTTTGTATGCACGTTTCCGGGTACGTAGCTAGGGAAGTCACATGATATCTACCAAAGTCAATACAGACCTTTTGACAGAGGATGAGTTAGCTAATTTGATAATGTGAAATGTAAAGAAATGCTTAGAAATCACCACATTGGTTTGGTTTAATGTATTTTCCTTTTAATGCCTGCTAGATTATCACAAAAATTAAAACATTTATAGAAAAAGATAAAGCTAACTTTATATGATTTATTCACATGGCCGTCTGCTCCTTGTCAAATCTGAAGAGAAGAGTGTCGCTAAATTATTCAAGTACACTTACAGATATATAAATGACATTTTGTCTCTAAATGACCCCAAATTTGGAAAATGTGTGAATGTGCAACTGATTCTTTATTTAATGATTTAGTTTCAGACTTATACCTCAATTATGACACCCACAATTATGATTTGGAATATCAATTTTTTTTATATTTATCACAGCTTAACTCTAAGCGCAGTCATAATGCAGAATAACACAAACATCTATCTCTCTCTCTCTCTCTCTCTCTCTCTCTCTCATATTATGATTATTATTATGGTTATTATTATTAAATTGTTCTAATTGTTACCTAAAAATCATTTTATTCCGTTTTTTTCCTAGTTTTAAAATGATGCTTTCCTGTATCAACATTCTTAAATAATTTAGTTCATGTAAATATTTTCCCAAATAACAGACATGCGAAAAACAAATGATCTGTACCCAATTAAATAAATGATTTATATATCATTTTAATTTGTTTTAATACAATTTGTTTTGTTTTTTTGTTTGCTGATGTATGTAATACTTTTTAGAGCATATGGTAATTTGCAAAATACTGATTCGTTACCTACATCATGTCTATTTCTTATAGTTTCTGTCATTTCTTTATTTGTTTTGATGAAAACGGCGATAATGTCTTTAAAATGACTATTTTTTCCAGACAAGAACTATACTCCGGTGTAATGAACTATTTTGACCCGGGTTGAAAAGTGACCCGGGGTTTATTTTTCAACGTTGAATATTGAACCGGGTTGCTTTTTCAACGTTTAAAATTGAGACCAAAATTCGTGAAATTTATACCCGGTGTTACTTTAAACAGGTTGATAATTTTTTTCTTGACAAATTATGACCTCATTTCATTGAAAATTGACCCTGTTGAAGATTGACCATCCCCACAAACTACAGAGTTTTGATCTGTCTATGATCTGGTCGTTGTTCAACATGGTGTGTGTGTGTGTGTGTGTGTGTGTGTGTGTGTTTATAAGTTTCTAATCCAGAATAAACTAGATAGAAATCAGTAAATTATTACATAGTGCATTCGACAGCAACGGCTATTATGATGCTTAGCGATCGGCATGGGTTTAGTGTTTTTTTTAAAAAATTCCAAAATGACAGTATATTTCTGCTATCACTTGATAGATTTTTATCTCGACTTGTCAAATGTTCAGCGCCTTGTCGGATTTTCTGTTTACTTGTCAAATAATTATAATGTTGACTCGACAATGTTTTTGTTGACTTGTTAGATTATTGTGACGACTTGTTTGAAATGGATGTTAACCTTTCATATCTTTTATTTCGACTGTTAGGGAGCACTTTTTAGATGTGAACTTGCAAAGCAAATATATTGTCAACTTGATAGCACAAACACACGATCTCATTTTTTAATATTTTAAACTGTCAATAAAGGAAAACAAAAAGACAAATAAGTAACAAAATAAGTTAACTTTATAAAATGTTACGCATTATTACTCTCAAACCGAGTCCATTAGGCTTTCGTGCAATTGTATGCATTTGATAATTATACAATTATCCGATTGCAAAATACAATTGACTCTCGTTTGTTAATATTTGTTCGGGTATATCAAAATTTTTTACAATGGTCCTATTTTGTCTAAATATTTATGCTATTTTTCCCACCTGAAAGTTGTTTATTTCAAAATTTGCATTATGTTAAAGTTATTGTTTGGTTAGTGGATGAAAATCCAATAGCAATTGAACCTCACCATCTCAAAGTGGGTATCGATCCATTTCATAAATGTGTCACTTTAATTTTTATGAACACTAGATGCATTTTTATTGTACAGAGGGATATTGTTTGATACAAGAAGGACAATGTTTAAATATTCATTTCCCGAGATCTCTTCCTGTACAGTAACTTAAAAATTTTAACCACACCATTCATAAATTCTGCAGCATGCACGCGCAGCCTATATCGTGTCGTTTATGTATTGGTCTCGGGTACTCAATTGTTGTCTTGTATTTTAATTCTGCTGGTTATATTAACTCCACCTCTTTCAGTTATCATTTCTCTGTCGTTAGTTTGAAATTTGCCTCAATCATCTTTAGAATACACGTTAGATACCTTTTGTTTTGCAAATCACTGTCAATGGATCACCAATTAAAAGAATTGAGTGGAGAAAGCTATTTGTTACTTTTTCAGTTATTTCATTTTTAGAGAAAAAGATCAAATTTACTTACATTATTCCTAGAGATTATTGAAAACATTTTATAATAATTCAAACTCATTGGTATTTCGGGAAACCAGCGGACCAACAAAGTATTACTTTCGCGGTGTAATCATTGTGATTAATGAATAGTTTTAGAAATTCGGTTTTATTAGAATTCTTAAATTATTTCTAGGAACAGTATATATTAGAGTTTAACCCCCCAGTCAAGATTCTTACATTTATATCGAGATGGTCAGTGTAAGGATGTTGGAGAAAACCGGAGTGCCAGAAAAATAACCATTAACCTTCTACAAGCGACAATCCTTCTAGATCTCACGCTAAAATCTGTCCCGTTTGGTAGTCGAAAAAGTTAATATTAATTTGAAATGCATCCGCCCTCAACATGTTTAAGACTTCAGAATTCTTGGTCAAAAGCCGTAGAGGAGATGATAACTAATACAGAAAATTGGTAGACGTTTGTAGACTAACTATATAGAAAAAGGGATTTGCAGCTAAAAAATGTACTTTGTAACAGGAACACAGTGTAATACACCACATAACGAAAATATGCCCGACAAGACAAGAAAGTACACTTAATAGAGCCAATTTTAAATGATAGACAAGTCCAATTAGCCATAAAATCTAAAACAATTATACAATACAGGCAAAATATTATTGCATATTTGCCCATGTACAATACAGTCAACTCTCTTTACAACGGCACCCTTTATAACGGCATATTCGGTTAACGGCAAAAAATTGCCGGGAACAAATCTGTCACAACGTTATTATAACACTTTATAACGGCATATTCGGTTACCGGCTCCGGCAATGAAATTCCGGGAACGAATGTACAAAATAAACACTAAATTTGTTCGATATAACGGCACTGCTAACCGGCAGAAGATCACACAATATCTAACACATCATGCCTTCAGGCATCGCTGCACATGACTCCTTGTGCTTGACCGATTGTTTATACAGGTGACCTAGATTGTCCAGTCTAACACCTGTGCGCGTCTAGGTCATTAATTAATAGTTACACAACATTACCTGTACCTAACGGTAATTAACTCTTGTAAGAGACACCGGGTCGTGCGCGTGGTATTGTCCAAGTTGACGGTGTATACAGTTGATAAATAAACATGTCAAAATAATGACACATTGAGTTGAGTAAATTTTAGAAATAAAAAACATGAAACTTGTAGATTTTAGTCTCATTTTTAAATCGTATTATTGACGGGTGTATGTAAGTGTGAAAATTGGAATATGTCGGAACCCCCGGCGAAACGTAGACGGACTCAATTTACCATTGCAGAAAAGAAGGAAATAATTAGTTATAAAAATGATCACCCAAAATCTTCTCAAGATGAAATTGCATCATATTTTACACTTGAATGGGGTAAAACTGTTGGACGATCAACTGTTGGAGATATATTGCGGGATAAATCAAAATACTCGAACATTTCAACTGACAGTGACAAGTCCATACGCAACCGAGGTGGAAAATTTGAGGAATTAGAACATGCATTATTTATGTGGTTTAGTGACGTTAGATCCCAACATGTGTGTGTTACTGATGAAATGTTGATTGAAAAGGCCAAAAAATTTGGAGGTGAATTGAATGTAGATAATGACTTTCAGTATTCTGTTGGATGGTTACAAAAATTCAAAAAGAGACATAAAATCGCGCATCACGTTACACATGGTGAGGCTGATAGTGCCGACCCGGAAGTAGTTCATCAAGGTCGATTACAATTACAACAGGATCTTGCGCAGTATGAACCGAAGGACATTTACAATCTTGATGAAACCGGCTTATTTTATCGTCTTGGTCCAAATTCAACTCTAGCGACTGGACCCGTTCGCGGACAAAAGAGACAGAAAGATAGAATCACTGTTGCTTTATGTGCAAATGCCACCGGGACTGATAAACTTACACCTTTGGTGATAGGTCGATGTGCACGCCCCAGATGTTTTGGAAAGACATTTGATCCTAACGTGTATGTCACATATCGTTTTAACAAGAAAGCCCAGAGATTGGAAAAGAACATTTGCCATCACTGTGGCGCGCCCTTCGCAGTATTGACTGTTTTACTAGTGCATCTACAATTCAGAGATCAATTATGGATTTTATAAGAAAAAAGTGACTATTTTAATAAACTATTGTGGAGAGTAATTATAGTGACTGTGTAATCTAGTGCTTGTGTTCTATCATTTCCTTATTATTGAAGTGAATTAATAGTGACTGGTTATCATTAGTGCTTTTTACTCTGTTCAATATTGAAATTTAAACATTGTCATACTTGTCTTGAATTAATGCCTGTTCTTGATTTTTATTTACTGTAATAAATTTAATCAACTTTATTTTGTTTTTCTTTCAAATATTCTTCTACTCAAGATTGGTGTTAAGTACCTGTATTATACACCCAAGTCAAGATTGAAGTCAAGATTCTTAATACATGTATTTATATCAAGGTGATGAGTGAAATGGTACAATACATTTGTACACGGTCATGTATTTACAAAATACAACGACAGTATTTTAATATTCAATATTTTATCAAACATTTAAACAAGTTGTCTTAAATATTAAATATTTAAAAAATTATTTGTATTTATACAAATACTTAAAATATTCAATATATATGACAGCTATAACAAACATAAATTACAAACACAAACACACAAACAACAGATGTAAAACCCTGGATACCACTCTTTGAATCAGGGGACGTAACTCCGACAAAGTTATGTTAAATTCATTACAACAGCATATTCTTTACAACAGCAAAATTGGTGAATACGAAGATGGCCGTTATAAAGAGTGTTGACTGTATATATATATATATATATATATATATATATATATATATATATATATATATATATATATATATATATATATGTATATATATATCAGCGAACAAAGTTTCATACTTCTAGGTTTTAAGTAGTAAGAGGAGTTATTTACATAAAGCAGTAAAGCAGGTAGACAGGGAGAATTGGAGAATGACGGACAGACAGAGAGATTCACTGACACTTTTATCATTAATTAACCCCCCCCCCCCCCGATACAAACCACAAAAAAAAAAAAAAAAAAAAAAAAACAAAACAAAAAAAAAAAAAAAAAAAACATCAATTAATTATTATTATCTGTTTTAACCTGTTGAATTTAGACCCAGTTTACTGATTAAAATCCCACGATCCGGTTCAGTTTTCAATTGAGTAGGGTCGTAATTCAACACGGCTGGTTTCAATTTTCAACGTTTAGATATGAGCCCCCTGGTCACTTTTCAACCCGGGTTTAAATACTTAATTGAACAAGCGCGTGCACCCTTAGAAACAGTAAAGTACCCTTTGGAGATTTTGTCATTTGTAAACAACATGACATCTCATTTCACAGATATTTATATAACGACATCATAGAGTAAAATATGAATTTTATTTTATTTCCATGCGATTAGTTAGCATTTTGTATTTGTGGGCAATTTGTACTAAAACCTATAATGTAATGTGATGTACTAAAACATTATTATGTTTTCCACTAGGACCTGCACTTTTACAGTATTGTTTTGGGTGTCTAGTGCCCTCACCTTCGGCTCAAGCATTATAATTCTGAGAAAAGATATAATAACACAGATCCCTCGTCAAAACATAATAATGTATAAATATAATAAAAAATATATGCATTTCCAACAACCAATAAGTTATCACGCGCAGTTACTTTCTTAAATAGATAAACTTTAAACAAAATATTTGCAATATTTTCATTTTAGAAAATAAAAATAAAAATGTACTTATCATTAAAAATAATTTTTCTTCAAAAAAAAAACAAAAACAAAAACAAAAACAAAAAAAAAACAAAAACAAAAACAAAAAAAAAAACAAAAAAAAAAAAAACAAAATGGATTTTAAAAATAAGTAAAATTCAATTTTTTAATTTAATTTACATGACTTGATTTTCAAAATATCAGGGTCATATTTATAGTTTATCACCTACAGTATATTTTCTCGCTTGACTTTATAGAGTTTCATTGGACTTAATGTTTGTGAAACCGGAACCAAGCAAAATATAATTTTTATATAATAATTAAACATCTCGTATATTCAAAACATTTTTTCTAGATTACCGGTTAACATATAACATTGATAGTAATAAGAACCTGAATTTTAAATGCAATCGTATTTGTTAAAACAACTGTAACACGTTTGATGAATATAATGTATACTGCAAATCATCTATTTCGTAGAGTCGCTTGATTCTTATTATTTTTCAATTCCTATTCCGAGTTGCAGAAATAAATATTATTCTGGGAAACATTGTTTTCTAAAAATACAGAACAACTGTGTCAAAATCGTGGAATTTTTTTGTGTTAGTTTTGAAAACATACTCCTTTTTAACATTTATATAAGCGTCTCCGTCTTACATAGGTGTGTGTGTGTGTGTGTGTGTGTGTGTAAAATATAAGATATCTGGTCAGTTTCCTTTGAAAAATTTGTCTGAGGTTATAATGTTATATAACTAAATTTGACAAATTTCTAGCGATTTCTTAAGATAATTACTCTAACTCAAGCGCCGCAGTGTTTGTGACGTAATCTAGAACGAACTACTTTTATAATGCGTCATTTTACCTTGTTTTCAAGTTATCACACACAGTGTCTATTTATGTTATTTCTCAACGAACCAATTGACAATCAGATTCAATGTTTAAGTAGCCTAGATAAAGGTTACAGAAATCATTAATGGTATCAGATACTTACTAATTTTTTTCTTTTTGCAAGAGATAGCATCACTACTCTAAAAATAAAACTTATGTTATAAACAAAACACAGAGACAAATGGAAATCACATATATTCTACATATATATGTTGTTAGTGTTCATGTAAAAACTAAGAGAGTGCAAAAGAGAGTGATCAATTTTTTGTAAAAATAATGCGAACAAGTGGACATGAAAACATGAATTCTAGTATTTAACACATGCTATGACATATGTATTACTGCCGCTGCAGCTAGAGTGAGACCTCCCCTTGTTTCCTTGTATTCAGCTATTTAACTTTTCAAATATGTTAAAAACTAAATTTTTCTTTCAGGCAAAGCAAAGAAACCAGGAAAAGACTTTTCCAATTGTTTAAATTTGGCAAACAAATTAAACAGTTATTTCTTATGTATTACGTTCTGACCACTGATACGAGACATAAAATTGGGCCTTACCTTATTTTAAAATCTGACAGTGCTATGATGAAAAACTATTAACTATCATAGCACATTATTCCAGTATCATTGTATAACTGAACGGATTGTAATATCTCTAAGGATTTGGACTAACACTTGAATGTAATTTTATGTATACATTGAGAAGTGTAGTGAAATATTTAATGTTGCTTTTTATTTGAATAAAAGGATTTTATTGTATGTTGTCAAAGACTATTCAAAAAGAATTGTGCCCAACCAAAATTTTAAGATGGTGATAGTCAGTACAGCAATGGTATAATGTACTGATGAAAGTTAACCGTTAGTGATTTACAAGCTCATGATACATCCGATGCCTCAGGTCAAGTCAACTACAATCTAGATCACAACGAGAGACAACAACATTAAGTATCCAATCTTTTTACAGTTCGAATTTGCAGATATTTTAAATAACAAGCGATATTATACTAATATTATTTGAAAAATCAAAACAACGACGTACTAACCAATAAGCGATAAAATCTTTAACAGACAATGGTATAAACAGTTAAAATATTGACATGGTTATGGAATGTCATATAAATGAACATGTGAATATTCAGCTTACACATTCTTTTTGAAGAGGTGTTTTATCCAAAAACTAAAACGTGCAGAAAAAATAATTGTTAATTTCTTCAGACATTTTATTCTACATATTCGTTAAAAAAAGTTTTTTCTGATTTCTGTATCACCTAAGTGTTAATAAAAATATGCGTTTTAGACACATAAAGGTGTTTTACAATGTCCTTTAGATCCTTACAATGGCTTAAAATGAGCCTCGTGAGATAATTTCTAGATGATACAAAAGTTATTAACATTTTTTATGATATTATCCTTATACAACATTAAGTTTGGTACCGCTTCAAATTTAACGAGATATATTTTTGTCAAAGTATGCATTGGAAAACTTACAGTCAAATATTCAACAAAGACTCTTAATTATATTTGATGCACCGTGTTTGCACATTTCGGAAATCTATCCCTTTCAGTGACATTGTGGACCAGAAAAATTGAAAGATAAATAAGATATCCAAACAATTTTATATAAATGATACCAAAGTTTCAAAATTATATGAATCCAAATCAAGATAAAATGTTTTGCATGAGAGAACAAACCTTAGATTTAAATAAATTTAAAAAACTTAAACGGGTAAATCCAACTAAAGTAATTTATATTATTTACAAATTGAGCTATTTGTTGGAATATTTTGTGTGTTCTGTTGGTTTGAAGCCACATCCGGCAAAGATATATAAAATTGATGTTCTCGCTACATCTTTAATTAAGAAAAAAAGTGCTATCATTTTTTGGATAATAATGTTTTGACTAGTTTCAAATTTTACTCAAGTAAGATGTTTTTAATTAAAACTTTCCTACATAAATATATTTGTCTTACTAATTTCATATAAACAGTTTATTTCGGAATGAAAAAAATGATACTAAAATATAATAAATACCTGTGGCTTTGTTTTGAAAACTTTTCTTGCATTGAAATGTATCAAACTGCTTAAAATTTTTTACTTAAAATATAATCACCGTTTATGATCGAACATTGAATTTTTTATGTCATCAATACTAACAGTTTACCCTAAATGGTTTCAATTAAAACAAATTCTGAGCTTGGTATCATTCAAGAAAAGCCATAGCAATAGAACGGAAACTAATAATTATTATGTAACAAAAATACTTGTTATATTGTAATGTACCTTATGTTCACATTTCGGAAAATCATTTCTCATCAGTGGTACAAGGGGCAGAAAAAACATTGGAATGTGATTATTTGAAAAGAGAAATACGTTTGCTATTTAAAAAGCACAATAACTATGTACCATAAAGATCACGTTGGCCTTTGTATTATCGCCTTATTAATATTTTAAAATTGGAAACTCTGTAAAAAACAAATGCAGCAGTCGAGACTCGTCAATGTACCGTATCCGCTAAAAGTTGTTCGATTTTTCACAGGCCTTAAAAACTACTGTATTGTATTGTAATTGGAAACCTCAAGGAGAAAAAAATGCTGACATACATAAGAAGAAAACTGAATAATAGAAAAGCAAAAAAAAAAAAAAAAAAAAAAAAAAACACATAAGCATATGGTAAAATTAAAAAATCTCAATTTTTATAAATATTTTTGCTTGATTTACCGGTCAGATTTACTATGTAAGCCAGCAGTTAACATTATATTTATAAATATTCCGAGCAAAAGTTTAGCTGAAATTTTAATAGTTTAACATTACCTTTTTAAATCCGCATTGTGTTTTCCTGAATATGCAGAAGAATCCAAGAAATACCACAAATATCAGAGGTATTAAGCATTCACTAATGACTACTACTGACCAATTCGAAGAATTCATCGGATATTTCCCTACAAAAAAAAAAAACAAATACAGTGTGTCATTAGTGATGTTCGCTAAGTGTAGTTTAATTCTACTGTAAAGTTAAAACGATACCATTTTCCGTATCGAGGCTTAACAAATATAAAGGGTTTGTGGGAACTAAACCTTCTTTAGTGCTCGGGTACCCTGAAGTTTCTACAATCCTTACTGACATAAATAACAAGTATGTTGCCCCAGCTCTTAAAACTTCTATCAACATTATTTTCGTTTGTAAGAAAGTCTACGATGAATGACTTATTAAGGATATTTGTTTAGATGATTATCGGACAATTCTACCCATACAAAAAAAATTACCAAAGATGAAATTCTTTTCAATCATAGGAGAGTCTTTGAGTCTTTCGGTATTAATTTAAAACAGTAAGAACATGACCTGCCTTACTTGTATGGAATTCCAAAAGAAAAACCCATACAAGGAAATATATTCAACAATATTTTTCATTCATTTGTGTATAAATTTTCGAATTTATAAAAAAGTTTTTTTTATAATCGATATATTATACATAAATATGCATTATACTAGAGACAATCGCAGGTGTTGTCACAAATAATCATCGTTCAAACTTATATCTTTAAAAAATTATAAATTTGGTGCCTGAAAAATTTTTCTGACTAATTTCATATAAACAGTTTATTTTCGGCCTTCAGACCTATTTAAAAAGTTTATTCTACATCTGGCAACAACCAAATCTGGATTCTCAGAATTCTAAAGAAATACTAGAACATCTTGTTACTAATACTCTTCCTTCGGTAATAGAAAAAAAACCAACGTTTGATTTTTCTACTCTTCCCGCCACTATTCTTCATTTTAAATTACATGAACGTGAAAAAATCATTCAGTTGTAATTCTTTTACAGAATCGGTAAACCAAGATGTTAATATGTAGTGCTCAACAGTGATTCTGGTTATTTTGAAAAACAACACTTAGACTTCGAACAAAAATATACTGAAGATATCATCAATAAAATATTTGATTTCTGATAGACATCATATTTGTTGTTTTGTAAACTGTGCATTTTTCTTTGCTGATAAGTTTCTTTTTTCATATGAATGAAAATTTTTACAGAACTTTGTGGAACCTTAAAAAAAAAGACTGCCGCTTAATCATTCAACTTCACATACAGACATTTAGAATACTTTTAATCTCTAAATTTGATGAATATGTAAATGTCGTAAATGTCATCTATCCACACAAGCTTAAAATAAAAGACACGACGCATTCTTCCTGTTCTGCTTTTATGGCTTATACCTCAATTATTACACCCACTTAAGGTTAAATCTGACGCTATACAACAAACGTGATGACTTCAATTTTTATATCATCATATCTACAGTGATATCGCTGCCTCACCCGTGTATGGTGCATATGTTTCAAAGTATATACGTTTTTGTAGGCTTGTTCCTACTATAAGAACTTTCTGCAACGAAGCAAACTGATTACAATAAGATTGTTTATTCAAGGATATTGCAAGTGAGGCACCTTAAAAAGTTTTAAGGCCGGCCGGCATTACAAAATTGTTGGTAAGTATGGTGTATTTGATTGACCATAGTTTCTTGTTTCTTTCATTCCCAAAAATGCCTTTTCAAAGTTTTACTTTGATTTTTTGGGTTATCATGATTTAGACATGACTGATAGATTGAGAGATTAAAACGTCGGAATTTGTCGTTCTTGCATAATAAATTACCATCCTATATAACATTTTTTATAAATAACGAATACCATTGCTTTACACTTCTACATTCTGTATAACAAAGTCGCATATTTTTCACTGTTAAATCCCTTTTTTATTTCTATGGTGACAGATAATTGATTAAATTGAGAAAAGTCAAAATATCTGTTTTGTAAGTAGTCAGTTTATCACATTTTCATAATATTCAATATAACGGTAAAAACCAATACTTATTATTGTTTCTAAAACTTTGCTCATTTACGGCTAACGGATTTATAATGTCGAGTTTATAAACGATTTCTTTTTTTCAAATTAAGAAATGTTTGTAATTTTTTTGCCTATGAGAGAATAGAAAAAATTATGTTATAGCTTCAAACAGATGTTTCAGACCGATTATCTAACCAAAACATGATGCCCCGTGCTGAAAAACAGAAGTCACTTATAATCTGGATTGCTGTCGCACGCAAATTGTTAAAAGTACTCTATACTAAAAAGGAGTTACAGATGAAACCAGATAGCAAGCCGCAATATAATTATATTAGTTAAAATCTTTTTATACTTTCTTGGATAAATCTGTTTGTTGGTTTCTCTTGGGCACCTTGTTTTCCGTATAACCAACGATATATTCTTTGCAGATTTATATACCGGGTTGTTCACAATATCAAATAATAAAATAAAATAGTAAAAAATAAAATTACATTTAGGAAAGCTGTGGTAAGTGTGATAACTTGTAAACAATGTCATCAAACAACACAGACTAATAAAAACAATAAATTAACATACCTTGATAAAAACTGTGTTTAACATTTTCATAAGTGACTGCATGTTTTGGTGGGAAAAATGCATAAATTCTTCTTCATTTCCCTTCAGTAAATCACTTTTAACACCAACAAGGCGAAAGTTAGCTGGAACCGACATTTTTCAAAAGTTAAATCGAAACTACAATAATATAATTTTGCTTACATACTAACAATAGAACGTCTGTTGGTCACTAATATAAACAATCGTGGTCTTGTCTTCGGGTTTTCCTGAATTAACTGGTGTTTGTGTTATAAATCTACATAGGGTCATACGCCGGTGTTATGGGATATTTTTACCATATAATCGGAAATAAAGAGGAATTTTTAAAATTTCATTAAATCATTCGGCAAAGTCTGGTTACAGTTTAAAACAAGAACTTGTACTTGTATGGCTGTGTCGGTCATGGGTGTTTCCCGAGTATATTTTCGTATTTATTCCATATTCTGTGAAATATTCTCATGTTTTTAAAGAGTTTAAAACATGTTTTCACATATGTTTATTTATTTAAATCGCGATAGAATTTAGAGTGTTTCTGAGCGTGCTGTATTCGTCAATAGTCGCAGCGGCAATGGGAATTATTTTTCAATCAACATTTACGTCACACGAAATAACGGGTTTCTCTGTTTTTATTCGTGATGTCGTAGGGACCCTTTTCTCAACCGACAGTTAAATTGTATATAATCAATTAATGTAATTATCAGTGTGCATAAATGTGTACCTGAAAAAGCAATATGACACGATCTTACAAAGACTTTAACAAACAAAAGAAAATAATAAATCGCCGTGTATAGCTTTGCCATACACTGTAAAAGTAATAACGGTTTTTTAAAATAAACTTACATTCTAACGTCAAGTGTTTGCATATTTCTTTCGAGCAACTAGTCACCAAACAGCATGAATATTTATAATCGACAAAAAGACCACTACATGAGTTTAATTCATGGTGACTTCCTTTAATGATCTCATTGTTTGGCTTCTAAAATCTAAAATTGTAAAATATGAATAAAAATAAGTGTACGGTATTTTGGCGGCATAACTATGGATATCTGGTAGCGATTTCACTTTTAATGCATTACATTCAGGTATAACAGTTGGTTATTTGATTTGTTAAGCAAAACACAATCAAACTAACATTTGAAAAGCTAAAATTTGAACCTACATTGGCAGGACTAAATATGTGTTATACAAAAATAGATGCATAAACAGTTCGAATTCTAAATGGTAGAATGTCCAGATACAAAACATACAATTTAGTATGTAAAGAAAGGATCATAAGTCCTTTCACTTAAAATTGATACAAAAATTGCAATAAAAGGTGTGTTACAATAACTCAAATAAACCTATATGCAACATAATTTCTACGATCGAGTGTTTACCTTCTGCCACATTGGGGGCAATAGTAAAAACAATAACTTACACACAAAAATATACGCGTCAGTGTATTGAATAGTAGCAAAAAGAGAAATCTTTAAAGAGAGCTGATGCATTTGCATGTAATAAACGCTTGAAAAGGTGACAAATAACTCATACACAAATGTCACTTAGGAGTAAAAAGATGAAAGTTGTCGAAAAAAGTTAAATAAGCCAGATCTAGCAATAATAATAATAATAATAATAATTATAAAATAAAATAAATATAATAGATAACTCCGCTTTAATGAAAGTTTTAAAGGGAGTAGATAGATGTTCAATACCTAAAACTTAAGTTGATATCAAAGCACGCTGATAGACGATCTCTATTGGTATATGTAAAAAAAACACTTTTAGTTAATTGTTTGTAATTCTTTGACGTTTGCTACCGTCAATAGCAATTTTCGACTATTCGTAAGAACAACTAACTATTTATATCCAAAAATTTATCATAGAACAAGACTATGTATACATAATGTCTCATTGTGTATTATGGTCTGTCTTATCGATTTCATACTATCTATTAAGAAATATTCCCAATGGTTCAGTATGCTGCTGTTAAAGCTAACCAGTCCCCAGTTTTTCGCATAACCCAGCAGATATTTTGTTAGCAAAACATCGACTTTCAAAAGCAGACATATTTTACTCAAAGATGTTTTGTTAAAACAAAGGTATTTACGCAAACTGTTTAGATAATTGACTTATAGAATTTATACTTAAATAAAAGTGTTATATGACCCAAAATCACGTTATGTTGCTCATTCAGTTACAGTTGACACTAACTAAACGACAACACATTCGAACTACTTGCTGTTCCTTTGTCCAAACGTTATTAAAATTTTGGAAATTTAGTCTTGAGGTTACATTTGATATGAATTATCACAGTTTGTTGTGTTTTTTATAAACAGTCGGGATTGGTTTCGGATGTCAAATATATCACAATTTCAAGATATTCACGAGCATTTTTTTACTTTGACAAAAATCAATATTCTTCCAACAAATCTTGTTTTAGATATGATGAAATTAAGAAAGGTTTGATTAACTTCTAATTGAGTAAATATTCATTTTAATCACAGATCAAATATATATATTTTCGGGTCTAAACATATGAAAAAAATTCAAAAGCTTCTATTACCTTTAATTTCAAGATTCTGGAATCAGCACTGCATGTAACAGTCATGCAAGAGGAATTCTTTCTTTCTTTAAGAGTTATTAGACTTGAATTCTGCTTTTTCTAAAAAGGTTCAAAAATATAAAGTCATGAACTGTTATTCTAGGTTTTTCTATAAAAAAATGTCCTATTTCTAAGCCAAAGATACTATGAGTTAATAATTTGTTCCAGGTTATAATGATCATACTATGTTTAAATAAACCCTGGAACAATAGTAACTCTTGTATTTTAATGCCCTGTAAAATTTATTCATTTTTAATTTAGATTTTATGAAAAATAAAATACAAAATGCATTGATAAAGAATTTTAGTTATATATCTTTTAAGTTACCAAAGCAAAAATAATAATAAAGATCATTACGAATAAAACTGAGAATAAACAATATTTATTTCAAATATTTGAATGTATTTACTCAAGTTTCAAAAACCTTGTCTTTAGAATTTATAAACTAAACTTAATGTGTGCCATAAAATATTTTAGAAGCAAAAAGCATTTTTAAATTACCTTTAACATTAAGATGTTGTTCTTTTGTAACATCAAGGTTTACCATCATATGAAACTCGACAGATTAAACGTCCTTGGTCCGAATCTATTGTGTCATTAATTTTTAATATAATTCCAGATTTTTCTTGAATGATTGAGTAACGATTTTGCAATTGGTTATCTACAAACACCCCTTTTTCGGGACTGTAGGTACCTATTTTATAAAATGTCTGTTTGTGTTTTATTTCTACTTCCTTCACAAGGATAAGAAAAACATCAGATGGATAAAGTGTTCTGAAGAATAAATATGCTTCATCTCCAGCACAGACTGTTTTATTAATGCCTGTAAAATGAAACGAATGTAATTTAAAATGAAATCAAGAGTTTCTCATGAGATTCTCGTCATATACATCTTTAAATTTTCTTTCATTTTAACTTAGCAATTAATGTTTAAAATTAAATGCCGTTTCGATAATAAATTCATCATTTAAAACAATGTGGACGTTAACGGCAACTACTAAGACCGTTTGAATACTATGGGTTGAACTTTTATGTAGAAAAACATTTGATGTATAGACACCTGTAATTGTTTAAGGGCCTTGGTTTTCCATGTCACTTGGTCAATACTTTACTTTAAGCAGGTAGCTTTGTGGTTAAAATTGTCTTTGGGAAAACTAGGTTTATCAAACCAACATTTTATACTTATATACCGTACGGAGGAGAAGCAGGGATATTGATGAATAGGAAACGTAAAGTTGACAATAGAAAAATTGAAGTGATCATATTTGTCAAATAATTTCAAATGTCGCATTTTGTGCATTTTGTGCTACTTCTCAGTAGTTTCAGTCAATATTATTGGGCAATTTTGGTCACATGGTGACTTATTATAGACCGTGTCTGGTCAGTCTGATTTCATATCTAGTCAGTATGAGAGCCAATTCCTTTAAGGGGCTCTGCCGAGAAGCTCTGTTCGTTGTTAAAACATTGGATAAACGCCGCCGATTTGTCGAATTCGATCAATTGTGCGATATAATTCTTAGGGAGCAATTTCTTACGTCCGTAAGATCTTGCGGTGTATATCCGAGATTGTAATTTGGCTAACTTTACCGTGGTTGTTGCTGCAGATAAAGCCTACCGTGCCGCACAGTCTGGAGTCGAATAACTACAATAGCAATAAAAAAGATGCCACTTGCTTTCTGTCAAAATTAATGTTAAAATTTGCGGTCGTACACAACAGAGGTCAAATTTTAACCAAAGAATGCGAAAATCCTTTGGCCGTATTATTAGCAATAGTAACATCATATGTTATCGTCTTGAAATCGTCTGCGGACACTTGTTTGCAAGTTTTTTAGCAATCTACATCACCGGAATTTTCTAATAGTTCAAGAAATTCATTTTTTGTGATGTTTATCATACCAATAGGTCTTTACAATCTTGTGCCTATGGTTTGTTTACAAAAACTGAAACTTCTGTTTTTTAGCAATTAGAAAATAAATATAAGTTTGCTGGAATTACTTTTTCAGTTTAAGACTCAATACGTTTATCTTATGGTGCAGTATGCCATGATCTTAATGGTCTTGAATCAGCTGGTTTAACTATAGCTGAACCATCACTCTTGCCATATTTATCTATTTCTAGTAGCTTCTTAATAACACTCCTGTTTCAATGTTAAGGGATACTTGTTGTTCTACTACTGGAATTCTGACAAACAATTGTTCGCAGTTTACTTCTAATTAATTTTCGGAAGTTATGAATTTATTTTTGACACATTATCTTCGTACTTTTCTTAACATGCTGCTAGTAATGCTTAAGTAGAATGATTCAATGACGCATTTTAGAAAATGCTGTCTAAAGTTATCTCTGAGCAACCTCGTGAGTGGGACGTTCCACAGTATTCTACATAATTGTAACCTTTTGAAGTTTTGTGTGGTCGAACCCGTAGAGATCGCTTATCTTTACTCTATTTTATGTGGAAAGTAACACCTTGAGAGGAAACTCTATTACTGCTTATCAATATGTTATTGACTTAACATCTAAACGTGAAAAAGTGGAACTTAGTCTATGACATTATTAAATCTTTTCAGAAACGAACAAAATTGTTTATGACCAAAAATCAACATTAACGTTCGTTCAAACGTTTTAGTTTTGTTACCTACAGCACACAACAAACACCTGATACATTCTTAAGGTACTTTACTATCTATCCAAACAGGGTGAATGTCATTACATATTTCAGATGGGTTTCAATGCTAAAGCGTTTCATGTTAACATGCTTCTACAGTACTTTGAACAATAAAAGTCACATAGAAATGATAATGAAGTTACAAGCTATACCTGTGTAATTACTGAGCAAGATGCAGATAAATTTGATACGTCTGTTTTTTTTAGTTTAACCTTCTACAGTTGAATCTGAAATTTACAAGGATGGTGTCATCAATCCTTATTTGATTGAAAGCCAGAAATCTTCAGTTATATAAATAAAACACAAACATACCAGTCCTTGTCCAAATCACAATTCCAAAAACAAAAAGAAAATTTGAAAGCTGGCAAATTTAGTTATACGCGTGAACTTCCGACCAGGAAGTTAGGCAGGGTAAGCATCTCTTTTTTATCTGATTTCCAACATGTATTTACGTTTTACCTTGTCGGCTAACTTTCTAAATATCTTTATGGCCATTGCTCTATTTTAGAGACCTATCATGTTTCTAAAATAGTTCAATTTCCAAACGCGTTCTATTGCTGGCTTAAACTACCTTTATGCGATTTTTTTCGCGATATCCACTGCATTTTTGAACAGACTACGAAAGTTCCTGAGATGGGGATGAGCTACAGTGTACTTAATTAATTTTTGTATTATTTTTTATTGTATCAATTCCATAATTTATGTTTTGCCGTAAGTTTTTGTAAAGGGGTTAAGGTCCAGTCCATATTTGTGGTGTCGCCTTATTGACAGATGTTTCAAGAAGTTAAAATAAAAGACAAATGGTGAGGTCACTATATATCTGATACTGACCCTGTATAAACCAACTCACCCTGTAACTAATATTACTAAATTTGATTGATTGACAGGCCTCGCAATGCCTATATTTTTAAACATATCCGAATCATGAGCGACCTTCAGTAAATCGATATTGTGCAGTACCACTTATTACAATTATCGATTTTAAAGCTTTTATTTTTTGCAAAATCTAGTTTCAAATCAATTTTCATATTGTTATATTATTGTTAACACCGCTAATTTCTATGACGCATAAACATTTAGGCATGGACATAAGTACATTTTAAAAAAGACAGAATCAACGTCTTGTTATACGGGCGGCACTTGTTAGTAATCAAATATGTTTGCTTAGACTTTCATTTTACAGCCCTGTCTAAGTGACCAATTATACCTTTCACATTCATTTTTTCTAACAGATCATGTTTAAACACATAATAAATAAAGAAAATGTTAAAGTAAACTTGAGATTGATAAATAGTTTATTGCAAACTGAAAAAAGATTACAAAACAACCCGAGTAACAGAAAAGTATAAAAACAAAACAGAAAAGAGAACAAACATTTTATAAGGTTATGTTATAGTGATGTTTGACGTTTTAGACCATCTCATTAATTTTGTATAAAAATACATTTATCCATTAGGCCACGAGGAGGTTTGTAAATAGAGGAACAAATTGAATATATAACTCTTAGGAAATGCGATCATGTGACAATTTCAAAAAAAAAAAAAAAAAAAAAATCAGATTTTAAATAGAAAATTAAAGAAAATAAGTGTCTTTACTCTATTCTAAATATTTTAATTTATATATTTTGATAATTTTTATTAATTTTATAATACAAATTAATCTATCTTTATTTCAAATGTAAAAAATCATAAGTATAATCAAAGGAAGGTAGGAACGTCAAACTTCACCTGTATTTACTTCTTTATCTGACCAGCAAAATCAGTTAATTAGTTTGCAAATATAGCAAATAGTCATTTGTTAGACATTAATATGCTTTCATAGAGTCTTAATCTGAGTGCACTTCTGATTTTAAACTTATTTAATTTTTTTTTTTTTTTGGAATTAGAGAAAAAGTTTTTGAGTCTTTTTTGTAACCTTTATTTGATTATGATAATGTAGAAAATTTTGATTTAGGGTTTTGATTGAAAGGGATAATAATACTGCTTACACAAATACTTTTCAAAAGAAATAAAAATATTGAAAAAAATAAAAATAAATAAATAAATATTTTATAATGAAATTATGGACCCACGTTCACCATAGAAACAAATCACATATAAGAAGGAACTACCTCTAAAAGTTTAGATTATTACACGCCAAAGTGAATCATGTGGACTTCTGATCAAATGTAGGAAGTTTTGGTACCCAACCGGCTGACAACTTTCTCATTGCAAAATAATTTGTCAAAATGTACTATTTAAAGTGAAGTAGTAGATATATATTTCGTTTCGTTTCTGTAACACGCCTGTCAATCATTAAAATATCGATTTCTAGGGTTGCAACAGTGGTAGGACTTCCAGGTCATGGTTTATCTTAAAGGCCATGGATGCCACGTTTTAATACCGTACCGATCTATTTACTGTAGCAAATGGAAAGGCATGTTTTTCTAGTGTTACTACCATATTAGTATGGATATCTTTAAGTGGTAAACCATTCTTATGCAAAATTAAATGACGTTTCAACGTTTTTGTTTTTTTTTTTTTTTTTTTTTTTTTTTTTTTTTGTGCAAAACTTGCTTGCCTTGAATGCTTTAGAGATCTACCTTGTCAACATCAACTGTTCAAAACACTAGTCTTCAGGTATATAACTAAAAATAATAATGGAATTTGTAGGGTTAAAAAGTGCACATAATCCTAAAATCTTACCCTTCATCAAAACATGTCTAATTACACAGCCCATATTTTTTTAACCTATAATATCAGTATAATAAAATATTTTCATTGTAAAAATGGTTGGACAGAACAAATTTCTTGTTTTTTCTCTTTATGACAACTTACTAATAATAAAATTAATCATAATAAAACACAAGCATACATGTGCATGTCCAAATGTAAAAACTTTAAAAAGAATTTAACTTAAAAATTAATGTTGTTCAAATTCAACAATAAGTAAACTTATCGAATTTAAAAAAATAGAAAAGCTTAAAATAATCACAAAAATGAAATATGTGATTAAGCGTAACCCGAATAATTGTTTTTTAAAATATATATTTAAAAAAATACATGTTTTTTATGTACCATATGTGTACATTTCGGAAATTTATTCCTCATCAGTGACACTAGGGGACGAATGGATTTGGACTTATATAATTTTGAAACTTTTGATTCATTATTTTCAACTGTTTGGCTTATATTTTTTATGTATCAAACTTTTCGGTCTTGGTGTCACTGATGAGGAATGAATTTCCGAAATGTGCACATCTGGCACATCAAAATTTAACTGGTATTTGCATATAAAAACATAATCCAAACATCAGAAAATAATGAGTCCAAAGTTTGCATTACATATGTTCCAGTGCTTGTCCAAGTTTTGGAGTTTTATAATCAGTGGTCCCCATGTGTTTTTATTTTGTCTTTTTATATTGCTTGACACTATTAAATAGGCTACAGATCTATCAAATACTCAATACTACTTTAACAAATCAAATGATACTTTTCGGCAAAATCTGTTGAACAGTTGTGTGCAGTCCATGAAATTGGTAAAAAAGTCTATATTAAATATTAATAGCTACCATTTTGAATGCAAAATAAATTGTCAATCAGTCCCATATCAACATCCGCATTAACAAATTAACCCACATAAGATGAAAGATTTTTTTTAAATGCATGGAATTATACAAAGTGAAAAGGTCCATTTTAGTAACCACACACCAATACCCATATCATAACAAATCAAGTGACCAAGTTTCAGTTCAATCGATGTACAATTTTTTAAAATGAAGAAACAAAATGAGTTAGGTGAAAGAGGTGTATTTAAGTAACAGGGGCCATTTTGGAAGATGTCGAGCAAATTAATACCGATTACTATAAAAACATATCACCTGACCAAGTTTTAGCTCAGTCGGATGTACTACATGTACAGAAACTATAAATCTGGTGAATTTTTTTTTCGTATCCAGTGCACGATTAGGTTGTTGGGAAATCCCAACAGTCAATGTAATCTTCGTGTTTCTTTTAAATGCACAATTTTGAATCAGAAGATATAGACAATTTTAGTAACAGCAGCCATCTTGGATGCACGATTAGGCTTTCAAGCAATCCCATATCAAATATGTCCATGACCAATCATCTGTTTAACTTTAAGCTTAATGAAATGTACGGGTTTTTTAAACACACGGAAACCATGAATCTGGTGAAAAAGTATATTTTAGTAACAGCAGCCACCTATGAACGATTAGGTTTTCGAGAAATTCCATAACAAATACCACAACAACCAATCCAACCAAGTTTCAGCCTAATCGGATTCACGGTTTTCTTTTAAATACATGGAATGCAATCCGGACGGACGTACAGACACATATGGGGAGTGGTATTATTGGTGGCGAGAGATAATTACTATGTACGGATACGCAACAGTTGAGCGTCAGTCTTAACAAGCGTAATACTATTATTTTGCTGTTAGTGATTGGTTACTTCTAGAGAACGTCAATCCTATACTTTGCAGAGGATTTGAGCGTACACTGAGACACTCAAATTTTGTTAATAATCTCAGCAGACTTAGTCTTTTTTGAAAAGGGCTCGGGTTTTCAGTTAAAACTGTTTGCTCATTCTTAATTCAATATAAAAGAATCATGTAATAACAGGTTAAAGAAACCTCCGAGAGGATTAACGACAAACTTCTCATGTTCAGTTAAATCCGTCGGATTAGGATGCTAATCTGGACAACCTTGTTAAGTCACTTATTTTTGTCACTAAGGCTTTAAAATATCACGAACATATGTTGCTAAACTACAACAATGGATTCTATCAATTTATTACGTATTTGATTTTGAGTAAAATGTTAGTCTTACAGCTTAATTTCAAAGAAATACTTTTTCGTTACGTATTTATTTCTTTCATGGTAATAATAGTAACACAAATTGTTTATATTTCAATGGCAACATTGTTTTTGCTTATTTTTATGTCTCCGGTTATATGGACAGTGAATAGGAATCAATGATACTTGATAAATTTTTTAAAATGTTGTTTAATGTAGTCGCCAAAACATATTTTTAAATCAAAAGACACCGGCTCTACAATGTCTATTTAAAATCTGATTTTTTTTTTTTTTTTTTTTGAAATTGTCACATGATCGCATTTCCTAAGAGTTATATATTCAATTTGTTCCTCTATTTACAATACTTTGGGAAACAACCTCTGACTGCCTCTTAAAAAGCGCGGGATTTTTTGGAGAACAACGCAAAAAAATTACCCGGAAGTTCTTATCAAATACGGTGATCGATTGCGGCAAATTTGAGACTTTGTTGAGTATTTCGGGATGGGAATGTAATGTTCCGAGAGATATCGTGAATCTTACCTGGACTGGAGGCAAGAATATAGTTTGGTTCATTGTTTTAATGAGTTTTTACCTGAAGTTTCATTGAAATTTTCGTTTCGTGTAGTTTCGCGACCGGCTACATGGCCTTGGACATTATCCATATTGTATTTACTATAGACACGGCGGCTGATCTTGCAAATAAAATCTTACGTCAGCATATCGATGCTACGAAATTATCAATTTCTTAGATATGTATATCAAAATGGACAATATTACCGTGTGTCTGTATATATATATATATATATATATATATATATATATAGAGAGAGAGAGAGAGAGAGAGAGAGAGAGAGAGAATACATAGTCATTGAGTTTTAGAGTTTAAATAACAGAAAGAGTTACTGTACAACTTACATGGAACCAACTTGCATAATAAAACAGAAAATGAAAAAGTTCTTTTTGGTCATGTCATTTAAATGAGGCCAAAAAAAAAAAAAAAAAGGAAAAAAAGAAAAAAAATGTGTTTTAAAAAATTTATCTGCTATCATGTCTGATAGAGCGAGTGTAATGAAAAGAGTAAATGTTGTTTTAGATGAATGGAGAAAATATGAGCTATCAAAAACAATGGACCCTGCTACAATTTCAGATGTTGAATTTTTATATTGTTCTGCAAATGTATTTTTATGTTTTCAGGAAAAAATTACATCAAAATTTAGAGAGTTAGAATAAACTAAAGATCCTATTGGTCGTGAAATTTTTGACAAATTAAGGCAGTTTAAGAGTACAGAACCTTCATTTTTGAAACTCATAAGAACTGCTTGTGATGTCTTTGGTCCCCGGGAAGATGAAAAAAGCGGAGTTAGACAGCAGTGGATAGCTTATTTGAAAATTAAGAGCAAGAAATCAAAAATAATTTCTTACAAGTCTAACCTCTTCGGTATGTTTTCAGGGGCATTGTGTTCAGTACATCACAGAAATGATATTATTAATCATATCCAAAACCCAAATTTACAGTCAGTAATTCTTGACATGAAATCAGATACAATTTTCTCTCATTTATTAGCTGTGGCCATTGTTGGTTGCATTGTAACAGGACCTGACAGGGACCTGATTAGTAGTACTGAGCATCATACAGACCTGTATCAGTATATTCAACCTCTCCACTCAAACCTGAATCTTCGTTTATGGATCTATCAGAAGTTTTTATCAGTACAGTTATTAGTCCAGTGTTTGAAAAATTTCCACATGATGCAAAAAATTTTGAAGTCTTTATTTGTATTTCAGAACCATATCTGATCAAACTAATCCTTTTTTGTACATTTTGTAAATGTTTGGTTGATGTAATTGATAAACAACTAAAGGACTATCTAAAAAAAGAAAAAAAAGGCAAAGAATCTTCTCAACAGTTACGAAATAAAACATCTCATGCCATACTCACAAATATTCAGGCTGAAAATTTGTTTGGTGACTTTGACTTTTCCATCCACAGAAAAAGGCATGCAAGTATGTATCACCATTCCTCTGTTATTATGTTAAAAAGAAATACAACTGTAAGCTGGTTGACAAAAAAGTCTCTCAAAGCAAGAAAACATCTCTTAGCTGTTGCAAGGTAAAAAAGGTTGGAAATGAGAATTAATCATAATATCCATACACAAAATGTCCTTGACCAGGGAAAAAATATTATTTAGGAAATAAAACATAAAAAACTCTTAGCAATTCAAAAGCAAGAAAATGAATTAAATTGTGTAGAAAATAATGTTAGAAAAGTAGGTGGAGTTTTTCAATCTAGGGGAGATATAGAAAATATTATTCAAAGTGTAAGATCAATCAAAAATAAGAAAGAACTTTTAAGATATCAGCTTCTTTACTGCAAACACTTTTTGAATTTAAATGTTACAAATCAAGAAACATCTTGGAAAAAAACTTCAATCCAAATGAAAGAAAATCTTGTTAAGCTTTTAAACTAAGAATAAGAAAAAAAAAAGATTTTGGGGTATGGGTTGCTCTACCTTATGAGGATGACTGGTATCCAGGAGAAATACTTAAAATTATTGATGATAATATACTTGAGGTCAAATTTATGAAAAGACCTAAGAAGGATGGTTTAAAATTTTTGTGGCCAGATAAAGATGATATTCAGAAAATTGAAAGAAAGCTTATAATCTTTTCAAATTTCGATATTGTTCCCTCTGCAGGTTTGAAGTTTTTGCATATACCTGAAATTTAGGATATTGAAACAAAACATGCTGTAATTGCAGACAAATATTTCCATTTTCCATTAAATTCTTTTGAGAATCACACATATGTATGTACACATGCCCCCCCCCCCCGCACACACATAATTTAACTATAGATATTTGTTGTTTTATTCTTGATTTGGTTATTAATCTATTGTTACTTTGAAGTTTTTAAATTTTAGTCCTGTTTTTCATGTGTTCTAAATTTTATTGCAGTTATAAGTTTAATTAATAAATAATAAATTATTTGGATTAAACCTCTTATTTTATGTATAAAACTACATCTGAATCGTGTTATAATGTAGTCAAGTGGCATACACAACCATTGAGAACTGCAACAACTCAATTTTTAATTCAATAACCAACTGAAAATTGAAATGGTTAAAAATCTTATAACCAATAAGTGACAAAGTCATGGAAATAATGGTTAAATCTACTTCTGTATTCTGCGAGACAAGGTCAAACCTGTTATCATGGCAATATCTCGATATTTTCATTTATAGACAATTCCAGAAAATGTTTAAGTGCAAGTTCCTACTGAAAAAATTGTAAAAATGTAGATATTCCAGTTACGCATATTAATTAGCATTTTTATGCAACAGAATTTTGTAATTTTGTTGCCATTGCAACAGGTATTGGTTAAAAAATGGCTTCTTCCTTATGCTGGTTAGAGCATATCAGATACTTTTTATATGCAAATTCTCAATAAAATTTCTTCAAAGATATGGACGAAGAACCATTTACGCATATAAATGGCATCCTTCCATAGCAAATGGCTGTATTTTGGTTGTCATGGGAACAAGAATGGACTAATACTTTAAATGTAAGTTGTTTTGGATAGAGCACCTCAGAAAATGATTATGTGGTAGTTTTTACTAATATAACACTATAGCACTAATACACTATTTCCACATATTAATAAGCTGGACTTTGTCATTTTTATACAATGTACATTGAAATTATTAAATGAGATTGCAAATTCATCCATACTATATTTGAACAAAAGATGTATGATCAGTTCATTTTTATGTTTATCTCAGAATAGTAAGTAAGTAAAACAGAAATTAATAAAAAAAAATGCATGACAGACTTTAACATGTGGATAAAATCTGCATCCAAAAATGAGAAAAATTCAAATTTACTGAAAAAAAAATCAAAAATGGCCGCCATTTTGGCCGAGAAGTGGCCGTTTTTCAACATTTAATTCAAGCTCTTAATTTGACCTAAAAACTCATGTAGCATACCTACATATACACACTGCAATAACACCGTACAAAAACACACTACAATAACACCGTACATACACAAACTACAGTAACACAGTACTCAAACACTATAGTGAAATCGTGCATACACACTGCAGTAACACACTACATTCACACACTTCAGTAGCACCTTACATACACACACTATAGTAACACACATATGTATAGTATAAACACACGTTACAGTTACACAATGCATACACACACTTCCGTCACACCGTCTCTACACATTACAGTAACATTGCACACACAGACACTTCAGTTAGATGGTACATAAACATTACAGTAATACTGTACACACAGACACTTTAGTCACAAGGTACATACACATTTCAGTAAGACAGTGCATAAACACATTACAGTGACATAATGCATACACACACTGCAGTAACAGCGTAAATACACAAACTAAAGTAACACCGTACACGCACTACATTAACACCGTCATACACACACTGAAGTGACACCGAGAATACAAACACAACAGTAACAACATACTCGCACATTACAGTCATATGGTACACAGTTACACTGTACATACACACTACAGTAACACCGTACATACACACTACAGTAACACAGTACATACATATACTTCAGTCACATAGTACATACACAATACAGTAACACCGTACATACAAACACTACAGTCACATCTACATACACACACTACACCAACACCGCGCAAACACACATGACAGTAACACTGTACATACACACGACAGTAACACAATACATACACACTACAGTAACACCATACTTACACACACTACATTAACACTGTACATGCTCACAGTAAAGTGACACCGAACATACACACACTAAAGTAACAACGAACTCGCACATTAAAGTAACACTGTACTTACACACACTTCATTAACAATGTACATGCTCACACTAAAGTGTCACCGAACATACACACTACAGTAACACCGTACATACACACACTACAGTAACACGTACATACACACACTTTAGTCACACCATACATACGCATTAGAGCAACACTGCAGTACAGTAACCGATAACATACACATACACATTACAGTAACACTGTCCACAAACACACTTCAGTCACATGGTACATAGTAATTACAGTCGGACAATACATAAACACATTTCAGTGACACAGTGCATACACACTCTGCAGTAACAGCGTAAATACACAAACTAAAGTAAAACCGTACATACGCGCACTATATTGACACTGTACATACTCACACTTAAGTGACACCGAGAATACACACACAACAGTAACAACATACTCGCACATTACAGTCATATGGTACATACATACACAACAGTAACACCGTACATACACAAACCACATTAACACAGTGCATACAAACTTCAGTCACACCGTAGATACACACACTATAGTAACACAGTAGAGTAACACGCACTACAGTAACACAGTATATTATATACTTTAGTCACGTTGTACATACACATTACAGTAGCACCGTACATACAAACACTACAGTCACATCTACATAAACACACTGCACCAACACCACACATACACACATTACAGTAACACTGTACATACACACTACAGTATCACAATACATACACACAACAATAACACCATACACACACACACTACATTAACACTGTACCACAAACTCGCACATTACAGTAACACTGTACATAAACACACTACAGCAACACTGTACATCCACACACTACAGTAACACTGTACATCCCCACACAAAAGTGACACCAAACATACACACACTAAAGAAACAACGAACTCGCACATTACAGTAGCACCGTACATAAACACAATACATTGACACAGTACATACAAACTACAGTCACAACGTACATACACACACTTCAGTAACACCACGTATATACACACACACTACAGTTACACAGTATATACATATTCTTCAGTCACATCGTACACACAGACTTCAGTAGCACAGTACATACACATACTACAGTCACATCTACATACACACACTACACCAACACCGCACATACACACATGACAGTAACACTGTACATGCACACGACAGTAACACAATACATACACACTACAGTAACACCATACATACATACATACATACACTACACCAACACCGCACAGACACACACACACATTACAGTAACACTGTACATACACACGAGAGTAACAAAATACATACACACACAACAATAACACCATAGATACACACACTAAGGTTACATCGTGCATACACATACTACAGTAACATCATACATAAACACACTACGGTAACACTGTATATGCCCATGTGACACCTAACATACACACACTTAAGTATCAACGAACTCGCACATTACAGTAACACCGTACAAACACACACTACAGTGACACCTTATATACACGATTTACAGTAACACCGTACAAACACACACTACAATAACACTGTACATGCTCACACTAAGTGACACCGAACATACACACACTAAAGTAACAACGAACTCGCTTATTACAGTAACCCAATACATACATACATACATACATGCATACGTACATACATGCATGCATACATACATACATACATACATACATACATACATACATACATACATACATACATACATACTCTACAGTAACAGCTTACATACAAACATTAAAGTAACACCATACATACACACACTACATTAACTCTGTACATGCTCACACTAAAGTGGCACCGACATACACACATTAAAGTAACAACGAACTCGCACATTACAGTAACGCTGTACATAAACACACACACACACACACACACACACACACACACACACACACACTGTAACACTGTGCATACACACTACAATAACACCACAAAGATACAGTAAATTATGTACATTTATATCGTAAAGTATACCATAAAAAACATACGCTATGATCTGCACTTATATATAGTCAGGTGAATATGAGTTAGAGCAGAAAATATTTTTAAATTTTGGATATCCGTTATTTTATTTTTTTTAAATGTTCTTGGTAAAAAATTTTAAAAATCCAACCTAGTTTGTAGTTGGTAAAATGATAAATATGTGTTTAAACTGACTTTACCCTAAATACTCGGTCGAATTTTATTATATTCCTTCTTTAAGGGTGTTCTTTGATAATTTTTTAAAAGCACAAATGACTGTATTTAAATGTTTGAGACATTACTTAATGGATTTTGTGAACGCATGGTTAAATATAACTATTATCTTTTTGTTTCCATACCTTAATGTTCAAAAGACTACTTACTACTTGAATTGACGTGTATATAAATTTTAAATTATGTGTATATGTGTGCATGCGAACACATAGTTGATCGCATAAAGAAAATGACTGGGTTTATTGTTTACGTATCTTGTTTGAATAACCAATGAAGTATTGTACGTATCTATTATCAATCAAACTGGATTTTAGTTGATAAACGGATAGAATCTTGAGGTGTTTACTTCAGGCGCTGTTAATTGGCAAAATTGAAACAATTCGATCCAACGACTTACTAATACGTGGTTCGTTTGATCGAATTTATTATATTTTCCAAAGAATGTCTTCTTCGGCTAAATGATTGAGCTAATTCATTAGATGAATTAAGCTAATTCATTCGACCAATTTTGCTTTGTTTTTTTGCAATTTTACCACTCTGTCTGAACGATTTAGTTAAATTAGTCAGTACTTGGAAGTTATTGACTAAATTAATTAAAGATGCATAAACAACACACAACACCATAAACAGTATCTTTGTTGAGTTATATCAAATGGTTTGACTAGAAATTACTTGATACCTTAAAATCATACAGAAACAATATTTGTTACAGCGGATAGTTGCATCAAACAGAAACGCTATTTGTTATAACGGGTTGTGGCATCATACAGTAACAATATTTGTTATAACGGACAGTAGCATCATACAGTAACAATATTTGTTACAACGGATAATGGTATCATACAGAAACATTATGAACTTTTAATGCAGGTTGACATTCAACAACACCGTAACACTATGCAGTTATGATGGGCAGGGACATAATACAGTGATATGTTACAATGACATTATCAGTATCAAGGACATTGACATTATACTGTAACATCGTAAAGTAACATAGTTCACTTAGAATGGGCAGTGACATGATACTGTTTCATCGTACAATCACACAATACAGTTACAATAGCCGGTGACATCATTCCCCAGGTATTGACATCATCAAGTATCAACGTACAATAACATCATACATTGACTCTGGACAGTGACATCATATAATAGCCTCGTACATGACTTTGTAATGTTGTCAAGTAACATGATAAAAAAATATTTTACAAAAAAACAAGAAGTAAAAAGTTTGGTAAAAGTATATAATAACATTATAATGTAGCATCACAGATAAATACTACAGTAACTTTATACAGAGAAATCATATATTTACGATTTAAGCTGACGTGATACAGCATCATACATAACATTACTTCATACTGTAACATCAATAAAGTAACACCGTACAGAAAAACCTTCATGATATATTATATTGTACAAAATAATTCCATAGTGTCATCATACATAAAAAGCTGTACAGTAACAAAAGGACAAATAAACATAAGTTACACGGTACTAAAAAGGAGAAAGGATCAGACGTTTAATTTTCACACCTACTCTGATTCTTTGTTTAAAGAAAATAATATTAGTTGTACAGTTTTAGTTTAATATATATATATATATATATATATATATATATATATATATATATATATATATATATATATATATATATATATATATATATAAACAATGAATTTTTAAGTCCGATTTAAATGGTATCATATTAAAAATTATCGAGATAAACGTTATCAGGCGTGAGTGTGCAGATTGAACTTAATGATTTTCTTTAAATGTGTAGCATTGTTTAGTTATGTAACATTTTTTACAAAGGAAAATTCTGCTTTTAAAATATTTTTGTGAACTGTTACTCTGTATATCAATCTATTAAGGTTTTGTCTTGATTTATTATTATTATTATTATTATTATTCTAATTATTATTAAACTGATCTTTTTTTTTACTAGAAATAGTCTAAATTGAGAACTCTTTCTTGTCGAAATAACTTTTATAAAATCCTTTTCTTAACCGAACGCTATTCTGTCGTATTATTGAGCATACAACGATATCATGAAATACTTTGTTATATGTACGTTAGAGTTATCTCTCATACATTGCATTTTATTTATGGATAAACGTTGTATTTCTAGCATTGGAAATCAATAATATTTTATACACATTGTAATGCGCATTCACATCAAGTACACGGATTGTAACCGTGTTCTTGCATGTTGTAAATAGAAACAGTGTCCCTTGTTTGATGAATGTCGCTGAACCTATGCAGTCTTAGCTATTATTTGCCATCATACTTTTACATGGTGTCAGGTACATTGTCTACAACATTGAATTAAACGGTGTACCTCTCCCAAAGATAAACTTTCCGGATGATTTGCAAAAATGTAAGTCACGTTTCTTAGTGAGAAAACCGGAGAAAAAAAGTATATCCACTGAAAGAATAAGTTGAATGATTACTATTCTGTTATTGACATATAATCTTACCTAGTTGACAGATAGATGTCAAAACTTCTAGATAACCTAGAGGTGACCTAGTCAACTTGATCTGCACCACCAATTCATCGGCAGGATGTCACATACTGACCTCCCCATGCGTGAACTGAGGATATGACCAGTACACATCCGTCAGGGCACTGGATTGTACCGCCAGGTTTTACAATACACACCCTTCCCGCACTCTTCAAAAAGACAGTCCAGGAGTATATCATGATCACTAATTGAGCAACTTTATACAGTTGGTAATTGTGTTTAATTGCAATCACGCCGAATCAAAATTAAGGAGAAACAAACTAAAACAATTATATACATACTCATATATGAATTGTCATGGTAAAAAAACAACTCTAATCTCTGGCTGACAAGTGGGCAGGAGAAAATGTGGTGGTGGCCGATGGCAATCACCAGCACTGAGGCTGTCCGATCACAGACAAAAAAATCTATACCTAACCTATTTCTTAACCCCAATCATCTCACAGTGAGGTTCAAACATCCCCGGCATATGTGTAAAACAACATGACGCTGGAGATGGCGGTGATAAGAACCGCTTAAATCATATTATCGCACGCCCACTAAAAACATTGACCTCCCATTGCACCGCTAAGGGCTCCAACAGCACTAAAATCAGCTAGCCTCTAGTAAGACTCAACCAGTCTCCCTACCATAATGCCCCACTGTCTCTACTATCACCATGGGGGACTCCCTCCAGCCAGGCATAAGACCAATGTAGCAAGTTCTATAGTGGTTAGCCGTTACAACCCCGTTTACGTAGGGAATTCCGGTTTCTCCGAGGTCTAGGTGTAACTTAAAAGAAAAAATACTTAAAACACAATTATGTACAATTTCCTACCGCCTTTTCACATATAAAATTTACTTATCTACGGAGAGGTTCCATACAAAACCGGCTATGCACAATTGTTTGAAACATGTGCGAACAATAGTTTTTCTATGTTTTCTATTAGGACGAAAACCATCAGGTTGCTCAATATTGTTCTGATCTCTACACTCTATAGCAAACTCCCAAGATACTTCACGTACATGAGAAGAATGGTACACTTTACAAAGATATTCTTCCATTTCAGTCCCTTCTTCTGAAGTAAGCCCTACACAACTTACCTAAAACAACTCCTTACACTTTCACAACTAATAAAATCTTTTTATCATCCGGCCGCCTACAGACACAATACAGCTTCTTCCGCTCGCTGAGTCGGGCAACACCACCAGCAACAACACCACCTTTAGTACCTTTAACACATCTTATAGTCCTGCAGCTATTGTGGAACCTGGTGTTGACAACACAAATTAACCCTTCTATTACACCTACCGAATTTTTTTAATTGAAGTTGACATACGTAATTGGTCAAAATATCAACAATCACACCAAGACTTTTCCTTGGGATAATCAACTTTCTACTACGAATTTAAACTACAGTTGTATAGAAAAAATAAACAATCTCCAGCATAATAAGACAGTTGGACTATATTTGAAACATAGTCTTGTTTCTTACGGGCCTGGGAAGTCTGAAATCTAGTCCTATTCATGGACAAATGCAAACGTGTCTCTAACTTAACTACATATTCATAACAAAACCAATTGGTAGATTTAGGTGGTTTAAACATAATATCTTGCGACCTAGCAAAAGCGTAATTTGGTCAAAACTGGTGTTACGTTTACAAAGGAAAGCATTGCTCTCACAAGTTGGGAAGGATATTCATGATAGGTATGTGTTAAGTACCCCTGGTGGACTTTAGCAAGGGTTAAAAAAACATCCTCTCTAGGTTTACCTGTGTGATGTAATGTAAGAAGAAAATCTGCTTTAACAAGACAGCTGTTTGTTTGTATTACAAACGCTTCAGCTCTTGATAAAATGTTCCACATCTATACTCAGTCTATACCAAAAGTAATTTTGCATTATACGAGATTACCTTACCATAACAAATCAAAAAGGAATCGAATCACATCTTGCAGGTATGTCGGGTCTACAGACAGTATAATTTATGGTCTCTATCTTCTCAATTCCAGGTTCGCCAGATAATGCCATTATTATCAATTATAGATAAAAACATTAGCCAAAAAGATAAAAATAATGAATCTAAAGTTCAGAAATTATATAATTCCAAATCCAGCTAAGAAATGCTTTGCATGAAGGAACAAACCTTAGATTTAAATAAATTTCAAATTTTTTGAGGATTTGTTTGGTCTCTTTTTCGGTTCTCTTGTCAATTTTGTTAGGGAGTTGGGTTCCCGCCTCGTCTGGGTACACTATAATTACCAGGCAATTTTTTGCAGACCGGCTTAATTCTCATAACCGATGTATCAATCGATGGGCTCGTGACCTCAGAAGACCTTGTAGTACCAACGTTTCACTCTTAAACTGATTGGTCTACAATACGAACATCCCTGACCCTAATAGGTACAGGGTCTGAAGCTGTCACAAGATCTCATCCACAAACTTTGACCAGCTTTATGCGCTCTTACAATATCGAAATCCACATGACAAAACGTGAAACTACAAACCCAATGGACCCAAACTACACCCTACCGGCAGTCATCTAACGTTGGATGCAGTCAAACGTTTTTTTTTTAATTAAGGTCAATACAACAGTTACTGTACTTGTTACTTATATAGAGTTCAGTTAAAAAAATTCAGTGTTCAGGTGTTTATGAATCATGAAAGGCTTAATAAATATTATAATCGCTAGATTCCTCAATGGCTGTAGAAGTTTAAGAAGTCTTTTAAGGTACTAAAGGTGGTGTCGCTGTTGGAGCCGGTGCCAGACTTAACGAGCGGAAGCTGCTGTATTGTGTCTGTAGGCGGCAGATGAGATGAGAAGACCTTATTAGTTGTGATAAGTGTTAGGCGTGGTTACTTCAGAAGAAAGTGCTGAAATGAAAGAATATGTTCGTTAAGTGTGTCAGTCTTCTGGTGTAGGTGAAGTTATGTTGGGTCTGCTATAAATTAGTATTGAGCAACCTGGTGGTTTTTCTCGAAGTAGAAAACCTAGTAAAACTATTGTTGTGTTACAAACAACTGTGCATCACAGGTTTTGTATAAAACCCCCTCATTAGTAAGGTAAAATTTTAAAGGTGACATAGAGGTGGGGGAATTGTAAATGTTTGTGTTTTTTATGTTTTTTATTGTGTTTTAAGTGGGATTCCAAGACCCACATCTCAGGGATACAAAATTCCCCCATGTAAACGGGTTAGTAACGGCTAGCTGCTATATGACTAGCTAATTTGGTCCCACTGGTGGTTGGCTGATTTTACAGTACTTGTGGAGCCCGGAGCGTTAGTGTTCCTTAGGCTCATGCGAAAGTGTAATATTAATCACGGTCATGTCCGGCGTCATGTTGTTTTTACCCGTATGAGGGAGTGTTTGAATCTCAACATGAGATGACCGGGGTTAGTATGGTTGAACATGTTTTGGTAAGGAATACATTGTTGTTGGTATGATTGCAAACAGTGTGAGATTGCTTGTTTGTCGATCATGAAATACTCTTGGATAGTCTTTGTGAAGAGTCTTGAAAGAAGAGTGTGGTTAAACCTTGCGGTACAACCTTGTCGGATGTGTACTGTCCGTACCATGAGTTCACGCATGGGGGAGAAGCAGTATGTGACATCCTGTCGTCTAATTGGTGGCGCAGATCAAGTGGACAAGGTCGTTTCCGGATCATAAAGAAGTTTTGCATCACTTCGACAACTATTTGTCAACTGGGTAAGATGATTTGTTAGTGATAGATATGATATTTCTGTAACTTTGGTTTTCTTTCTAAGAGGTCCGTTAAATTTCAGTGACATTTGACTTGAATTTTTTCTAAGCATCCGAAAAAAGGTCTAAGATTCATCACTGGGAGAAGTTCACTGTTTAATTCCATGTAGCCAATGTTCCTGATGTCATTTGAAACTATGATACTAAATCATAACTAAAACTACGTAGGTTCAGCAACATTTATTACACATGGAGCAATCGGACACAGATTCAATTTACAACAAGCCAGAACGATGTTACAATCCGTGTACATGATGTTAAAACGCATTAAAATGTGTATAAGATATTATCATTTTCTATTGCTAGAAAGACAAGTCTAATCAATATAAAAAATGCAAGTAGGAGAGATAACTCTAACGTACATATAACAAAGTATTTCATGATATCGCTGTATGTTCAATAATAATAATACTCTTCGACAAGGAAGAGTAAACATTTAGACTCTTTCTTGTAGAATAGAAGAGATTATGATTATTATTATTATTATTATTATTATTATTATTATTATTAACATAACTAATCAAGAAGGAAGAGTATACATTTAGACTCTTTCTAGTAGAATAGAAAAGATTATTATTTTATTATTATTATTATTATTATTATTATTATTATTATTATTATTATTATTATTATTATTATCAACATAACTAATCAAGAAGGAAGAGTATACATTTAGACTCTTTCTAGTAGAATAGAAGAGATTATTATTTTATTATTATTATTATTATTATTATCAACATAACTAATCAAGACAAAATGGTGATTATAAAATAGACCACAAATTGTAAATGGTCAATAAAATTATAAAAGCGTGATCATGAAAGCTCGACGAAACAATCATAGCATAGATTAATACCAAACAGTAACAATATACAACAGTTACAGTACACACATTACTGTAAAATCGTACATACACATACTAGTTACATCGTAGTTAGTAAGCTAAAATATAAAGAAAAGTTTACAACAGTGTTAAAACGTCCGTCTCAAACCCAGAAGGTTGCTTTCTCGAATCCCTGTCGGCTCATATTTATAACTTAAAGGTTAAGATACTGCTTCACGACACACAGGACGAAAACCTGTCTATAAGCCAGCTTATAGGTGGATTAAAGGTGGCTTATAGCTGGCTTATGGGAGTCTATAAGCCATCTATAAGCTGCTTATAGATGACCTATAAGCCATCTATAAGCCAGGCTTATAGATGGCTTATTGGCATTTAAAATATAAGCCATCTATAAGCCATCTATAAGCCGTCTATAAGCATTCCTAAATTTAAAAGGTGAAGTGGTTTACAACACATCCTATAAGCCATCTCTAAGCCTTTAAAACCTAACGTAACGATTTTTTAAAAATCATACACGTGCATTAAATGCACCAAGTGTATTTTTAAATTTTTCGCTTTCAGTGAAATTTGTATGGAAATAATTGTTTTAGTAGTATTTAATAAGATAATTATCAATCTAACAGCCACTTCATATTTGGCTGATCATTATTGTTTAAGACTTAACACTTTTATGCTGACGGAGCATATTTTGATGTATACTCACATAGAGTATGGATCATTACTGTAAATGTTTTCTGTGAATGGTTTATATGAGGGAGTGGAGTGGAGTGGAAAGAGTTATAGTGCTTTATGCCCCAACCAAGATTATTTCACTTATTTCGAGGGGGGTCAGTTCTGCGATGGTGGAGGAAACCGGAGTGCCTGGAGAAAACCACTGACCTTCGGCAAGTGAACTTACCAACTTCCTCACACTAGGATTTGTCCAGAGTGGGATTCGAACCTAGGCGGTTAAAGACACTGTGATTCGTAAACGCTCGCTTTAGCCCACTCTCGTTTATATAATGCGAAATACAGATATGCTATTTATGCATTTATTATATCAGCAAAATCATGTCATATGCCTTTCTTATACCAGTATAATGACGTTTCCCATCTTCACACAATCTTTCATTATTGTATGTTTTATCAGATTCCTCTATGATCCGAACATTATATTTCTATTTAGCAACCTTTTATCATAAAGGGTTTTCTTTTGTACTATTATGTGATTTTCATACCACCTTCAATTAATAAAAATAGTGATATATATAATTTTACAATTCGATAAATTTTAACATATTCGGTAAGCTCAAATATTTTCAGACAAGCTTTTAAAATACAAAGGTTATGAAACTTTATTTACTTAAAATATTTGTTTACAATCTCCGTCCGAAGTTTAAAATTTGCACATTAATCAAAGAAATTACAGTTTGACATCAATCTCAGGTGTACGGCTAAACTTTGCTGATTATACAATATTTAAGGTAAAATTGACTTTGTTCTAAATTTCTAGATTTGTATCCTAGGCACTCAAATTAATATTTCAGTTGTCACTATCAAACAGTCATTCAAATTATGTAATAAGATACTACTGGAATCTGGAATTCCCTTGTGTTGAATCCTTGGTTATGACTATAACATAATATTTGCACGGTTATTTCTGAAGTTGTTAACTTTTCCATTCTACTTTTTCTGCAAATTTTACTCCGATGACACAATATCTACATTTCTTATCATCTTCACTACTTTCTCTTTCACCCAGTCAGCTTCACTTCTTTTTTGTTCTTTATAAATCACCAGTTCTTTTAAGTCTAAAAACAATGAAAAAATGAATATAAACTAAGACTTAAGTCTACATTTAGCGGATTAAAACTGAACAGAAGCATATATTGAATCACAGACAATAGTTAGTGAGTGGATTGTGTTTGATGTGTTTGATTTTTCCGACATGTGTTGTTGTTAATCTCGAAGATAAAGATTTTAGGACTGTCTCTAGTTAACTCGTGTTATATAGTTGAAACAGCGGCGGCAGTTCCGATATAAACCATTTTGTGGAGCAATGCGTAAAGGTGTGAGAGATATTTGTTTATGATTTTCGTTGCCCACAAATAAATTGAATAAAAATAACGACTGAACCAAGGTGGGTAAAAAAATTAGAATAATTGAACACCTTGTGTTATGAGAGAGATAGAGAGTGTGTGTGTGTGTGTGTGTGTGTGTGTGTGTGTGTGTGTGTGTTAATTAGATTCCGAGAGGAAATTTCGACTAAGACCAGTGCTACTTTTGATCCTTTCTGTTTATCTAAGACCTAAACGAATAAATCAGTAGCTCAGAAATATTTTGGTCACAATACGGAAGAAAATAAGTTTTGCGTTGAGAAAATTAGATTGAAATGGGATAAAGGGAAATTAAGTTTGTGAAATAAAAATACGACCGAGTGCATATTCTTGCCTCTTTTTGTGCTACCTAGATAGTAGTTTTATTTATTTTACTTTTTTGGGGTTGTTGTTCATTACGAGTCCCTGTGGTCTTAGCCAATTTTTCGGTCGAGTTGCAGTAATGACCTATTGCCGGCGCCGAATTGACTCAGGACCGAAATAACTTGTCAGGTGCCAAAATGACTAGGTGTCAAATTGACTTGGTGCCGAAATAACTAAAATTCGTTTTTTGTATGTCATGCTTTTATTTAAGAAGTGACACGGCAAATTTGGACAACCCTCAAAATATTTTCTGTCTTCTGGAGTTTAGTATTGCTGACTTCTCATGTGAGATACAATAATTTACAAAAAAATTAAAACTAGTCAACTCCATCCCTAGGAAAGAAATACCCCGCCTTTTGGTAAATTATTATTATTATTATTATTATTATTATTATTATTATTATTATTATTAAAATCATTTTTTTTCTGATTTTAGTTGGAATATTGTTTTCTTATTCATTGTGGTTTCTTTCATCATAATTATATCCTTATTTATTTTTCCACAATTTCATTATTTCTATAATAACCCTCCTTACCATGTTAGTGTGACGTAAAATAAAAAAACTGAGAATATGCTCTCGATAGATAGATAGATAGATAGATAGATAGATAGATAGATAGATAGATAGATAGATGAATGAATGAATGAATGAATGAATGAATGAATGAATGAATGAATGAATGAATGAATGAATGAATTGTATCCTACACAGCAAGCGATAATTAATTAATTATTAAATAAAAGGCATTAGCCTTTTATTTAATATTATTTATTTATTTATTTAGTTCTATTTATTTATTAATCAATTTATTAATTTTAAAAGCTCACGTAAAAACCTGAAATTCTAGGGACCCCTGTGAAACCATAGAATTTTGTATAAAAAAGAATTATAAGATGAACAAAATGTGATACAAATCTGATTAGACCTTTAATGTATGTGTAGCTTTTCACAATAACAAAGACAAATTTCTTTAAGTAAGAGCCATATTTCAAAGACAAAGATGTCAGCATAAAAATTATGTCAAAATCCAAGATGGCTACCAATTTTTTCTAGATGATACATTTTTAGTAAGATGTATAAAAAATTAAACAGACTGTAAAATGTGAAAACATTATTGATTAATGATATAATATGTACTGTAAAAGATGCTTATTTTCTTATAATAGTATAATCCATAATATAAAAAAAGAAACTTACAACATTTTGCAAATCTGTTTGTCCTGAAGATGTTACCTTCTTCTTGTTGATGATACTGATTTTGAACAAATCCAAAGGATGTGATTGGTCCAAAAATTAGCCTCTATTTCAATCCACCAATCAAAACTATTCATCTTAACTCATCTCTCTCTCTCTCTCCACAATAAAGCATACTCTCTCTCTCTCTCTCTCTCTCTCTCTCTCTCTCTCTCTCTCTCTCTCTCTCTCTCTCATGAATCATAAGTCAAACTATGATTCAAACAATAAACATACAAAAAGGGTAAAGAAAATAATAAAATGTAATTTAATTGATTTTAATACGTTGTATTTCTTAACATTGAAAATTATATTTAATTACCTGTTTTATAAATCAAACATTAAACATACAAAAAGGGTTAAGAAAATAATAAAATGTAATTTAATTGATTTTAATACGTTGTATTTCTTAACATGGAAAATTATATTTAATTACCTGTTTTATAAATCAAACATTAAACATACAAAAAGGGTTAAGAAAATAATAAATGCAATTTAATTGATTTTAATACGTTGTATTTCTTAACATGGAAAATTATATTTAATTACCTGTTTTATAAATCAAACATTAAACATACAAAAAGGGTTAAGAAAATAATAAAATGTAATTTATTTGATTTTAATACGTTGTATTTCTTAACATGGAAAATTATATTTAATTACCTGTTTTATAAATCAAACATTAAACATACAAAAAGGGTTAAGAAAATAATAAAATGTAATTTAATTGATTTTAATACGAGAGAGAGAGAGAGAGAGAGAGAGAGAGAGAGAGAGAGAGAGAGTGTATGCTTTATTGTGGATCTTAAGAATATTGTGACTATATAAATATGGGTAATTGTCAAAAAATATATTTGGAGAAAATGTCAATTTTACATAAAATAAATACAAATCTTAAAATCAGATATATGATACCTTAACAATTATATCAACAATTTACAATATATTATACCTCATCCTTGATCTAGTGTCTGATTTCAAAATATACTTTTAGATATGACCATTGAACTAAAAAGGAGGTAAAATGTTTTTACTAAAATGTTTTGGACTTCTAACAAAAATTATCAAGTTAGTGTTAATCAATTAAAAATGATAATTGTATTGGTTTAATGGATGAATAAATAAATAAATAAATAAATAAATAAATAAAATGTAAATAGATAAATAATACTTTTTCAGTAATAGATAAATAAATAAAATAAATGAATAATTAAATAAATAATTAAGTAAAATAAATAAATAAATAAATAAATAAATAAATAAATAAATAAATAAATAAATAAATAAATAAATAAAATGACTATCGAATTTAAAATATTTGTGTTACTATTAATATGAACATTTCTTTGCTTTTTATGATCTTCACAACATTCAAAAATATGTCTCACATGGCATTAATAATAATAATAATAATAATATTTTTATTATTATTATAAAATAATAATAATAATAATAATTTTTTTACATTTAATAGTACTTACTGTATTGTAATTCTCGTGTCATTCAGTTTATTATTTGAAATAAAATTATAACATTTCATACATTTGACATTTTCTGTATACTGAATTTACAAAATAATCTAACATGCGAGTAATTAAAAGATTATCAATAATCTAAGTCGGTGAACATCCTGTTTATTAGACACATTCCATCACCTGTAATCATCAGGATCTTACCATGTAATTTGCTAAATTGATTGACAGGTATCAATACAGTAATAAACTTGTCAATGTAATATGTAATTTTTATTTTGGGATGTTTACAAAATATGTGGAAAGAACTGTTGTACAATATAAAAATATCAAATTAATACCAGATTGACTTGAAACGTTTAATCCTAGAACCGACCCGACTTGCTGACGAAATAATATTACTTTTGCTTAAATTTATATTGATTTAAATCTAGATTTTCTTATTTAACAAAATTGTTATTAAATCATTGAAATTCTTTAATAAACTTAAATTCACTCACATTTCTAGTGCTATTAATCCTGGAAAAAGTTCAACAAATTGTACACTGACAAACAGACATGTCTTTTGTTATAGGAATAATTTTTTCATTCATTTTAGTCAAATAATCAAATTTTCATTAGTTATGACTACAATTTTAGTTAAATCTAAAAAGCACATTCAATTAAATAAATGATAGTGCATTCGTTCTATTTATTTTGCTATTGAGCAGTTTGTATTTACAGTATCTAAGGAGGCTAACAACTCTTTTACTTGAAATGTCCGGAATGATCAGTATTTAGCTAAATAGATCTTTGTAATAAAAGAGAATTTTTAAAAATAAACACTTGCGGAAGTGGCATTTTAATAAAATATTTTGTCATAGGACGGGGTACACTTTATAGTTGGTAGATTAAAGGCTCATACCGACTACTTAAGGTTAGCAAAAAGATGAAATTCCATTTACGTATAAATGCAATTATTTTTCTAGAACCACTATGAAACGTGTAAATTACAAAGTTTATACAAAACATCATTTTCCAAAACTTTGTGTTAGTACTTAAAGATGGCGTATAGATAGCGTATGGCTAGAAAGTCATTAAGAAATTTACTAAATGCCTAAAGATGAAAATGCACTGAAAATAATTTATAAATATATATTAGATATGCATTTAATAGGAACTACATACTTTTAGTTCTTTTTTCGATAGTAAAATTATAAGTTTTCTCACTCAAAAAGATTACCCTCTTTATAAAGTCCGCCTGTATATTAAGTCCATTTTAAAACTGCACTATTAAAAAAATATATATATATCCACCTATAAGTCATCTATAAGCATGGCTTAAAGATGGCTTATATTTTGAATGCCAATAAGCCATGCTTATAGGTGGCTTATAGGAGGCTTATAGACAGACGTGCTATAAGCTCCCTATAATCAACCTATAAGCTCCTATAAGCCAATCTATAAGCTCCTATAAGCATGGCTTATAGGTGGCTTATAGATGACATTCCGTCCTGTGACAATAAGAAAGTATAGTATTGGTCTATTCACCTAATTTTTCATGCTGTTAAATAACCGCTAGCTTTTTTACGTTTCATATTGTTAGCGTATAAATTACTTATGCGACGTGCAACCACATAAAAAGCCAACTAACCAATCTTTAGATTAGCTGATATCAACAATACATTGGTTAAATATCAAAATGACACATAAATTCTCATTTATATGTAAAGTTATCCCCACACAACTTTCCACAATTGTTTTTTTTAATCAAGAAAAATATTTTAACATTTGTTTACAGTAATGCTGTCGCTATTGATAAACTTAATGACAAGATAAAAGGGCACATAAAACATTAATTGTGACAATAGTTAAAATACATTTGAAATGTTTTTGTGGGTTTACTCGTTGCAAAATCCAAGATTGTTGTATTAATATTTATTAAATAATTTTTTAAAAAATAATAAAATTTCTGACCTTTTAGTAAAAGGTCAAAAATTATATAAACACATTAAAGTGGTGTAATACAATGCAATTTATATTATATATTATATAAAGCGAATTAACAATTAAGTTCTACAAAGTCTTATTGTTTATTGGGTGATTATGTCAGTCCTTAACATATATATATATATATATATATATATATATATATATATATATATATATACATAATTAGATCATGTGATATTTGTTTTACATATTTGAAATTAGATGATATTTGTTTTACCTATTTACTAACTGAGTGATAAATTTATATTTCTATACTGAGTATTTAACAGTTTGCACGAAATGTTTTAAAGAAGAATTTCCGTTTTTACACAAATAAGTATACCGCAATACATTAAGGAAATCCTTAGATGAAATCAACACACTTACGCCTTATAACTTATTTCCCGATAATTTTAAATATAGTAGCAATCAAAATAATACTTAAGCTTGTGTTAGCAATATGCATGTTTTTAAAACACACACACACACACACACACACACACACACACACACACACACACATATATATATATATATATATATGATAAAATAAAACATATTATCATTTTTAATGTCACTGATGAGGAATGATTTTCCGAAATGTGCACATCTGGCACATCAAGACTTAGCAGGTATTTGTTACATATTTACTACCCCTGAGCGAGTACCGCTGCTGGTGGAGTAAAACTATGTTAGAAAATATACCATTTAGCAAAATTTTCAGTCGTCTTAATTTTTAAAAATTTATTTAAAACTAAGGTATGTTCCCTCATGCAAAACATTCTTTAGCTGGATTTGGATTCACATAATTTTGGAACTTTAGATTCATTAATTTTCAACTGTTTGGCGTATGTTTTTAATCTATCAAACTTTTCGGCCCCTAGTGTCACTGATGAGGAATGATTTACCGAAACGTGTACATCAAAACTAAGCAGGTATTTGTTACATAATTACTACCCCTGAGCGAGTACCGTTGCTGGTGGAGTAAAACTCTCCGAGGGTATCCATAACTCAATAGGCAGTACTTTGTGCTGTCAAAAATTTACCATTTAGCAAAACTTTTCAGTCGTCTGAATTTTTAAAAATGTATTTAAAACTAAGGTATGTTCCCTCATGCAAAACATTCCTTAGCTGGATTAGGATTCAAATATTTTTGGAACTTTAGATTCATTAATTTTTAACTGTTTGGCGTATATTTTTAATCTATCAAACTTTTCGGCCCCTAGTGTCACTGATGAGGGATGATTTTCCAAAATGTGCACATCTGGCACATCAAAACTTAGCAGGTATTTGTATATATTTAAATACTTTTGCGAAATAACCATACCGTACATAACTTATGTTCATGTGTTATGTTGTTTATGTACCATGGCACTGTTGAATTAATTTTTACAATATCATATATAAATAAGGTATTGTATGTATTAGTTAACGATGTTACTGTATGAAGTAATCCAATGCATGATGCTGTATTACGTCACCTTAATATAAATAAATATATGATTTCTTTGTATAAAGTTACTGTATTATTTTTCTACTCTTTTTGCACGATGACACCGTGGTATCTTATGATGTAACTGTACGACGTTACTGCATAATGTCAAAGTCAATTGTAACTAATGATATTACTGTACGCCTTGACTGGATAATGTCACACTCAATTGTTACTTTATGATTTCAAACTAGGATGTAACAGTCAGCTTTTACACATAAAATAATTAAATAAAGATAATGTTTTTTGGTTTTGTATTTTACTTGATCGTATTATAAAGTAAATAACCAATTGACTAAATCATTTTTTGATAAAGTAGTAAATTGTTTTGACGAATTAGCACACTTGTTTGGACGAATTAACTAATTAAGTAATTCGGTATTAATAGTAAGACGTTCAATCAATTTTTAATATGGCACTTTAATGTAGCCGTAATTCAACCCAGAATTTTTGAAAGCACAAAATATCAACCATTATAAACAGATATGCCCATATATACACTGTCCATCTAAATCTGTTTGGGATTAACTTTGGTTTTTTTTTGTGTGTTTCTATGCACACATATTAATATTAGTTAAATTTTATATATTTGATTTCCGCATACAAACAAGGAAGTATTCGTTAAATGTAACAAATTTATAAATGCACAAAAATTATTACATAATTTGCCACAATCCAAAACACATGATGCGTAAAACATTTATAAAATGAACGCACTTAATATAAGTATGGTGTTAGTGTTACGTCTCGATTCTTATCTCGTTTGTATCTGTTGTTACCAGCTATAAACTTGGTTGTTATGAATAAATTTTCCAACCGAGAACGTTATAATTAATAAAGTTAATACTTAAGAAATATGAATATCCCGAATTTAAACAAATAAGATTTCTCCTACTCCGATTCATGTTTACTTTGACTGTATTTAAAAATAGTAAGGTGCAGATCATAACGCATATTTCTTTTTGATATAAACTATGATATGTTTTATGTTACAAATGAGGAGGGTGGTAAAACTCTTTGTAGTCTAGTCAATCTACAGTTTGACCTCAAACTAAATGCAACAGAAAAAACTTTGTTACTAATATGCTCTCAAATACATGAAATGTTTATAGTAAAAAGTCTACCAAAATCTGACAAGGGAAAACAAGTTTTTGAGCAGTTTTAATTTCATATGGGGATTTCTAGACAAGGGAGATAACTTCTGTAAAACAGGTGGAGTTTTAGTCCAATTTTCATATGTTTTTTGCTATTTTAAAAAAAAGAAAAGCAAAGACCCTGGAATTATAATCAATCATTATTGTTTCCATATGTATGTTCAAAATTTCTGATTTCATTTAAAGTGAAATCATTGGCCCTTTTCATTCAGTTGCATTTTATTTTAAGTCTTTCACAATATAATGTTTCTATAGTGATGAGGAATTAATAACAAAATACTCAAAGTAATGAAGTAGAAGTATAAAAAAGTTATGTTTTTAACCTGAGATATACTTATTTTATAATTTCTGTGTATAACAAAATATATTTGACGTTAATAAATCTTTTTTCCCATCTCATTAACATGCCCTTAATCAGCGTTTTGCATAAATTCTTTCAACCAAATAATTTAATTTTTTTACATTCCATTTTACATATTACATTCTAAATTGTCTTAAATTATTTATTTTAAGTCTATGTATAAATTTCCACTAATTTCTAGGTTGTTCTTCAATTATTATCAGAGAAAACTTGAAGTTTTTAAAAAAAATTGTGTAAAATTTAAGATCACAATACAGAGTTATCTCCCTTTTTTATAGAAAATGCTATTGGTAACTTAAATTGGCAAAAAACACAAATTCAACTGGATTGAAATTGGTAGATTTTTTATGATGAATAAAAACACAATTCCTAAAAACCATAACATAAAAATATTTTTTGTTGCAATTACTTTGAGGTTTGACCCTATTTATTCATAGATTGACTAGACTATTGCATGGTGTAGTTGTATGGTGTATTAGTATGGAAAAACTGTACAAGGTTACTATATGATGTAACAGTATGGTGTATATTGTAACTGTTTGGTATTATTCTGTGCTATACAAGTAATTGTTTCTTGTTGTATTACTAAAGTGTGTATGTACGGAGTCACTGTAGTGTCTATATGTACGGCATAACTGTATTTTCTGTATGTACTGTGTACCTGTGATGTCTGTATATATGGAGTTACTGTAATGTGTTTAAGTACGTGCCAATGTTGTATGTGTATGTACCGTGTTAATGTAGTGTGTGTATGTACGTGTTACTGTAGTGTGTGTATGTACGTGTTACTGTAGTGTGTGTATGTACGTGTTACTGTAGTGTGTGTATGTCCGTTGTTACTGTAGTGTGTGTATGTAGTTGTTACTATATTGTATGTATGTACGATGTTACTGTAGTTTATGTTTGTACGTTGTTACTGTAGTGTGTGTATGTAGTTGTTACTATATTGTATGTATGTTCGATGTTACTGTAGTGTGTATGTACGGTGTTCCTGTGTTGTCTGTATGTAAGGAGTTACTGTAGTGTGTTTAAGTACGTGTCAATGTATGCCGGTGTTACTGTAGTATATGTATGCACGGTGTTACTGTAGTTGGATATGTAGGTGTTACTGTAGTGTGTGTATGTATGGTGTTACTGTAGTTTATGTATGTACGATGTTAATGTAGTGTGTGTATGTAGCTGTTACTATATTGTATGTATGTACGATGTTGCTGTAGTGTGTATGTACGGTGTTCCTGTGGTGTCTGTATGGACGGAGTTAATGTAGTGCGTTTAAGTACGTGTCAATGTAGTATGTGTATGTTCCGTGTTAATGCAATTGTGCTGTCGCGATCTCCGGAATTCTCGGTTGGGCGGTTTCCTACTCTTCGGTTATGTTTTTAGATATACTTCCGGATCAGACAACGTGGTCTTTGTGACATTTTTCATAAGAAAGTCTCCAGAAATGAAATTATGTATCGTTTTTTGATACCAGGAAGGTTCACATTATTGTAAGTAAATCAATATTAATGCGTATGATGCGTTTGTTACATTGTTATAGACCTATTTGTTAATTATTGGTATTTTAAGTTACGATTTTCACTCACGGTAGTTTGTAGCTATGGAAGGTGCACTTCTTTAAATGAAGCTGTTTTTGTTTTTGTTATATTATTTTAAAGTAATGTTGTCCAAAGTCCGAATTACAGAAATATTTTGTTTGATTATGTGCTCACTCGTGTATGTATACACTAGAGTGTTTTTGTGTGATTTTAAGTGTAATGTAGCCAGATTGTTATGCTGGGAGATTTGTATGTTAGCTTGTGTGAGGTTGGCCAACCGTTGTATTGCTATGCGAGAGAGGTTTATGTTTGTTTGTATGTGAGTCTTAGTGTAAAGTGTAATATTGTATTATGAGTAATGTAACTGTTGTTTGTATATTTCAGTTTTTACCTTGTTCGATTTGATTAAAACTAATAACAGATAGTTCTGGCTTGGAGTTTTGAATTATCAAGAATCAAATCAGGGTAAACACAGTCTGGGACTGCACAGTAAAAAACTAATCAGCCAAGAGGTATCATCACATCCGGAAAGAATTAGATGCCAGGGAACTGGGTTCAACAGAATTCCATGCATATATTATACTTCAACTGGGTTTTAGAAAGGACAGTATCATAAGCTAGAAAGTGATGGAGTGAATTTTGAACAATTATTCCTTGTAGTGCTTTAATGTTTAAAAGTGGTGACAGATTTCCAGAACAGCATACAGATAGCAGAAAAGAACAATAACATTATAATATGAAGTGTGACTATAGAGTTGACATATATTATGTGAAATGTTGTATGAACTGAACATTTACCAGGTAGTGTGGTAGTATTTTGCTCAGGTTTGATTATGAATAGTATGTACATATGTAGTCGTTAATCACCATTCTAGTCAGGTTTGTTACATATTTACATGTTACAAGTTCATATATGTATGAATGAAGTCAGAGTCATTTTTGTAAATTGTCACATGATCAAACTGAACAAGTTGAATCTCAGGTTAAAGGTCGTTTGAAAGTATTGACAGAAGCTGGTCAGGTCTTGTATGAAGAAAATTATAAGAAACTTAAATCCAACTTTGATAAAGCTTGGTCATTGATAGAAACAGTCCCTGAAAAAAAAAAAACAATGTTTTGATAATTTGGTTGAACTCAAAAATTTAGACCAAGAGCTGTTCGGTTATTCACAGAAATATTTGTTAGCTTCAGATGAATTACTTTCATTTTTAACACGAACATCTACACGTGAAAGTTTTGCAGCTTGTGATGAGCAAGTACAAGAGTATGGTCGTGGCCGAGAGGTTATTGATCAGTTGCATAAACAAATCAAAGATCTGCGTATGAGCTGTATGGAAACGTTTTCAACTAGTAGTCTTTCGTCACAAAAAACGAGATCGAGAGCACCATGTAGTTCACTTGCGGTATCAGAAACTCAGAAACAGCGTATTAAAGTCGAAGTTCAACGCGTTTCTCTGAAATTTGTCGAAAAGGAAACTGAGCTACAAAAACAGATAACTGACTTACAAGCTCAATTAAATTTGCTCGGTGAACAACGTAAAGTAGCTATAGCAGAAGTAGAGTTAAACGCAGCAGAAAATCTGTCTCCTAAAAATTCTATGCTTTCTTTGTTAAATGACTTACCGCCTCATCAGGTTAAAGAAGAACGCGTCACAAGTTCTATTGATGAACAATATGCTCATTCGGGAATTAACGCAGATGATAATTTAGATAGCGATAGTCAGATTGAACGTCAAGCAGAACAGCATGTTCAACTTAACCCAAATATGCCCAGTTATTTTCCCTCAGTTTTACCTGAAAATAACAACAATCAGTTATCGGTAATTAACAATGTAACTCAATTTTTATTGAAGAAAGATTTGCTTCTCTCTAGATTTTCCAATTATGATGATAAACCAGAAAGTTATGCTTGCTGGAAGTCAAGTTTTAAAGCAATTACAAGAGAGCTAGCAGTATCTCCATTTGAGGAGATAGATTTATTGATAAAGTGGTTGGGCCCCCAGTCTGCCAAATTTGCGCTGAGTATTAGGGCTGCTAATGCTAATGATCCTAAGAAAGGATTGGAAAAAATTTGGGAACGATTGGAAAATAGATATGGTTGCCCAGAACTTGTAGAAACAGCTTTAAAATCTAAACTTCAGAATTTTCCCAAGTTGACTTTGAAGGATTCTAAGAAGCTGTTTGAACTTTCAGATGTTTTATCAGAAATTGAATGCATAAAGGAAAATCCTAAGTATACTACTATGTTGGCATATTATGATTCTTCTTCTGGAATCATTCCCATTATTAACAAATTACCATATAATCTGCAAGAAAAGTGGACAACACAGGCAGCAAACTATAAAACGAAGCATGGTGTTTCATATCCCCCCTTTTCATTCTTAGTAAGTTTTGTTCAGGAAATGAGTAAGATACGAAATGATCCGGGATTTCAGTATGAATCTAGTGCACCTAGACAAAGAGGGGTAGGTCAAGTAGGTCCTTTTGTGCAGGTTAAGAAAACTGGAATGATGTCCCAAGGTGGTTCAAAGGTAGTTTTGTGTCCTATACATAAGTCGTCCAAGCATCGTTTAGAGCAATGTTTTGCATTTAAAGGAAAGAGCTTTTCAGAACGTAGGAAAATCTTAAAGAAACTTAATATATGTTTCCGTTGTTGTGAGTCAAAATCACATATGTCTAGAGACTGTACAGTTAGACTTAAGTGTAATGTTTGTCAAAGTGATACACATCACACTGCGATGCATATTGTTGATTCTGATCAGTCTCGATTTGATAGCAAATAACCAAAGCAGAGTCAGCATGGCGGGGAGAAGCTAGTTAACAATGGTGATAGTGTTACTCCAGTTTGTGATAAGGATAAACCTAATGAAGACCGTTTAAACAGTATTTGTACTCAGATTTGTAATAGTAAGTTTAAAGGCAAGTCATGTGCCAAAATTGTGTTGGTCAGAGTATTTCTAGAAACTGACCCGGGAAGATCACTCCAGTTATATGCCATTATAGATGATCAAAGCAATAGGTGCCTTGCTAAACCTGAGTTCTTTGACTTTTTTGGTGTAGATTCTGCTAGTATGGACTATACTATATCATCTTGTTCGGGTTTAGAGTCTGCATCAGGGAGGAGAGGTAGTGGATTCATTATCCAGTCTTTAGATGAAAATACGTCTCTTCATCTACCTACATTAATTGAATGCGAGAACATACCAAGTTCACGTGATGAGATTCCCACACCAGAGGTGGCTGATAACTATACACATTTGAAATGCTTGGTTCCTTGAATTCCTCCTATTGACAATGATGCATCTATCCTGTTATTGATAGGCCGTGATCTCCCAAAGGCTCATCATGTGTTAGATCAAAAGATTGGAGTTACTTCCCCTTTTGCTCAGAAACTACATTTAGGTTGGGTGTTAGTAGGTGAATCCTGTCTCAACAAAGTCCATGCACCGGACAGTGTTTTAGTTAACAGAACATATGTGTTACCTAGTGGCCAAACATCTATTTTTTCTCCATGTGATAGTGCCTTTCTAGTTCAGGAACAGTCTGCCCAAGCTTGTCAGACATTATCTGGTTCGAACTTTAGAGCAATTGACAGAATAAGTGATTTGTTTGAACGTACACCAGATGACAATAAACCTGGTTTATCCACTGATGATAGAGAGTTTATGGAGAGTATGTCTGGAAGTTTTACCAAAGACAGTTCCAATCAGTGGTCAGCTCCATTGCCCTTTCGTAGCTACAGAAGTCGGTTACCAAACAATCACAATATGGCCTTACATAGAGCATTAATACTTGATCGGTCTCTCAGTAAAGATCCAGTAAAGTCTCAGCATTTCTATACGTTCATAGATGGAATTTTAAAAAATAAGTTTGCAGAAATAGCACCACCATTATTGGAGCAAGAAGAGTGTTGGTACCTCCCTATTTTCGGTGTTTATAATGACAAAAAGCCTGGTAAAGTCAGGGTGGTGTTCGATTCATCGGCTAAATTTAAAGGAGTATCTCTGAATGATGTTCTCCTTACAGGTCCAGATTTGACTAATTATCTCATTGGTGTCTTGATGCGTTTTCGTAAAGAAAAGATTGCAATTACTGCGGACATACAGCAAATGTTTTTCTGCTTCTCAGTTGATGAAAAACACAGGGCCTTCTTAGATTCTTATGGCATGAAAATAATGATCCATCTAAGCCATTGGTCGAATTTCGTATGTGTAGACATGTCTTTGGTAATGCATCTTCACCAGCTATAGCAACGATAGGTTTGAGGAAGTCGGTAGATAGTCCTGATATCAATGATGATGTTAAATATTTCGTCAGGAGAAATTTTTATGTTGATGATGCGTTAACATCAGTTCCGTCAGTAGAAGAAGCAGTTAGTTTGTTGAGTAGGACTCAGTCAGCCCTGTTTGATGGTGGTTGTCTCCGTTTACATAAGGTCTCTTCTAATAGTCCAGAGGTCATTCAGTCTTTTCCAGTTCAGGATAGGTCCGGTGATTTGAATGAGATTGATTTAAGTATGGAGGAGGTCCCATTGCAGCGTAGTTTAGGTATATCATGGAACCTACATCTAGACACATTTACATTCCAGGTCAATTTAGGTGATAAAATCTTTAGTAAGCGTGGAGTTCTATCAACTCTCCATACCATTTTTGATCCATTAGGATTTGTTTCCCCAGTTATACTCCAGGGGAGATTATTATTTAGGAGTATGGTGGATACAGCATCTGGTTGGGATGATTTGTTACCCTTTGAATTAAGTCGACAGTGGGATCAATGGACTAGTTCTCTTTATGATCTTTCAGACCTTAAAATTATGCCTCCCTATGTTCCATCTTCGGTTGTAAATAGTCCAAGACGAGAGGTGCATGTGTTCTCGGATGCATCAGAAAAAGCGGTATCTGCAGTAGGATATCTTAGAGTTTTGAATGCAGAAAACGAACCTCAGATTGGTTTTGTTTTGGGAAAGTCAAAATTAGCTCCGAAATCAGGTCATACTGTTCCCAGACTTGAATTATGCGCAGCAGTTCTTGCTTGTGAAATCGGAAAAACTGTTACAGATCACTTGGATGTTCCTATTGATGATGTTTGTTTCTACACTGACGGCAAAATTGTATTGGGATACATCAGTAACCACTCCAGACGTTTCTATACTTATGCCAGCAACCGAGTGGATAAGATCTTAAAACTTTCAAAATCTAGTCAGTGGAATTATGTACCATCACAGTTAAATCCAGCGGACGTGGGAAGCAGAGGAATTTCTGCGAAGGATTTATCCAATTCAATGTGGTTAAAACCGCCATTGGATGCCTTTCATTGTGCAGGCAGTGATGATATTACTTACTCATTAGTAGATCCAGATGATGACTCTGAAATTAGACCAATTGTGACTCTCAAACTTGACACTTTACCAGTGTTTGATATTTTGCGTTATGAGAAATATTCTTCTTGGAATAGTTTGGTATCTGGATTATCTTTGCTTCGTCAGATGGCTAAGAATCGGTCATTTCATGTAGACTGGAATGGAATATCAACTGATGAATTCAGGTCAACAGAGCTGTTTATCATCCAGCAAGTCCAACACACAGTTTTCTCTCGAGAAATAGTAAAGCTTCACAACAAAGAGAAACTTCCCAAGGATAGTTCTCTTCTTCAACTTAATCCCTTTTTGGACAATGATAATGTTTTGAGAGTTGGTGGTAGACTAAATAAATCCGAGTTTGGTACAAATTTCAACAACCCTATAATTATTCCAAGAAACTCTCACATTGCTACCTTACTCATTCGTCATTACCACAACAGAATTCACCACCAGGGAAGACATTTCACCGAAGGTGCCCTTCGTAGTGCAGGATATTGGGTTATTGGCGCAAAACGTCAAATATCCAACATTCTTAATCATTGTGTGACATGTCGTAGGCTTCGTGGTAAATGTGTAGTCCAAATTATGGCAGACATTCCATCAGATAGACTAAAGCCTTCACCTCCATTTACCTATATTGGTATAGATACATTCGGGCATTGGGAAGTCGTTACAAGGAAAACACGTGGAGGTGTTTCAAACAGCAAACGTTGGGCAATTATTTTCACTTGTCTGGTTACACGTGCTGTACATATAGAGGTTATCGAAGAGTTATCTACATCTTCATTCATCAACGCTTTGCGTAGATTCATTGCTTTGCGGGGTCCTGTGAAAGAAATCAGGTCGGACAGAGGTACTAACTTTGTAGGTTCTACGGATGGTCTTGGTGTAAATGTCGTTAATATTGAGGAGCCATCTATTAGAAAGTTTTTGCAAAACGAAGGAACTACATGGGTTTTCAATCCTCCCCATTCCTCTCATTTCGGAGGAGTGTGGGAGAGGATGATTGGTGTAGCTCGACGAACATTAGATTCTTTAATGTTTCAGTCTCCAATGAAACACATGACTCATGAAGTCTTAGTGACATTTATGGCCGAGGTGTGTGCAATTATTAACTCAAGGCCTATTACTCCAGTATCATCCGATCCACAAAATCCTGTTGTGTTAAGTCCTTCAATGTTGCTCACCCAAAAGGTTGGTCATAATGTTGCTCCTTTTGATAATTTTGATCCTAAGGAAATGTATAAATCCCAGTGGAAACATGTACAAATTTTAGCCACTCAGTTTTGGAAACGCTGGAAAGGTGAATATCTGCACTTGTTGCAGTCACGTCGCAAATGGCAAAATGAAAAACCAAATATTCGTGAGAAAGATGTGGTCCTTTTAAAAGACGATTCGCATCGTATTTCTTGGCCTATTGGAATAATCGAAAAAGTTATGGCTAGTAATGATGGTAAAGTTCGTAAGGTTCAAGTAACCATAATTCGCAATGATCAGCCAGTTACTTACACAAGGCCAATCAGTGAAATTGTTTATTTGTTTTCACCTTGATTACTATGTTTTCATATTTTTTGACACTTTGTTTTAGCTGCAGGTTTATGTTAATATTGTTTAATTTATGACATGTTAATTATTGATATATTTTGTCATTTTTGGAGATTCATTGTGTATCGTGCAATATAGTGACTAAGTCAGGCGGGGAGTGTGCTGTCGCGATCTCCGGAATTCTCGGTTGGGCGGTTTCCTACTATTCGGTTATGTTTTTAGATATACTTCCGGATCAGACAACGTGGTCTTTGTGACATTTTTCATAAGAAAGTCTCCAGAAATGAAATTATGTATCGTTTTTTGATACCAGGAAGGTTCACATTAGTGTAAGTAAATCAATATTAATGCGTATGATGCGTTTGTTACATTGTTATAGACCTATTTGTTAATTATTGGTATTTTAAGTTACGATTTTCACTCACGGTAGTTTGTAGCTATGGAAGGCGCACTTCTTTAAACGAAGCTGTTTTTGTTTTTGTTATATTATTTTTAAGTAATGTTGTCCAAAGTCCAAATTACAGAAATATTTTGTTTGATTATGTGCTCACTCGTGTATGTATACACTAGAGTGTTTTTGTGTGATTTTAAGTGTAATGTAGCCAGATTGTTATGCTGGGAGATTTGTATGTTAGCTTGTGTGAGGTTGGCCAACCGTTGTATTGCTATGCGAGAGAGGTTTATGTTTGTTTGTTTGCGAGTCTTAGTGTAAAGTGTAATATTGTATTATGAGTAATGTAACTGTTGTTTGTATATTTCAGTTTTTACCTTGTTCGATTTGATTAAAACTAATAACAGATAGTTCTGGCTTGGAGTTTTGAATTATCAAGAATCAAATCAGGGTAAACACAGTCTGGGACTGCACAGCAGTGTGTATGTACGGTGTTACTGGAGTGTGGATACGTAGGTGTTACTGTCGTGTGTGTATGTATGTGTTACTGTAGTGTGTGTATGTACGGTGTTACTGTATTCAGTGTATGTACTTTGTTACTTTAGTGTGTGTATGTCGGTGTTACTGTAGTTTATGTATGCACGGTGTAACTGTATTTGGATATGTAGGTGTTACTGTAGTGATTTTATGTATGATGTTACTGTAGTGGGTATGAACGGTGTAACTGTACTGTGTATGTACTGTGTTACTTTATTGTGTGAATACACGGTGTTACTGCAGTGTGTGCATGTACGTTGTTACTGTAGTGTGTGTATGTACGGTGTTACTCTACTGTGTATGAATGGTGTTACTGTACTGTGTATGAACGGTGTTACTGTACTGCGTATGAATGGCTTTACTGTAGTATGTGTTTGCACGGTGTTACTGTAGAGTATGTATGTACGGTGTAACTGTAGTGTGTGTATGAACGTTGTTACTATAGTGTGTGTATGTACGTGTTACTGTAGTATATGTATGTACGGTGTTACTGTAGTTGGATATGTAGGTGTTTCTGTAGTGTGTGTATGTACGTGTTACTGTACTGTGTATGAACGGCGTTACTGTAGCTTGTGTTTGCACGGTGTTAATGTAGAGTATGTATTTACTGTGTTACTGTAGTGTGTGTATGTACGGTGTTACGGTAGTTGTGTGTTTGCACTTTGTTACTGCAGTGTGTGTATGTACGATGTTACTGTAGTGTGTGTATGTACGGTGTTATTGTACTGCGTATGAACGGTGTTACTGTACTGTGTATGAACGGTGTTATATTAGTTTATGTGCGTACGGTGTTACTATAGTATGTTTATGCACTTTGTTGCTGTAGTCTTTAATGCACAGTGTTACTGTAATGTATGTATGTATGATGTTACTGTAGTGTATGTACAGTGTTACTGTAATGTGTGAATGTATAGTGTGTGTGTATGTTCGGTGTTACTGAAGTGTGTGTATGTACGGCCTTACTGTAGTGTGTATGTACGATTTTATTATAGTGTGCGTTATGTACAGTATCACTGTATTAAGTTATTTCAAGCGGTTTCTGACAGGTTTTATATAGTGTAATTACTGCTGTTACTGTACTGTTTTAACATTGTTGTTACTGTATGGTGTTACTGTGTAGTGTAACGTTTATAGCGTTCTGGCACTGCTTTAAAGTATGTTGTAACTGTACAATGTTTTTGTATAGTGTTACTGTAGCGTGTATGTACGGTGTCACTGCTTTGTGCCATTTCAAGCTTTTTTTGACAGCTTTTTTTAGTTACATTACTTGTAACATATATAATTAGAAATACCATTGCCACAAGACCAACCCCCTCCTTTAAGGATCTTTAAGGATCCTTAAAGATCCTTAAATATGTCCTTCAAGATCCTAAGATTTAAGTCTTTAAGGATCTTTAAAGATATTTCACCATGAAAAATTCGATTTTCTTTTCATTATTTATGTAACGATGGCTATTACATTAATTCAGTTAAAAAGTATGATTTGTTTTTAGTTTATTTTGAATTTTTATAGTTAATACAACATAGGACACATAGATAATGCCTGTCTGAATTCTAGTTTCTACATTAAGTTTTTGTAGAGGAGCCGTATGTAGTTTCCTAATAATACTTGTTTCTTAATTCATAAATGAATTAGATACAAATGTGCAGTTTTCACAGTACAGGTAAACAACGCGTGTTTTAATCAGATCGGTAGTAAGCATAAGTAATTAACGGTATTTGTTAATTGTATACAGCGGTACTTGTTTGATGATCGATCTCAGGTGATTTCACGCGCGGCTTTTGACTTTGATGTGTAGTTTCTTTTCTAGGTAGGAGATCACTATGAAGTCAAATTACATGTTAAAATGATTACCTAACCTTGAACTCTGGGTATTGAAAATAAAGGTGTGTTTTTGGAAGAGACAATTTTAATATTATAATATTAAAATGAAAATTAACTAAAGAAATAAAAGTAATCGCAAAATAATCTAAGCATGTCTTATATTTCATTTTGTTTTATTTTATTTTATTTTATTTTATTTTATTTTTTTTTGGGGGGGGGGTATTGTTGTGCATAAATGCAAATAAAGCATGAGAGAGAGGGAGAAAGAGAGAGAGCGAGCACATTTTAGTGTCTTTGAATACTAGTATATGGAACTCATTACTGACACATGATGATATCGGATTTCGAATAATTTCGATTCCTAACGGAAAAGAGTTGGTAAAGTAAATATTTAAAAAAAAATAAGAACATTAGAGAAAAAGTTATTCTTTTCAAACATGAACAACTTATGAAGTGAACATATTGAAGTAAGAAACCAGTCAAAGAAGATAACCATTACATGACAAACTTTACCCAGTTGGATGTGTATTTCTGCAGTCAAGATGGAGTGCAGTAGAATAACGGCGATAACGCCTCTCTCTCTCTCTCTCTCTCTCTCTCTCTCTCTCTCTCAATGTATTCACTTCCCGATCTTGTTCTGTCTCTCTAAAATAGTTTGCACTGACCCCTCTCTTTCTCTCTCAGCATATTTAGTCTGCTCTCTTCTCTCTCTCTCTCTCTCTCTCTCTCTCTCTCTCTCTCTCTCTCTCTCTCTCTCTCTTTTAAATAATCAGTTTCCGCTGATCTTCCTCTATCTCTCTTTCCCTCAATGTATTCAGTTCACGATATATACCGTATATATATATATATATATATATATATATATATATATATATATATATATATATATATATATATATATCATTTGGTTTCTGCTGACCCCCTCTCTGAAACACAAGTAGTTACTCTCTCTCTCTCTCTCTCTCTCTCTCTCTCTCTCTCTCTCTCTCTCTCTGAAACACAAGTGGATACTCTCTCTCTCCCTCTCTAAAATATTCAGTATCAGCTTCCCCCTGTCTCTATCTCTCAGCAAATACAGTTCCTTATATCTCGTTCTTGAAAATATTTAGTTTCCGCTGATGCCCCTATCTGTCTCTTTCTCAATTTTATCAGTTCTCTCTCTCTCTCTCTCTCTCTCTCTCTCTCTCTCTCTCTCTCTCTCTCTCTCTCTCTCTCTCTCTCTTGAACATTGAATTCTTGATTTGCCCGTGAATAAATTTTTAAAAACAGCTCTCCCTTTCTATATATTCATTTTCTGACTGTTATCTCTTTCTGTATTTAATTCGCAACTTTACGGTGAAAAATAGGTAATCCCCCCCACACACACACCGGGAATTTCTGAATGATATTACTAGTATTTAAGTATATTATGTGTACTGCAGATTCCAGACAAAAAATTTATTGTTAATTTTTTTTCGTTAAAAAATAGACTCGGAAAGACCATATTTATTTATTTATTTATTTATTTTTTTTACTTTATTTTATTTTATTTTATTTTATTGATTTATTCATTTATTTTATTTATTTATTTATTTATTTATTTATTTATTTATTAATCTATTTATTTATTCATTTTTTTTGGACATTATGGCCAATTATTTAATTAAAAAGCTGTTTGTACAGTTAACATACTGCTTCTTCTGTATCAATTACATCTCTAATTATTACATATAAATAATAACAATTTTCAAGTAAAAGGAGTTAGAAAGAACAGATGTCATCAACATTAATTAATTAAGTGATTAATACACTTGATCATCAAACACCACCTTCTAATTGATGTTAGATATACTAGTATATAACAGGTAAATTTTGGAATGCATTCCTATCAACACATATTTTATCTTATGCAATTAAAATTCTATATATAGATAAAAATGATGACTGCAGCAAATTATATATGTAATTTTTATAAATATAAAGAAATGAAATTAATTTGATCCAGTTGTTGTAAGAGATATTTTAAAAAAAAATATTAAAAAAATTCACAAATAAATGAAAAATGTCCATTTGCTTTCTTTCAGTCACGTGATCTTATTTGCATATTGTTAAAGACATATTTTATAATTATCAACATCAAGATCATCTCTTCCATAGCTACATAGGTAAGGTGATGGACTCCTAACTTGAGGGACCAGGTTCGATTCCCAGTGAGAGCAGATAACATAGGAAAACTTTAATTATAAAATTTCTTGTAATTTCTATTTAATTAATTAAAATCCAATTAGACTACAGAATGAAATAAATAAATAAAAATAAAATTAAAACAATAAATTTAAAATCTTGAGGTTACAAATAATATAAAGAAAATTAATCAATTATAACTTCATTTTTTCAAAATTAATAAATGCAATAGTTTTTTTTAAAAAATAAAATTTTAAAAAAGATAATGATATTTCATTGCGTTTTTTAAAAAAAAGGAAAAATATTAATTTTTCCTTAAAGATCCTTAAAATTTCAGTTCCATTAAGGATCTTTAAGGAGTCCTTAAAGACTCCTTAAAGGCATATTTAAGGATCCTTAAAGCCCCCTTAAAGGTCCTTAAAGGGATATTTAAGGCAGCTTTAAGCGGGCTTTAAGGATCCTTAAAGATGCCTTTTCATCGTGTGTACTTAAAAAAACATTGAAAAATACTCGCAATATTTTAACCCGCCACATTCATTAAACAAACTAAAACAAACAAAGTTTTTCAGTTCATTTTATTTTTTTTAAATTTATAATGATATACAATATTGATAATAAAAAAGATACGATTGTGATGGAGTTGACAGGTGTAAAATGATACTTTTGTACTGAGGTACGTTTTTCTCTTTTTTCGAAACAGAATAATCTCACCATTATGTTATTTGCAGGAAATAGATTAATACTAATACCTTTCAGCAAAGGAAATATAATTAATTATACTAGTGTTTGGTCCACATATTTGTTAGGATTCATTTCCTTTTTTTAAAATCTAGTTATGATTTCCTCATTAAAATTTGAAAAATCAATTTCCTTTGCAACTTTTATATATTAAACAAAACCGTATACAATTTTAAATTTTATAAGATTTAAGAGTCAACTAGATATGTTAAATTGAAGTTTATTATCATAATGTATAGCAAATTAAAATTATGGTAATTAATACCTTATCAGACGAAATAAGATAGTTCTTTGTAATTTTCTTGTTCCTTATTTTGCGTTATCTTAGGGATATCACCCTATTAAAAATTTAATGTTATTCTCTACAGATAACTTAATAACCACCTATCTAGATTTTGTTTTTATACCTACAAACAAACGGATTTTCCAAGTCCAAGACATATTTACTGATAAAGAACTTATATTTATGCAGTTTAATTTTCATTAATTCACTTCCAGTTCAGGTAAAACATGTAATACACTTGGTGAAATGTATTACTGGTATGATGTGTTCTGTAAATTATCCTATATTAGTTAATAGTTTGATATTTATCTGAAAAATATGCCGATTATTTCTGTCACTTTATTAAATTTCCAACAGGAATACGCTTTAGTGTTTCTATTATTCAATGTCTAATTAGATTTGGCTGCGACTTTATTTGCAACATGGGTTTTAAAACAAAACTAGCTGCTTTCCACCGGGTTAGGTTTTTTTTTGTGCCATTATCAAAATGTGATCTGTATTTTCCCGAATCCACGACATCTGGTTTGTTTCTTTGACATTACCTTCTTTCGTTCCTACAAAAATATATTGTGTAATGCAAAAAGGGAAAGTTACCAAGTGATAAGATGATACTCATGTAAACTATTTTTTCTCAAGGTTTACATTTTTTTTATTTCTGACAAAACGAATCAAAAGTAATACAGAAGAAAAAGTAATGAGAAACACGACAACTAAACTGTTATGTAGATATGTCATGACATTTAATATAATATTATTAAAAAGTTTTTTTTTTTATTTTAAAATTTTAATCATGTTTTAAGGATTATTATAAAATCATAAAAAGTGGTTTATGAATCAGTCTTAAACTGAATTCATCTAGTGTAGTTAATTAACATTTGATTATGATCACGTGAGCTTCGAATACATGTTTATTGTCCCCGGAAATGTTCCAACCGTATTACAACAACAATAATATACAAAACATTACAAAACAGAATAAATTTTTAACTTATTTTTGGCGTTTTTTTTTTTTTTATCTATCAACTTTTTCGGTCCCTAGTGTCACTGATGAGGAATGATTTTCCGAAATGTGCACATCTGGCACATCAAAATTTAGCAGGTATTTTTATATTTTTTATCTGGAATGAAATTAGTAAAAATGTAGAAAGTTTTAAGAGTGTTAATTTGCCTTTTTGGGATGCTATAATTTCTCGTTTACCTCTGAATTTTCTAAATGGGGATCAGGATTTCCTGGTATTGATTGTTGTTCTTCTAATGCACTATCACCAGTGTTTGATTTGATTTTAAGATCTAAAATACACAAAGGTAGGTCTCAAATTTCATATCAATTTTTTAATATAATTAGTATACATTTTGCGACACGATTGTAGCAAATTTCATATTTTTAAACAGTTCAAGTTTAACATTTGCAAAACAATGACAAGGTTGCTTCAGTGGAAAATAAATAAATAAATAAATAGAAACAATAGACAATTACCAGTATCATTGAATAGACAATAACAAGTAAAAAGACATATAAACATATCTATTTTGAGTCTTAAATGAACAATAGCAGTGTTCGTAACATAGACGAAACATGGGATTTCAAATTACGCAAAGGTTTTGAAATATATAAATGTGCGATTTGGATAATTGGTTTGTATTTATTATTAAAGCTGTTCAGAAAGATCTTGTGTCGTTTTGTCAAACTACGAAATGCCGCAAATTGCAAAATATTTAAAATTATGATAGTTTGTTTCAGTTAAAAAAAAACAGAAGCTCCTTTAAACTGTCATAAAAATATTATGACTTTGTTTTTCAAAAGTTGAAAAATGTAACTTTATACATTACAACCAGTACCTGACTCCATATTCAAACGACTTTCCTCCATCCTATTAGTCATTGTACTGCTTGCTTCATCCACTTCAAAACATGCAGCCAAAACTTGATTTGAAACATCCGACTGTAAGGTAACATTATTACAATATTTTTTTACTAAAAAAAAACTCCAAAAAAATACATTTGCAAAATAATATTAAAAAAATAAGCCGATTTTTGTTGTATTGTTGTTTTTGTTTTGTTTTTTTTCAAAACAACAAATATGATGTCTATCAGAAATCAAATATTTTATTGATGATATCTTCAGTATATTTTTGTTCGAAGTCTAAGTGTTGTTTTTCAAAATAACCAGAATCACTGTTGAGCACTACATATTAACATCTTGGTTTACCGATTCTGTAAAAGAATTACAACTGAATGATTTTTTTCACGTTCATGTAATTTAAAATGAAGAATAGTGGCGGGAAGAGTAGAAAAATCAAACGTTGGTTTTTTTTCTATTACCGAAGGAAGAGTAATAGTAACAAGATGTTCTAGTATTTCTTTAGAATTCTGAGAATCCAGATTTGGTTGTTGCCAGATGTAGAATAAACTTTTTAAATAGGTCTGAAGGCCGAAAATAAACTGTTTATATGAAATTAGTCAGAAAAATTTTTCAGGCACCAAATTTATAATTTTTTAAAGATATAAGTTTGAACGATGATTATTTGTGACAACACCTGCGATTGTCTCTAGTATAATGCCATAAGTTACATCATACCGTTTAACCACACAGCAAAACTAGACTTTACACAATACAGTTACAGCAGACAGTTACACAATACAGAAACACCATATCATAACACTTTACAAGACCACCATGTATATACACCATGCAGTAACACTATACAGTTGCACAATACAGTTACACCATACGGTAACACCATACAGTAACCATACCAATACCATTACATCATACAATAACACTTTACAGTTGCACTATAAAGTTACAGCATACGGTAACACGATAAGTTACCTCATTCATTATCATAATCATTATGTTAATATACAATTACACTAAAAGAATTTCACCATAAAAACACCATACAGTTACATAATACAGTTAGAAGATACAGTTACACCTTATAGTAACACCATACAGTTACACCATTAAGTTACGTTATACAAAAGAGTTACATCATACAGTTACACCATGCAGATACACCATACAGTTACATCCCGAAGATACAATATACAACAACACGCAGTGACATCATACAGTTTCAATATGCGATAGTACCAAACAATAACACCAAGCAGTAACATCATACAGATATAGTAATCATACCGTTACATAATACATGTAACACTATACAGTTACACTAAGCAGTAAACCATATTGTTACACCAAACAATTCCATCATACGTAACATCATACCGTTTAACAACACATAAAAACCAGGACTATACAAAATACAATTACACCAAAAAGTTACATCATACAATTACACCATACTGTAACACTTTACAGGAACACCATACAGTAAAATCATTCAGCAAACCTACCGTTAAATCATGCAGTTACACTATACAGTTGAACAATACAGTTACACCTTACGTTAACGTCATACGTAATATCATACAGTTGCGCCATAAGTTACATCATACGATTGCACCATAAGTTACATCATACAGTTACACCATCAGTTACATCATACAGTAACAAAAA
>CM056611.1:15496143-15818981 GCA_029721355.1 Tegillarca granosa | reverse complement strand
GTTGGAGATGGAATTTTTTAAAGATGAAGGATCTATAATTGCACTAAGAATTATATTTTAAACCCTTTTTAACAGACGTTCTATAGTTATTGCAATTTGTAATAAAACATGAAGAGAGAACCAGTAAATAATGATTCAATAGAACATTGAACTTGCCAAGCATCTACGTACGAAAACACAGACGTACATAATAAATTGATAAATTAATAAATAAATATAATATTATATAATCAATGAATGAATAAAAATAGATATTTAATAAATAGTAAATGAATAAATGAAAAAAACAAAAAATAAAAAAATAAATAAATGAATTAAAATAAATTATTTATAAAAAAAAATACAACAGCAAAATATAAGTGAAAATAAGAACAACAACGGCGATTATGAAATAAGTTGATTACGCCGTTAACTAAAACTACAGCATAAACAACAACAAAGACAACAACAACATCATCATCATCATTTTCACCATCATCACCACCTCCACCAACGATACTACTTCCTTCAACCGTTTGTACTACTTACAGCAAAAACAACATTTATAATAATAATAATATAATAATAATAATATAATAATAATCAACAACAATACCCTCATACATTTGAAATGTAACATTGTACGTTAATTAAATGATCATTACATATGACGATAAAACGATACATTATTTATAAAAAAAATTTTAACAGAAGGAAAAACTTGCCCGAATCTTGTCAAAACCTTAGCATTCTCAATATTAATATTGTATTAAAAAACAATAAATCTTAGTGATCATGTACCTTGTTGAATAAGTCTGTAAATTCTGGCGATTATGTCCCTTGTTAACCGAGTCTGTCAGTAATGGTGATTATGTCCCTTGTTAACTGAGTCTATAAATCCTGATGATTATGTTCCTTGTTAACTGAGTCTATAAATCCTGATGATTATGTCCCTTGTTAACTGAGTCTATAAATCCTGATGATTATGTCCCTTGTTAACTGAGTCTATAAATCCTGGTGATTATGTCCCTTGGTTAACTGAGTCTATAAATCATAGTGATTATGTCCCTTGTTAACCAAGTCTGTAAATCATGGTGATTATGTCCCTTGTTAACTGAGTCTTTAAATCATAGTGATTATGTCCCTTGTTATTTGAGTCTATAGACCATGGTGATTATGTCCCTTGTTCACTGAGTCTATAAATCTTGGTGGTTATGTCCCTTGTTAACCAAGTCTATAAATCATGGTGATTATTCCCTTGTTAACCAAGTCTGTAAACATTAGTGATAATGTCCCTTTTTAATTGAGTCTGTAAATTCTGGTGATTATGTCCCTTAGAATTGAGTAAAAAAGTCTTGGTGATTATGTCCCTTGTCAACTTAGTATGTAAATCCTATTAATTTAGTCCCTTGATAACCGAGTCTGTAAATCCGATTGCTTATGTCCCTTGTTAACTGAGTCTATAAATCCTGGTGATTTAGTCTCTTGTTTACTGAGTCTGTAAATCCTGATGATCATCTCCCTTGTTTACTGAGTCTGTAACTGATGATTATGTCCCTTGTTAACCGAGTCTGTAAATTCTGGTGCTAATGCCCCTTGTTAACTGAGTCTATAAATCCTAATGATTATTCCCTTGTTTACTGAGTCTGTAAATCCTGGTGATTATGTCCCTTGTCAACCGAGTCTGTAAATCCTGGTGCTTATGTCCTTGTTAACTGAGTTTATAAATTCTGGTGTTTAAGTGCCTTGTTAAAGTCTGTACAATGTATTTGTTTTCAATTAACAATTTTTTTTAGATTTGTTAATGAAAATTTCACATATGAAACAAGAATGGTCATAAAATATCTTATTATACTCTTTACTGAGCAATTGAACTGTTGATCAACAAAGTCCAGAACATTTGTTAAACACCAAACATCCTTTAAAACATATGAGTTAATTTATTGTAAAAAAGGAGAGTAGTTATATTACGAAGGTTTACGTTAAAGGAGAAGAAAGAATACAATACAAACAAGTAATAACAAGTTTGTTGTAACAGGAAGGAAGAAACACCTGAAAAAATCCTCACCGAGTGCCCCGGCTGAGGATTGAACCCGGCCCTTCCTGGTGATAAGCGAGCGCTCAACCACAAGCTTAAAAGATCTGGCAGTAAATCACTCTGTTATATCTACTATATACAACACCAACAACACGACTAGCTCAGTCCCGCTACAGTGTAAAAAATTTTGAATTCCCCCTAGATATGCGATATGTATTAAAATACGTTACATATAAGAAAACAAATAAATAAAATTTTCCCGACTACTTAAAACAAACACAAAATAAAACACAAACACTCGGTCCATGTCTAAATCACAATTTCAAGAAAAAAAGTTAAACTTTGAGAGCTGGCCAATTAAGTGACAACACGTAAAACTTTCATCAAGAAAATAATTTTCTTTTTTCAGGAAACTACACTTCGCCACATATTAACTAGTGATTTTTTGCTAACTTGTTTACGGAATTGGTTCATTTGATAAAAGTTTGTAAATGTGTTAAAGTTACATTATTATTTTATATTGGACTTGACAGTTGACATTTAAAACTACCATTACCCGTTGCTTAAGCCAAAAATAATCAATCCTAAGTTGTGAAAAATTCCTGACTTTATTCCTTTTTCAGGATCTGTATCAAGGATAAATTTAATTACTAGATTCTAATATAAATTTATGTACCTTCGTACATACATACATACATACATACATACATACACACACACACACATACACACACATAAATACATACATATATACACACGTACGTATGTACATACATACATGCAGACATACAAACAGACAGACAGACACAGACTGACAAATAGTCAGACATACAAACATACATTTAAAATGTTCTAAAACATTGGAAAATGCAAATAAAAACCTTGATAAATTTATCCAGTTATAGCTGTTATCTTTTAATCGTCAAATGTACTCTTAAACATGTCTATACTCATGTGTCTTTATAGATTTGTACGAAACAATCAGCGAGAAACCGAAATTAATTACTAGCTTTACTTAGAGCGAAACCACTTACTTGTAATTTCTTTTGCCATGCGGAAACACTTTGGTCAGATCAATCGCGCAATAAAATAGAATCCGCAGTATTTGCTACCATGTTTCTAATAAATTAAAGAACTTCAATCAAAAACTGGGATAAGAATGTCTTGTATAGGCGTAATGTTTTTGAATTAAATGCCAGATAGCGTTTATAAAATGCCACATTAAGCTTTTAAGGAGCGTACATTGATGTTAGAATTACATCAATACCATTTAATCGCTTTAAAAACCATGACATCGGCAGGCTGGTATTTTCTACTATTAAATCAATTTTGAAAGCATGTCTGACAATTCTTACAAAATCCAATATATTGTTTAAAATTCTTATTCGCAATAAAAGACAAAAACATGTTGACTTTAAAAAGCTTTAAGATTCCATTGTTTTTATGAAATAAATAAAGTTTCCACTTGTATGCACACAGATAGAACAAGAACAAGGCCAAAATTGTGCGAATCAGCAAAAGATGCATGGTGTATTTGCGTGTGTGCGTGCGTGTATGTATGTGGTGTGTGTGTGTGTGTGTGTGTGAGAGAGAGAGAGAGAGAGAGAGAGAGAGAGAGAGAGAGAGAGAGAGAGAGAGAGAGAGAGGTCATTTTAGGTGTTATCTGAAACTAAAATTGTTGGCCTCATCGCTGTTGACTGAATTGAATGAACAATTAGGATTTTACACTCATTTTTGACAATCAAAATTTGGATATATTCATTAAAAAAATTATTATCTTCATTTTAATCAAACACTCCGAAACCTCAAATTACAAAATTACATAATCCTTCCCTATACTTTAATGTTTAGGTTTTTTTCTCGCCAGAGTTAATTTTAAAAAGCAAACATTAACGTTTTTATCTAATAAACGGTTAACGAAATGTTGCGTTGTAAACTCCCTGAGGAATTACTTTTACGTTATACAGTGTTTTAACGTTCTTTGTCATAAACTCTGCTAGTGGTAAGACATTGGTCTATAAGTACCTTACCAGTTTACAATTTACCATTTATAAATGTCAAATACCAAACAAGACCAGTAATGAGGCAGACATTGCCGATAAATCAGAATTAGATGTATTAATTAAGTTATCGATTCTATACTTCTCTAAATTATGGAGTCCCGTCACAAGTAATGGACATTTTGTAATAAGATCCCCTAAATGTCTAGATAAAATATATACCCAAGAGACACATGTGTCGAACAAGTTCCGATATAGCAAAAGGACAGTACATGAACGGATAGAGGGGAGTGTTGAATACTGTTTCTACTAGTCAACATTCTTTCTCTTATATAGAGGCATTTAGTTCTGTGAGGGTGGAGAAAACGAAAATATTCAGACAATCCCGATTTCGTAGTAATGAAATTCAGAACATTCTGCCATTGTCGGATTAAGTTCTTTCCATAAGCCTTAACTTTAGACCATTCCCTATTTTTGTTAAGAAAATTGAAAGCTACAAATACTTAAAACGGTTCTTGAAATCAGTAGTTGTTTCATATCCCTAAATTTATTATAAAATTATGATAATTGTAATAAATGTAGGTTATATTGTTCTGAAATTTAACATAAACGAACCCGACAGTATAAATATAACCCGGTTACATAATTGTATTGAATTGAAGCCTATTGACAATCCAAATTCAATTTGAATGCACCTGACAGTATATATATAACCTGGTTACATTATTGTTCTGAATTGATGCCTATTGACAATCCAAATTCAATTCGAATGCACCTGACAGTATATATATATAACCTGGTTACATTATTGTTATGAATTGATGCCTATTGACAATCCAAATTAAATTTGAATGAATCTGACAGTATATATATAACCTGGTTACATTATTATACTGAATTGATGCCTATTGACAATCCAAATTCAATTTGAATGCATCTGACAGTATATATATAACCTGGTTACATTATTATACTGAATTGATGCCTATTGACAATCCAAATTCAATTTGAATGAACCTGACAGTATATATATAACCTGGTTACATTATTATACTGAATTGATGCCTATTGACAATCCAAATTAAATTTGAATGCAACTGAAAGTATATATATAACCTGGTTACATTATTATACTGAATTGATGCCTATTGACAATCCAAATTGAATTTGAACGCATCCGACAGTATATATATAACTTGGTTACATTATTGTTCTGAATTGATGCCTATTGACAATCCAAATTAAATTTGAATGAACCTGACAGTATATATATAACCTGGTTACATTATTATACTGAATTGATGCCTATTGACAATCCAAATTAAATTTGAATGCAACTGAAAGTATATATATAACCTGGTTACATTATTATACTGAATTGATGCCTATTGACAATCCAAAATAAATTTGAACGAATCCGACAGTATATATATAACCTGGTTACATTATTATACTAAATTGATGCCTATTGACAATCCAAATTCAATTTGAATGCACATGACAGTATAAATATATAACCTGGTTACATTATTATACTGAATTGATGCCTATTGACAATCCAAATTAAATTTGAATGAACCTGACAGTATATATATAACCTGGTTACATTATTATACTGAATTGATGCCTATTGACAATCCAAATTCAATTTGAATGCACCTGACAGTATATATATAACCTGGTTATATTATTATACTGAATTGATGCCTATTGACAATCGAAATTCAATTTGAATGCACCTGACAGTATATATATATAACCTGGTTACATTATTGTTCTGAATTGATGCCTATTGACAATCCAGATTCAATTTGAATGCACCCGACATTAGATATATAACCTGGTTACATTATTGTTCTGAATTGATGCCTATTGACAATCCAGATTCAATTTGAATGCACCCGACAGTATATATATAACCTGGTTACATTATTGTTCTGAATTGATGCCTATTGACAATCCAGATTCAATTTGAATGCACCTGACAGTATATATATAACCTGGTTACATTATTGTACTGAATTGATGCCTATTGACAATCCAAATTCAATTTGAATGCACCTGACAGTATAAAAATAACCTGATTACATTATAATACTGTATTGATGCATATTGACAATCCAAATTAAATTTGAACGCACCTGACAGTATATATATAACCATGTTACATTATTATACTGTATTAATGTTTATTGACAATCCAAATTAAATTTGAATTCACCCGACAGTATAAATATATATCACCTGGTTACATTATTGTTCTGAATTGATGCATATTGACAATCCAAATTCAATTTGAATGCACCCGACAGTATATATATATAACCTGGTTACATTATTGTTCTGAATTGATGCATATTGACAATCCAAATTCAATTTGAACGCACACGACAGTATATATATATAACCTGGTTACATTATTGTTCTGAATTGATGCATATTGACAATCCAAATTCAATATGAACGCACCCGGCAGTATAAATATATATCACCTGGTTACATTATTGTTCTGAATTGATAAATATTGACAATCCAAATTTAATTTGAATGCACCCGACAGTATATTTATATAACCTGGTTACATTATTGTTCTGAATTGATGGATATTGACAATCCAAATTCAATTTGAACGCACACGACAGTATATATATATATATATATATATATATATATATATATATAACCTGGTTACATTATTGTTCTGAATTGATGCATATTGACAATCCAAATTCAATTTGAACGCACCCGACAGTATATATATATAACCTGGTTACATTATTGTTCTGAATTGATGCATATTGACAATCCAATTTCAATTTGAACGCACCCGACAGTATATATATATAACCTGGTTACATTATTGTTCTGAATTGATGCATATTGACAATCCAAATTCAATTTGAACGCACCCGACAGTTTATATATATAACGTGGTTACATTATTGTTCTGAATTGATGCATATTGTCAATCCAAATTCAATTTGAACGCACCCGACAGTATATATATATAACCTGGTTACATTATTGTTCTGAATTGATGCATATTGACAATCCAAATTAAATTTGAATGAACCTGACAGTATATATATAACCTGGTTACATTATTATACTGAATTGATGCCTATTGACAATCCAAATTCAATTTGAATGCACCTGACAGTATATATATAACCTGGTTATATTATTATACTGAATTGATGCCTATTGACAATCCAAATTCAATTTGAATGAACCTGACAGTATATATATAACCTGGTTACATTATTGTTCTGAATTGATGCCTATTGACAATCCAAATTAAATTTGAATGCACCTGACAGTATATATATAACCTGGTTACATTATTATACTGAATTGATGCCTATTGACAATCCGAATTCAATTTGAATGCACCTGACAGTATATATATTTAACCTCGTTACATTATTGTACTGAATTGATGCCTATTGACAATCCAAATTTAATTTGAATGCACCTGACAGTATATATATAACCTGGTTACATTATTGTTCTGAATTGATGCATATTGACAATCCAAATTCAATTTGAATGCACCTGACAGTATATATATATAACCTGGTTACATTATTCTACTGAATTGATGCCTATTGACAATCCAGATTCAATTTGAATGCACCCGACATTATATATATAACCTGGTTACATTATTGTTCTGAATTGATGCATATTGACAATCCAAATTAAATTTGAATGAACCTGACAGTATATATATAACCTGGTTACATTATTATACTGAATTGATGCCTATTGACAATCCAAATTCAATTTGAATGCACCTGACAGTATATATATAACCTGGTTATATTATTATACTGAATTGATGCCTATTGACAATCCAAATTCAATTTGAATGAACCTGACAGTATATATATAACCTGGTTACATTATTGTTCTGAATTGATGCCTATTGACAATCCAAATTAAATTTGAATGCACCTGACAGTATATATATAACCTGGTTACATTATTATACTGAATTGATGCCTATTGACAATCCGAATTCAATTTGAATGCACCTGACAGTATATATATTTAACCTCGTTACATTATTGTACTGAATTGATGCCTATTGACAATCCAAATTTAATTTGAATGCACCTGACAGTATATATATAACCTGGTTACATTATTGTTCTGAATTGATGCATATTGACAATCCAAATTCAATTTGAATGCACCTGACAGTATATATATATAACCTGGTTACATTATTCTACTGAATTGATGCCTATTGACAATCCAGATTCAATTTGAATGCACCCGACATTATATATATAACCTGGTTACATTATTGTTCTGAATTGATGCCTATTGACAATCCAGATTCAATTTGAATGCACCCGACAGTATATATATATAACCTGGTTACATTATTGTTCTGAATTGATGCCTATTGACAATCGAAATTCAATTTGAATGCACCTGACAGTATATATATATAACCTGGTTACATTATTGTTCTGAATTGATGCCTATTGACAATCCAGATTCAATTTGAATGCACCCGACATTAGATATATAACCTGGTTACATTATTGTTCTGAATTGATGCCTATTGACAATCCAGATTCAATTTGAATGCACCCGACAGTATATATATAACCTGGTTACATTATTGTTCTGAATTGATGCCTATTGACAATCCAGATTCAATTTGAATGCACCTGACAGTATATATATAACCTGGTTACATTATTGTACTGAATTGATGCCTATTGACAATCCAAATTCAATTTGAATGCACCTGACAGTATAAAAATAACCTGATTACATTATAATACTGTATTGATGCATATTGACAATCCAAATTAAATTTGAACGCACCTGACAGTATATATATAACCCTGTTACATTATTATACTGTATTAATGTTTATTGACAATCCAAATTAAATTTGAATTCACCCGACAGTATAAATATATATCACCTGGTTACATTATTGTTCTGAATTGATGCATATTGACAATCCAAATTCAATTTGAATGCACCCGACAGTATATATATATAACCTGGTTACATTATTGTTCTGAATTGATGCATATTGACAATCCAAATTCAATTTGAACGCACACGACAGTATATATATATAACCTGGTTACATTATTGTTCTGAATTGATGCATATTGACAATCCAAATTCAATATGAACGCACCCGGCAGTATAAATATATATCACCTGGTTACATTATTGTTCTGAATTGATAAATATTGACAATCCAAATTTAATTTGAATGCACCCGACAGTATATTTATATAACCTGGTTACATTATTGTTCTGAATTGATGGATATTGACAATCCAAATTCAATTTGAACGCACACGACAGTATATATATATATATATATATATATATATAACCTGGTTACATTATTGTTCTGAATTGATGCATATTGACAATCCAAATTCAATTTGAACGCACCCGACAGTATATATATATAACCTGGTTACATTATTGTTCTGAATTGATGCATATTGACAATCCAATTTCAATTTGAACGCACCCGACAGTATATATATATAACCTGGTTACATTATTGTTCTGAATTGATGCATATTGACAATCCAAATTCAATTTGAACGCACCCGACAGTTTATATATATAACGTGGTTACATTATTGTTCTGAATTGATGCATATTGTCAATCCAAATTCAATTTGAACGCACCCGACAGTATATATATATAACCTGGTTACATTATTGTTCTGAATTGATGCATATTGACAATCCAAATTAAATTTGAATGAACCTGACAGTATATATATAACCTGGTTACATTATTATACTGAATTGATGCCTATTGACAATCCAAATTAAATTTGAATGAACCTGACAGTATATATATAACCTGGTTACATTATTATACTGAATTGATGCCTATTGACAATCCAAATTCAATTTGAATGCACCTGACAGTATATATATAACCTGGTTATATTATTATACTGAATTGATGCCTATTGACAATCCAAATTCAATTTGAATGAACCTGACAGTATATATATAACCTGGTTACATTATTGTTCTGAATTGATGCCTATTGACAATCCAAATTAAATTTGAATGCACCTGACAGTATATATATAACCTGGTTACATTATTATACTGAATTGATGCCTATTGACAATCCGAATTCAATTTGAATGCACCTGACAGTATATATATTTAACCTCGTTACATTATTGTACTGAATTGATGCCTATTGACAATCCAAATTTAATTTGAATGCACCTGACAGTATATATATAACCTGGTTACATTATTGTTCTGAATTGATGCATATTGACAATCCAAATTCAATTTGAATGCACCTGACAGTATATATATATAACCTGGTTACATTATTATACTGAATTGATGCCTATTGACAATCCAGATTCAATTTGAATGCACCCGACATTATATATATAACCTGGTTACATTATTGTTCTGAATTGATGCCTATTGACAATCCAGATTCAATTTGAATGCACCCGACAGTATATATATATAACCTGGTTACATTATTGTTCTGAATTGATGCCTATTGACAATCGAAATTCAATTTGAATGCACCTGACAGTATATATATATAACCTGGTTACATTATTGTTCTGAATTGATGCCTATTGACAATCCAGATTCAATTTGAATGCACCCGACATTAGATATATAACCTGGTTACATTATTGTTCTGAATTGATGCCTATTGACAATCCAGATTCAATTTGAATGCACCCGACAGTATATATATATAACCTGGTTACATTATTGTTCTGAATTGATGCCTATTGACAATCGAAATTCAATTTGAATGCACCTGACAGTATATATATATAACCTGGTTACATTATTGTTCTGAATTGATGCCTATTGAAAATCCAGATTCAATTTGAATGCACCCGACATTAGATATATAACCTGGTTACATTATTGTTCTGAATTGATGCCTATTGACAATCCAGATTCAATTTGAATGCACCCGACAGTATATATATAACCTGGTTACATTATTGTTCTGAATTGATGCCTATTGACAATCCAGATTCAATTTGAATGCACCTGACAGTATATATATAACCTGGTTACATTATTGTACTGAATTGATGCCTATTGACAATCCAAATTCAATTTGAATGCACCTGACAGTATAAAAATAACCTGATTACATTATAATACTGTATTGATGCATATTGACAATCCAAATTAAATTTGAACGCACCTGACAGTATATATATAACCCTGTTACATTATTATACTGTATTAATGTTTATTGACAATCCAAATTAAATTTGAATTCACCCGACAGTATAAATATATATCACCTGGTTACATTATTGTTCTGAATTGATGCATATTGACAATCCAAATTCAATTTGAATGCACCCGACAGTATATATATATAACCTGGTTACATTATTGTTCTGAATTGATGCATATTGACAATCCAAATTCAATTTGAACGCACACGACAGTATATATATATAACCTGGTTACATTATTGTTCTGAATTGATGCATATTGACAATCCAAATTCAATATGAACGCACCCGGCAGTATAAATATATATCACCTGGTTACATTATTGTTCTGAATTGATAAATATTGACAATCCAAATTTAATTTGAATGCACCCGACAGTATATTTATATAACCTGGTTACATTATTGTTCTGAATTGATGGATATTGACAATCCAAATTCAATTTGAACGCACACGACAGTATATATATATATATATATATATATATATAACCTGGTTACATTATTGTTCTGAATTGATGCATATTGACAATCCAAATTCAATTTGAACGCACCCGACAGTATATATATATAACCTGGTTACATTATTGTTCTGAATTGATGCATATTGACAATCCAATTTCAATTTGAACGCACCCGACAGTATATATATATAACCTGGTTACATTATTGTTCTGAATTGATGCATATTGACAATCCAAATTCAATTTGAACGCACCCGACAGTTTATATATATAACGTGGTTACATTATTGTTCTGAATTGATGCATATTGTCAATCCAAATTCAATTTGAACGCACCCGACAGTATATATATATAACCTGGTTACATTATTGTTCTGAATTGATGCATATTGACAATCCAAATTAAATTTGAATGAACCTGACAGTATATATATAACCTGGTTACATTATTATACTGAATTGATGCCTATTGACAATCCAAATTAAATTTGAATGAACCTGACAGTATATATATAACCTGGTTACATTATTATACTGAATTGATGCCTATTGACAATCCAAATTCAATTTGAATGCACCTGACAGTATATATATAACCTGGTTATATTATTATACTGAATTGATGCCTATTGACAATCCAAATTCAATTTGAATGAACCTGACAGTATATATATAACCTGGTTACATTATTGTTCTGAATTGATGCCTATTGACAATCCAAATTAAATTTGAATGCACCTGACAGTATATATATAACCTGGTTACATTATTATACTGAATTGATGCCTATTGACAATCCGAATTCAATTTGAATGCACCTGACAGTATATATATTTAACCTCGTTACATTATTGTACTGAATTGATGCCTATTGACAATCCAAATTTAATTTGAATGCACCTGACAGTATATATATAACCTGGTTACATTATTGTTCTGAATTGATGCATATTGACAATCCAAATTCAATTTGAATGCACCTGACAGTATTTATATATAACCTGGTTACATTATTATACTGAATTGATGCCTATTGACAATCCAGATTCAATTTGAATGCACCCGACATTATATATATAACCTGGTTACATTATTGTTCTGAATTGATGCCTATTGACAATCCAGATTCAATTTGAATGCACCCGACAGTATATATATATAACCTGGTTACATTATTGTTCTGAATTGATGCCTATTGACAATCGAAATTCAATTTGAATGCACCTGACAGTATATATATATAACCTGGTTACATTATTGTTCTGAATTGATGCCTATTGAAAATCCAGATTCAATTTGAATGCACCCGACATTAGATATATAACCTGGTTACATTATTGTTCTGAATTGATGCCTATTGACAATCCAGATTCAATTTGAATGCACCCGACAGTATATATATAACCTGGTTACATTATTGTTCTGAATTGATGCCTATTGACAATCCAGATTCAATTTGAATGCACCTGACAGTATATATATAACCTGGTTACATTATTGTACTGAATTGATGCCTATTGACAATCCAAATTCAATTTGAATGCACCTGACAGTATAAAAATAACCTGATTACATTATAATACTGTATTGATGCATATTGACAATCCAAATTAAATTTGAACGCACCTGACAGTATATATATAACCCTGTTACATTATTATACTGTATTAATGTTTATTGACAATCCAAATTAAATTTGAATTCACCCGACAGTATAAATATATATCACCTGGTTACATTATTGTTCTGAATTGATGCATATTGACAATCCAAATTCAATTTGAATGCACCCGACAGTATATATATATAACCTGGTTACATTATTGTTCTGAATTGATGCATATTGACAATCCAAATTCAATTTGAACGCACACGACAGTATATATATATAACCTGGTTACATTATTGTTCTGAATTGATGCATATTGACAATCCAAATTCAATATGAACGCACCCGGCAGTATAAATATATATCACCTGGTTACATTATTGTTCTGAATTGATAAATATTGACAATCCAAATTTAATTTGAATGCACCCGACAGTATATTTATATAACCTGGTTACATTATTGTTCTGAATTGATGGATATTGACAATCCAAATTCAATTTGAACGCACACGACAGTATATATATATATATATATATATAACCTGGTTACATTATTGTTCTGAATTGATGCATATTGACAATCCAAATTCAATTTGAACGCACCCGACAGTATATATATATAACCTGGTTACATTATTGTTCTGAATTGATGCATATTGACAATTCAATTTCAATTTGAACGCACCCGACAGTATATATATATAACCTGGTTACATTATTGTTCTGAATTGATGCATATTGACAATCCAAATTCAATTTGAACGCACCCGACAGTTTATATATATAACGTGGTTACATTATTGTTCTGAATTGATGCATATTGTCAATCCAAATTCAATTTGAACGCACCCGACAGTATATATATATAACCTGGTTACATTATTGTTCTGAATTGATGCATATTGACAATCCAAATTAAATTTGAATGAACCTGACAGTATATATATAACCTGGTTACATTATTATACTGAATTGATGCCTATTGACAATCCAAATTAAATTTGAATGAACCTGACAGTATATATATAACCTGGTTACATTATTATACTGAATTGATGCCTATTGACAATCCAAATTCAATTTGAATGCACCTGACAGTATATATATAACCTGGTTATATTATTATACTGAATTGATGCCTATTGACAATCCAAATTCAATTTGAATGAACCTGACAGTATATATATAACCTGGTTACATTATTGTTCTGAATTGATGCCTATTGACAATCCAAATTAAATTTGAATGCACCTGACAGTATATATATAACCTGGTTACATTATTATACTGAATTGATGCCTATTGACAATCCGAATTCAATTTGAATGCACCTGACAGTATATATATTTAACCTCGTTACATTATTGTACTGAATTGATGCCTATTGACAATCCAAATTTAATTTGAATGCACCTGACAGTATATATATAACCTGGTTACATTATTGTTCTGAATTGATGCATATTGACAATCCAAATTCAATTTGAATGCACCTGACAGTATATATATATAACCTGGTTACATTATTATACTGAATTGATGCCTATTGACAATCCAGATTCAATTTGAATGCACCCGACATTATATATATAACCTGGTTACATTATTGTTCTGAATTGATGCCTATTGACAATCCAGATTCAATTTGAATGCACCCGACAGTATATATATATAACCTGGTTACATTATTGTTCTGAATTGATGCCTATTGACAATCGAAATTCAATTTGAATGCACCTGACAGTATATATATATAACCTGGTTACATTATTGTTCTGAATTGATGCCTATTGACAATCCAGATTCAATTTGAATGCACCCGACATTATATATATAACCTGGTTACATTATTGTTCTGAATTGATGCCTATTGACAATCCAGATTCAATTTGAATGCACCCGACAGTATATATATAACCTGGTTACATTATTGTTCTGAATTGATGCCTATTGACAATCCAGATTCAATTTGAATGCACCTGACAGTATATATATAACCTGGTTACATTATTGTACTGAATTGATGCCTATTGACAATCCAAATTCAATTTGAATGCACCTGACAGTATAAAAATAACCTGATTACATTATAATACTGTATTGATGCATATTGACAATCCAAATTAAATTTGAACGCACCTGACAGTATATATATAACCCTGTTACATTATTATACTGTATTAATGTTTATTGACAATCCAAATTAAATTTGAATTCACCCGACAGTATAAATATATATCACCTGGTTACATTATTGTTCTGAATTGATGCATATTGACAATCCAAATTCAATTTGAATGCACCCGACAGTATATATATATAACCTGGTTACATTATTGTTCTGAATTGATGCATATTGACAATCCAAATTCAATTTGAACGCACACGACAGTATATATATATAACCTGGTTACATTATTGTTCTGAATTGATGCATATTGACAATCCAAATTCAATATGAACGCACCCGGCAGTATAAATATATATCACCTGGTTACATTATTGTTCTGAATTGATAAATATTGACAATCCAAATTTAATTTGAATGCACCCGACAGTATATTTATATAACCTGGTTACATTATTGTTCTGAATTGATGCATATTGACAATCCAAATTCAATTTGAACGCACACGACAGTATATATATATATATATATATATAACCTGGTTACATTATTGTTCTGAATTGATGCATATTGACAATCCAAATTCAATTTGAACGCACCCGACAGTATATATATATAACCTGGTTACATTATTGTTCTGAATTGATGCATATTGACAATCCAATTTCAATTTGAACGCACCCGACAGTATATATATATAACCTGGTTACATTATTGTTCTGAATTGATGCATATTGTCAATCCAAATTCAATTTGAACGCACCCGACAGTATATATATATAACCTGGTTACATTATTGTTCTGAATTGATGCATATTGACAATCCAAATTCAATTTGAACGCACCCGACAGTATATATATAATCTGGTTATATCACTGCTCTGAAAATCCAAAATCAATTTGAACTCATCCGATAGTATTTATGTAACTTGGTTACATTATTGTTCTGAATTGATGCATATTGACAATCCAAATTCAATTTGAACGCACCCGACAGTTTATATATATAACGTGGTTACATTATTGTTCTGAATTGATGCATATTGTCAATCCAAATTCAATTTGAACGCACCCGATAGTATATATATATAACCTGGTTACATTATTGTTCTGAATTGATGCATATTGTCAATCCAAATTCAATTTGAACGCACCCGACAGTATATATATATAACCTGGTTACATTATTGTTCTGAATTGATGCATATTGACAATCCAAATTCAATTTGAACGCACCCGACAGTATATATATAATCTGGTTATATCACTGCTCTGAAAATCCAAAATCAATTTGAACTCATCCGATAGTATTTATGTAACTTGGTTACATTATTGTGCTGAATTTATGCCCATTGACAATTCAAAACAAACAGTCGTAAAAAAGTCTGTTTGAACAAACTATGTATGAGTCTTGAATTATTTATAAAATACTACTTTTATTAAATTTCCTTATAGATTCAATATTTTCATGACAAAAATTGATATTTGTTTTTTAACGGGGACATAAATTTGTCAAAAAGTTAATGATGTAGATAATTCCCTCAATACTAAACGATTTAATCTTTAGTACTGAAGATAAAACACGTTAGAGACATTTTTGTTACTTAACAGCATAATGAAATTTCCCCATTTGTGAATTTTTTTATGATGTTAATGGAACGTGATGATAAAATTTGACCCAATTTATGACAAAGCTAGAATATAGGCTAAATTTTGATCATATAATGATATTAATTATACCATCCTAAAAATACAGTTTTATCGATTTACTTTTAAATCAGGTATATGTAAGTGGCCTAACGTTGATATGGGCGTTTCGTTTGTTAACTAGTCAAATATGACTAAAATCGAGGAGAATCGGAACCAGCATTGATCATCGAGGCGTGGCAAGTGTAGCTACCTAGACGTGGATGCTTTCATTTTTCGGAGCACCCTGGTGTTTCGTTTGTTAGACAGTCAAAATTACACCTGTTTAAATATAACTAAAATCGAGATCTCCTCAGCTTTAGCTTTAATCGAATAATTCAGTTATCTGCCAAGGAAAACTGACACTAGCATTGATCATAAAGGCGTGACAAGTTAGCTAGCTAGACATGGAGTGCTTACTTTTCGGAGCATCTGGTCCCACTTTCCTGTTGGAAGTTCATCTGTTTTACTGAATTAGCCTGTCTTTGAATTTTTTACTTTGCTTTTCGGCATGAACTGGTACGTCTATGTTAGACTTCGTACTTCCGCTAACCGACCCCCCCCCCTCCCGACTGAAAAGACAATTGAATAATTAAAGATTTTGTTGAAGATATATATCTACGCGTGTTTGTATGTCGTATATTTGTTGATTTGTGTGTGTTAAAGAATTGGTTTTGAGTTCGATACATTTAATCTCCTTAAACAAATAAAATTTATTACAAGGAGAAAAAATTTAAAATAATTTTGCAATAATTTAAATTAAAGGATTGGTACTTCAGATATTGCAATACATGTCAGCCATCTTTGACTGAAGTAAATAAAACTTGAATTATAACACAAATTTTACACACTTGTTTTACCGAATAACGTCTAAACAATTACAAACTTTAACATAAAACTGATAATACGATGAAAAGGATATAAAAAAAAACTAACTATTGCTCTTTTAACTCCATTTTTTTAAAAGTTGTATGAAAAATAAGCCTACATTTGATTAAAGTGAAATTTTATCTTTCAATATTCTTCTTTCCCTAAGATCACTGCGGTAGCTTAGTTGGTATTGTGCTTGCTCCGTAAGTGGGAGGTCATGGGTTCGAACCCCGCCGACCGGTTCTGACCCAAGACTTGAAAGTAGGTAGTGACTGTTCCATCGCGAAGCACTCGGCATAACGAAATGACAGTCACGGTTCTTTCGAATGGGAGCAAAGATAAACGAGGTCCCATGTCCCGGTAGGCTTGGCGCGACAAAGAACCTGACTGTATAATGCCATCAGCGCAAAACACAGACAGAATTTCAGCACTTTCACCTGTAGCTGGCGACGTTTCGATATAAGTGAAATCTTCTTTACTGCGTCATTAAACACCACTACTCAATTCAACTCTTCTTTTCCTAGTATACATTTGGTCATATGAGGTAGACATGCAATAGCATACAGCAGCAAACAGAAAACGTTTCATCAATCTGTATACATACATGTATTTCAAAATTTTGAACAATTACCTTTAAAATTTGTCCCTCAGCACAAATATTATTTATAATGATCTAGACGTCGGTCTCAAAGATAGTTGAACTTTATTCCAATATCTGATTATAGTACCACAGGGAAGTTTGACGTTACATTATATGATAGCACTATTTCCCTCATTTATGAGAGCCATGGTCTTGTTCGTCTGAACCTGCAATAGTTTGATTTATTATTTTCTTTTTTAAAATTTTTGATGGAATCTTTTTATGTAGAAAAGCAAATTTTTATCGTCATAGAATTTTTTTCTTGATCTTTTTGAAGTATAAAATTAGAAGTAGAGTCTTTTAGTCTTACTTTAAAACTTTAATAAAACTATAAAATCTCGTGTTTTCTTCTGTTATATAGCAGTCTCCGAACCATTCTATTCGAGATAAAGACCTTGATTAAAAAGCAGTTTCCTAACACAATTTATGATTTTGACAAAAAAATACTATTTTTTCTTATTTTTTTTTTTAGTAATTTAAAAATAATCTTTACACATTTTCAACATATTCAAGCATCAGACGTCAAAATTCCAAGTACAAATTATGAAGATAATTTCTGTCGAGATGAAATTAAAATTTCATTGGACATACAACATTAAATTTTTCCAAGAATGCAATAAATATCAACAAATAAAACGGTCAATTGCATCAATAAGTTTTTTTTTTCTGTTTATGTACTTAAAGACCCAGTTGTCCATTCGGTATTCATGACATTAAGTTTTGACTTAGCCGACACGAGACAAGAAAATGTTTTTCTTCTTAGAATAAATGTTTTAAGCTTTTCCAACATGCTATAGTCTTGATTTATTAGACAAGACTTAAGTCTCCTCTTAATGTATATAGATGATCCACATGTATATTACATAACCCTAATATTGAATGCTACAGTGATATATGTATTGAAACCTATCTATGTGTCCGCGCTGGTCTACGATTGCTCTGATATATTTTACTTTATTGAAAAATGGATTTGACATTCATTCGAAACATACTTTAAAATCGTCGTCCCATAGTTCCACGATCCTTTCTTTTTAAATATTGATTTGAAACAAAGCGGGTGTAGTTGACTAGACAGGAGAGGTTTACCCTTACTGAGCACCTGACCTTACTTTCCAGGTAGAAGTTCACTTGTTTACCTATTTTACCAGTTTTCATAATTTGGGATTGTGGTTTGTTAATGGATTGGCATATTTGTGTTTTGTTGTCAAACTCTTTTTTGTGTTAGGCATGGAGGAAAAAAGGGGCTCTGATATGAAATCGTTTCTTCTATGACACCGTTACTTTAAAACAACTAGAAAGACCATGCCTGGGTTTAAACTCACGACATCAGGCATGCTATCGCAGCTTAACATCTGTTAATTCAGGGCTGTGATAAGTTTTGGAATATGCCAAATATTTCGTTATAAATTGCAATCAGATGGAATATTACTTTACCGTATACAAAATAAATTATATATATATATATATATATATATATATATATATATATATATATATATATATATATATATATATATATCATTAAACCTATTAGCTTATTGTGTAGCTAGCTAGACAGAAGGGACTTACCCTTATAAAGCACCTGACCGTACTTTTCAGGTGAAAGGTCACGTGTTTACCTATTTCACGAGTTTTCGGGATTGTGATTTGAAAATAGGCTGGGAAGAGGCTTTGTTTTGAAATCGTTTCTTCTAGGAAACTATGTACTTTGAAACAATTAGAAATACCATAACATGGTCCAAACTCACGACATCAGGCAGGCTACCACAGCGTTTTTGTGTTTATTTGGGTTTATATTTTGTAATATGCCAAATATTTCGTTATAAATTGCAATCAGATGGAATATTATTATACTGTATACAAAATATATTAAACATAACATTAAACCTATTAGTTTATTGTCTGTAGCAGAAATCAAAACCATTTTGTCTCTTTGCCAATAACATTAGTATGTATCATTGATATATCAAACAAAGCCGGAAATACCAAGTGAGGACATCTATTCATTGACCAATCACATTAATTGATATAATTTACTGTGATCCTATCATTTTCACAATCCATTTCCTTTGTCAGCTCATAATACAAAGTATTCTCCAATTAAAATTATTGCTCCTATGCTAAAACAGAACTCCCATGATAACTCGGGATCGACAATGTCATATTGATTCTAATAACGACAGTTGTATAATTATATTTGTTTTTACTAGTTGTTTATCGTGTATACATACCTTGTACTGAGAGACAATTTTATTTTATTTGAATCAAGCGCCGATCTGGTAATCTGGGAATAAATTCAAAGGCTTAGACCATTTTTCACAGTCACACAATTCTAAAAAATTGTCGATCGCCAGTCTCGCTGTTGAATTATAACAAACTCGTTGTAATGTGTTTTGGCGACACCTGACGACAACGACAATCCATCCCATATCACTTCAATGTATGTGATTTGCATTTTTTAAAATTTATTTTTAAATAAAACAAATCAGTCGGGTAAACTGAGTTTAAAACATCTGAAATACAGGATAAAAATTAGTGTCTAAAGCTACTACTTACTATCTAAGTATTTTAAAGGTAATTATGATGCACAAACTTCTTTTTATTTTTTGAGGCATTTTGCTACTTTTTTTACTTTTATTTTTTTGACAAAATTCGAACAACTAAGTCGGGAATCGTACGAGGGAGTGATGCAATTACTTCGGCTAAAATCCGCTGATTAACCAATCATCCAACCAACTTATTGACCAACCATCTTATCAACCAACCAACCATCCAACCAACAAACCACTTAACTAATCATTAAACCAACTGATAAGCCAACCAACCAACCAACCAACTGATGAGAAGCCCAACCAACCTATCAACCATCCATTTGATAAACCATTCAACCAAACAAGTGGTCGAACCAATCAACCAACCAACTGATGAGTAGCCCATCCAACATATCAACCATCTATCTGATCAACCATTCAACCAAACAAGTGGTCGAACCAATCAACCACCCAACTGATGAAAAGCCCAACCAACCTATCAACCATTCAACCAAACAAGTGGCCAAACCAATCAACCAACCAACTGATGAGTAGCCCATCCAACCTATCAACCATTCAACCAAACAAGTGGTCGAACCAATCAGCCAACCAACTGATGAGTAGCCCATCCAACCTATCAACCATCTATCTGATCAACCATTCAACCTAACAAGTGGTCAAACTAATTAACCAACCAACTGATGAGTAGCCCATCCAACCTATCAACCATCTATCTGATCAACCATTCAACCAAACAAGTGGTCAAACCAATTAACCAACCAACAAACTTGCCATAACTCATTGGCAACCAACACACTAATCAACCAACAAACCAACTGATAAAAAAACAAACCATTTAACTAGCTAACCAATATACCAACCTACCTACCCATCTACCCACCTATCTGGCAACCCACCTATCCACTTTCCATCCTACTTACCTACCTACCTACTAGCAAATCTTGCGTTAGTTTTGTTATACAGGTTTTCGTAGACTAAAAGTACATTATCGATTAAATGTGTTGTGATATTGCGTGATACTCTTCTTCAATTAGATATGTCGTTCTTTCCAAGGTTAAAATGAAATGGCTTTTAATTTGATTTTTCTTAAACCTATTCTTGTTCTAATGTAGCAAAGACTTATAATTGACTTATATAAAGAGAATCATGTAAATTGTTGAGTAATGTCAACTACAGAACGTGCCGCGTGATGTGTTATTTATAAAATATATAGTATGGTACGGACGTGCTTTAGCAACATGAAGCTGTTCATACTTCCGTAAAACAAGACTGGATTGAATTAAAACCCTTATGAGGTATCGGTACTTTTTATGTTTTGTAACTTTATTGTTTTGCTATTAATTAATGTTTAGTAAACAATTTTCGTTATTCCTCCAAACCAATCATAAAGTACACACACACACACACACACACACACACATTGAAATTTATTTAAAACTAAGGTTTGGACCCTCGTGCAAAGCATTCTTAAGCTGGATTAGTATATATGTAATTCTGGAACTTTAGATTCATTCATTTTAAACTTATTTGGTTTATGTTTATTATCTATCAAACTTTTCGGCTCCAAGGGTCACTGATGAGGAATGAATTTCCGAAATGTGCACATCTTGCACATCGAAATTTAACTGGTATTTGTGTTATGTATATGTGTGTGTGTGTGTGTGTGTGTGTGTGTGTGTGTGTGTATTCAACATAGTACAAACACTGTTTGTGACGTGTCTAAAAGTCTATGTTTCTATACTTTTATAGGTCTCGGTTGCCAAGTGGTCTCAGCGCTTGGGCCTAACCCTGTTCTCTTTCATAAGGCAGGTGATTTTCTCAAAGCAACCCAGTTTTCTCAATCATCCCAGAAATTATCGCCTTTTTTTAAATAAAAGGATCTTGAGTTGGGCGTATTGAACAATTTATTAACATAACTGTATTTTTTTATCGCATTAAAAGACTTAACATCATGCAACATATGTTTATCTTATAAACCATTTTAGTGATAAAGACTCGGGAACTATAGGAAAAATGCAAAAACAAATATATATATATATATATATATATATATATATATATATATATATATATTTAAACGAACTGAATTTTTTTGGCAAAATTGTTTTATCCTTACTTTGATAATAGAGAGGTTTTTAGAAGACTCGATATACTAGTATCTTAATCAAAATGAAAATATCGCTAACATTGTAATGACTTTAAACACGAAAACCAAACTAAACTACTGAATAACGAAAAGATCAGACAGATTAAAATAAATCATTTGTATTACTGCTAGCGATAGACTTCCAAAAATCTGACTTCGTTTCCAAATGAAGCTTAGAATATCTTGTGATTTAAAAAATAAAATATGGGGATATGGTGACGTTAGATTTCTGAAAATACAAATATAGAGATGATTTCTTCTGAAAAATTATATTGAGGTCGGATTAGCCACATTATGTGATGAAACATATCCAGCAATCATTACAATAAATCGAAACTGTCTAGATTAAATTTCTATTTCTGTCGCAGAGTTTTCCCATGGGGTTTTTCAGTATTCAATGATATTGGTCTGACAAATCTATATTGTTTTAAGTTGTATATTTTCCTAAATGTAATTGTGCGGTTTAATGATTTTATCTGCGTGTTTATTGTGAGAAATAAGTGTTGAACATTATTCATTAAACATTGTTTCACAACTAAGTTTTTTTTATTCGATAAAATCACAAAACAGTAATGGCGCTTGATCACGCAATATAGGAACTTCCGGTTTGTAAAGGTCTTCAGGCATTACAACTTCATTCCGTTTTTAAACCCACCTTTTACATGAAATGAAATTTAAACTTGATTATTATGTTTGGTTTTAGACTTTAACAGTTAATACAAAATAGTCCGGCAAAACCAATTACGTAAATTGTGATTTTTTGCCTTTATGTAACACAGCATTGATCGGCGTGATTCGTAATCAGGGATAACGTTTAAGGTTTCGTATTTAGTTTCTTTATTGATTGAATTCCTTCAAAATTATTTGTTAATGATTTAAACAAAATTCTTCCCGTATAGAGAGTTAATGTTGTATACGCTGTATATAACTAAATATACATGCATCACAAAAATTATTAAAACATACAAACTAATTTGCTAAAACTGTATCATTTACATATATATTTTATTACGAAGAACATTGAAATACAAAAAATATTGCTAAATGTGTATTGATTTTATGCGTCAAGTGTTTTACTTCCGGTTTGTTCCGTTTTAAAGAATTTTAGGACTTACAAGAGCGCATAGGGTATGTTTAATGTTTTATCATTGTACAATTCAACACTTATTATCTTTATAATAATAATCCACGGTTAATATTTTTTTGTTCCGCAATGTTGATATGGACAACTTATGTTATTCAAAACTTTCTTCTAAACGCTAATAGCTCATTTGATTTAGTTTGTCTTTCCGTATTATGTTTGTTTGTGCTATTGAGTTATTGACGACTCCATTTGAGATTGAGAAAATGATATTTTTTAATTTATAATTTATTCAGGTTTCTGCTTTCTTTTAGGCTAATCTATAAAATCTGAGTTATGAAGATCAAATCAGAAATGGAAACAAGATCAAATCAAAATTATAACACATAATGATCAATTTCAGGAAGAGTTGTACCCGTTTTTATGACTCAAATGTAACTTTAAATATTGATTTGTCGATTTCATCTAACGCCCTACTTCCAAAAATCAATTCATAGAATTCGATCATAACTTTGTTTTAGAACCGTGGATAACAAAATTCCTATTACAAACCTATCATTAGAAACTCGTTTATGGAATAGAATTTAATTTTGTCAATACTTAGTTTTAATGTAGTGTAGATTTTCCACTGACAATATCTTTAAATTATCCATTCCAAAGAGCAATATTGTGTCAATATTCGTCTGACAATATCTGAAAATGGCCCAATCCATATACTCTTGATGTACAAACTTTGAGGATGCGCTCTTTCCTAATGAAATCAGAGCAATAATTTGATTTCATCCAGAAATGAAATCAAAACTTGATAACTTTGGAATATGGTTTACATCAACTTACTTTCTATTATTATCGTCCAGTTCATCGTATAAAATACGTTTATTGAGAAAGTAATATGGTCTATATTTTTTTACAGGTTTGTAATTTGAAAATCTGCAAAATGATAAGGACGGATACATTTGTCATGTGCTATTTTTTTTAATTTTAGTATTCAATACATTCAATATTGTCTCTTGTCATCTACCATTTTTTGGAATGTATTGAATGATAAAATTAAAAACAATTGTATATGGCAAATTAACCAACTTGCACTGGTCTCTTCTTAAATAGTAACTGTAACAAATAATGTTCACAATTTTTAAGTCGCTGGATGAAACAAAGCAAAATTAAAATTATCCAAAATACCTGAAAACCTTTGAGCCTTAAAGTTAACAATTTTGTATGGTAACTCCTTTCAAAACTACATTTAAAAAAAAAAAAAAAAAAAAAAAAAAAATTGAACATGCAAATGGATATATTTCAATTTAATTTGAAATAATATTTGCTGAATATGTCATATACCAGTTTTTGAATTTAATCATGAAAATACATTCAAAAAGTGGTATATGACAATATAAAAGAAACCAATCACAAAATTTCTCTTAATAAATATGATATGCATGAACATATCGATAGTTTTGTAGGTTGTCAAAACTATACAGAAGTGATTTTATGAAAAAAGTAAGGTATACAAATTCGTTAATTAAAAGACATGGTTCTTCAAGTGGTTATTTCCTAATGTTTACTAACTATTGTATGCCTATTGTTTTTGTGACCTCGGCAAGATCATAGAAAGATGAAAGTAAGTTCGCTTGTGAAAAACCGGTGGATTTCTCTGGAAACACCGGTTCCCCCCGCCACCCCTAAAATGGTTTGGGTCGTAAAGTAGCCTTATTTCTTACTTCATCTTGTGTTGGCAATGCTGAGTTCCAAAGTTTTTTTGTACCTTGGCGATATAGTAAAGTTCAACTATTACTGTGTATTACAGATATGTGATAAATAGAGAGTATTGAAGGTAGAATCTTGTTTGTCTTCATTAAATATAGAAGAATACTACTACAAAACAATTAGTCCAAAATGTTACAATAAAACACAAACATACCAGTCCATGTTCAAATCACAAAATCCCCCCCCCCAAAAAAAAAAAAATAATAAATTAAAAAGTAAAAACTTTGAAAGCTGAAAAATTTAGTTATACACGTGAACTTCCATCAAAGAAGTGAGGCCGGATGTTCCGGAAGATTAAAATAATAAATGATAAAATAATTTAACTCAACAGTTAGGAAATATTAAATGAATAAAATAAGAAAAAAAATTAACAATTTTCCTTCGCTCTATTTCATACGTATTTTGTAAATAAGTAAAAATACATTTGGTACAGAGAAATGCTATCAATTTTGTTACATTTAGATTGATTGTAAGATTTTTCGGAAAAATTCATCTAATTTTAGATAGAACAGACTTTATACTCAATAAGAGGGCTTTCACCATATGCAATCTTAGTAGTGTTATAACTTTAAAAACTCGAGCAAAATGACGTCATGGTTTTTATTTAATTGTACGAAAAAACTGTAAACTATTGAAGAGATACGGACACCAATAATTAAAAAAAACTGTGTTTTCATCGAAAATTATCAATTAATGCGCAAGGAACATCAAAAGAAATTTTGGAGGGAACGATTCTTAAATAACAAAAAATATGAAAAAAATTCTAATTGTATCCGTTTTGATGATACAATGTATTTTATGACTAAGAGGCTAATTTATCTTCTATATTCTATTAATTAAAGAAATTGATGGAGTATATATTAGTTATTATACTAGTTATTTTTATGTTAAAATAAACCATAAAAATGTTTAAAAATAAAACACCCTCTCTCTCTCTCTCTCTCTTTTCTCTCCCTCTCTCTCACACACACACACACACACACACACACACACACACCCTCTCTCTCACACACACAATATACACACGAGAGAGAGAGAGAGAGAGAGAGAGAGGAGAGAGAGAGAGAGAGAGAGAGAGGAGAGAGAGAGAGAGAGATTTTGTCTTGATAGTCTTTATTGTGTTTGTTTGTTTGTGCTTTGCTTCTATCGTGTTATTTATTTGTTTATTTCATTCAAGTTTTGTTTGTTTTCTTAGTCTCCAGATTGACATCATAACTAAGTTCATGCATCTTTAACCAATGTAACACTTCGTTAGTGTTTTGCTCTCAATATATTTGTTACAGTTCCATTAAAATTAAAATTGCTTAATGTAAATAAATAAATTAATAAATAATAAATAATAAATAAATAAATAAATAAAGAAAGAAAGAAAGAAAGAAAGAAAGAATAATGATAATAATAAATAAATGAATAAATAAATTACAAAAAACAAAACTGAATTAGACGATAATTTTTTTTTTGAAATTTCAAACAGTTAAATCCGTAATGAAGACACAGACATAAACGTTTCATTTTGTTTTAATTCCTTTTGACATGATGTTATATCACATGTATGTATAACACAGATAAATGTTGTCTGCAATAATTTTGGCGCGAAAAACGTAAAAAAAAAGATCGTCTGACAAAAATCGGTTTGTAACTAATAGGAAGCATTAATCAAATAATTAACAGAACCTATATATCCTTTTCTTTCTTTAGTATTTTAGGATTGTTAATTATTGTTCGTGATACTAATGAGTGACAGACAGTACCTGAGTACCAAAATAGTTTTTTCTTCTTTCATGTATGACCAACTTACTACCAAAATAATTGTGTTAATTTTTCTTCTGTCATGTACGAGCTCGGGGGGACTACTTTAATATGTTTTCGCCTTCAAATATCAACCATCTTATTGTTTTCTTTTTAATAATAAAAAAGGTTTTTCTTGAACTCATCATATTGACTTACCTTATGAATAATTATTTATAAATTAGAAAGATTTTTTTCGTCGCAAAAACCTGTAATATTGCTGATGTGACGATAATCACCAACCTATCTATATTTAGATTTTTCGCTTACAGTACTGCTAACCTATGGACATTTTCTATTGATACCATACGCACTTGAATGGTGACCTACTTAATTGACATCTTCAATCAGCTAACTATTTGGCGATTATTCTCGCACGTCAGGCACATATCATTTTTCAAAAATATTAAGAAAAAATACTTTTGCATTCTATGTTCGCTTTTTAATTTTTTTGACAATTACAATTTAAAAAAAAAAAAAAAAAAAAAAAAAAAAAAAAAAAAAAAAAAAAAAAAAAAAAAGACAGAAAAACATAATTGAATTGGTTAAGTTGTATGTTGTAATTTATATTTTAGATAAAAACGCTTTTGATTGCTTTTTTTTTTTTAAACTTTTTACTTTAAATTTAAAAATCCCCTAAAATTCCTATCAAAAACAACAGAATGAAAAAACATAATTAAATTGGTTACGTTATATGTTGTTATTTATTTTGGTATGCTCTCCGCCTTAAACAATCCCCCTTTCATCAATCCGTTAATTTATTTATTGGGTTTCTTTTAGTTGTTAGTAATTTACAATCCGCGTAAACAGACAAACACGTGTTTCTTGTCAAACAAACCTAGATATTAGAAAGTAACAACTAAACAGAAAAATAAAGACAGGTGGAACAACTTTAACTAAATAAACAAAATTATCTTCTTTCACGTAAGAGTTATAAACACGTGTATAACGACCTCTATACAAACAAACCGGAATATTTTCATAAATCTATGACCTAGTTTATTTAATACTTCCGGCATGTTTTTATTTTATTTGTATTTATATCTGCCTCTGCTTATTTATATTTTCTAAAGGGTTCATTATACTTTTCGCCACGTTACTTGTCATTTAATTCCTAAGGTTATAAATAGTTAAATTTTCATCACTTGGCTTCGGTTGCTGAGTGGACTAAAGCGTGCCCCTACAGATCACAATGTCTCTCACCGTTTATGTTCGAATATCACCAGGTCATCAAATCCTACTGTGAAAAAATTGTCAGTTCGCTTACCTAGTTGTCGGTTTTGTCTGTGTATTTCGTTTTTCTCTGTGTATTTCGGTTTCTCCTGTGTACTTCGGTTTTCTCCTTTATATTTCGGTTTCCTCGGTATACTTCAGTTTCCTCTGTGTATTTCGGTTTTCTGTGTGTACTTTGGATTTTTCAGTGTATTTCGGGTTTCTCCGTGTATTTCGGTTTCCTCGGTGTACTTCAGTTTCCTCTGTGTATTTCGTTTTCTCCGTGCACTTCGGTTTTCACAAATCTGACCGTCTCAATATAAGTGAAAAATTCTTGACTGGCGCATAAAACATCAATATCCACTCTACATGTTATTGTAGCATTGTTGCCAGAATCTACTTCGTACAAAGCCAGTTAAAACCCAGTTTTCTCCGGTCTGATTTTGTGTTTTAATCCACAATTCTTAATTTGGATTAAATAATATTACAACCCACAAACTTATGTCTCAGAAATGTGTCGGTCGTTTTAGTTTCCAGCTGACTTTCGTTTGATGCCGATTTCGTTAGATTCCAGCTGCCAAATTCCGTCTTACTTGAATAATTGATTGATAATTGAAAACAAGCTTACAAGTAAACAAAGGTATGTTGGTGAAGATTATATACTTCAAACAATTAACATTTCAGAAGTTCAATGTCTGCGATGATTACTCTATTTTCGCAAATAATTTCAAACATTTTGAGTTCAATATTCGTGATATTTTCTTATAACTAGCCCACACTTCAAACACCGTGAGTTCAATGCCCGTGATACATCTTTCTTAACCACAAGCACTTTAAATACGGTACAGTCAATTTCGTGATACTTTTTCATCACCAGCACACACTACAACGCCGCGAGTTCAATATCCGTGATACTTTTTTTTTTGTAACCCGCCCGCACCTTATCGCCGTTAATTTAATATCCTTGATATTTGTTAATAAGCGTCCAACAATTCAAAGACAACATTATGCTATAAGTGCAATGCCTGCGATGACGAATTCTACACAATATTCGATTGAAAAATACAAAACGCCGAACGTTTTCTAATTTCGAACTTTTATACTAGTATTTATTTATTTATTTATTTATTTTCGTTTTTTATTATTTTTTTACGTTTTTCTATTATATTTATTCTAAAACACGAGTGTTAAGTGAAACAATATCAACATATCATTGGTTTTTCAGTTGGTTGTCGAAGCTCTTAGATGATCTCCGGTCACTCACGTTACCTCTATCATTTTATAACTAATTGTGCTGACATAAGTGGAAAAATCTTCTTTTGATCCAGTCGACTCCAATCAATCCTCACTAAACCGTCTAATTTCAATTGTCGGACTTTAAGTTTAACTAATCGCTAAATTGTTTGACACTATTTCTGATTTCTAGTGTAATATTTTTGCTTTAATCGCCATTACGTTTTAGGCATGTTTTATAAAGACCGTTGTCCTTTTACTGATTGCTTACGTGATATTTCATAAAACTTGGTACTTAAACTTTGTACAGATAGTGACTAGACATGCTTAATATATAAACCCTGATCCCTTGATTGAAACATGGTCAACATCAAACTACCATTTGAATAATAATTAACAGAGTCATCTGATGGTCACTCCGATAATGGCAAGTAAATATACTTCTAGCCACATCAGGCAATGGCAGAGAACTATCAGATTTAAATCAAGTTTAACGGTTCCTAGGAGGAATATTAAAGAGAAATTATAATGAAGTGATGAGTGAAATCACGTCTTCATTATCTAGTCAGAGAGACTGTTATATTAACGTTTGCTTATTTGAAAATCTGGATAATTTGAACGAAAAAAATGACAAAATAAAATCAGAAAGAGTAATAACCTTGGAAATTTTTAAAGGGAATTTTGAGAGGCTTTTTCTTTTCTAATACATTGTCGGCTCTTTGTCATCTTTTAGCGACGAAGTATACTTGATTAATCTCAATTAAATGTATTGTGTAAATTTATGACAGTATTTTCCATCTGTTTGTTCATGAGGGGTTTAGAACTTCATATGAATACAATTAACGTTGCATGATTCTAAGTACCCTGATGTTATTTTGCATGAGGTTCAATAGGTTATCAACTAAACATGTAGGTAACGTGGTCAAATGTTACACAAAGAATATACAATTTAATTTGTAGGTAAGAGGGCATGATAATATGTATAAAACATATTGCAACCTCTATTATACAAAATGTTACTTATAAAAAAGGAGAAATGGCGATTAAGTTTATTTCTTTTCGGTGATATCTCATTTCTGAAAGGGGACATTAAAATATTTTACCTAAGAATGACGGAAAGATATTTTTCTTAAAAATTATTCAACAACTGAGTGTGTACATAACACAAAGAATTTGGCTAATTTTTTCTAAAGTAATTCAAAATAAAATGTAATTAAGTACTAATATTTCTATGTTTCTCGATAATTGTTTCGGAATTGTACATCTAGCTTTCTTTGCAAAGAATTTTCTTGATTGAATCACACAGGTAGAAGTACCAAAATTGGTAGCTGAGATATACATGGATGTATGTCATAAATGAGAATCCCTCTATACATACGTAATTCTAACAGTTATGCCTCTATGTAATTAATAGATATCCACTATAATTTTCCCAGCAATTTACAACAGTTTACAATATTTGATGTTCAAAATATTATCTTGCTAAAATTTTATCAAACTTTAAACTCTTCAAGGCCGATACATACAAAGCCAGAATAAGAAAGCGAACATTTATGACAGAATATACATAAAGAACCAAGCACCCAAGCAACGTATTTCTAAAACTTTTCTCTTTCAAAACACGCAGTCAGTTTTATAAAACTTTTATTTTGCTTACAAACAAGCCGTAGAAAATCTACAGAATGAATTTGAATGCATATGCCTGATGGATATTTCGGTTCTAAATCTTGAATGTTACAAATTATGCAATAAAGTTATTCCATTGTTGACCTTATAGACTGTCTTGGTTCATTTTAAGTTCTTTGAAGATAGTTGCATCCAGGCATTTCCTGATTAGATATGATTTTTTTTTTTTTTAAAAGTAATCAACTATATTCTATATTTTCTATCAACCTATATTCTTTCTTAATTACGTTTTCTATCGTTATGCATTAATTAATTTCCTCTTGAACAATTTTACATTGATATAAATAAACTCATTACTGCGTCGTGTTTTAACGCTTTAAGCCCCGTTCACATGCGCTGATTTACTCATGGGGTGCAAATTTTGTATATATGCAAAATCTGCACCCGGGTGTAAATTTGAGCATGTGAACGCAATTGCATATATGCAAAAGTAAATATACACATGTGCAAATATACACCCGAGTGTAAATTTGCACCTACTCAGACCAGATGCAAATTTACTTTTGCATATGTGTATATTTACTCCTAGTGTATTTTTCGTTATGTGAACGCGCAGCATATTTTACATACGTATGCAAAAATAAATTCCATGCTCTATCTATTGCGACATTGCCCAGTTTAGTAAAAGCGCGCCAAGTTAACATAAAAATGGCTGCCAGAAGAAGGGGATCCGCGTGGCCAGAAGAAGAAACACTTTTATTACTGTCTATTTGGGAAGAGAATGGAGTAGAGGAGCAATTAGAAAACCCAAAGGCGAACAATACGAGCATTTACAGAACTATTTCCGCCGAAATGACCGACAAAGGTTATGAACGGACCCCAGAACAATGTAAGGTCAGAATGCATACACTGAAGCGTTCTTACCGACAGTGTAAAGGTAACATGAAGAAAAGTGGTAAGGGGAGGAAAACGTGTAAATATTTTGAACAACTTGATGCAATTTTGGGAACTCGACCTGCATCCTCCCCAGTTAAGGTGATTGAAAGTGGAACCCGCAGACACAATGCCGATTCCTCTTCGTCAAGCGAGGAAAGTTCTGACGAAGGACATGAAATTGAGAAACAGGCATCTGAGGAACAATCTGCTGGAAAAGAAGACCAAAATGCAGATTTAAGCAATGACACAACAAATCCTCCGACCGAGGAAACATCCGAGGAAACAACATTGACTGGGGATAAGAAACAGAAAGAAACTCCTAAAGCAAGCAAACGTAATGACCCGAAGGACCGAGAAATGGAGGATAGTAAAGGTAAAAAGGACAGTAAAGGGAAGAAGGCAAAAAAGAGTAGATTAGAGGTAGCTCTTGGAGCCGTTATGGAAGGTTTCGGCACCACAAATGAAAAGTCAGAGGATAAATTTTTGGAACTTGAAAAGAGTAAGCTTGAGATAGAAAACAAAAGAATTGAACTTGAAAAGGCCAAACTGGAGTCGGAAGAACGACAAAAACGAGAAGAACGCCAACATCAGTTCAATATGATGAACTTGATAATGGGGATGGTTGGTGGACAGCGTCCCCCAGGGCTCAACCCGAGTGTACCCCAGTCCTCACATTCTGGAGGCCCTGGACCTATGTGCTACGTATCCCCAACTCCGAGCAACCCATACGCTTTTTCTACTCGAGATCAAGCATCAATGGAAAATGTGCCATTAAACGAAGACGGCTCCAGTAGCTACTATAATTTGTAGATGTGAATATTTGGGACGAATTTTGCGCATACAGGAATATGCAAGCATCAATCTTGTGAACACATGTTATTCTCTTGAAATATTGTTGCATAATGTTCAAAACTCTTTGATTTTGTCAACAAAGAAATAATGAATGCATGAATAAATGTACGTGATTATTTATTATTATCTTCAAATTTGCTCAATAAACATTTCTTCGACATAATCATTTGCATAACTTCCTATCATTTATTCTACATTTCAGACATTTACACATAATGTCGATAGCAACTGATTTGTTAGAATTTCAACGTTTATAGCACAACACGTAGAGCTTAAGGTCATCGTGTATCAAAATATGTCCCAGCCAACATCATCAAGGTCACAAAGACATTAAACCAATGTCAAATAAGGTCATTTGCGAAACAAAGCACAAGGTCATCGCGGAGCTGCTTAGCACATGGATATTCCGTCGCCTCAACATCGTCGTCCAGGACATCATCATTGTCGTCATCTTCATTGTTGTCTTCGTCCCATTCAGCTCTGTATAGTTCGTTACTGAGTTCGCATATGTTGTGTAGAACCACACATGTAGCTATTACTGTACACGCAAACTTAACATCAACGTCTAGTCGTTTGGATAGACATTTCCATCGACCTTTCAGTCTTCCGAACGAATTTTCAATTGTCATCCTGGCCCTGCTTAACCGATAATTGAAGTCATGCTGAAGGCGCTGGAGGTTAGCTCTGTTTGAAAATGGTTTCATCAGCCATGGTTTTAGGGGATAGGCAGGGTCACCAAGCAATACAATGGGCATGGATATTTCGCGCCCTTGAAACTGAACCCTTTTATCCCAGTTAGGAAACAACGTTCCATTTTCGCCCATGTGAAAGATTTCTGAGTTGGCGAAAATTCGAGCGTCATGTACTCGTCCGGGCCAGCCAATATTTATATTCCGGAAAATATATTTATGGTCGCACACAGCTTGCATAACTAACGAATAATAGCCTTTTCTATTCAGGTAGTCTCCATGGGCTTCGGCTGGTGCAATGATTGGCACATGTGTTCCATCAATAGCTCCACCACAATTTGGAAATCCCCATCGATCCTTGTATCCCCTTATGACAGTTTTAAGGTCCTCTCCAGATGGAAAAGAAACATATCTCTGTAGAAGGTTATCGTTAATAGCGCTGCAGACCTTGTGCACAGACTCGCACACAGTTGACTTTCCAACCCCAAACAAGTTCCCGATTGTGCGATAATCGGTTGTTGATGACAGCCAGTATAAAGTAATAGCCACCTGCTTTTGGACGCCTAGTGGCTGGCGAACTATTTTTTCCTTTGGCGCCAGGTAATCGTCTAAATCATTGCAAAGCATTTCAAACGTGCGTCTTCTCATTCGAAAGTTTTCGATCCATTGAGAATTGTCAAACGTTTGTAATACAATTCTGTCGTACCAGTCTGTTGACCTTTCCCTAGTCCATCGATCCCTCAATTGACCAAGCCCGACACAAAAACCTAGAGCAACACAGTAAGGAAAAATCCTCCTTCTTCTCAAACGAAAATGCTCCGCCATTTTTATCAAACTTCCGAAAATACTGTCATTTGACTCTGTATCATGTGAACGCTAGCAAATATACTTTTACACCCGGGTGCAGATTTTGCATATATGCAAAATCTGCACCCCATGAGTAAATCAGCGCATGTGAACGGGGCTTTAAACATAAAAAAATATATACTATTGATACATAGCATAAGTATAACATCATTATCAATGATATGTTAGCTTTCTTTTTTTTATATAAAGAAAATATGTGAGAGAGAGAGAGAGAGAGAGAGAGAGAGAGAGAGAGAGAGAGAGAGAGAGAGAGAGATTGATGACATTTATTTCTATCATATGGTCTCTTTGTTACAGCATATATATTATTCAAACACTAGTGCATAAAATGTTGTGAAATTGTCTCCATGACAATATGAATGAATCTACATTGTTGAATTTAACTGAAATAGATTTCTGAATATCATACATATTAGATAGACATTGTTTGAAAGCCATTAGAGACAGCAATTTATTTTGACATCTGGTTTTATAAATATAATATTTCATATTTAATAAAACTAGATTCTTCTGTTCATTTCTTGATTCGAAGTCTCCAAATATTAGTGCTAATTTGTTAAGATTTAGAGCAAAATTATTCGAACTTAGCCAGTTGTCAACATCTTGGATAAATTTCTGTGTATTTTGACATTCCCAGAACAAGTGTAAAATTGTTTCATTCTCTGTTCTGCAAAAAGTTATTTTCATTTTATGTAAGAGGTAGTTTGTGCCTAAGATTCTATGATTTATTCTATACTGGAACCATTGTAATTTTGACCCTACATTTCTCTTAAAGAAAAGTTTATAAATTTTCTTCCAGTCTTCGTTTGTTAAATTTTCAAAAATATCGGCCCATTTCATTTTTGAGGATGGTTGAACGGTATTATGTTTTAATATATTATACATATCTTTTGAACCCTTTTTGCTTTTAAAAAATATTCTTATAGAAAGAGGTATAAAAGGATTTTTTTCTTTTTGTATAACTGACATAATTCCATTTGTTTTTAGCATACTTTTTACAGCTGAAATGGTACTTTTATATTCTAAGAAGTTTGTATCACAATGATATGTGTTATTTAATTCCATAAGGGACATGAATTTTCCATTTATTGTTTAAAGATCATTTATAAAAATAACTCCAGCATTAAACCATTTTTGATGAAAGACTATTTTGTTTGCAATTTTAATATTGTTATTGTACCAGATTGGGTATTTTGCAGGATCGTTTGTGTATTCCTTTTTAAAGTTTTTAATTAGTATTTTCCATGCCTTTAAAACATCAATCCAAAATTGATTATCAACTTGAGAGATTACTCTATTTAGATATTCTTCTCCAAAGCAAGTTAATTTTTTTATATTTAATGTTTTCTCTACTATATCCTTCCGTTTTCCGTTCTGAAAGACGATTCTTCTGATCCAAGACGTTTTGATTGCATTTATGTATGATTCTAATTCTATCATTTTTAACCCCCCTTCAAAATATTCCTTTACAACTACTTCCCGTTTTACCCTACCCTTTGGACCATTCCATATAAAATCATAAAACATTTTATTCAAGTCACTAAGCATTTTTTTGCTAGGGTTCGGTAATGAGTAAAATAAGTGGTTAAACTGTGATATAATAAATGTTTTTAGAATCGTAATTTTACCTAATGGCGTGAGATTTCGTTTTCTCCAAATTTCTAGTATTTGTTTTGATTTCTTAATTTTTTTCTGAAAGTTCAGTTCGCACAAATTTTCAATATCAACATGAAAAGTGATACCTAGTAGATTAAATTGTGTTAAGCCCCACTGGAGATTATATTCATTACAAAGTTTTTCCTCACTGTACTTTTTGCTTCCTATCCATACAAGTTGAGTTTTATCCATATTCATTTTCAATCCAGATATATTAGCAAACTTGTTTAGTTCTTTCAGGGTTTCTCGGAGTGAGCGTTCGGAACCGTCTAATATAATTGAAGTGTCATCTGCGAAAAGTGATAGTTTGATTTCTATTTCATTAACTTTAATGCCTTTGATATTGATATTATTTCTTAATTTTATTGCCAGAATTTCGACACATAGTAAAAAATGTAAGGGGATAGAGGATCTCTTTGTCTGCACTCGCGTTTTATGTCGAAAAAATTTGTAAGGTGACCACACTGCATTACTGCAGATATGATATTTGTATAGAAAGTCTTTATTCATGATCTTAAAGATATGCCAAAATTAAAGAATTCTAAAACGTTTTCAAGAAAAGACCAAGATATAGAATCAAAGGCTTTTTCAAAATCGATTAATAGCAAAATGCCAGGGATATTGTTTTTTTTCTGTATACGCCATAATATCATATATAAGTCGCGTATTTTCACCAATGTATCTTTCACTTATAAATCCTGTTTGGTCATTTCCAATAATATCATTTAACAAAGGTTTAATTCTATTAGCAATTGTACCCGACCCTATTTTATATACAGTATTTAGAAGGGAAATTGGTCTCCAATTTTTTAAATATTGTTTTGGTTTGCCATCTTTTGGGATACATGTAATTATTCCCTGCTTTTGAGTTATAGATAATTCTCTCTTATTGTAGCCACAGTTAAGTGATCTAACAACTCAATCTCCCAAATCTATCCAAAATACTTTATAAAATTCAGTAGTGAAGCCATCCGATCCAGGACTTTTGTCATTTTTCATGTTTTTTAGTGTTCGTAAAGCTTCTCGATTTGTAATTAATCCTCCAATTTCAAGTGATTGTTTCTGAGAGAGTTTAGGAATATTAAAATTTTGAAAATCCGTATCTAATTTTGGGTGGGATATATTTTCGTTTTCCGAATATAGTGATTTATAAAAGTGTTCGACCTCAAGCAGGATTTGTTTTTGGTTTGTTATCAAATCTCCGTTTTCTGTTTCTATTCTTGGTATAATTTTATTCACATAGTTTTTTTACTCTAAATTACAAAATAGTTTTGTTGGTTTTTCACCTTCCGTAATCCATTGTGACCTTGACCTTATAAAACTACCCCTCATCTGTTCTTTTCTCAAATTTTCTAACTGTTCCCGTTTCCCTTCTAAAATATCGACTGTTTCGTTTGTTAATGTTTCTTCTAGATTAATTATGTCATTAATTAATTTTGATTCAAGTTTTTTGTTTTCTTTTTTACGATAACTCGCATATGAGATACTTTTTCCACGAATTTCCATGAGAAGTGTTTCTAGAAAAAGTTGATCATTAATTTGAAACTGAATCTCGCGGTTAGGGATAAGATGTACGTTTTCTAAATTATAAACTGGAATTATATATTGTTTCTTTATGTCTAATATCAGATTTTTAATCGCGCGTATAAATCCTATGTCAGAAAGTAAAGAGTTGTTAAATTTCCATAGACCCTTTCCTTTTTCAAATTTATTTAATTTTAGTGTTAGTCTTATCATAGAATGGTCAGAACGGTAGCTAGGGCCAATACAAGTAGAAATTTCCGCGGAAAAAAGAGTTTGAGATAGCACGAAAAAATCTAGTCGAGCTTGTTTTAAAGGACGCGTTTTTCTCCATGTATATCTTTTTTTTAGTTGGGTATAGTTCTTTAAAGGGATCAATGCAACCGTTTTCAAACATAAGGTCTAGAAGTTTATCACGCGCTTTAGGATTATTAATTCTAACGTAATTGTACATATCTAATTCCGGATCTAAACAGAGGTTAAAGTCTCCACAAATAATAAAATTATCATTAGAGAAATCATGAATTAATTCAAATATGTTTTCATAAAACTGTGGACAGTCTGAATTCGGACCATAGATAGTAACTAGTGTGAATTTTATTTCGTCTATGAGAAGTTCTAGTGCAATAAAATTACCATTAACATCGCCTTTTTCTTTCAATACTTTATAGCTGAAATTATTATTTAGTAAAATACATACGCCACGCGAATTATGCCTGAAAGAACTAAAAAAGCAATCATTGCCCCATTCATTTCTTATTCTGTTTTCTAAATCTGAAGTGAAATGTGTATCTTGTAAACAGTATATATTCGCTTTAATTTTTTTCAAATACTGAAAAACATCAATTCTCTTTGAGGTGTCTTCCAGACCTTGACAATTTACAGATATAATATCAACCATTACACAAGATAAGTTTCAAAAACAAAGACCATATACATATGAGCATTAATTCTATAAGTAACATTGTGGAAAGTATAACGTTGAAAGGGAAATAGTGTAAAAGGTGAGAAAGAAAAAAAAAATAGATGAATGGGGATAGTAAAAGAAAGTTTATAGTCTGTGACTAGAAGTTTCTCCAGTTTTCAATACAGATCTCGTATGTCACCGTAGCGGATTTTTGTAAATAAACGCCTGCTAGGAGCAATAAACTAACAATCATAATGGTATAAGAACAAGAACGTTAATTGTAAACATCCTGACTTGGGTAACAGTGTATATACAAAGCGGGGTAACTCCTGAATAAATCAGATTGAAGAATGCGCGGGAAAATTGGCTTAGTCAAAATAAAGTAAGGAGAAAGTATGTGTAATTAAGTAGTTTGTATCGGGAAAAGATTGTGCGACGAAAAGAAAATAATTTTCTGGGTTAAATCTAAGCACTACTAGGGGGAAAATAGCAATCATGAAAAAAAAATGTATACAAAAACTAAACTGCTATATCTTAAACTACAAAGTACTGTAGCAAAAAGATAACAATCATGAAAAATAATATACAAAATACCGAACTGCTATAACTAAAAAAAGAAAAAAAAAAAAACCAATACTACATATATTCACCTATATACAGGGCTAGATAAGTATTGACAGTGTGCAAACATAAAAATCTTTTTGTCAATGTTAGTTTCGTTTTTATTTTTTTATATTTATTTACTGTATTATGTACAACAGAAAGTTTTTATGTAAAGCTGCTGTACGTAATATCCATTTATCTAGCATTTCTGTGAAGTGGCTTTCTGTATAGCAGTTTGCGCAGCATTTTTGAAATAGGCAAATCTCTTATGACCGAGTTTTTGGCCAAATACGCGTGACACAATTACAAGGGCATTATTTATCCCATCCTCCTTCATTGCATCTAGAACGCACCTCCCTCCTCCATATTCGCCGTCGTCATCGATGCCATCGTGAATAGTGCCCTTTTCATCTGTAAAGCGATAGGCTATGATATTATGAGTAGAAGATACTACTGACGGTATTGTTAGTAACTCACTTAAGGCGCTGCGTATTTCCTCCAAACTAGAGACTGGGACAGCTCTACCAATAATGTGATTTCCATTTTCAGCGTGCGTATCCCCAACAGAAAATTTAAACTTATTTTTCACATATAGCGCTGTGTGAAACACATCATGAGCCCGCGGTAATTCTACTTTTTCTCGATGCACTGTTCCACTTCTTTTGTAAATCAGTTTGTCACCTATAACTTTAGTGTCAACCTGCTGTTTATTCAATTGTGTTTGAATTTGGAAGAGGCGTTTTCTTTTTTCACGTATTGATTCCGGAAATTGTTGGTTTATTCTAATATCAGACTGTTTTTCTCTTAGTTTTTTTGCATTTCTAAGAATAGAATCATGATCTCTCAAATCTCTTAGTCTGACTACAACAGCTCTGGGGAATCTATTAAACTTGGGAGTTGGGGGGCCTGTTCTAAAAATCTGATCCACGCTAATCTCGTTAGCAATACCTAGATCATCTTTGAATAATTTCGCTACTCTTTCACGTAAATTTTCACCATCGCTCTCTGCTAGACCTGTAATAACTATGTTATTTTTCATACTTCTACTTTGTAAGTCTATTATTTCTCTTTGCTGAATATCTAATTTTTGTTCAAGTTTCATGACATAACCTCTGATTAATTTCAGTTCATCATTTACCCTCTTATTTTCTTGTTGAAGTAACGTAATGTCACTTAAATGATTATTACTCTCTATTGTAATAGCCCCAATCTTGTCATGTATACCCCCTTCTTCCCTTAAACTTTGCTCTATATCTATAACTTTTCTATCTATATCTGATATTTTCACTTCATGTTGGTTCATTCTACCCAGAACCGATTCTAAAGTGTTTTTAATGTCACCAATACCCTGTAGTATTTCTGTTATTTCAGAAGAAGATTTCATATTTGCCTTAACATTAATATTTTCCATATTTATATTACCTGTATGGTCAGTTTGGTTACCTGTATCTACCGTATCTACAGCGTCTATCGTTTCAGTATTACTGCCTGGGCTTAAGCTATTAAGAGATCTACTCACTGAAATATTCACTGTACTTGTTGTATCTGATTTTCCTGAAATAACTCTTTTTCTTTTTCTTGTTTTACCCATCTATCTTTAAAGTCACAATCACAAAAACATTACAAACATTTCAATACCAAATTCATACTACAACTCCTTTGAAAACTGGAGAAAAATTTAACATTTTTACCGAATGTAAACCATGTCTTTTCACCTCACAGTACAAAACTGTGATAGTAGTTAACAATAAACCAATGACTTTAAGAACTTAAGCATTTTAGTGTTTAAACAAACATTCATTTAAATGGCTTCTTAGAATTTTCCTTCCACACTTTACACCCATTCAATAGAAATTTAAAAAACAACCTGGCCCATTGAGTCTTTGACCCATTTTATAAAATGAAAATTAGAAATTCAATAAAATCCACATTTAGCTCAGAATGTTGTCAGAGAGTTTAAAAAAAATGAAGTTATTAAATCTCTGCCGACTTCAGTGTCTTGTATTCACAATTTTGATTGGACCAAATGTCATATGATCTATTTATAATTGTCATTACGCAATGAAGTAGCTGCGATAATGCCGATGTAGCTTGACCTCATTTGGAAGCTGAATCAAGTAGAAATCCCTACCTATCTATTTAGTTTTATCGGCAAAGATTGTCAACACCATAAATACATAAATATAGCTCACCTAGGCTTTTGAATCCGGAACTCCATTTGTTAAACGTAGTCAAGTCTCTTTATCAGTGAAGAACGGAAATTCTGAGAACAGGGTTTCATTTAAAAGAGGTTTTTATTTCACCTGACGATGTTGCATCGGGAACGTTATAATTTACTATTGAACGGGTAGTCCTGGTAGCTTTAACTTAGTTTAACCAGAAAAATTCCACGTCGAGTGAATCAACTCGGTCAATATCCTATTATAATAATCCCATTTCAAATCACTCGGGCATAAAATTGACAGAGAATTTCTGAAAATTCCATATTCACGTTGGCAATCGAAATTGCCCTGAATATATAAAAAATTTTTTAATCCCATTTCAAATCACTCGGGCATAAAATTGACAGAGAATTTCTGAAAATTCCATATTCACGTTGGCAATCGAAATTGCCCTGAATATATAAAAAGCTAAAAAGGTTTCGTATCAATATACCTGTATCAAAAATCGATCTTCAATTTGAATATTTTATAAAGGTAGATATATAAACGTCGATGTAGTCATGGAAGGAAAGCTCAGTCATAACGTGTAATGAAATCCTTCCCATGTAGAGAAAAAAATTCGAATTATTAAATACTTTGAATTAAAATAGCGTTGTTGGGCCTACAGTATATATTCCTTTTGCTGTCAAGCTAGCAGACGATATTACCTGGCCACCGAAAATGGGAAAGTCGGTCATGCGCAATGCTATTTTCTTAACCCGCATGATTTTCCAGCGATGTATTTCCGGAATAAGTGTTTGTGTTTTCCCATATTAAATCCCCGTAAGGATTTTAAAAAGCTCTGCGTTTTATACTCCGGCTAAGATGACATTTATTTTGGTGTCAGTTAATTACGACAAAATGCATACGTCATAACGGTATGTGACATACTACAATTTTTTTTATATCTCTTCTAAAACCTTGAAAAACTAGTGCTACGACAGACGTGAATCAGACAGTAGTTAAATTATTACAAAATACAACAATCTGATTGAACACCAGCATACACGAAATGGGGAAAAGGAACAATAAGAAATCTGTACAGTCCAGTGTTCTAGGATTTTTCCTTGACACTAACTTTCCACGGGAAAGTCACAATAGAAATTCCACGTTCACACAGAAAAATTTCACTTTCTCCATACCTTGGGAAGAAAAAATATAGAAAGCAGAAGTAGTATTACACATAAAGTTGTTCTCCAAACTCTGTTTTGTTTATTGTATATTAACATTTCACATTTTATAAATAACAAAATTTTTATAAAGTCAGTTGTTTTTAATATTCTATATTAGAAAACAAATAACAGATTTTCTGACAAACAAAAACAAAAAATCGCTACTTGATGCGAAACTATAAAGCCAAATATAGATATACAGAAAGCATACGAGTTATCTTCCTTTATCAGTGAAGAATGGAAATTCCGAGAACAGGTTTTCAATTTGAAGAGGTTTTTATTTCAACTGACGATGTTGCATCGGGAACGTTTACTAGTGGAAAATGTAAAAAAGTAACTGTATTGGATAATGAACAACATGCATTTTTGTAATGAATTTCACTTTTCCACGGATAAGACAGACAATATTTATCACTTTCCCGTAACCAAAATCCACTTGGTACGGGAGAAGGGAAATGGGAATCCTAGAGCACTGCAGTCAAAGGTCGATTCTGATTTATCTGTCATATAAAGATTTTTTCTTTCAAAATTCAAAATTCTGCACTTTCAGAATAAGAGTGGATTAGAGCGATGGTGTTCACACGCCATTTCACACTTCGTCATCCCGTGCTGAATCACAACGAACGTTCTGATTGGTTAATCCTATTGACCTAAAAAAAAATATTTTTCTGAGGCAAAAGTGCTCAATTTCGTATGACAAGGTTGTTTGAATGTTGTTTTACGTCACATTAATTCTTTTTAAGCTTCTCAAAGCAAGACATTTTATTAATCTCGAAGATTAATTTTGTCACTTGTGCATGTGGTGCGTAAGTTTCCAAGTTTTTGATCTGCATTGCACGGACTAATGGTGATCTTTAGAGTGCTAGGCTAGTACACTCGCCAGCAATGTCGCAGATTAACACTAGACACCACCCAGTCCATTATACTGGTACCAAGCCAACCAGTAAGTGCCTACGACAAGTAAAATACCTTTCCAACTCGCGGTCGGCTTGCATCTAGCTTCTAAAAATGCGTAAATGAGGCGTGACATTTCGAAGATAAGAGTCTTTATACCATTCAAAACAGACATAAAACATAAATAAAACTACAATTAATAATAAAAATACTTATAGCAAAAAAAACCCGCATTTTCAAGACAAATATTGTTATGAACAACAGTGAACAATACATAGCCTAATGTTGTTCCAAAAACAAAACAAGAGGCCCATGGGCCTTAACGCTCACCTGAAGATATTGTCCAATGCAGTTTGCAAAGTGCAATAGACAATATATTAAGTACAGAAACTTTAAAAGTTTTCTCAAGTTAAGAACTCCCACAAAACTTTATCAGAAATATATCCACTCACATTTCATTTATAAATAGCTTATATAATATGCATGAAGTAACTGTAGTGCAATGAATAATTTCCAAATCATAAATCAATTTCAGTATACTTGTGCAGCTATGTCCTTGACCTTTGAACATATATGACCTCAAAATATATATGATTGTCATGTCAATACCTACAATATTCTAAAATACATGCCTATACAAAAAGTTAATAGTTTTCAAGATATTTAGCAATTTAAGTCTTTTTTTTGCAGCTGTGACCTTGACCTTTCAACATATGACCTTGAACCATATATCAAAATGATTGTCATGTCAATAACTACAATATTCTAATATACATGCCTATACAAAAAGTTGATAGTTTTCAAGATATTTAGCAATTTAATTTTTTTTTTTTTTTGCAGCTGTGACCTTGATCTTTCAACATATGACCTTGAACCATATATCAAAATGATCGTCATGTCAAAACTTACAATATTCTAATCTACATGCCTATACAAAAGGTTAATAGTTTTCAAGATATTTAGCAATTTAAGTCTTCTTTTGCAGCTGTGACCTTGACCTTTCAACATATGACCTTGAACCATATATCAAAATGATCATCATGTCAATACCTACAATATTCTAATATACATGCCTATACAAAACATTAATAGTTTTCAAGATAATTAGCAATTTAAGTCTTCTTTTGCAGCTGTGACCTTGACCTTTCAACGTATGACCTTGAACCATATATCAAAATGATCGTCATGTCAATACCTACAATATTCTAATATACATGCCTATACAAAAGTTTAATAGTTTTCAAGATAATTAGCAATTTAAGTCTTCTTTTGCAGCTGTGACCTTGACCTTTCAACATATGACCTTGAACCATATATCAAAATGATCGTCATGTCAATACCTACAATATTCTAATATACATGCCTATACAAAATGTGAATAGTTTTCAAGATATTTAGCAATTTAAGTCTTCTTTTGCAGCTGTGACCTTGACCTTTCAACATATGACCTTGAACTATATATCAAAATGATCGTCATGTCAATACCTACAATATTCTAATATATATGCCTATACAAAAAGTTAATAGTTTTCAAGATATAGTGACAAATATATAATTTTTATCAAATTCCCCACTCAGTGCCTCATAATTTCCCCATTTTGAGTCCCATGGCTACCATTTGTGCAAATCTGAAAATAGATGACCTAAGGATGTTATAAATGAAATAACTAAGGTATACCTCTTGTAGATTCAGAGGAGAAGATTTTTAAAGTTTTTCACTATTTCCCCCCTTATGGGGCCCCAAGGGGACATAACTCCTTCATTTGTGCAAATCTGAAAGAGCTTCATCCAGGCATGATGGTTACCAAGTTTCATTAAATTTGGCCCAGTGGTTTTGGAGGAGAAGATTAAAATGTAAAAAGTTTACGCACGACGGACGACGCACGACGGACGACGGACGACGCACGACGGACGAAGATGGATAGCAATAGCTCATCTGAGCTTTCAGCTCAGGTGAGCTAAAAATATACAAAAACTCAACATGTCTGTAATATACATGAAAGCATCACGCCTTGTCAACGGGTTTTCGATGAGAATATCACACTAGTTTCAATCTTCTTTTGAACAATCGAGTAATTTTTGGAAAAATTACAAGCTATACATGTGCACAACAAACAGAATAGTCACAATATGGTCAAAGCGATGCAATACAATAGTTTTGGATTATCATTAACTTACCTGTAGAATTATTACGCCCACACATAAAAACCTACCACAAAAAACTCACCTTGTTAAAAATCCATCTATAGTAGTCAAATCGGCCTAAAAATAAAATCCAACTTCTATCTTCTCCTCGTGTCAATTCGTTTCCTTCCAAATTAAAAGTTGAATTTTAAATTCCAATCTTATCTTGTCTCGGTACGACGATAAGATGATCGATACAAAATGACAATGACTGGGTCAGATACAATACGATAATAATGATATATATATATTTATTATCTGTACATATAGGTCTGTCATCATAAATCATATATTTACAAGCAAATGTTGACAAAAACCAGGGCCATAAAATTTACGCATTTAAAGGGTGTTTGTGTTGTTGTTGTTTTTATTATTATTATTATTATATTATCATTATTATTATTATTATTGCTGTTATTATTGTCATATACCATTTTTGAATGTATTTTTATTGTCGTGCCATTTTTATTTTTATTATTAAATTCAAAAATGGTATATGACATTATTATTATTATTGTGTGGAGTAGAGTAATGGTGTTTAACGTCCAGGCACTGTTAAATAGTTTTTTATCGAGGCAGTTGTTTAAAGACAGTAGAGGAAACCGGAGGGCCCGAAGAAAACGACGAGCGAACAGACAGAATTTCTCATACTGTTGGTACTCCGTAAGTGGAAAGTCGTGGGTTCGAACGCCGGCCGGGTCTGACCCAAGACTTGAAAGTGGGTAGTGACTGTTTTTTCGCCAAGCACACGGCATTACGAAATGAAAGTCACGGTTCTTTTGGATGGGAACTTAAAATAAACGAAGTCCCATGTCATGGCAGGCATGGCACGATAAAGAACCCTGCTGTATAATGCCATCAGGGCAACGCACAGGCAAAATTTCTGTACTTTCGCCTATAGCTGGCGACGTCTCCATATAAGTGAAATATTCTTGACTGGGACGTTAAACACCATTACTCAACTCAACTCATACTGTTGGTAGATTGTTTGTAATTTTGTTTAATGTCGCACTTGAAATGAAATAGCTTATCAATTTTTAATGATCAAAAGAAGAAGTTCGTGTATACGTGAGATGAGCGAGTGTATGGCGTCTTGTTAAATCGAACACTAAAAAGGTGCTAGCTCACAGTCAGTATGCCGCAGTACACTCTTCCACATTATACTGACATTATTATGTCGTTTTAATATATATTCAACTATTTATCCATATCTTCAAATGCTTGAACCTGCCCAGGCGGAATACGAACCTTGGCGTTGAGAGACGCTTTGAATCGTAGGCACAGGCTTTAGAACATTTGACCGGCGAGATCCAAGCTCGCAAAGAACTGGTATTTTTAATTATGTTCTCAGTTAATAAGCTTTATTTATTTTTTACTCAAAACACCAAACAATAAACGTAAACAATAAATATAAATAGATATTTTTTATTATTTACATATTCAGAAAAAATTCAAAAAGCTTGAAAAAATGGAACATCTATATACATGTATTACAGAAAATATTTATAAATGTCGCACGAATAATCATAAACAATTTAGTGTTTAAGCATTTCGCTCTACTAAATAATATGCATCCTCTTTTGTTGTGGTGAAGTATAGGTGTTTCATGCTTTTTGAAAGGAACTCAATTTTGATGTTTTTATTGTGCACGAATAATTTAAATAAATAAATAAATAAATTAAATTAAATAATAAATAAATAAATAAATAAATGTTCCATTATTTACAATTGTTCGAATGTTTCAAATATACATGTAATTTGCCACGAATAAGTTCTATTTTCGTCACCGTCTTTGAAAATATTTTTATACAATGGCGTCTTTTCTTCCTGCCTGAATCCATATCACGCAAGAACTAACGACCGCAGTGATCTGTAAAAATAAACAGAATAGTTGAGGAATCAGCAAATAAGATTGAAGCAACAAAATAAATAAATAAATAAATAAATAAAATTATTAAAACTACCACCCCCCCCCAACAACGAAACGGATTAATGTCAGACCATAGGAACTAGATTACTCCTAACCACCCATGTTCAAAACCAAAACCACACAAACTGGGATTAGATCAGATGAACTTGGATAATGCAAATTCAAAGATTTTTTTCACTCTCATTTAGACGGTCAGTTTAAGGATGGTGGTGGAAACGGAATTCTCGGAGAAAACATCCGATGTTCCCCACGCGAACTGACAAACCTTTTCCAAAATTATCTGTCCCTAGATGGTTTGACTAATTGATGAATTAAATTGAGTTTTACGTCCCAGTCAAGAATATTTCACTTATAACGAGAAGTCACCAGCTATAGATGAAGTAGCAAAAATTTCGACATTTGCAGTGCACAATGCGCAGGGAGGGGTATTCAGCATACAACGGTTACCGTGACACGGGGCATCGGTTTAAAAGGTCTTCTCAGAAGGACTCAATGACTTTCGTTTCGAAATGCCAAGCACTTGGCGAAAGAATAGTCACTAACCTTTTCCAAGTCTTTGTTACCTCTAGGTGGTAAAAGACGTTGTGATCTGTAAGTGATTGGTCATGAAGTCCCTTGTGGTTTAATGGAGACGCAAGTAAAACCAAATTAAAAATGAACGGGATAGAACCGAACTGTTACTGTTTACTGCATTTAGCCTATTTCAAATACTTTAATTGTTGCAGTTTCACCAATGAATGAAGTCATATATATGTCATATATATATCATATCATTTTGAAATAAATGAAAGATTTTATTCAGGTGTATCATGTTTTTTATGAGGTATTTTGGAAAAAAAAAAAACACCAGTCTCGAGACGGCGAGGGCGAGGGAAAGTAAATTATATACAGCAACACAACGAAAATTATGAGTCCGAGTCTAACCTGCAACTTGTGCTACTTAAACAAACTTATCAGTTTATACTACTTTTATTATTATTATTATTGTAATTTATTTATAAAAGAAACTATCTTATTGGTTCAATTCTAGTCATGTGACCTGTATTAACTTGAGCTATTTTCATCTCAGTGTGTGATAACCTTTTAAATATGACAACCAGCATGAGATGATTACATTATTCCTATATGAAACTGTTACAATAATTACAGTTCAAGGGAGATAACTCTAGTAAGCTGGAAGAAAGAACCTTGTTCGATTGGTAAACAATTCATGAACAATAAAATTGATTTTCTTGCAATATGGTTCTTGTACATTTAAATTTGTAGGATAAATTTTGTTTCGGTATTTGCCCTCTAGGTTTGTGAACATCCAGAATGTTCACACTTTAGAAGTATTGTCACGCGGGGGCAACTGAAAACACTTCGGTTTGGTGACAATTTTGAATGTTCACATACTTGGAGGGCAATTTTTAATATTAAATAATAATAATTAATAATATTATATGACAACATCTTATTATTATTATTGTTGTTTTGTTTTGTTTACATACCTAGAAGGCAATTTATTATTATTATTATTATTATTATTAATAAAAATCCAAAACTAACATGATTGGTTTCACCTAATGTGGGCTTAAGGAAAAGAAAAATCATAAGTCAAAATAAACAATATAAATATATAATAAAATACTTATACAATACTTATATACATACATTAATGGTGTGGACCTTGGGCTGTAACGTTTTAAATGTCATTTAAGCAATGGAGACTTTATCTGAATTTGAGCTCTTACATATAATACAAGCAAAAATGAAACACAAGATCTGAAATAACAAATGTGCAAGGTTAGTAATGCAACACACATGAGAGACAAATATAATGTGTAAAACAATTATATATCCGCACATCCCCCCCTCTCTCTCCCTCACACACGCACACCCTCTCTCTCTCTCTCTTAATAAATATTCAAGAACAACATTTTTGTTAAACAAAATCATTTTTTCGTGGTGATTAATTTTTCTTCGTTGTTTTTGTGGACATCTTGACCCATGAATTAATACGTCAATGAAATAGTTTTTATTACAAGATTACCTTAAAAATTAACCAAAAATCACTGATTTATTACCCCACGAATGTCATTTTCGTCCTATATCCACAAAAATAGGACCCCACGAAAAATGATCTAACAGAACACACAATAGCGTTAAAGAACAAGCATGACAGAACACAGCAAATATGTTAATTAATGTATCATTTCAATACATAAAATAAGATGAGAGAGAAAGAAAAGCTTCTTAAAATGAGCTTTGTAAAGCGCGCTTAAAACATGGATTAAACCTTTATTGTCTTTGGTTTGATTGGACATGTTCATCTAGTCTGTCATAATGAGGTCTTCAATATGGGTTTCCGATAACATATACTGCAGTTTGTCCAAATTATGGTGAAATTATGGACAGTTGATACACTTAAGAGACAAATCGGGGAGTAATGATGTTAAATGACACAGTCAAGATTTAACATTTTTTGAATGATGGAGGAAAGTCTTGAGAAAATCACCTACCTTAGACAGGTGAACTGACAAACTATCTCACACTGAGATCTTCCCAAGCTGTATTTGAACCTAGGCCGTCACAGGCGCTGCGATACGTAAGCGCGCGCTTTAGACCACTTGGCCATCGAGGCCTAAAACATGACTGAGCGAATAAAACAAATATATCTGAATCTTTTCCAACATAAAAGATGTATAATGCAGCTTTTCTTTATTATCAAAATGCATGTAAAATATTATAAAACAATAAATCTTAATAAAGAAAATTTTTGAAAATAACATGTTCTGCAAGCGCAAGAGGTTACAAAAAAAAAAAAAAAAAGAAAAAAAAAAAAAAAAAAAAAAAAAAAAAAAACGTTGGAAAATTAGATCTTAAGGTTTTAGAAATAATTATATAATTAGATAATATTACACTATCAACAATGTTTAGTTTCACTTGTTGTGTAGGAAAAAGTAGTTGGACAGAAATAAATTTTGACCTTGAGAATGAAACTACAAGTTGAAAATAGAATGTATACTTGCAAGCAAGTATATGTCTGCGTATCAGCTCTCCAGTGTTGCTCCAATTATCGGAGGAAATTTCAAGAAAGAAAGAACTCTCTGGAATATTACGTGGTTTTAACCGGATTTCTCCGAAGTCCTTTCGAATTCCGAAAAACGGTAAGGAAGCGACCTCCAAATGGTCAATTTCTACCAGTTGACAAAATTTCAACCTGATCGGATAAAAAACGAAGGAGGATATACCTCTGAAAAAATCTGTCTTGAGTAACAACAAGATGTCTCGGTTGATACGCAGACATAATTATTGACAAAAACGTTGTTCTATATAGATGTCATCGGGTTGAGAAGGAATGAAAATCAATCGCCGTATTAGTACTACAAACCACAAATACCTACTGCGAGTACTTAGGAAGTGTTTTAGCAAACCCACTCACAATAGCATAAAACAAACTGTGATGTTATGAACTGTTATTTCACTACCGGATGTGACGTAATGAATGTGGCGAGTAGATTTATGTTAAATTGCTGGCTCCAGGCCAATCATTCCTTAACTAAGATTTTACTTAACTTAAATTTAGCAAATTTTCACTATCTCTTTTTAATTACAATAAAGCTTTTTTATATAAAACTAAATGCAGTTGTTATAAGTTTAAAGTGATTTTCAAAATGACACCTTAAATTACTAAATATCTCAATAATTAATAAAATAATGAAGATTATAAATTTGTCAGATTTAAGTTAAAGAAAATCTTAGTTAAGGAATAATTGTGAAACTTGGACCTGTAATAAAAGTCAACAGACTTGATTGTCTTATTTCCCTTTAAATGACACTATTCTAATTTATTTAAACAAAGACTACTTAAAAAAGTAACACACGGGCGCATTTTTTGCCAAACTCATAATATTTTGTAATAAAAATTATACGAATTTTTGAATTTTTGAATTAACGAAGGATCTGTTTACTTGCGATCTAAAAACGCTTACCTCAACAACTAATATGATGACGCCAGTGATTATGAAGGCTAAACTGTATTGGTTAAGCAAGTTGAAAGCGGCAGCGTAACATCCCTTTTTAAAAGATAAAAAGATAAACTAATAATTTTTCATATATATTTTTATGTATAAAATCGTATAGCAGACATTTTGTAGTTAATTCGACGGGCAAACGAAATCAATAATAACTTTATTATGAAACAAAATTATCAGAGGAGTTCCACGAAACGGTCTAAGATCAAAAATGTTCCGCAAAGAAGCATTTTAAGAGTAACAGTGTTCAACAATGAAGCGTTCTAAAAACATAAGTGTTCCTGATTTATTTCAACGAGCTGCAATGAAATTTATACAACTGATGATAAATGATGATGCCAAAAACCATTTGGAAATTGACAACGTGGAAGCCTGGAACACCAAACACGGCCAAACACATAAATATCAGAAATTGGTTAATTAGTTGATAACAATGATGTTTAACTTCGTATCAGCAATTTTAGCTATTCGCCATGAGAGCGTTCGTTTGGAATAATGTAAGGAAAAGATCGTGTATCATGCGATATGAAACTTACGAATGTGTATCCTGATCTGTCTTTTACTAGCGCGCATTTCAGGGCAACTTTTGGTCAAGATGCTATCTGACCGAGCCAGTGTGTCGCAAATAGCATACCACTTCTCCGGTCCATTATCCTGACATTATCAGATGAATCGGTGGATACAGTTAATGCCGAATGCCAGGTGAGGAAATAGTATTTCAAATTTTAAAGTACATGTATTATGCTTGACACAATCGGTATTTAAACCCATGACATTCCGCTCTCAAAGCGGACGTTTCAGAACTTTAGATTTTTTGCTATTTATAATAAAAATGTTAAAACTAAAAACTAGATTAAAAGCCTTACTTTCTGTACTTACCGTAGCGTGGTAGGTCCCCGTGGTTAAAGATTGTGTACATGCGGTATAAAGTTTCTTTACTTACCGTAGCGTGGTAGGTTCCCGTTGTAACAGATTGTGTACATGAGGTATAAAGTTTCTGTACTTACCGAAGCGTGGTAGGTCCACATTGTAACAGATTGTGTAAATGCGGTATAAAGTTTCTTTACTTACCGTAGCGTGGTAGGTCCTCGTGGTAACAGATTGTGTACTTGCGGTATAAAGTTTCTGTACTTAGCGTAGCGTGGTAGGTCCCCGTTGTAACAAATTGTGTACATGCGGTATAAAGTTTCTGTACTTACCGTAGCGTAGAAGGTTCCCGTGGTAACAAATTGTGTACATGCGGTATAAAGTTTCTGTACTTAGCGTAGCGTGGTAGGTCCTCGTGGTTACATGTACAGATTGTGTACATGCGGTATAAAGTTTCTGTACTTACCGTGGCGTGGTAAGTCCCCGTGGTAACAAATTGTGTACCTGTGGTATAAAGTTTCTGTACTTACCGTAGCGTGGTAGGTCCCCGTGGTTACAGATTGTGTACATGCGGTATAAAGTTTCTGTACTTAACGTAGCGTGGTAGGTCCCCGTGGTAACAGGTTTTGTACATGAGGTATGATGTTTCTGTACTTACCGTAGCGTGGTAGGTCCCCGTGGTTACAGACTGTGGACACGCTGTATAAAGTTTCTGTACTTACCGTAGCGTGGTAGGTCCCCGTGGTTACAGATTGTGTACACGCGGTATAAAGTTTCTGTACTTACCGTAGCGTGGTAGGTCCCCGTGGTTACAGATTGTGTACATGCGGTATCAAGTTTCTGTACTTACCGTAGCGTGGTAGGTCCCCGTGGTAACAAATTGTGTACATGAGGTATGATGTTTCTGTACTTACCGTAGCGTGGTAGGTCCCCGTGGTTACAGATTGTGTACACGCTGTATAAAGTTTCTGTACTTACCGTAGCGTGGTAGGTCCTCGTGGTTACAGATTGTGTACATGCGGTATAAAGTTTCTGAACTTACCGTAGCGTGGTAGGTCCCCGTGGTTACAGCCTGTGTACACGCGGTATAAAGTTTCTGTACTTACCGTAGCGTGGTAGGTCCCCGTGGTTACAGATTGTGTACATGCGGTATAAAGTTTCTGTACTTACCGTAGCGTGGTAGGTCCCCGTGGTAACAAATTGTGTACATGAGGTATGATGTTTCTGTACTTACCGTAGCGTGGTAGGTCCCCTTGGTTACAGACTGTGTACATGCGGTATAAAGTTTCTGTACTTACCGTAGCGTGGTAGGTCCCCGTGGTTACAGATTGTGTACATGCGGTATAAAGTTTCTGTATTTACCGTAGCGTGGTAGGTCCCCGTGGTAACAAATTGTGTACATGAGGTATGATGTTTCTGTACTTACCGTAGCGTGGTAGGTCCCCGTGGTTACAGACTGTGGACACGCTGTATAAAGTTTCTGTACTTACCGTAGCGTGGTACGTCCCCGTGGTTACAGATTGTGTACACGCGGTATAAAGTTTCTGTACTTACCGTAGCGTGGTAGGTCCCCGTGGTTACAGATTGTGTACATGCGGTATAAAGTTTCTGTACTTACCGTAGCGTGGTAGGTCCCCGTGGTAACAAATTGTGTACATGAGGTATGATGTTTCTGTACTTACCGTAGCGTGGTAGGTCCCCGTGGTTACAGACTGTGTACACGCTGTATAAAGTTTCTGTACTTACCGTAGCGTGGTAGGTCCTCGTGGTTACAGATTGTGTACATGCGGTATAAAGTTTCTGAACTTACCGTAGCGTGGTAGGTCCCCGTGGTTACAGCCTGTGTACACGCGGTATAAAGTTTCTGTACTTACCGTAGCGTGGTAGGTCCCCGTGGTTACAGATTGTGTACATGCGGTATAAAGTTTCTGTACTTACCGTAGCGTGGTAGGTCCCCGTGGTAACAAATTGTGTACATGAGGTATGATGTTTCTGTACTTACCGTAGCGTGGTAGGTCCCCGTGGTTACAGACTGTGTACATGCGGTATAAAGTTTCTGTACTTAACGTAGCGTGGTAGGTCCCCGTGGTAACAGGTTTTGTACATGAGGTATGATGTTTCTGTACTTACCGTAGCGTGGTAGGTCCCCGTGGTTACAGACTGTGTACACGCGGTATAGGTACTAGCTTGACTTGTTATAGAAGAGTTCGTACAACAGAATATAGGAATCTGGTCAGACCCAGCATAACCTGATGTTATCCACGTGGTCGAGTCGAAATCATTGACGGCTCCAGTAACAGGGTTTACTCCGCAACATGACAACTGAAATAATTTTTTTTTTTAAATCATTACACATGCAATAAATCTGTTTTATTAAACTCTGTTTTAGCCCAAATGTATTTATATTAACTTAAACTACCATTGATCATGTGACCTACAATTTTTTGCTTATTCGTGTACTTGTAATATTTTTTTGCTGTTCCAGCGATTAGACATGCATGTCGCAAGTGAGTATTAATTTTTTCAGGGTTAAAAAATACATATAAGATTTTGTAAAAATTGAGAAATGAAAATATAACCATCGAACTATCTGTAAACGTCATTCAGATGCTTTCACGTCCATTGACCTATAAACTCCATTTCTAGACACTTCAATGGTTAAAAATCCTTTTTTATATTATAGTACAGACTACCGGTGAAAAGCGAATTAAAGTCGCATTAAATTTACTCATTATTGTAAAACAATTTATTTTACTGAAAATATTTTTTATCAATATAATTTGGTTGTTATTACGATATGTGTAATTTATTGTCATAAGTTTACTATTGGCCCATAATAAATGGAAATCCAAAAGTTTGGGGCATCGGATACTAAGTATTAATCAGGTTGGGGCGTGCGCAGAAGTTCTACATGTATGTAAACAATGGCGTCGTTCATAATTAAAAGGTCTTTTTATCACTGACAGAAACAAGAAACATGGTTTTAATGGTTCCAACGTATATCATGACATTCTAATCTATAGAGCTACTTCTGAATTTAAACTTCCGCCGACCACAACGTTAAAAAAGAAGCATACGTCATTTTTGACCTATATTTGATATGTGTAAGCATTTATGCGGTTAAAGGTTTCCTTAGTAAATTTGAACACAATGTTTTGGTACCAATTACAAATGCTCACTGGGTGGAGTGGTGCACTGGTGTTTTACGCCCCGGGTAAGATTATTTCACTTATTTCCAGTGTCCGGAGAAAACTACCAACCTTCGTCAAGCGAAATGACAAACTTTCTCACACTAGGATCTGTCCCGAGCGGGATTCGAACCCAGGCGGTGAGATGCGCTGTGGTCCGTAAGCGCACGCTATAGACCACTCAGTCCGCGAGGCCCCTGATATACTCACTGATATAACATAGGGAAACAAATTGCTTATTTGTTCTCAGGTACTCGTGGGTAACGGCAATTCGAGTGCCCGAGTAAAAAAATTCCTACGGGTCACAGCTTTACTTACTGATATGAAGAGATAGTTCCATGCCGTTGATATCGTGTCATTGGTAACTGTCGCCGCTGAGTAACTACTTAATGATGTAACAAGCTCTGATTTCAAATAACTGTCAATCTGTAAGAGTAAATAAATTTGATTGGTTATTATATTCCATTTAAGGATTATTTATAGAATTTGATTGGTTATTATGTTTCATTAAATTACGAAATAAAATTTGATTGGTTTTTATGTTTCAGATAATTTTACGTCGAATCAGCGATTATCAATAGTTAAAAAAAAATTATGAACTTCTACATGTGATTTGTGTGTTTCTGACACGATTAATAATGGTGGATACTTGTAGTATGTTTTAGAGTCCAAAAACTGAAGTGGAATGGAGAAATGGTGATTTATGCAGGCAATATCAAAGGTGTAAATCATACCATGATAAAAGCTATTTCTACTTTAATGAGGTTATTTTAAATGTCCAAAATGTACCCCATCAGTAAACTCGGATAATGAGAGAAACCTTTCTGTATGTTTAGAAGGTAAAATAAATTGTATTAAGTTTCTTAGCAGCAGTTAACACGGACATGGCAAGAGTCAAACTGTAAAATGTTTAAAATACCCCCTATAATAATAAACCAGACTATGACAAAGAGCTTTCTGTACGTTTAAGAGGCAACCTAAAATATCCCGCTAACTGTCAACCTAGGTATGACAAAAACCCTCCGTATGTTCAGAGGTAAATCCCGCAATCAACGGTCAACCTGAGCATGAAAAAGACCCTCTATGCTTTCAGGAGTCAATTTCAAATTCTCCGCCAATGTTCAACCCGGGCATTGCAATGGTCCTTCTGTACTTTCAGGGGTCAATCTTTAATGTCCCACCAACGGTAGATCCGAGCATGACAAAGACCTTCTGTACGTTCAAGAGCCAATTTCGGATGTCCCACCAACGGGAAAACCGGGCGTATGTACATATGTTCAGGGGTCAATCTTAAATGTCCCCCCAACGGTAGATCCGAGCATGGCAAAGACCTTCTTTACGTTCAAGAGCCAACTTCGGATGTCCCACCAACGGAAAAACCGGGCGTATGTACATATGTTCAGGGGTCAATCTTAAATGTTTAACTAACCTTATAAAGGCCTTCTAAACTATTTTAAAAATAGAAAATCTTAAAAGTGTACTTACATTTGAACGTAACACAAACCACAGAGCAACAACTGTAATCTCACAAAGGACGAGTACGATAATAATGACAGCATACTGAAAAAAATAAAACAAAACAAACGTAAAAAAGAAAGGGATATAAAAGTTTTGAAAAATTAGCGTAGTAAAACGTGTCACAAAAAATATCGATCAAACCTTTCGTCATCTCCGATTTAATTGGAGATGTTCATCTAGTTTGTCTTATATTTCTACTCCGTCGCAAGTGACAAGAAGACCTTATCACTGCAGTTTTAGCGGTTTTATAAAGGATGAGATAAAATAAGGTTTATGTGTCGTCAAAAGTATCTTAACTTGCTGACGATACAGAAACGATCTATGACCACTGCGGTAGCTCATATGGTAGAGTGCTCGCTGTGTATATGAGAGATATGACAAAGAGTTGAAAACAGACAATGACTGTATTTTATAAATGAAAATCTCGGGGTCCTTTGGGGGATATCTTAAAAACTAATGCCCCGTGTCACGACAGGCGTTACATGCTAAATAACCCTCATTGCACATTGCCCTGAGTGCACTTCAAAGGTCAAAATTTCTTCCACTTCACATATAGCTGGTAATGTCTCGATATAAGTAAAATATTCCTTACTGGAACGTAAATCCCCATTCATTAAATCAGAAACGAGATGTTGGAAAGGAAGACATCAAATGGCGTGTAACCGTAAAATTATGTTTTTCTCGAATTAAAAAAAAAAATGTTTTCACCAACCATAAGGAACCATTATTTTGTGCAAACGTTGGTGAACATAATGAGTCACATAAATGTATTTAATCGTATTTTATCATGTTTGTTATTTCCTAGATGTAACCGTGTTACATTCTGTGTGATTCAGTCTCAATTTTCTGTCCTCTGGGGAATCTGCAGTTGTAATATATAAACCTTAGTTTACATTGTGTGTGATTCAGTCTCAATTTTCTGTCCTCTGGGGAATCTGCAGTTGTAATATATAAACCTTAGTTTACATTGTGTGTGATTCAGTCTCAATTTTCTGTCCTCTGGGGAATCTGCAGTTGTAATATATAAACCTTCGTTTTAATCTTGATGTCGTCTGAAGTTCCCATGGCGTAGATTATGGTGAAAATACCAGTTTTCATCAAATGTTCACTCGGTGGCCAAGTGGACTAAAGCGCGCACTTACGGACCAATGCCTCTCACCGCCTGGGTTTGAATCCCTCTCGGGACAGATATTAGTGTGAGAAAGTCTGTCAGTTTGCTTGTCAAAGGTCGGTGGTTGTCTCCGGGCACTCCGGTTTCCTCCACCATTCCAGAACTGACCGCCTCGAAATAAGTGAAATATTCTTGACTGGGGCGTAAAACACCATTACTCAACTCCTCCTCAGAAAAAAAATATAGTTCGCGCCATTATTGGATCTTGAGAAGCCTATCGGGATGCTTGATACTTACAACAATCAGAAGTACTTTGCTCTGACAGCAAGCCCCAAAGGCTCCAAGCGCAGCAATGACCAAGATTACACATCCGGCAATAATCAACGTAATAGATAAACCATTTAAAGCATCACCTAGCGACAAACCGCCTAGCTGAATCTGATTAAGCAATGGTTTAATGTGCGAGTCCACCAAATTCGAATTAGTCTGGACTAAAATTCCTGGAATCAGCAAGCCAAGGCCAAGAAGCTAAAAGCAAAAATACATAATAATATAAATATACAAGGTCAAAATACAAAAAAAATGTCAATAATATTAAATAAATAAATAAATAAATAAATAAATAAATAAATAAATAAATAAATAAATAAACCGGCATGATCAAAAATATGCCAACGTATCATGGGACTGTATATGTCTCGAATGGTTTGAAAACATTTACATTAAAAAACTGATTTTGTGTCATAAAATGAAAAATTGTCCCCAAATTCAACTCCAGAGTGACGGTGCTGCCGTCGATGACGCCAATTGATGGATGCGGCATCTAACCTTTGTAACCGGAAATTGTAATTCTAAGCTTGTCACGTACTGAGACTTGGTAGACCATATTGATCTCGATTTTGATGCTAACCCCCATAGAGAGCGTGTGCCTTTAGCATTCGAAATTTTGTTCCTTGTACAGAACAGCTTATAATGCTGAAACCATTTCTTGATTTGTTTTTGTTGTGAAACTGTGCAGCAATAAATAAAATAAAATAAATAAATAAAAATTTTTAAAAAATCTAAAGAATCGAGATACTTTATTTTATTTCTATCCAAAAAAGAAGAAGAAGAAGAAGAAGAAGGGGGAGGAGGAAAAACTGAAATAATCATCAATTATTTACCTCAATTTATTTCAAAAAAGAAAACAATTTAAAAATTATATTTTTCTGTCAACAATGGTGTAACTAGGGACACGAACCATCTACTTGACGTATTCAGATGTTAATCAACATACATTTCCCTTGACGGTTGATATTAATAAATAAATAAATAAATACAATATATTCTTGTATTGATTTTTTGAATAATTAATAGCAGTTCATCCCCAATCAATAAACACCTCTGGATTTCTGATTTTTATTTTAAATTTACATTCCGAAATTAAAGACCTTAGGGGTAGATACGTTTTAATGTGTTTAAATAAAAATTTAACTAAAACTGGAGGGGAAAAAATTCGACAAAGTCAGTTTAAAAACCGTTCGCTTAAGCCAGAAAGAGCGATTGAGGTTTAAGCAACTTTAGACATCCCTGCATTCTTGCCAGTATCCGGAATGTAAAACCATTTTAAATCTAATGTTCTTGTAGATAAACGGACTGAATTAAAGCCCCGAGTCCCTCCGTCATATACTATTTTTAAATTTAATCATAAAATCATAAAATACATTCAAAAATGGTGAATGTATTTTATGATTAAATTCAAAACTTGTATATGACACCTATAATTGGGTAAACAATTTTTGAGAGAGAGAGAGAGAGAGAGAGAGAGAGAGAGAGAGAGAGAGAGAGAGAGAGAGAGAGAGAGAGAGAGTAGGAACAGCGGTGTTTTAAGTACAGTCCAGTCTAGTTTGTTTGTTTGTTTGTTTTTTTTTAATTCTATCGATTTCAGTGGTCTGAGATAGTGCCCTGGGGAAAATATCAAACATCAGCAAATAAGAACTGGGAAAATTCTCACAATTCCCGCCTGGGCGGGAAACAAACCTACTTGACGAGAGTCACTGCCAAAGGCCAGAAATTAGGCCATTGATCAATACGGAAGCTTACTTACCATAAATATGATATTTATGATGATGAGAAATGCCATTCCACATTTCCCTGCACAAGACAGCCCCATGTTGTTATAATTAGATGGCAACAGACAAAGTTTGTATCTAAAAAAAATAAAAAATAATCTGAGATCACAAGTTATAACACTGATTTGAATATTTAAGAGAGGATATGTCTAGACGCATTGATCGGAAACGAAGTTAAAATAACAGTTCCGGAAAATTTGTTTACAAACATTTTCCCTCTCTTTTATCTATTCAATTTATAAACATGTATATCCACCCTTCAGTTTCGTTTGATTTAAAAAGACAATTAAGGAAAATCTAGAGAAAAAATGCTGTTTCGGAAAAGTATAAGAATATAATCTGTAGCGGTAAGAGAACCGCTTGATATGACTTTTTTTCCCGGAAATGTACTAGGTTTCCGATTGATACATCTAGACGTGTCCGTTCGTTAAAATGGGAAAACATTAAGGTTTTTTTGACGTGAAACACACATAAGTGCAATTGTTTTTAAGTTATTGTTCTAGATACAAGTTTTGATTTAATTTGATTTAATCGAGTTTTATGTTCTGGCCAAGAATATTTCACGCTACTAACTATAGATAGTATAGTGGTAGAAATTTTGACCTTTACAGTTCGCTTCTAGGACAATGTGCAGGGAGGGTTGTTTAGTGTGCCACGCCTACCATGACAGAGGGCATCGATTTTTAGGTTTCCTCAGAAGTACCCCATTTTCTAAATGCCGACTGCTTGGCGAAGAAGCAGTCGCTACCCGTGAATTTTCAAGTCTTGGTCAGACCTGCCTGGGATTCGAACCCCAACCTCCCACCTCCCGCGAGCACTCTTCTTACGTAGTAATAAGAAACCAGTATCTACGTATAATATCAACATGCACCACATACTCAGACTCAGCATCTTATTTACTTCAGCAGAAAAGTGGGCAGAAAACCAAAGCAGAACAAGTGATAAAATAGGGCGTTATCGCTCACCTGGTTGTATTCCTTACAGTTAAGATTAGGCTTTAGTCTCAGAAAAAAATACTTTCAAAGATTGGTTAAAAATAGTACATATTTTGGTTTCATTTTGTCAGGCATCTAATTCTTCCCTAACAATACGCCAATGAAAAACATTTCTGTCTCATGAATCGTTTTTATGAATGAATATATAATTTCGATAAAGCGAATCCTCTCTCTCTCTCTCTCTCTCTCTCTCTCTCTCTCTCTCTCTCTCTCTCTCTCTCTCTCATTGACACACACATTTTTTTCAAAAATTTTACATAGAAAGTAATGGATGATGTCTTACCCCGACGTTGTCTGTATATAATACACAATCTTTCTTTTATTTGTTCAATTAAAAAGATTACATCTTAATCTGTCCGACAATTTTAAGTACTTTATGGTCACGTGACTTATTGAAATGGTGAATTAATACATATTTGATAAGATTTAATTTCAACAGTCACGATTTAAAGAAAATTAGTCATATAATCTGTTTGGTTTGTATTTACCGGATTTTATTGAAGCAGATCACAAAACTTTTGAAATGTTTTCGGCCGATCGAAGTGACTCGGAGAAAAAAAAAACCAGAATACTGTATCTTAAGCAATTAAAGACGAATATGTTATTTAGATGTTTAACATTTATTATTATTATTATTATAATTATTATTATTATAATTTTTGTTGTTGTTGATGTTAAGGATGATGAGATCTGGTAGCTAAAGTGGAAGAGCACTCGCCTGTTATGTATGAGGTCCAAAGTTTGACCTCTGGTATCTGATATCTGGGCTACCTTGCCTATTTTTCATCTCTCGAGGTTAAATTTTACAGTTTGAGACCACTTTGGCTCTAAGAACTGGTGGACCGGTAAATAAGGTCCATATGAAGTCCATCTTTGGAATTGGTGCGTGGTACTTTGTGGAAAACTCAAGAAAAAGGAGGGATATGTGTGTCTTGGTGGCTCATCTGGTAGAACATTTGCATGTTTTCTTTTGTCATTATTATTATTATTATTGTAACAGGAAAGGGAAAGAAATGCAGCGGCCAAACCGGGACTCGAACCCGGGACCTTCCTAATACTAGCGGGACGCTCTATCGACTGAGCTACCCGGCCACCTAACAAGCCCGACCTGCTACATTATTATCATTCTTGTTGTTATTAATTGTTGTAGTTGTTTCGTATATACTCATTTATATTTTTTCTCGCAGAGACAAATTAAAGCCAGGATTGTAATAGTGTAACGTTCTATATTTCGTTTTTAAACATCCTCACCGAGTGCCCCGGTTGGGGATCGAACCCGGCCCTTCCGGGTGAAAAGCGAGCGCTCTACCATGGTGCTAAAAGATCCTACAGTAAAGCACTCTTTTATACCTACTATATACACCACGACTAGCTCAGTCCCGCTACACTCCTCCCTTGTTATCTTGAGATTTCCCACCTTGGAAATCTCACACAACCCCTCAGTGGGTTATTTAGTTGGGCGCCAAATAAAAAAAGGGCGGGGGAGTAGGGGATGGGTGGTTAAATCTCTCTAAACGGGTGTAGGTCTTTAATCAACTTTTCCGATTCAAAATAATACCTGATTAAAAGCTTATAAAATAAAAATAGCTAACTTACCTCTTATTTTTCCCCTTATCTACAAATATCTATATTAAAATTCCTGTTGTTGTTAGTATATGTAATTTTACTACAATTTGAAGTCCCAAATTCGTGAATTACTAATAAATTTTCTTTGTACTTATTTCTAATATAAAATCCATATAAATGACGACGTACTTATAAATCATTTTTTTAGTGTTTAAAAAACGTCTATAAACAGTTGTCCGTGTTAAATCCAGATCACGATTGTCCGGCCTTGCCAACTACTGGACAATGAAAACTGTTAATCCATACGGTTTAATCGTTTACCTGTAGATTGTTTACCTGGAATCAATTTAGCATATATATAATAAACAGTGTTAAATAATTAAGGTATTGGTCTGGATGTTTATTACAAAATCGGATGTGTTCGGTTTGTTTACTTTATCTGCGTGAAGTTTCTCAGAAAATTACATTTCCGAAAATAGAAAGAATCGTATATAAACATATTATGTAATTTGTTTCGTTTGAATGTTATAGTTGTTAATTATCGATTTAATTTTTTCTGGCATTTTAATAAATGTCCATATTCCACTTGTTTGTTTTTATTTTTATGTAGACAAAACAACCGTTATTTGCTTGCCAAACTGAGCTTCCATAACCTTGGTTCGTTGCTATATCTATGGGGGGGGTGTAATTTTTTTGTTTTAACTAGAATAACTGTATTTTTGACTTTGTTGTGTAATATTACAATTTTTTAGCTCACCTGAGCTAAAAGCTCAAATGAGCTACTGCGATCGATCTCCGTCCGTCGTGCGTAATCTTTTCCCATTTTAATTTTTTCCTCCAAAACCATTGGGCCAAATTTAATTAAATTACGATTAAAGGTCAAAAGTTCAAAGATCAAGGTCATCGCTGCATAATATACTAAAATAGTTGATGGTTATGAATTTATTCATTGTACTAGTGCTAATAAATGCATATTAGCCATTTATAAATGAACTGTGACTAGATATTTTTGATTAAGTATTGTGGCAGTTCCAAACTTGAAAAAAACTTAGAAGTTTCTGTAATGAAGTTCTTTGCAAACGGTTTTGCACATATTATCAGATGGGAAACAATAATATCAACAACAACAACAACAACAACAACAACAACAACAACAACAATAATAATAATAATAATAATAATAATAATGATAATAATAATAATAAGTAGAGATTGTAACTGGGATACCAGTTACGTATGATTCCACACCCAGCCCTTCCCTTCAGTGGGAAAGGACCTTAGGTGTCTTTGATTAGTGTCATTCTTTTCATTTTATCATTAGGAACCAGAAAATATATACTTTAGGGGTGGGGATCTCAACAGTTTAAAAGTTATGACAAAGCCCTATATATGGTTTTATAGCACACCGCAAAGTGTATAAGGAAAAATTGGTGATTTTTGTTTTTAAGACCCCATCTTCCTGTCCCTCCCCCAATAAATACCCATGGATGTAAAAACTTTAATGGTGCAGGAACCTATCCTAAAATTTTGAACGAGATTGAATGATGCGTTTAACTTGTTTGGCAGTGCTGATAAAAATTTGATATATTTTTAACAATTTAATACTGGTGTATTTTGATTGGACAAGTATTCAACTTTGATTGATAGCAAATCTATTTCACGAACTGTGAGGTGTTTAACCAACGTTAAACATTGACACATTGACGTGTGTCATGACTGTGAAGTAGCCATAACCTACATATTAATGGATAATTGACAAAGAGATTAAAGCAATTATACATATCAAAACATGTAATAATGCTATTGAATTTGTTTACAATTCTTTGAATAGGAATTTAATCCTGTAAACTTGCCCTAAGAAATAAAATCAAGAAGGTGGGAGCTTGGTGGCCAAGTTGTCTAAAGACTAGTAAAATTTTACCAAACAGGTAACAAGAAGGCGGGACCTTGGGGGCCAAGTGGCCTATAGACTAGTAAAACGTTACGAAACAGGTAACAAGAAGGCGGGACCTTGGTGGCCAAGTTGTCTCAAGACTAGTAAACCGTTATCGAACGGGTCTAACAAGAAGGCGAGACCTTGGTGGCCAATTGGTCTACAGACTAGAAAACGTTACCAAACAGGTAACAAGAAGGCGGGACCTTGGTGGCCAAGTTGTCTTAAGACTAGTAAAATGTTACCAAACCGGTTTAACAAGAAGGCGGGACCTTGGGGGCCAAGTGGCCTATAGACTAGTAAAACGTTACGAAACAGGTAACAAGAAGGCGGGACCTTGGTGGCCAAGTTGTCTCAAGACTAGTAAACCGTTATCGAACGGGTCTAACAAGAAGGCGGGACCTTGGTGGCCAATTGGTCTACAGACTAGTAAAACGTTACAAAACAGGTAACAAGAAGGCGGGACCTTGGTGGCCAAGTTGTCTAAAGACTAGTGAAACGTTATCAAAAAGGTCTTTCAAGACAGACGGGACCTTGGTGGCCAAGTGGTCTAAAGACTAGTAAAACGTTACCAAACCGGTTTAACAAGAAGGCGGGACTTGGTGGCCAAGTTGTCTAAAGACTAGTAAAACGTTATCAAACCGGTCTAACAAAAAGGCGGGACATTGGTGGCCAAGTGGTCTAAAGACTAGTAAAACGTTACCAAACCGGTCTAACAAGAAGGCGGGACCTTGATGGCCAATTGGTTTACAGACTAGTAAAACGTTATCAAACCGGTTTAACAAGACAGACAGGACCTTGGTGGCCAAGTTGTTTAAAGACTAGTAAAACGTTACCAAACAGGTCTAGCAAGAAGGCGGGACCTTGGTGGCCAAGTGGTCTAAAGACTAGTAAAACGTTATCAAACCGGTCTAACAAACTGGCGGGACATTGGTGGCCAAGTGGTCTAAAGACTAGTAAAACGTTACCAAACCGGTTTAACAAGAAGGCGGGACATTGGTGGCCAATTGGTCTACAGACTGGTAAAACGTTACCAAACCGGTCTAACAAAAAGGCGGGACCTTGGTGGCCAAGTCGCATAAAGAATAGTATAACGTTACCAAACAGGTATAGCAAGAAGGCGGGACATTATTATCATTCTTGTTGTTATTAATTGTTGTAGTTGTTTCGTATATACTCATTTATATTTTTTCTCGCAGAGACAAATTAAAGCCAGGATTGTAATAGTGTAACGTTCTATATTTCGTTTTTAAACATCCTCACCGAGTGCCCCGGTTGGGGATCGAACCCGGCCCTTCCGGGTGAAAAGCGAGCGCTCTACCATGGTGCTAAAAGATCCTACAGTAAAGCACTCTTTTATACCTACTATATACACCACGACTAGCTCAGTCCCGCTACACTCCTCCCTTGTTATCTTGAGATTTCCCACCTTGGAAATCTCACACAACCCCTCAGTGGGTTATTTAGTTGGGCGCCAAATAAAAAAAGGGCGGGGGAGTAGGGGATGGGTGGTTAAATCTCTCTAAACGGGTGTAGGTCTTTAATCAACTTTTCCGATTCAAAATAATACCTGATTAAAAGCTTATAAAATAAAAATAGCTAACTTACCTCTTATTTTTCCCCTTATCTACAAATATCTATATTAAAATTCCTGTTGTTGTTAGTATATGTAATTTTACTACAATTTGAAGTCCCAAATTCGTGAATTACTAATAAATTTTCTTTGTACTTATTTCTAATATAAAATCCATATAAATGACGACGTACTTATAAATCATTTTTTTAGTGTTTAAAAAACGTCTATAAACAGTTGTCCGTGTTAAATCCAGATCACGATTGTCCGGCCTTGCCAACTACTGGACAATGAAAACTGTTAATCCATACGGTTTAATCGTTTACCTGTAGATTGTTTACCTGGAATCAATTTAGCATATATATAATAAACAGTGTTAAATAATTAAGGTATTGGTCTGGATGTTTATTACAAAATCGGATGTGTTCGGTTTGTTTACTTTATCTGCGTGAAGTTTCTCAGAAAATTACATTTCCGAAAATAGAAAGAATCGTATATAAACATATTATGTAATTTGTTTCGTTTGAATGTTATAGTTGTTAATTATCGATTTAATTTTTTCTGGCATTTTAATAAATGTTGGTGGCCAAGTCGCATAAAGAATAGTATAACGTTACCAAACAGGTATAGCAAGAAGGCGGGACATTGGTGGCCAATTGGTCTACAGACTAGTAAAACGTTATCAAACCGGTTTAACAAGTAGGCGGGACCTTAGTGGCAAAGTTGTCTAAAGACTAGTAAAACGTTATCAAACCGGTCTAACAAGAAGGCGGGACCTTAGTTGCCAAGTGGTCTAAAGACTAGTAAAACGTTATCAAACCGGTCTAACAAGAAGGCGGGACCTTGGTGGCCAAGTGGTCTAAAGACTAGCAAAACGTTACCAAACAGGTAACAAAAAGGCGGTACCTTGGTGGCCAAGTCGCATTAAGAAAGTATAACATTACCAAACAGGTCTTGCAAGAAGGCGGGACCTTGGTGGCCAAGTGGTCTAAAGACTAGTAAAACGTTACCAAACAGGTAACAAGAAGGCGGGACCTTGGTGGGCAAGTTGTCTAAAGACTAGTAAAACGTTATCAAACCGGTCTAACAAAAAGGCGGGACCTTGGTGGCCAATTGGTCTACAGACTAATAAAACGTTATTAAAAGGGTCTAACAAGAAGGCGGGACCTTGGTGGTCAAGTGGTCTAAAGACTGGTAAAACGTTATTAAACCGGTCTAACAAGAAGGCGGGACCTTGGTGGCCAAGTGGCCTAAAGACGAGTAAAACGTTACCAAACAGGTAACAAGAAGGCGGGACCTTGGTGGCCAAGTTGTCTCAAGACTAGTAAACCGTTATCGAACGGGTCTAACAAGAAGGCGGGACCTTGGTGGCCAATTGGTCTACAGACTAGTAAAACGTTACAAAACAGGTAACAAGAAGGCGGGACCTTGGTGGCCAAGTTGTCTAAAGACTAGTAAAACGTTATCAAAAAGGTCTTTCAAGACAGACGGGACCTTGGTGGCCAAGTGGTCTAAAGACTAGTAAAACGTTACCAAACCGGTCTAACAAGAAGGCGGGAAGTTGGTGGCCAAGTGGTCTACAGACTAGTTAAACGTTATCAAACCTGTCTAACAAGAAGTTGGGACCTTGGTGGCCAAGTCGCATAAAGAATAGTTTAACGTTACCAAACAGGTCTTACAAGAAGGCGGGACCTTGGTGGCCAAGTGGTCTAAAGACTAGTAAAACGTTACAAAACAGGTAACAAGAAGGCGGGACCTTGGTGGCTAAGTGGTCTAAAGACTAGCAAAACGTTACCAAACATGTAACAAGAAGGTGGGACCTTGGTGGCCAAGTTGTCTAAAGACTAGTAAAATGTTACCAAACCGGTAACAAGAAGGCGGGACCTTGGGGGCCAAGTGGCCTATAGACTAGTAAAACGTTACGAAACAGGTAACAAGAAGGCGGGACCTTGGTGGCCAATTGGTCTACAGACTAGTAAACCGTTACCGAACCGGTCTTACAAGACAGACAGGACCTTGGTGGCCAAGTTGAATAAAGACTGGTAAAATGTTACCAAACCGGTAACAAAAAGGCGGGACCTTGGTGGCCAAGTAGTCTAAAGACTAGCAAAACGTTACCAAACAGGTAACAAGAAGGTGGGACCTTGGTGGCCAAGTTGTCTAAAGACTAGTAAAATGTTACCAAACAGGTATCAAGAAGGTGGGACCTTGGTGGGCAAGTTGTCTAAAGACTAGTAAAACGTTATCAAACCGGTCTTACAAGACAGACAGGACCTTGGTGGCCAAGTTGTCTAAAGACTAGTAAACCGTTATCGAACCGATCTAACAAGAAGGCGAGACCTTGGTGGCCAATTGGTCTACAGACTAGAAAACGTTACCAAACAGGTAACAAGAAGGCGGGACCTTGGTGGCCAAGTTGTCTTAAGACTAGTAAAATGTTACCAAACCGGTTTAACAAGAAGGCGGGACCTTGGGGGCCAAGTGGTCTAAAGACTAGCAAAACGTTACCAAACAGGTAACAAGAAGGCGGGACCTTGGTGGCCAAGTCGCATAAAGAATAGTATAACGTTACCAAACAGGTCATTCAAGACCTTGGTGGCGAATTTGCAAGTGGTCTAAAGACTAGAAAAACGTTACCAAAACAGGTAACAAGAAGGCGGGACCTTGGTGGGCAAGTTGTCTAAAGACTAGTAAAACGTTATCAAACCGGTCTAACAAAAAGGCGGGACCTTGGTGGCCAATTGGTCTACAGACTAATAAAACGTTATTAAAAGGGTCTAACAAGAAGGCGGGACCTTGGTGGTCAAGTGGTCTAAAGACTGGTAAAACGTTACCAAACCGGTCTAACAAGAAAGCGGGACCTTGGTGGCCAAGTGGCCTAAAGACGAGTAAAACGTTACCAAACAGGTAACAAGAAGGCGGGACCTTGGTGGCCAAGTTGTCTCAAGACTAGTAAACCGTTATCGAACGGGTCTAACAAGAAGGCGGGACCTTGGTGGCCAATTGGTCTACAGACTAGTAAAACGTTACAAAACAGGTAACAAGAAGGCGGGACCTTGGTGGCCAAGTTGTCTAAAGACTAGTAAAACGTTATCAAAAAGGTCTTTCAAGACAGACGGGACCTTGGTGGCCAAGTGGTCTAAAGACTAGTAAAACGTTACCAAACCGGTCTAACAAGAAGGCGGGAAGTTGGTGGCCAAGTGGTCTACAGACTAGTTAAACGTTATCAAACCTGTCTAACAAGAAGTTGGGACCTTGGTGGCCAAGTCGCATAAAGAATAGTTTAACGTTACCAAACAGGTCTTACAAGAAGGCGGGACTTTGGTGGCCAAGTGGTCTTAAGACTAGTAAAACGTTACAAAACAGGTAACAAGAAGGCGGGACCTTGGTGGCTAAGTGGTCTAAAGACTAGCAAAACGTTACCAAACATGTAACAAGAAGGTGGGACCTTGGTGGCCAAGTTGTCTAAAGACTAGTAAAATGTTACCAAACCGGTAACAAGAAGGCGGGACCTTGGGGGCCAAGTGGCCTATAGACTAGTAAAACGTTACGAAACAGGTAACAAGAAGGCGGGACCTTGGTGGCCAATTGGTCTACAGACTAGTAAAACGTTACCAAACTGGTCTTACAAGACAGACAGGACCTTGGTGGCCAAGTTGAATAAAGACTGGTAAAATGTTACCAAACCGGTAACAAAAAGGCGGGACCTTGGTGGCCAAGTGGTCTAAAGACTAGCAAAACGTTACCAAACAGGTAACAAGAAGGTGGGACCTTGGTGGCCAAGTTGTCTAAAGACTAGTAAAATGTTACCAAACAGGTAACAAGAAGGTGGGACCTTGGTGGGCAAGTTGTCTAAAGACTAGTAAAACGTTATCAAACCGGTCTTACAAGACCGACAGGACCTTGGTGGCCAAGTTGTCTAAAGACTAGTAAACCGTTATCGAACCGATCTAACAAGAAGGCGGGACCTTGGTGGCCAAGTGGTCTAAAGACTAGCAAAACGTTACCAAACAGGTAACAAGAAGGCGGGACCTTGGTGGCCAAGTTGTCTTAAGACTAGTAAAATGTTACCAAACCGGTTTAACAAGAAGGCGGGACCTTGGGGGCCAAGTGGTCTAAAGACTAGCAAAACGTTACCAAACAGGTAACAAGAAGGCGGGACCTTGGTGGCCAAGTCGCATAAAGAATAGTATAACGTTACCAAACAGGTCATTCAAGACCTTGGTGGCGAATTTGCAAGTGGTCTAAAGACTAGAAAAACGTTACCAAAACAGGTAACAAGATGTTGGGACGTGTGGCCAAGTTGTCTAAAGACTAGTAAAACGTTATCAAACCGGTCTAACAAAAAGGCGGGACCTTGGTGGCCAATTGGTCTACAGACTAATAAAACGTTATCAAACCGGTCTAACAAGAAGGCGGGACCTTGGTGGTCAAGTGGTCTACAGACTGGTAAAACGTTACCAAACCGGTCTAACAAGAAGGCGGGAAGTTGGTGGCCAAGTGGTCTACAGACTAGTTAAATGTTATCAAACCTGTCTAACAAGAAGGCGGGACCTTGGGGGCCAAGTCGCACAAAGAATAGTTTAACGTTACCAAACAGGTCTTACAAGAAGGCGGTACCTTGGTGGCCAAGTGGTCTAAAGACTAGTAAAACGTTACAAAACAGGTAACAAGAAGGCGGGACCTTGGTGGCTAAGTGGTCTAAAGACTAGCAAAACGTTACCAAACAGGTAACAAGAAGGTGGGACCTTGGTGGCCAAGTTGTCTAAAGACTAGTAAAATGTTACCAAACCGGTAAAAAGAAGGCGGGACCTTGGGGGCCAATTGGCCTATAGACTAGTAAAACGTTACCAAACAGATAACAAGAAGGCGGGACCTTGGTGGCCAATTGGTCTACAGACTAGTAAAACGTTACCAAACCGGTCTTACAAGACAGACAGGACCTTGGTGGCCAAGTTGTATAAAGACTAGTAAACCGTTATCTAACCGGTCGAACAAGAAAGCGGGACCTTGGTGGCCAATTGGTCTACAGACTAGTAAAACGTTACCAAACAGGTAACAAGAAGGCGGGACCTTGGTGGCCAAGTTGTCTAAAGACTAGTTAAACGTTATCAAACCGGTCTAACAAAAAGGCGGGACATTGGTGGCCAAGTGGTTTAAAGACTAGTAAAACGTTATCAAACCGGTCTAACAAAAAGGCGGGACGTTGGTGGCCAAGTGGTCTAAAGACTAGTAAAACGTTACCAAACCGGTCTAACAAGAAGGCGGGACCTTGGTCGCCAAGAGGTCTAAAGACTAGCAAAACGTTACCAAACAGGTAACAAGAAGGCGGGACCTTGGTGGCCAAGTCGCATAAAGATTAGTATAACGTTACCAGACAGGTCATTCAAGACCTTGGTGGCGAATTTGCAAGTGGTCTAAAGACTAGTAAAACGTTACCAAAACAGGTAACAAGAAGGTGGGACCTTGGTGGCCAAGTTGTCTTAAGACTAGTAAAACGTTACCAAACAGGTAACAAAAAGTCGGGACCTTGGTGGCCAAGTGGTCTCAAGGGCGTGCTTACGTATCACGTCTTTTATCGCCTTGTTCAAACCCAATACGAGACTTCCTAGTGCGAGTTTTTTTCAGACATTCTGTTTTCTTCCACTGTCATTAGAACTGACCGTCTCTATTAAAGTTAACAAACTTGATTAGAGTTTTAAATACCAAAACATCACTCCTTTCTAACCGCTAATTAACGAATCATCCTCTCCCCGGTAGATCCTAATGTGAGAAAGTTTGTCATTAGTCCCCTACCGGCGAAAGCCGAAGGGGACTTTAGGTTTGCGCTCTGTCCGTTCGTCCGTTCGTCCGTCCGTCTGTCTGTCACGCCTCAGTTTTCCACACTTTTTTGCTAAATGCTTTTAAATAATGATCTGATTTTTGGTATATGAGTCTACCATGATGAGTTACAGATAAAGTTTACGTTTCTTTTCCATCTGCTAATTGTTACCGGAGTTATGGCCCTTTGATCTTTGAAAATTCACAGAAATTTAAGTTTTCCGCACTTTTTTCTACACGCTTGCAGAAATGGAACTAATGTTTGGTATGTGACTCTACCATGATGAGTTACAGATCAAGTTAGCGTTTCATTCTGGTCTGCAAATTTTTACATTAGTTATGGCCCTTTGAACTTTGAAGATTCACTGAAATTTCAGTTTTCCGCTCTTTTTTTCTAAATGTTTTTACATAATGAACTGATTTTTGGTATATGAGTCTACCATGATGAGTTACAGATCTAGTTAGCGTTTCATTCTGGTCCGCAAATTTTTACATGAGTTATGGCCCTTTGATCTTTGAAAATTCACAGAAATTTTAGTTTTCCGCACTTTTTCTACACGCTTGCAGAAATGGAACTAATGTTTGGTATGTGACTCTACCATGATGAGTTACAGATCAAGTTTATGTTTCGTTTTCATCAGCTAATTTTTACCGGAGTTATGGCCCTTTGAACTTTGAAAAGTCACTGAAATTTCAGTTTTCCGCTGTTTTTTTTTTTTACACGGTTGCAGTTAATGAATTGTTTTTTGGTATGCAGGTCACTATTACACTCCATATCAAGAACTGTTAGACTAGTGCCTCCTGTAATGTATGTGTAATGATATATTATAAAACAAAAACTAAATTGCATTACAATTGACCTAGTAATTATTCTCTTTCCACACACTGTCAAAAATAAGAAGGTTTTGGGAGAATTAACCTATTTATGATTAAACTTAAAATTTTTGAGAACTCCATTGCTGGTTTTTGATTTTACTATGATCAAGTTTTGCTTTACATCTTGAACAACACGTATAATTTATAACTTTAAATGTTTGTACCATATAATAAGGTACATTTTACCTAAAACTTTGGGATTAGTGAAATATGCGACCGGTAGGGGACTATGTATTGTTTTGCAATACTCTCAGAATGCTTGTTAATCTCCGAGGATGTGTCTGTGGTTTGTGCGTGGGAACATGTTTCTTGGTGATCTGCATTGTACTACTGCACACCTGTGGCATTACAAGAGTGTTACCACACTCGCCTGAAATGTCACAAAAAAACATCACATACCCCTTGGTTCTTTATACTGGTACCAAGCCAACCAATATTGGCTTATTGCAAGGAAAAAACATTCTCACTTGCAGTCGACCGGGATCGAACCCACTGCGGTGTGACGCCTCGAGTTAAAAGGCTCCAAAGGTTTCTTGTTATCCATATATAAATATATATAAGAATCATTCTTGGTCGTTTAAAAAACACTGTTCAAACAATATATCCTCTTGAATGCGAAACAATTTTCTGTTGATTATTCTAATCAATTTTTTTCATACCAACAAGCAAGTTAGAAGAAAATTGGACAAATGGTTGCTAGAGTGTTGAGTTTTGACCCAGTGACCTTATTTCCCCCAACCAACCCATATATGGACTTGGGTTAGCTAAAGCCAGGATCATTTATGGCAAGTTTAAAGTAGATATCTAAATAATTTGGCCTCTAAGAGTGTTATAAAATTTTTTTCATTAATTTGGCCCATTAACCCATGATTTCATCTATCATGGCCCATACAATATTAGACCTACCGGGTAGCTTTTATTGGGAGAATCATTCTGGGCAACTAAAAAATGGCAAAAACTGTTTCTCATAATATGTAAACATTAAGATGTTAATGCACAGTGAACAGCAGACAAAACCTAATCATAATATCTCACTGCATTGAAAAAAAATTAATAATAATAAAAATAAACAAGAGTCACGGAAACTCCGTGAAAACCAGGTTTTCATATTTCGGAGAAGGCGGTTTCAGAGAGAAATGGTACCTAGTTAACAATAATTATGGCTGATCATGTGTCTCCCAGGGACCTGGTTGATAGTAAAGGGATACCCGTAATGGGTTAAGATTTAATATATATATATATAAAAGCATCATACATCAGAAAATGTTAAAAGATTGCAATTATGACAAATTATTTAGAAATCTGAATGTTGTGTTTTCATTTCAATATAATTTCATTTAAGAAAAGATCCATAGTGGCATCTGCACCTAAATATATTCAGAAGAATCCATTTTAATGCAAAAATAGTCAACATCAAAATATTTTGCCACCATAATCATTTTACAAAACTAAAATACCACAAATAGTGAATTCTACGTCTAAATATCATCAAAAATAGCCAATTTCATGCCAAAAATTGTAAATTTCATGCAACAATAGCCATTTTAGTGCAGAAAACACAAAGGTAAAAATGTGGGTCATTATCTTGACCTTTGATTTTGGCTTTATTTTCATAAATAGTGAATTCAACGTCTAAATATCATCAAAAATAACCAATTTCATGCCAAAACTTGTAAATGTCATGCAACAATAGCCATTTTAGTGCAGAAGACACAAAGGTCAAAATGTAGGTCATGACCTTGACCTTTGATTCTGGCTTTATTTTCATCAGCATTGCTAGAAAATATGAAAACTGAAAACCCCATGTCATTATATATCTCTAGCTCAAGATATAGCTAGAGGTTGCTTATTTTGTGAAATGACCAAGCAACTGTGACCTTGACCTTTGATGTATTTATCCCAAAAGCAATCCCAACCAAGATCTTATCACAATACATGTATGTGCCAAGTTTTCTTCAAAAATGTCATTTACTTTTCAAGTTATCATACGGAAACCATTTTTTGACGCCTGCCCACCCGCCGACATTCGGTAATCTGAGAACCAGGTTTCAAGAAAACCTGGTTAAAAAATAATTAAAACCAACAAAGTGTAAGTTTCATTTTTTTTATATTTAATGTTAAAACAATGTTATTTTTAATTTATGAATTTGTTTGTTTACTAAACATTGGTAACCATGGTAACTATACAATATGTACATCATCAGACTTACATAAGGCAAAATGGCTCACAATGTAAACAATGATATAATAAATAAAACACATAATAAAGTGAACACACACACACACACATACACACACACACTTCATAAAGACAAAAAATGTATAAAAATCAGATCAAACAAACACAAACATTTAGTTGGGTACTAGGAAACAAACAATTATTCCTAATTAATCAGTTTTACATATATATACCCATTAATTTTGGGGCACCTGTACTGAACGCAAACCTTAATCAAATTCATAAAAATGTGTCACCCTGTGAGTATAAATATAAGTTTTAATATATGTAACAATATCAGCTATTGGAAATTAAATATGAGTGAATCACCTTAATTCAAATTTGCACCAATTAAGCAATTTACTGTTTCTATATGCATATATAACATGAAAAAAAAAAATAAAAAATAAAAAATAGGTGTTGGTAGGCCGGTTACAGATTTTGATTAATACATAAATATATACACACATATATGGAGGAATGAGATAAAGGTGTTGTGTGTATGGGTGAAACTGACCATAGTTCCTGCTGATAGTTGTGGGTGCAAAGTATGCATTTTCCCACTACATGTACTGCTCTCTTCAGTTAGGACAGGAGACCAGATGATTAATTCAGCTGGGAAGCTTGCAATGTGCCACCTGGTGTCTATCAAGTGAAGTAAAAACCTGCCTCTGTCAATATTAATCTTTCCAATTAATATCAAAGCTTATAGAAACATTAAAAAGAATCATTATTGTGTTAAAATTAATGACCCACAAAAATGATAAATACCTATTTTGTTAAAATTAAAAGCAATGATTTTAAATCGCACCCTGAACTGCTGTTTTCTTAAGCATAATACTGGCCCTGGTTTCACAATAATAACTTAACTAAGATTTTCCTTAACTGAAATCTTGCAAATCTGAAATCTTAATAATTTGGTTAATTTAAAGATTTTCAAGGAATTTCAGATGTCATTTTGAAGATCACTTCAAGCTTTTAACATCTGTATTAATTTTTATCCCAAATGTTTATTCGTAATTTACATAGAGAGTGCCAAAATTTACTTTTTTTAAGTTAAGGAAAATCTTAATCGAGGAATGATTGTGTAACCAGGGCCTTGTATTTATCTTATTACAAAACAGAAATATAACAAAGCTTTTCATAAATCTTTTTTTTTTGTACCTGCTTCAGAACAAAACCATGTCTGGCTCATTAACAGTTACGTTTGTATTTGATCATGAATTATTATAAAGCATGACTATTTAGGAAATTTAACTTTTAAATCTGCAACAAAAATAATTAAAAGACTAGTATTATTATTATTATTGTTTTGTTGTTATTTTTTGGTCAATGTCAGACTGTCAAGGCCACATTATGTTTAGATTTGGTAAATTTGGCAAAGTTTGTCTCAATACTGCAAAGTTGTAAGCAGTAGGTTACTAAAACAGACTTGCTATATCTAATTATCACAGTTATTATATAACTAGTATAAAAAAACTGGAATCACAAGCACATACTAGTTAAAATAGCATTAAAATAAAAATTATAATTTCATTCATTCCGAAATTTTACTTGTCAATTTAAAAAAAAAAACCTATCTACATTTCAAAATGGTATGGACCCATCTTTGGCAATAAAATTTAACATCATCAGTTAATTTCCATTGTAAATAATTCAAAATCATATATAAACAGAGTAAAATACTAGGTACCATCTTTTGTTATATATGCTAGAATTCTTATGGAAATCAGTTTGACCTTCTAACCTTTGACATTTAACCTTTAGCAGATCTTATCCAAGTCGGAGGAAAAATATTTACAAAGCCAAACTTTTACAGCTCTGTATATAACTAATTATAATTCATGTTTAAATTTTGCGATCTAGTGACAAGGTTAGTTATGGAGTGGAACAATGGAGTTTAACACCCCCATTCACAATTTATTTTTTCAATATTTACCAAAGAAGCCAGTTAAAGAATGGTGGAGTAAACCTGAGTGCATAGGAAAGAAGTATCTAACTTTTAAAGAATATGATCTTAAAGCAAGTGTTTTTGTCATAAATTAGGGACCTTGGAAGTTAAGGGGCTTTGCGTGTCAGGTCACAGATCACAATTTGTCTCCCCTTCTAGATAAAAATTATAAAAAAGAGCAAAATTCGTTGATTTTTAAAATCAATTCTACAAAGTATAAAGCTCATTCTCACTGTAAAATCACTAATGCTGACATTTTTTGTGATAAAAAACAATTGAAAATTTGTTTAAAAGATCATAAAATATAAAAATTTGCATCCATTTCAAGTCTGTAGTCATAGTAATGACATCATTTCTCGTTAAACATTTAAATTTCAAGGCCATTCTGAGGGAAATATTTTGACTCAAATTCAATCCTCCAATTAATCAATTTTTTATTTTCACTGCATTTTTGAGTCCAAACACGGGCTCTCATTATATACATTATATCTCATAAATTTGTTTTTCTAATAAATGCATTGATTTTACTCCGGGAAATATTTTGCAATGCAACGTGAACAATTATTGTCTGAAAGAATCTAAGTAATTTCAGAATAATGCTGGTTTCTTTTTTTAAGATGGTGTCAATTCAGTATAATATAACAAATATTTCATGGGGTTGCTAGTTATTTCAGTTTATAGTCCAGGCCCCAGTTTCACAATCATTCACTCAACTGAGTGTACACTCAACTCAAATTTGGGAATATTTCAATGTCAATTTCTAAAACTTTACACAGTTAAAATTGAATATCAAATGTTATATTTAAATTGTTTAGAGAAGATTTGTTGAACAAAGCAAACCATTGTCTCATAAAAATTAAAATTTTTAAAATATTGATGAGAGAAAATGAGAATATTTGAGTTGAGTGTACACTCAGTTGAGTGAATGATTGTGAAACTGGGGCCAGGCAGCCATCCCAAAAATATGATAAGGACTTCAGCGTATATTTTTTGGGATGCCTGCAACCCATTGGAATATTTGTTAAATATACTTCCTTACACTAATATACCTAACAAGAAGCAACTGGACATAAATATTTGATCAACGGGGCCCTCAGGTCAAAGCCTTTTAAAATAGATTGACAATATGGAAGATTATTTAATACTGAGTAAAAAGATACTGATGTGGTACACAGTCATGCAATCCAAGTATATTTTACCTAAAGGTCTAAGGGTGTTATATCTAGAATGGGCCCTTGGTTCATAGGCAGTGGTCAATCCAGGAAATGGCCATTGTTCCTATGTCAGTGGTCAATATATTATCTAGAAGATGGATGTTGACAGTGGTCAATCTATAAGATAGCCAATGTAATGGACAATCAAAAAAATCACAGCATAATCAGTGTGTGGAATCACTTAAATGTTAAAATATCTTTATTTAATGTTTATTTTTGTTTTTTTTATTGGCAGTAGTATTTAGGAAGAAAAAACATCTACAGATTTCTTTTGACAAACTTCATATATTATATCACATAACATGTTGAAAATGTTAAAAAAAAAATACACAGTAGAAAAACTTAAATTACACATATTAAATAAATCTGGCTGTAGTTTGCATCTTCCAACATTGTTTTCAGGTTCCTCCTTCACACTTCACATTTTTTTGTGTTTTACATTCAACATTCTCTCTACAACTATACCAAACATTTTCTACATGGAATTCTACACTCTTCCATAAAATTACAGCTCTCGTTTTCCAAGGAAGAGGAAGAGGTAAATGTTTTTCGAGATGGAAGAGATATATGTAAGCAATTGGGGCTCTTTAACACATATGACACTAATATCAATGATCGATAAATACTGAACACTACATTAGTTAAATACTATAATGGCATGATGAGAATGCTTTGATTACTAAATTTTTTAAATGTTACACTCTCCCCTCATTTACTCTTTAACGCCCTTTCAAGATATCCACTACGATCTGCAGTATCAATCCAAGTTAGATAATTTTTATACAAGTCTTTAAGATCAGATATATGAACAACGGGAGGTTGTGGAACTTTAATCTCTGCTGGTTGATCAAACAGTTTAGACAGAAAATCTTGTAACTTTTCAATCTTCTTATCTAAAATACAAGACAATAAATTTTATTATGATAATTGTAGAGATCACATGGGACATAATTTATTTGAAAATACTGATAAAGAATAAATAGTATAAAATAGTGTTCTTTTCTAGAAATGTGACAGAGCTCCCCGGTATATAAAAAACACATTAATTGTATTTCCCAGTGGAAAATAATGAAACAAAAAAAAACAGACAATACAAACAGGAAGGGATTGGCCTACAACTCCAAGACAACAAGCCTATCAAATAAACCCGGACCAGTTTCAGATTTCGTTAACCTTTTACACATCTTATTTTTTACCAAACTATTAACCATTGTTCTTCCTAACTGTACAAAAACGGCGCAAGTGGCTCAGTGGATGAGCATCTCTCATAAGTATTATAGCAGATTTTCAGTTCAAACACAAGCAGGGTCATTATTAAGACTTTAGAATTTGAGATACTGCTTTCTTGTCTAGCACTTATCATGAAGGGGACAGAGTAACAACTGGTTCATCCAACTGCCACAATAATGTGGTCTGAGGGAGTGGTATGTTTGTCTGTGGCATACTGACTTTGTGAGCTAGCAAACAGTCACCCTGAGAGTGAACAAGTACAAAGCAGATCATGATACATACTCACACATCTTATTTCTAAGTGGCTGATAAACCTGCTCTTGTAGTGAATAGCTAAAAAATTGCTGATATCATGTTAAACAACATTACAACTGACCAACCTGTACAAAGACCAAAATATAATATTTTTATATAAAAATAGGACATTATTATGAATAAAATTTCTTTCATTGGCTTCACTTTAAATATAGCTTCTTAAAGAATTTTACCTCCTATTTCTTGTCCTAGGAATGCACACCATTTTTCTCGTATTTCCTCTGCGGCACTTGTATCATCATCATAATCTGATTGAAGCAGTAATGTTAGACAAGGTAATACGTAAGTATTCATCAGATTTAAACTATCCGTAACATCATCGTGCGTCTCAAAGTGATGTGTGGCTATATCATTTATATGCTGAAAATAACAAATGAACAATTTTTATGCAAACTATTTAACCATACCCACATTCAAATAAGAGAACTAAACATCTGCATGTCTTGACTATTGTGCTGTATTTTAATGTCAAGAATATTTCACCTACAAAAATTTTGCCTGTGCGATGCACTGATGGCATTATACAGCAGGGTTCTTTGTCATGCCACGCCAACTGTGACAGAGGACCTCATATATTTTATGTTCCAATCCAGTGTTTTGTTTTACCATTTTTGGGAATGGGGCCAGGGTCTGTGCAATAGGGAATTTTTGCGTAATTTTGAGAAAGATTGGGAAATTTTCAATATGATTGGGAATATATGGTCCATATTTGGGAAATTTCTAGTTTTTTAATGATTGGGAATGGGACCCAATTTCGGCCCAAAGTAAGCAAAAAAAAAAAAAAAAAAAAAAGAAAAGAAAAAATCACTGTAATCTGAAAGAACTGTGACTTTCATTTCATAATGCGGAGTCCTTTGAAAGAACAGTCACTACCTCCTTTAAAGTCTTGGGTCAGACCTGGTTGTGGTTCAAACCCATGACCTCTTACTTATAAAGCAAGCACTCTTCCAACTGAGCTACTGCAGTGGTAGCATCAACAATGCTTAGGTACAATGGCATAATGTGGTGGTTCTGACTCAGATTCACAGAATGTATGTACAATCATGCATATGACCTTCTTTACTTTATTAGAGTTTCTCCCCATTTCAAGTATATGCAGACCTATCACATCCCCCTTCCCTTTTTTGGCAAATGGTATGGACCAATAAAGTGTACATCTACGTTGTAAATGCAATTTTGGGGGAAAATAAAGTCTTCTATAGAATGATATTAATAAGATCTAGAAAAGACTTACCAGCATGCACTGTCTTCTATAAAATGCTATTAATTTAATTGACATGACTCCCATTTCTGTTATTTTATCAGCTAGAACAAGACTGTGATGGCAGGAGTAGACAAAATATGTCAATGATCTATCATATCTGAAAAACAAATATACAAATACATAAATAAGAATTCCATGGATTTAAATGTCTCGTCTGGATAGTTTTTGATCAAGTAGAAAATTCATTCAGTAACATAAACTTTCACATTTTGACATGCCGACGCCTATGATGACACCGGAAAAGTAACAACTTATGGAAATGCCAGGCTCAACAAAAAACTTAAGTTGTTTTTTGTCAAGGTATATCACAAATTTAGAAACTAGTTATCTTATAAGTGGAGTTATTTACAGAATCTATCACAACTTGTGTCTGTTATCAAATTGTTAACAAAAGTACAGTGCTTCCTCGTTATACCGCTGCCTTTTGTGCTTGGGGGTAATTTGGCATTATAACGAGTTTGGCAATAAAGTGAGGTTTCTACTAACAACCAAAAGAAGATGTCAAATATGTATGATTGCAGTTTATAGAGATTCCTAAAAAACAAGGAGATCATTATTACATGTGAATTTTTTCATTTGAAATTGCATTCTTTATCAATAAGTGATCTTTTTTATTCATTTAATAAAAACATTAAAAAAACTTAAAGATGTATTAAGTTTAGTTACAACACAACACAACACAACACATCTGTAATCTGATCCTTTATTTAAGCCAAACAAATTCATGTGTGCCTTTTAAGGAAGAAACTACAAAACTGAGCAAGCAATATGGCGATATTTATCAAGGGAATTTTAATAGCAAATACATGTAGCTTTTTTTTGTCATAGAAATCTCATGACGGATGGCGATAACTGAATTTGGAAATATAACGAGGGATTTGCCTAGAAAGAAAACAGGACATATTATTTGTGGCAATATTTAAGGGTGGTGGTTAAATGGGAGACAATAGACTGGGGAAGAACTGTATTTGATTATAATGTTTATCAAAAAGATTAAATGATTGGTTTTTTTTTTAAAAAATATTTTAGTCATATCAGTATGTCAACATCTTTATGAGAAATGGAAGAATTTTTTACTTTTGAAGTGCACTTTCAGCAATGCTGATGATTTATGAGTGTTTAGTCTAACAACTAAGTCACAGCATTGATATGTCTTATGTTTGAAGGTTAATGCCACAACCACTAGGCCACCATGGCTCCAAATAAATTAATGGAGGTTATATTAGACAAAAAAAATATTGATCAACTTCATTTCCCAACAGAAGTAAAAAATTTGATGTCCATAGATATGGCTAAAAATGAAATAAAATAAAGTCATTAATGCTTAGTTGTGTTCCTTGAGAGAAAAATAGGCAACAATGTGTTTAGAGTTTTTTTTTTTTTTGTTCACCTGAAAAACATACAACCTTTCAACAGTGATCAAAATTATGGGATCATGTTCATTCTAATCTGTTCAGTACATATTGTGTGTGTGTGTGTGTGTGTGAGAGAGAGAGAGAGAGAGAGAGAGAGAGAGAGAGAGAGAGAGAGAGAGAGAGAGAGAGAAGTATAGAGAGAGCGAGAGAGAGAGAGAGAGAGAGAGAGAGAGAGAGAGAGAGAGAGAGTAGTATAGAAATTCATATACCGGTACATGTATGTATACAATAAAGACACTTACTTTTCTTCAGTAAATAATTGCATTCCTTTTATAAATAAGAAAACTGTTTTCCTAAACTGGTAGTATTTATCATGCCAAAACTACAAAGTAAAGAAAATAAAATGTATATACATGTACATGAGGCATGTAAAAAGATTGATGTAGAGAGACAATGGATAAAACATTCACTCAAACATTATTTCTAATCTTTTTTTATATGTATACTTCAACTTTTTTTTTTTCAAAAAAAAATATTTAATGAAATAGCAGCAGCAGATTTTTTTAAGGTTTCCTTTTTATCATTATTTAAATTGTTTTATCCATTTTGTTGTTTTAACAAAAGACAAATCTGTCATTTTACTTACAAAAGTTATACTCATAAAGGGGCCTCAGTAGCCTATTGGTCTAAAGCGTGAGCTTACCGATAACAGGGCCTCTAACAGCCTGGGTTCAAATCCCACTCAGGACAGATCCTAGTGGGAGAAAGTTTGTCAGTTCGCTTGCTGAAGGTCAATAGTTTTTCTCTGGGCACTCCAGTTTCCTCCACCATCCCAGAACTGACTGCCATGTAATAAGTGAAAGAACTTTGAGTGGGGCGTAAAACACCATTACTCCACTCACTCTTATACTCATAAAATTGTTATTTTTCTGAAACTGAAGAGCGAAGTGATCAACTTTTTCCAATTCTTATAAGAACCTAGGCAGCAAGTGGAATGATGATTCATAAACATGCTCTTAAACCTCAAAGGTCCCTCAGAGTTTTTTAGGATTACAAGAAGTCGTAAATCTTACCTGACATTGTTTTTCTATCGTTTCACCTTCTGCTGAGGTTCGAGTTTGTTCTAATTTTCGTATAGCTGCTTGTCTAATTTCTTTAGTTCTAAAAAAAACAAGTACACAATGTCAAAATTAAAAAAACAAAACTAAAAATCTTATCAAGTAAATTCAAAAATACAAAAGTTGCGGCTCGAAGAATCCGCCCCTTCATACTTGATTTACCTAATTGTGGTTTGGCCAAAAAGGTAAAAAAATTTAATGTTTAGTGGCAGACTGTAAAGTAAGTTACTTCCTGAGCAGCTGGCTGTGATATCATAAACTAGATATGTTTCTTTGAAACAGATGTGTCGCCTGACACTGCATAAAAATCAATCAAAGGGAAATAATTCAAAAACGGAACAAGATAGAGTTGTGGTTCTTGTGCACTGCACTTCGAGTCATTGCCAGAAACATGTACACCAAGTTTGGAGTCATTTGAACATACTACACCAAAGTTATGCTCCGGACAAGAAATGCTCTATAAAAATCAATCAAAGGGAAATAATTCAAAAACGGAAAAAGATAGAGTTGCGGTTCTTGTGCACTGCACTTTGAGTCATTGCAAGAAACATGCACACCAAGTTTGGAGTCATTTGAACGTACAACACCAATGTTATGCTCCTGACAAGGAAATCCGGATGCCGCAGACGCCGACGCCGATGAAAGTAATCCCTATATGTTGCCTAGTCAGGCGACACAATAAAGGAGTCAAGTTCATTGGTTTAATGGTGTTCAACAACCATGTCAAGATTTTTTTTACATTTATAGTGAGGCAGTCAGGTCTAGGATAGTGGAGGATATTCAAGTACCTGGAGAGAAACCACCAACCTTTGGAAAGAGAACTGAAAAACTTTATCACAGTAAGATCTGACAGAGTGGTATTCTAACCTAGACTATGATAGGCACTGTGATCTACATGTGTGCACTTTAGACCACTTGGTCACCAAAGACCAATCAAAGATAAAGTACTAAATTATCAAGAACAGCTTGTGTTGTTAACCTCCCTTTAATTGTGACAACACATCTGTTGATGGTCGAAATTTACATGACGTAAAAACTGGAAAAGAAAATCCTGGTGAAACTGAAAATTCATCTATTGAGAGCATTTACAAAATATAACTCAGACCTGACCTATAATTTAACAGAGATCTGTCATCAACAGTTCGGGTATATGTATTTTAAAGTTTTTTGAATTTTTCTCATAATTTTCTTGGCTGTGAATCGCTGCAAAAATGCTGATGTGGCTTAAAACAAAAAATCACTCACTCATAATTTTCTGAAACAAGGAGATGTGTCACATTAATCATTATAGCAAAACATCTAGACATGTAAATCTAAATAAATTAATTAAAATAATTACATCTGTACACTAGAAACATAACACATGTACAACTCCATGGTCTGTATTCAATACAACAGGTCCTAAAGGGCCTGTCATGCTCATTTGGCTGCATTCATCACATGTTAAAAAAAAAAAATCAAAGTACTGAAAGTACTGAAATTCGCGAAAGACAAAGGACAAATGAATGTTGGATTGAATGTGAATTTTCCGCCCTGTTCAAGATTATGCCATGTACAGTTGACAGCCTTTGTAGGTGTTGTGGTAGATATGTTCACTTTGCAGTGCAATGAAAGACAGCAGTGAGGCATGTTGAGTGCGATATCTATTGGCTATAATACTAATCTCCTCATTAAATGACCAAATACAAGTCTGCAGATCAAATAAAATAAATTATTTAAATAACCATGCATCTCCAAATGATTATATCATTAACAGTGTAGCATTATATGGCCATGGCATAATCCATGTTACAATAAATAGTCATATCATAAACTTTATTGCATTTCATAAACCAAGTGGCATAAACATACCATTCCATAAACTATGTGAAAAAGACTACACCATGAACAATGTGGCATTAAATGAGCCTTTCAAAAACCATATGTCACTTAATGGCCACATCATAAACCATTGGGTATTAATTGACATATCATTAACCGTGTGACACTAAATTATCATATCATAAACCACATGACACAAAATTACCATATCATAAACCATTGGGTATTAATTGACATATCGTAAACCATGTGACACTAAATTACAATATCATAAACCATGTGACACTAAATGACCATATCATAAACCACATGACACAAAATGACCATTTCATAAACCATGTACCCTAAATAACATATAATATACCATGTGACACCTCATGGCCATATTATAATAAACATATATACCATGCGAGTCAAAACCACTATATCATTATCAATGTAACTCAAATAAATTATATCAAATACCATGTGGCAATAAATAGCCATATCATAAACCATCTGACTGTAACTGACCATATCATACACCATGTGGCACAAAATGGCCATATCATAAACCATGTGACTTAAAATGACCATATCAAAAACCATGTGAGAAAAATTATTATATCATATATGTTATGGCACTATTTGACCATAACATAAATCATGTACTCAAACTGACTATATTACTCATATGACTCAAAAAGAACATAGTTTTAACAATGTGAATCAAAATGATAATTAAAAACCATGTGATATACCATGGCCATATAATTCACCATGTGACTCAAAATTACAAATCATAAGCCATATGACCCAAAATAGTCATATTTAACAATGTGATTAAAATAAAAAGATAAAAAATCATGTGGGGCAAAAAAAGCCATATCATAAAACAGGTGACTAAACCTGACCATATTATAAATTGTGTCTCAAAATGGCCATAAAATAAACCATGGAACTCAAATGAACCATATCATAAACCATATGACTCAAAATAGCATTATCATAAACCATGTCATGTGACTGAAATTGACCAAATCTGAACTAGATGACTAAAAATGGCCACATCATGAACCATGTGGCACAAAGTAATCATATTTTAAACCATGTGACTCAAATGGTCATATCATCAACCATGTGGCACTAAATGACTATATCATAAAGCATGTAGCACTAAATTACCATATCATAAACTGTGTGACTCAAATTAGTCATATCTAAAATACGTGGTACTAAATGACCATATTAAAAACCACATGACACTAAATGACAAAAATATAAACCATGTTGTACTTAATGACCATATCATTAACTGGGTGACCCAGAATGACCATGTTTCACTGAATGACCGTATCATTAATCATGCTGCTTTAAATGACCATATCATAAACACTTGACTCAAAAATATAATATCATAAACCATGTGGCATAAATGACCATATCATTAACTGGGTGACCCAGAATGACCATGTTTCACTGAATGACCATATCATTAATCATGCTGCTTTAAATGACCATATCATAAACACTTGACTCAAAAATATAATATCATAAACCATGTGGCATAAATGACCTTACTGTAAACCACATGGCACTAAATGACAATTATATAAGCCATGTTGCACTAAATGACCATATCATAACCATGTGACCCTCAATTACCATATCATAACCATTTGCACTAAAAAAACTAAATCATAAACCAAATGACACTAAATGACAATAATATAAACCACTTAATGGCCATATTATAAACAATGTGACTCAAAAATGTCATATGATAAACCATGTTTCACTGAATGACCATATCATAAACCATGTGGCACTAAATGACCTTACTGTAAACCACATGGCACTAAATGACAATAATATAAACCATATGACACTTAATGACAATAAAATAAACCATGTTGCACTAAATGACCACATTATTACCCATGCAGCACTTAATGACCATGTCATTGTGTGACTGATTGTGTGACTCAAAACCACCATATCAAAATCATGTGACTCAAAATGATCATATAGCTCAAACTATGTTTCAGTGAATGGCAATATCATAAACCATGTGGCACTAAATGACCATATCATAAACAATGTTACACTAAATGACCATATCATAACCGTTTTGCACTATGTGACGTTATCAAAATAAAGTTCGTCTTTTGATACAGGAAAATGCTGTGTTCTCTTTCGATTCTCCAATTCATTCCTGATTAAATCAATGTCAATCAATGAACAGTCGCGATTTATCATGAAAATTTCATCACCGAATCAATAGATGCAAAAGCCGCCTAACTTTTGTTTATCTGTCCTTATTCAACCTCTCCATCAACGGACGAGAGCTGAACTTTGTAACGGACTCAGAAAGGGTTAAGAGTCAAGTGTTCATGCATGTGATAGCTATATTCGAGAAAGCTTTGCTTTCGCGAATGAAAAACAATTTACAAACAAGAGGCCCATGGGCCTTAACGCTCACCGGAGGATATGTCCAAAATTGTTTGCAAAGCGCAAAAGACAATATATTAGGTACAGAAACTTTAAAAGTTTTCTCAAGTTAAGAACTGCCACAAAACTTAATCAGAAATATATCCACTCACATTTCATTTATAAGTAGCTTATATAATATGCATGAAGTAACTGTAGTGCAATGAATAATTTCCAAATCATTAACAAATTTCAGTATACTTATTCAGCTATGTCCTTGACCATTGAACCATATATAATCGTCATGTCAATACCTACAATATTCTAATATACATGCCTATATAATAAGCAATTAATGTCTTCTTTTGCAGCTGTGACCTTGACCTTTCAACATTTGACCTTAAACCATATATCAAAATAATCATTGCAGCAATACATACAATATTCTAATATACATGCCTATACAAAAAGTTAACAGTTTTCAAGATAATTAGCAATAAAAGTCTTCTTTTGTAGCTGTGACCTTGACCTTTCAACATATGACCTTAAACCCAGGGTTCACGTTGCCGTTCGCTTTTTTCGCAAAATGAGAAAAAAAAAAAAATTTGGCAATAAAAAATAAACATCGGCAAAAATCATGGCGAAAAAAAATGTTTACATTTAGAGGTTCACTACGCTTCACGGACATGAGCAGAGAGTCGTTAAAGCAACAGGTTTTCGTCTCTGTCTACGTGTTTATCAAACAATAGATCTAGAAAGTTCCAAATGAGTGTTAAATTGGGTCACCGAAGCCATGTAGATGATGTTGATTAAACAAAATTCCACGTGTGAAGGTGTTAATTACAGGTGGATTTATCATTTAATGAGATTAATTACGATGTAAGCGAGTGATTACCAAGCCGCGATAATCACAGGTAATTGCTAAATTATATTGAGATTATCAATTATTGGCAGTAGATCTTTGAAAGTAGTAAAAACTAAATTTGTGCTTTTGACGGTTTTGTTTACAGTTTACTTATTACTTATTAGTGATTTATTTTATGAACAAAAGAAATAAAACAAGAAAACTGTTGTTGTTCTTCATGTCATCAGACATGCATTTTATAAGCCAATTTATTTCTATTAAATTTTCGCCAGAAATTACAATTAGACCAGAAAATACCTTTGGCCCATACAAATTGTACATTATTTGGCGAAAAAAAAAAAATTCTGGCGAAAATTTTGGAGAAAAAAAATTGAAGTCAGCGTGACCCCTGAAACCATATATCAAAATGATCATTGTCACAATACCTACAATATTCTAATATACATGCCTATACAAAAAGTTAATAATTTTAAAGATAATTAGCAATTAAAGTCTATTTTTGCAGCTGTGACCTTGACCTTTGATCATATAACCTTGAACCATATAACAAAATGATCATTGTCACAATACCTACAATATTCTAATATACATGCCTATACAAAAAGATTAAAGTTTTCAAGCTATAGCACAATTTTAGTATTTATAAACCAAAAATAACATTTCAGGGGCAACAACTTCTACATGGATTATCATATAGTTACGAAACTTGATACCTTTTTAAATTTTGTCATGCTGAACATTTTAACAATGTTTTGAATTCATATATCTCTTAACATTTGCAAAAAATTGCCTAAAACTGCATAAATCACAAATTAGGTCAGACCTTGATTTGTGACCTTGACCCTAATTTAAAGGTCATTTCAAGAAAAAGTCAAAACTGAAAACCCCATTTCATTATCTGTTCAAATAGTCAAGTTATAATAATTTGAAGCCTTTTTACGAAATTTTTTAAATTAAACGCAAAAACCCGTAACCCATTTTTCAACAAAATTTCACAAAATAAACAAACTATAGGCTTAAGACCCTAGAGAAGCCAAATATCACATCAGATTTTTCTCCCATCATCGGTTTCGGAGAAGAAGATTTTTTAAGATTTTTGGACCCCTAGGTCACCTTGACCTAGTTTTGGCAGCTATGGCAACGCCATAAACAAATCTGAATTGCACCGGTCCATATATGCTTCTGACTAAGTATCATTGAAATCTGTCCAACAGTTTTGGAGGAGAAGTCGAAAATAGGTGTTAATGACACACACACACTTGATGCACACACGCACGCATGCACACATGCATATACACACGCCGTGCCATGCCATAAGCTCACATGACCTTTCGGTCAGGTGAGCTAATAACCAAATGGCCACTTATGTACCAGTGACATACTAACCTTTCTTCTTGGTCTAACACTGTACAATAAGCAAACTGTTCATACATAATTCTTTGTTGTAGATGCTGAGGTGCTTCACAAGCTTTGAGATAGGCGACAATATGTTGTAACCGACAGTCCTCCTTAGGTAATTTTTCAGGTAAAGTTTTAACTAAGGCTTCTTGTGTCTTCAGTTCCATGTGTACAGCCTAAAAATACAGTAAATTCCTCTTATTTGCATACTGGTTAATTGCATATTTTGGTTAATTGCATAATTTTTCTCTGTACCGATCCAATTCCTATTTCAAAAATGAAAAAATTTCTGTTTATTTGCATAAACAAAATTCTAAATTCCGCTTAATTGCATAAAAAATTCAGAAATTATGCAATTTTGATCTGAAGTTTTGCAATTATAAAATATATTTGCAGACAATGCAAGGTAAACTCGAGAGGTGTTTACATTATATAAACATGTGTACAGCTAATGCCAGGTGAGATACGAAGCCAGTTAATTGGTGTATAAATACAGGCTATGATATTGAAAAGGGTAATTTTTTTAGTTCTATATGCGGATCTTTAATTTTTGTGATGTTACAGAATAAATTTTTATAGGGTCAAATACACATCCCCCCCTTCCAGCGGCAAAGGGTCAAAACCTTTACACAATTTTTCATAAACAGATAGGCACACAGACACAGAAAGGGGACAAGACAAAAAGATATGTAAAGATGGGTCCTGGGTCTCATATTTTAGTAACTCACTCATTTAAATGCTATTTCAAAGCCTCTTGTTTTATTTACTCAAACACTTGAATGTCATTTCAGGGCCTCTTGTTTTATTTACCCACACATTTCAATGCAATTTCAGGGCCTCTTGTTTTATTGAACAATTTTGCATGTGTTTATGCTATTTCAGGGCCTTTTGTCTTATTTACTCACATGCTTCAATGCCAGTTCGGGGCCTCTTGTTTTAAATACTTCCAATTCCACAGCAAATGACACAGCTCGGATTGTATCTGTATATGTCATTTGTGCATGTATCTGTGCTAGACTTAATTTCTGGGGCTGACTGGTCTGTGTGGCAACTGTACTTGTACTAGGAGCTGAAGTATAAAGTATACAATTATAATAAGCATGGCTCAAATAACTCACTAACAATGTTTCGACAAATATCAAATTCTTTATTTTGTAGCACTGTTTTAACAGGCACTGTGTTTTTTTGACAATTAATTATGCAAAATCCAATTAATTCAACCAATGTTTTATATTGTAAACTAACTTGAGCCAAATATATCTGAATATTGTTGTGCACTTCTATGAAAACCAAAAAAAATTTCTGTAGGAAGGAATATTTGATTTGACTAAATGGTGTCTTATGTTTACTCCTATAGTGACATGGGGTATTGGTTTTAAGGTCTCTCCTGAAAGACCCAGTGACTTTCATTTCTACTAAATGTTGAGTGCTTTGCAAAAGAACAGTCACTACCAATTTTCAAGTCTTGGTCAGATCCTGTTGGGATTCAAACCCCGACCTACCACATGCCATATGAGCACTCTACCAATTAATGGTATTAAGCAGAAAGCTGATTTTATAGGGATTTTACATGTGGAAAATTGACACAAGTTTTAAACCTCAGTTATTTTTGTTTCACTGATATTAAGGTGGTCAGATAAGGAATGAACTTCCTACCTTCTTTAAGGCTGCTTAACAACTTTTCATATACATACTCGCAAGATTTCTTCTACTTACAATTACAATGAAAAATGAATTGTTCATGATATATTTAAGCTACCTGGTTTTGATTCAGAGACCACAGTAACATCAGCATCGCCCCCACCGCCAGACCCTGCAGCCTTCCTAGCCTGTTCCCTGTCCCATTCTTCAATTTCATGAGCAAATTTCTTGTTATCTTCTAGTACTGCTATCTTAAGGTCATCAGGGAGACTGTCTATATGATGTTCTTCCTCATCAGATTCTACAAAATGTTGAAATTCAGCTTTCATGTTTCACATCTTCAATAATCATATATGACTCAACAAGAAATCCATCATATATTAAAACTTCACCTGTAATGTGGTTTTGTAACAAATACACAGTGTAGCACACTGTAAATTGAGAGATTTTTCTGTCAGTTATCAATTCTTACACCTCTATAAGTGGGAATGCAGTGGCTAAGTGGTAAAGGTTCTTCAAACCCAAAGCTTCTCACTGCTGTGTTCAAACCAAATTAACATGTGAGAAAGGTTTCCCCTTGTCATAAACATATACTGCTTCGTTCAGTACTAGTATAATAGTTAATCTGCATCACTGCAGGAGAGTGCATTAACACTATGATGGTCACCAAAGGTGGTCACTTGTACAAGGCAGATCATGAATACCTGCTCAAAACACATGCACCACATCAGCTTGAAGTGTTTGGAAAAATCCTTGAAATTAATAAGAAAAATTGTCTTGTTGCATGCAGCTGAAAAATTGCTGATATGATGAAAAGAACATTCAACCAACATGTTTTAATAAAAAAAAATGAGACCTTTGTTAAAAAGGAACCAGTAGTAAATTTTTTGGTGATACTGTACAGCGCAGTACAGGATGGATATCTAGGATCCGTGTACTGAATGTCACCTGTCATCGTCCCTCTGGTAGACTGAAACTGACTTAAGGTGACCCAGTGAAACAGGACCACAATTCCATAAGAATGGGTGACACTAACCCACTGGATCACTGAGCACGGAGGGGAAGACTATGTTCCTGACTGGACAACCAGGCCTCACCCTTATGGAAGGAATCATCAAAGGCCTGGATAATCTAAACAGGATTATGATGATGATGATGTAAATAATTTTTTTAACACCTCCAGGTCATAGGTTATAGGTTAACAAGATCAAAGGACAAAGGTCAAATAAACACTTACCTTTTTCTATTAACCTTGATTTATCTATATACATTAAACAATAAGCACTGGCATTATGATATCCTCCAACGCTTTCTTTGACTAACTCTTCCCATGACGCTTCACTAACAGTAATATCATTATACTTTAACCAATGTTTATTTTTATCATAAATATAAGCCCAATAATGCCCAGAAGCAGCCTGACCTTCGTGCACTAAAACGGCATGTAGATAATATGGACACTGAAAAAGAAAAAATACAGCATATTAAGGCAATACAGTACCTACATGTACATGTATATGTACAGTATATAATATTTATACAGGTCTGACCCCAGTTACATAATAATTTTTAAGTTTTAACTAATTTTTAAAAATTTAAATCTGGCAATTTTAAAATATGAATACCAGTTATTTTTGCTAGGTTTCAAGATTTTGGTCAAGTTAAGGAAGATCATGTTAAGCATATGTTATCATAACTTTTGTATTCGGGTTTGATCAAAATGTCTCATATTTAGTGCCACAGTACACACAAACATTTATGAAATTGTAAGAGATTATGCCTAAACCACTTAGTCATATTGAAGACCATAATAAGGTTTTTATAACTTTAGCATTCTGGTTTTATCAAAACAATTTACATTGTATATTTAGAATATTGTACTAAATTTTGAAGCCTCAAGCCCTACCCATTTAGACATCACATCCTCAATATAAGTGAGGCTTACATGTACTTACCTGACACATAGACTCATCACTATACATACTATTTACAGAATCTTCTAGACCATTTATATTTTCTTGCAATTCTATAACAGAGAAAACATAACAAGAGTTATCTACCTTTATTCATCAGTAATCTAAACCCATGTCCAACACTTTGTCCTTTGCTACATTGTTGAGCTTTTTCTATAATCATATATTTTTTTAAAATACCCCCCTGGATTTTTTTGACAAACCCCTTCATAACACAGTGCTATCAAAAGAACACAATGCTTCTTGTAGGTTCCAATCTCAATCTGAACACATCTTAATACAAAAAAGTTTGTAAGTTTAATTGTGTAACTTTGATGGTGTTCTACTGGTACTCAGGTTTCCTCAACATTTCTTGAACAAACTACCTCAAAATAAGTGAAATAATCTTGCCCGGGACATAAACCACCATTATTCCACTCCATTTCTCTAAAACTTCAAAGTCTGACTAAACAAATATTGGTGATGAGTCAAGGTTTTTACTTTATTTCAAAACACAAAATTGTTTTTAGAAAAGTTTAAACTAAAAACAAACCCCTAACATCTTGTTCCACTTCTGTCCGCCATCGATGTAAACAGTCTTGTAAAACTCTAAGTTCTCCCTCCGTCACATGTTTTGGAGCAGGATTTGAAATTATGGCAGTCGTTTTAGTACACCTTGGTGGCGTTGAAAGTACAGTGGTAGATGATGTTGCCATGGGAACATCTGCTGAAGGTGACTTGACAGGAGAATCAGTTAACATACTACTGCAAGAGAAAAAATAACAACACAAGTTTTTCTATGCATGTTAACCTTTTCGAGCTATCTAATGTAAAATAAAATGGCCCACTTTCACTCTTAAATAAAAGATGCAATTTTACTGACAATTTTTTTCTATAATGTAAAATACATGCCCAAAGTTACATGTCTTGCCAAACCAATAGACCCCTTCAATCAGAAACATCTTAAATATAAATGTTGACGCAACATAAAATGTATCACCTAGTATGTTATTTGTTTCTATAGTAACAGTAAATTATCTTCACTATAGTAACAGTAAATTATCTTCACTATACACCTTGGTAATTTTGCTATCTTATTTTATGCCACAGTATTTTGAAGTCTCTCATAGTTCATTAATCATGTATAAATGTTTTTTTTTTAAAGATCTCCTTCAATTTATTGCTAAACCCCTTTGTAACACCAAAATGGAAAAAAATGATAAATGAAAAAAATTGATAAAATGGTTTCGATAACTTTTTTCTGTACTACTTGAATGAATCAATTGGATCATGAGATAATACATATTTAATCTTTATGGAGAGTAAGACAAAATACAATCGACTTACCTACAATGAGGTCTGGGAGATTCCATTTCTACATCTTGAGAGAGTGTTAAACAGGTACTTTCGGGTTTGCTGTGAGCAAATTCTAATGCATAGGACAGGACATCTTGTAAAGGAACTTTTTTACTACCTGAACCATAATGGTTAAACCTGCAAATAAAATAAGTGTAACCAGGTCAAATGAGCTGTGGTTATATCTACACTCTACTGTTCAATATTATTAATCATGCATGAGATACGTATTTTAACAACAACTCACTTGTTAACAATTCACTTTCAGTAAACAGCCATTTCACGGGCGATATATATAAATAAACTCACTCAGTATAAGTAAAATACTGCACAAACATATTCATAATATATACTGGCTATATAAGTCTCGCTCCCTGTCCTATAAATCACTTCACTTCACTTCCATCAGAACTCATTACTTACTAGCACCTCTGTGGTAAATCCTGGTAAGTTGTACATATATTTATATTTGTAGCATTTACGTTGATTATATGATATTCGGATGCAATTAATTGTAATTATCCCCGATTTATATATCGGATCCGTATCTCGATGTCATAATTATTTCAAAACATTGTAAGATCGACTCATTTCGATCTTTTTCAGATCTATTGTATATTCCAAATAAATGATGGACTCTTTTGGAAGTAACTACCTCTTGTAGTCTTATTTGAACGAAACCGACCCTCATGACATAAGAATTACATATTAAGTCCTACCACCTGGGCCATAATACTGTGGAGTGGAGAAATGCGTTATCTTTTAGTTAAGCTTCTTTCCCTTTATATGTTTTGAAAGTCAGTTTTGGAATGATGGAGGAACTGAAGTTTCCTGAGAAAACCAAGATGTTAGGCAGGCAAACTAACAAGATTTTTTCACATCTGTATCTGCTAAAGTTGAATTTGACAAAGGTCAGATCTGACTGATTTGTCAGCCAGTACTGTAAAGGGGGAAATATTCACGTGGGTAAAATTTTCCCTTATTTTGCGCTGATTAAAATATCGCGAAAATTTTACCCTCGCAAAAATTTCTTCAATACAGCATTGAAATTCAATACTATTACTTTTGATTAATTTTGGTCACATTTCAGATCATTTCAGATCAAACAAATTTTTGTACTTTCTCGGAAGAGAGTGTAATTAAAGGGACATAACTAAATGACCAAAAAATAACATGGTTTTATGATAATCAGACTTTATTAGGTGAACAAACAACACTAAAGAAATACATCTAAAAATAAATAAAAAATATTGAATGCAATTGGACGATTTATTCTTAATCTTTTGGATCATAGTAAGTGTTATGTACATACTAAGACTTTTACCAGACAGTTTATTCATAGTCATTGGTGCATGAAATCAAATCCTTACTGTTAGTATTATGTATATCGTAACACCTACACTAATTAGACCATATTCAAAATCAGTAGTGCATGAAAACAAATTAAGAGTTATCAATATCGGCACTTGTGAAGGCGTTCACAATAAATCTACAACTTCATTTAACTTTTCAGTCAATTTTTCCTGTTCAGGAGTTAGACATTTTCCAGGGTCTGGCAATTCTGGTTTAACATTTTTTTCACTTACCGTTTTTTACCAACGAAGCATTTTTACAAAATGATAACGTATGTTCACCAAATATTGTTAGGAAAATAACTTTTACTCAGTCATTAACATTATTTACATTGTTGAATGATCGGGAATGATATTTTATTTGCATGAGTGAACAGTCAGGAATTGTACTTTTATTATTATGTACGTGTAGTGTTGAAAGGGAGACAACTCGCGGTATCAGTTGCATCGCGAAAAATGTAATTACACTTTAGTTGCTGCGCTAAAATTACACCCACGTGAAATGTCCGATTTAAAAAATCGCGAAATTTTCACCCCGCGAATATAATCCCCTTAACAGTATATTAAACAACTCAGCCACAATGGCTCCCTCTGTTATTGAAACCAACCATGGAAACTTAAAAGACACACAGTGAAAGTTACATATATCTATAGGTGAACAACTTCATGTACTCCACTATAGTCAGGAAATGACAAAATGCTGGTCACATGACATCTCACAGAACCTGTTGCCATTCCATAAATCTAATCAAATCTCATCATATGTAATGCAGTGAAGTAATGGTGTTTAATGTCCCAGTTAAGATTTTTTCACTTACATCAAAGCAGTAAGTTCTGGGATGGTGGATGAAACTCGGGTACTTGGAGAAGAAAAACACCAACATTCTGCAAGAGAACTGACAATCCTTTCTCACACTACATATTTTCTGGGGATATATACCTTTGATTAATACAAATTGATTCATACCTATCTAACTTAGCATACAAAACTGACAATTCTTCTCGTAATTTTTTCACACTTTCTCTCCGCTGACGAGTTTCCGGTTTATTACAAATCATATACCTAAAACAAAGAGAAAGTAACATGTCAAAAATCACCATGTAACATGTAGATGGAATTGAAAGATATTCTTAAAAATTGCATGACATTACAAAATTTCTGCATGAGACAATTACATGAACATGTACTAATGAGAGGATGCTTAATCATTCAAGGTCAAGGTATCTAGTGGGAAGTAAAAAACTTACCAAGGTTGTAGAAATAAACAAGGCAATAACATAAAATATTAACATCTTTTTTTTTTTTTCAAACAGGCATTTATATAATTAACTAACAGGGAACAAGCATAATTGTCTACACTTCCAATTGCAATTAAAGCCAGATTGAACAGAACAAATGACTAGGCTAAATTATCATGACTAATTTAACCAATGACTAGGCTAAATTATCATGACTAATTTAACCAATCTAAAACTTATCTAATTTGCCTGTGCTTAGCATGTTGATTTTGCACTTTTGAATGATTTATTCATACCTGAAAACCATACAAAACAAATACTTATTTCTTCCAAGGGAAACAACAGGTGAATTAATACATAAATCATCATACATGCACCAATCCATATAAGAAGAAATACATATAAATGATTACCATAGCAACCTGATGAGGCAATAAAGTAATTTTATTTCATTAATTTATCATATTCATCAATATGAAAAGATTTTATACATAATTATCATACCTATCCATATAAATAACTTGAGGGAACTCTATTTTATTATGGATCTTTTCCGGTCTTCCAATCTGTTGATTGAACTGAAACCTAGAAAGTTCAAAGGTCAGAACTGGTGGTAGTCTTGTGAACCATAGCTGCAATACAAAATGAAATTTGAAAGGTCAGAATTTCTGGTTGCCATGTAAACCATAACAACAATACACAAGATGATTCCAAAGTCAAAGTAAACAAGTTTTTTTTTAATGGGAAAATTTTTGAAAAATTGTTCAATCAAGGATTTATTAATTGAGGAAAAACAAAATATCTGTAATTGAAAGTTTTGCATTAAGTTTTTAGTTTTTTATTCCATTCTGGATTATTTTTGTTTTTACTAAAAGACAACTAGCTGTAAAGTATTTGCATTTGGAATTTTTAAATTTGTAATGAAAATATTTTAGACCATTTTAAAAAATCTATTTGTGGTTTTGCACCTCGTAAAAAAAGTATTATTGTCTTCTAAAATCATGTTCTGGAAAAAGTTTCGCACATGTATACAAACTTATCGTAAATGCCAGATACAAAGTTTATCTTGGCAACAAAGTTTAATAATTCTCTCCCTTGATGATGTTAAGTGATCTCCATAACATCTTTGTTATATACTGTAAATCAGGGAATTTTTCATCTTCATTTTATTTCCATAGAAATTTGTGTGAACAACAAGATACAAAAATAAAACTTTTAAAAAACACTACATTGTAATATAACTCTACTACATAATTAATTAAGCACCATCATCCAAAGATGCATGATAAAAGTAGGTGAAATACTTCCAGCTCTTCTCACTAAAATTAACTGGCACAAAATATTGAACAATTTACATGTTATCATAATGATGATTAACCTCTTGTCACAGGCACTCGTACTAATATTAAAAAAAATAAAACCTCTTGACCCTGGGATTTTATTTATTTTAATATCAGAAACAAGCACCTGTGCCTTTTGCCCAGATGTCTATGTTGTATCACTACTGACTGTTTCACATATGTACACCCACTTACATTTACATGTGTAAATACAGTAGATTCTTCTTAATTGCATAGTCTGTTTGTAAAAATTTTTATGCAATTAAGCGGAATATGCAAATTACCAAAAATGCCCCATTGGGCAAAATTGATCGACAAATACATTTGATGAGCCCGTTTTTAGTATTTTGTTTATGTGAATAAATGAAAATTTCACCATTATTTAAACAGGAAATGGATCGGTGCAGAGACAAATTATGCAATTAACTGTTATGCAAATAAGCGGAATCTACTGTACTTACATGTAATTCTTACCAAAATTAACTGGCATTAAAAAATATATTCAATCTATACCTACAGTCACAATGCTAACTAACCTCTTGTCCAGATTTCTGTGTTGTATCACTACTGACTGTTTCTATTTCACCTTGAGCAGTAGCAGCTTCAAGACTTTCATGAATATCACGGAACCCATTAACTTGTAATGGAAACTGTCCAAATGTTTCATCATTTGAAAACCCTTTTCCTTTAAAAGAATTAAAATTAAAATGAAAGTCATTTGAAAAACAATTTTTCTACTTATTCTATGCATGTTGACAATTAAACTGAATGTTATGGTATAGTAATTAAAATAAATTAATTTAAATGCTGACAAATGACCACCACCACTATCATCATCAACATCACAACCACTACCATCACTTCAACTAATGCTATCATCATCACCATATCCATCCCTATCGTGTCACAACAAAAACCACCAATATCATCATCAATGCCATCACTAACGCCATAAGCTTCACCAGAACCAGCTTTTATCATCACTAACACTGATGTGACTACCACAACCACCACCATAGTTGCCATTGCTTGCAACAATTTGCTGCTGCTGCTACTACTACCACCACCACTACCAGACAACTAACACAACTCTATAAATTGTTGTCAGGTGACCAACTGAATTTGAAATTTCCATGCCAAGTTTGGTGAAAGTCTCAATTTGAAATTTCCATGTGAAATTGGGTGAAAGTCTGTATTTTAAATTTCCTTGTAAAATAGGGTGATAGTCTGAATTTGAAATTTCCAGGTGGAATTGGGTGATAGTCTAAATTTGAAATTTTCATGTGAAATAGGATGATAGTCTGAATATGAAATTTTCTTATAAAATTGGGTGATATGAAACTGACAAATGACATTCAGTAAACAATAATCATTTGAAATATTTGAAACATCTGTTTACTGCCATCAAAACACAGAAAATGTTTTCATATCCAGGTTCAATATATCAAAAAAATCATCAAATGTCACAAAAATAGGAGTTGCACATCACTGTTGTGTGCAAAACAACTGGGTGAAATTTTATTTAATTTGGATAAAAATTATAGGAGTTATGGATTACACAAACCATGCAAAGTTGAGGTGTGACAGACCGACTGATGGATTGACAGAATTACGGACTGACAGATGGGGTCGACCTCTTACTAAACCTGCTTTTGTCTCTGGGGATGCAGGTAAAAATATCAAATGAGATTTAGAGCTCATATAGCCATATTCTCTATATTTAAGCATTGACTCTGATTTTCATTCACGTCATTGAAAAATAACCTGAACGTATTTTTGCTTTAGAAATTTGTCAAATTTAATACTGATCACATTGTAATTTAGGACTTGAATAATTAAACAGAACAAACAAACAAACAAATGTACATGTACCTTCATTTATTCCCTCGGCTCTATACTGACCATAAAACAATTCTACCATCGGATTTTTACTTTTACTACAATCTGGTACCCTGTGATCACCAGCTGACCTACAAATACAAGTATATAACCAATATAATTCCATGTGTTAGTACAGTCATCAGAGGCAACAAATTGAGGTATTGGCTATATATTTCAGTATATATTATTGTTTTATGCTTCAAGTGACTTGGATCACTATAGTAAATTAGTCAGTACAGTGATCAGTTGATAGAGTGCTTGCTTCATATGTGGGAGGTCAAGGTTCAGACCCTGGCTGGGTCTGACCTAGACTTAAAAAAATAGGTGTTGGCTGTTCTTTTGCCAAGCACTCAGCATCAAAAATGTTATGGAGTCCCTTAGAAGAAATCTTAAAACTGATCCCCTGTATCATAGCAGACTAGGCACACTGAAAAACCCTCCCTGCACACTGCCCAAATGAACTGCAATTTTGAAGGCAAAAATCTCCGCCACTTCACCTGTAGTTGGTGATGTCTTGATTTAAGTGAAATAATCTTGCCTGGGATGTAAAACTCAAACAAACAAAAAATAAATTGACTTAGATTTTTACTTTCAGTACATATCTGACAATTATGCATGTTCTACTGAATTACCTATTACTTAAAGCTGTAAGACTTGGTTGCATAATACCTTCATTACTTCTTATTTGGGGGGGTAGAACCATAAAGAGTTAAATCTGTGTTGTTTTTAACTAGAAAGAGCTCATTTACCATTGGTCCGAAATAAAACATAAAGGCCCCCAAAAATACATAAACTGTTGATGAATTAACTTTGTTTCATCTGATGAAGATCACAAGAATGTCAAAAATAATGTTGTTCTTATCTTTTCTGTCTTCATTTTTAACAGATAATTGTTCTCAAAAATACAGGACCTAAGACCCAAGACTTTAAAGCGAATAGCGACTGTTCTTTCGTCAAGCCCTCGGCATTATGAAATGAAAGTTCAGGTTCTTTTGGATGGGAACTTAAAATATACAGGGTTCCATATCATGGTAGGCATGGCATGATAAAGAACCCTGCTGTATAAAACATCAGCGCAACACACAGGCAAAATTTCTGCACTTTTGCCTGTAGCTGGCAATGTCTCAATATAAGTGAAACATTCTTGACTGGGACGTTGAACATGATTTCTCACTCACTCAATAATACAGGAAATAAGAATTGACAAAATATATTTCACACATAGCCAACAGGTGTAAAATCCACTAATTATGGTTATCCCTCATTAAATATATTCTTTTCTTTAATATTACTCCCTTACCCCTAGGTAAATGACGTAAATAATATTCCCTTACCCCTTAGTAGGTGATGTAAATCATATTTCCTTATCCGTAGTGGGTGATGTAAATAAAACTTCCTTACTCCTAAGCGGGTGATGTAAATCATATTTCCTTACCCTCTAGTTGGTGAAGTACATGTGAATATTACTCCCTTGCCCCTAAGTAAATTATGTAAATAATATTCAGTTACTCCTCCTAAGTGGGTGATGTAAAATCATATTTTCTTATACCTAAGTGGGTGAAATCAATGTAAACTAGCATTCTGAGAGCATTGCAAAACAATACATAGTCCCCTACCGGTCGCATATTTCACTACACATACATGGAGGGAGGGACAGACGGACAGAGCGCAAACCTAAAGTCCCCTTCGGCTTTCGCCGGTAGGGGACTAATAACACTCCCTGACCCTGTAGTGGGTCATGTAAACCATAATTACTTACCCCTCAGTTGGTGATGTAGGTGGTGTACTCTCCACTTTAAATGCATCTTCTAACCATTCTAACAATTTGTGTTGGAATTCACTCACATCCTATAAAACATAAAGTTTTCACATCTTTTAACAGTGAAATAAAAGTATAAATAGTATACCAGAAAAAAAACTAATAGTCAAACCTTTCAGAAAGACTTATACATGTCTTAAGGAATGGCCGAGTCGTACTATCACTAGCTTCCATGAGTAGTAATGACTTGTGTCAAAGGATTGTTTTTCCAACTTTGATGGAAATCTGGAAATTTTTTTTAAGAAAATTTTTCATATCATGCCTGGACTTAAGCTGTAAAATTGCTAAATAGTCATTTAGATGAGACTCAAACTGTGTCACTATGTTTCCATGTTTAATTATGAAGTCTCTGTAGAGTTAAAAAAAAAGTAGGCCACACGTACGTAGATGCTACAACATATACAACATACACTTCTGAATTTAACAGCATTCAAACTAGAAGGGTCCTTGGTGAAATTAACCCCAAAATAAAATTACAAGCCCGAAAAATATACTGTCAGTGGGCCATATTTTTTACATCATTTGGGTTATTAAAAAAACATTATTTTGCTAATTCTGCATCAGTTAAAAAAAAATTGTCTAAAATTACTTGATGCCTTGTGCCTGATCAACTGTTTTAGATTCAACTCTGCAATTATATTACATTTCATAGCTAGAATTTTATGGTTTTAAATGTCTTGCCTGATCAGTTTTTGATCAAGTAAAATAAAAATTACTTTAACATACACTTTCACATTTTGACAAGCTGCCATCACCTACGTAAAGTAACACATAAGTCTCGCCTTATGGCAATGCCAGGCTCAACAAAAGTTGTTTTTGGGTCAAAGTCATAGAAAATATATCCAGGACAATAAGAAAACCATATCTGAATGAGAAAAGTTTTACCCATTGTGTTTATACAATTATACACCGACCTGTTGGCTATCAGTAACTCCTTGAGTAGACGATGAGAATGCTTCTTTGAGAATTTCAACAGCTTTAGATGGATCAACATATTTTTTATGTGAACCAATCATTAATGCAAACAAGTAACGTAACTCCTGCATAAACCTAAGGTTTCTTGTCTCCTGAAAAAGATAAATTGTTATTTATAAATAAATTATTTTCAAAACAGAGGACTAAAACTAAAATGGACAAGTTGCTGAAATGCTGTAAAGTGTGAGTAAAGTTCTTTACAAAAACTCCACAAAATGATGTGCACATTCTCTCTCTCTATCTCTCTCTATATATATATACTAGTATATATATATCTCTCTCTCTTCTCTCTCTCTATCTCTCTGTGTGTGTGTATGTCTCTCTATCTCATTCTCTGTCTTTCTCTTTGTCTCTCTCTCTCTCTCTCTCTCTCTCTCTCTCTCTCTCTCTCTCTCTCTCTATATATATATATAACACATTTGTTTTCAGCTTTAATGTTTTTGGTTAAAAAATTGTAAAAATTGTAGAAGGAATTGATTTAAAAAAAAAAGAACAACTCTTTAATCTTTTAATCAGCTTCAGATCAACTCAGTTTAAAAGTCTAGAAATATAGGAAGAAAAATCCTGAAAAATCTCAATTGAGTCAGGTGTAAAACTTTGATCTATAAACACATACATATACAAACGTTCTCCTAAATTTCTTTGTTTTAAATTGTGGGGGTAGTTGGTTTTCTAAAATAGGGACCCCCATTTTCCCCACCAGACCATCTGCCTCCCAAAAATCACGTAACTATGTGCAACTAGGCCAAAAAGATGCCATAACCAATTGTACAATATTTTGATTCCAGAGGTCCAACACAATCTGAACACAATCAAAAGTGACTCTTAGTATAGTTGTCCTGGATTTGTTTTCTTCAAATACTCCATTTTCTCTACTAACTCTAACCCAGACAGTAAATACTGTCAGATGGATGGTGGGGGAAAAGGCGGTCCCTATTTGAATACTGACAATTAACCATTGAAAGAAAATGATTTATCACTTAATCTTTTTTTAAGTGAAGGCCAAAAATAAGCTGTTTCAGACACAAATTTTCATAACAAAAATACTTGGTAAAAACCAAAGCATGTTGTTATAATTTTTTCTATAGCCAATTAAGATACACACAGCTCTACATATTGACAACTTACCACACTGCCTTGTGTTACCTCTCTTTGAGGTCTAAAGTTTAACACAAAATGTCTAAATCTCTTCAGATGGAATAATGACTGAAATAGGATTAAATTCATATATATATATATAACATCACATGCACGGTTTAAAAAAATGATTACAACAGACCCAACTAAACAAAGTATAATAATTAATATTATATTACAATTTATATATAATCTACGGCGGCACAGAGATGTCACAAAAAATATATTCTTATAGCATGCTCACATGAAAGGTACCACATGCTAATGCAAAGGTTATTTGCATGAATATGCATAGATAATAGATTTCGCGTTAGCAGGCAATAACGTTTGCGAGAGCAAGCAAAACCTTTTATCTGTTCATGTGATAACTTTCACTGAATATGCAGTGACTTTTGCATAAGATGCCATATCGATCACATAAACATGGGATAAGTTTCATGTGAACATGCATAAGTTTCACATAAGTGTGTGGTCACTTTCGTGTGAGCACACAGTCTTAAAAATTTTTTGTGTCACCTCTTTACCACTGTAAAATGTAAATGATGCTACATATTTTCTAACCATGGTTTGATGAATGATTAACTTCATTTTCATGCAACTAGTACCAAGAAAATAAAACATAATTATCGTAAGTCACAAACACAATAAGTATCAAAATTCTGTCTGTTTATCAAGTCACATCAACCTTACTGTAAAGTTGATATCTGATACTTAAAATTAATGCCTCTTCTATTGTTAAATAAGGAGAAATCTGGAATTGCAATTCGCAGAAATTTCACCGAGGTTTGTAAAGGAAATTGAGTTCATTACATTTGAAAAGCCTGTATACTATAATGTAAATGCATATATATTCTAGTGCATCTGAGATGCCATAAAATTTCCATTACACCAAATGAAGTGTTTTTTTTTTTTTTAAATTTTGTGTGGTGATTATTGCTCCTGCTACCAAATACTTTATATATAACAGGCGTTGAAACCACCAGGTTTTATTTCTGCAGATGTTTTTACTCAAATAACTTATCTTTAAATCAAATGAAAATTAATCTGCTAATACCAATGCTAATAAACAATTTAGTGCACTTTCTCAAATTTGTGTAACTAAACTAAAATCATAGTAACTGTTTTTGCTCCCATAGAAACTACATGTAGAAATTTTAAAGTTAGTGTCAGATATTTCTCAAAATTTGAATTTTGTCCAATGTTTTCTTTTTATTGGGGAAAAATGTTTATTCTCTTCTATATTTTCTCTATTATTAATGTCATGGTTAAATAATATTATATAATGGATTTCAATACTCACAGCAAGGTCTCCATGGCCAAGTGGTTTGAAGTGTTCTCTTGTGGAACATATTCTCACTGCCTAGGTTTGAAACCTAGCATGAGAATGATTGTCAATTTGCTTTCCAAGGAAGAGTGATTTTTCTCCAGGCACTCTGGTTTCCTCTAAAATCTCACCATCTCAATGTAAGTGAAAGCATCTTGACTGGGACATAAAACACCATTAGTCTAATACAATCCTATCTTAACAATACCTATACACTTGACAAACAAAGGGAGATAACTGTTACAGACATACTAACCTGTATCACTGCACTAAACCAGCAGGTATTGCCAACATTTTTCAAACCAACAGGACAACCATCTGCTCGTTTCCTCTCATGTGGATTTAATGGATCCACAAACCAGACATCACCTCTCTTTCTTTTTGTTCCAGCTTTACTTTCAATTAAGCTTTGTTCTAACACTCTGTAAGCAAAGGTTTAAGAATTATTGTTGTTATAACCACAAGCGCAGCTGTTAAAGTACTACCAGTACTTCCTTATGTGAAGTATTGGAGTCTGAACCCTAGTCAGGTCCGATTTTGAAATTCTCTTGCCAAGCACTCAGCATTTAAAACTGTTAATCACGGGCCTGACAAAATAAGTTGAAATTGCATATTTTCTTTTAAAAAAAGGAAAGAATAAAAAGCACCTCAACTAATGGAAGTCATGAAATAAAATCACCTAGAAGAAGTGTTAATACCTGCTGATATCCTGTTCTTCACGTGAAACCTGACCACCAAGAATTCCCTGTGAATCCTGTAAACTAGCAACAATGGCTTTCTGCAAGTCATCAGTGTCAGCCGTCTCACTTGTCAGATCTATGACACCTAAAAATAAACGGGGGAAAAAGATACTGAATAAAATGTAGAATTTTTTTAAGAAAAATAAATGTCCAATTATACAGAGATTGGCAAATCATAGTACAGTAAATGTAGCCAGACCGAACTAGTCCTGCAGTTGTAGCATTGTATATATACCACAGTAGATATGACAATGTAAATTAGAACTTATAGAAATAATAGGATGATTTACTGTACAAGTATGTATCTTTTAGTCTTATGATAGAATGCTTGTTTTTCTTAAACAGTGTTTTTTTCCTCCTGTTACAGTAAAATCACTTTTAATATGATATTATGATCATATTCATGAAAATATTAGCTATATCTGCATTGTTTCCCACATGTAATCTTAATTTACATGTATCAACTTTAGTGATGTATTGTACATGATGTATAAATAGATAGTTTAAAAATTAAACAAGAATTTCACGGATTTAAATATCTTGCCTGGTTAGTTTTTGATCGAGTAGAAAATACATTACTTTAACATAAACTTTCACATTTTGACATGTTGCCACCGCCTATGACACCGGAAAAGTAACACCTAAGTTTCACCCTATGGCAAGGCTAGGCTCGACAAAAATAAATTTATGGTAGATATATCTGCACCAGTATTATCATCTATGTGCTGTAAAATTTATGTAAAATATGGACATTTTAAATGTTAATATTGACACTTGCAATAGTACTAGAAGAGAAACTTCTCCTCCTTTAAATCTGGCAAGAAATGTATATCTAACTTGTCCACTTTAAGTGTGCCACATGACATCATAACACTGTAAGTATAGATTTTTTAAATCTGTTAATTGTTATTGTTAGTTCTCATATACATAAAACAAGAGGCCCAAAAGGGCCTGTATCGCTCAACTGGCACTTTATTTGCATGTGAATTTCAGACAGCCATGCCGCTAGCTATTACCAGTTAAGCTAAAATGTTTCAGGAAAAAATGATATGTATGTGAAATGGCTATACATCTACTGTCTATATATCAAATTGTATATATAAATGTGTATCGGCCATTCATTACTTTTTGCTATTTAAAATAACGGCAGCCATTTTGGATGCCACAGTTTGTGCAAACTTTAATCTGCATCACCTAGGGATCTTGCACACCAAATTAGGTTCAAATAGGTCCAGTAGTTTCTGAGGAGAATATTCTAAAGAATTGGCTAAATATAGCACCTTATTTGAATATTCTGCTAATAGCGACCCACTAAAAAATGTTTCTGAAAAACCCATTATATATGTTAAATGGCTATGCATCTACTTTCTACACATTAAATTGGAACTAAATCAGTTGATAAATAAACGTGTATCAGCCATTTATCACTTTTTGCTATTTATAGTAACAGCGGCCATCTTGGATGCCACAGGAAGTTGATTTGTGCAAACTTTAATCTGCATCACCTAGGGACCTTGCACACTAAATTAGGTTCAAATAGGTCCAGTAGTTTCTGCGGAGAAGATTTTCAAAGAATTGGCTAAATATAGCACCTTATTTGAATATTCTGCTAATAGTGACCCAATAAAAAATGTTTCTGAAAAACCTGTTATAAATGTTAAATGGCTATGCATGTACTTTCTACATACCAAATTGGAACTAAATTGGTTGATAAATAAACGTGTATCTGCCATTTATCACTTTTTGCTATTTATAGTAATGGCAGCCATCTTAGATGCCGCAGGAGGTTGATTTGTGCAAACTTTAATCTGCATCACCTAGGAACCTTGCACACCAATTTAGGTTCAAATAGGTCCAGTAGTTTCTGAGGAGAAGATTTTCAAAGAATTGGCTAAATATAGCACCTTATTTGAATATTCTGCTAATAGCAACCCAATAAAAAATGTTTCTGAAAAACCTGTTATAAATGTTAAATGGCTATGCATGTACTTTCTACAAACCAAATTGTAACTAAATCGGTTGATAAATAAACATGTATCAGCCATTTATTACTTTTTGCTATTTATAGAAACGGCGGCCATCTTGGATGCCGCAGTAAGTTGATTTGTGCAAACTTTAATCTGCATCACCTAGGGACCTTCGAAACAAATTTGGTTAAAATGTGTCCAGTAGTTTCAGAAGAGAAGATTAAAGTTTACGCACAGATGCATGCTTCGCCATGCCATAAGCTCAGCTGGCTATTGCCAGTTGAGCTAAAAATGAAATTTTACATTACCAATAAACATCATGATTGTACTATGATCAACCATAAATATACCTTGTGCTTTGTTGACTTGAGTACCACTTTCTGGAACTCCGGGTTTCTCAGCATTATTTTTGTCTTGACTACCGCTGTCAGCTCTTCCTTTCCTAGCATCTGTACAATCACCAACATGTTGTACTGGAATATCAACAGCCTGTAAAACAGGAACACAGAGGAAACAATAGTAACGGAAATCCATGTTTAAGAATTGGTCCAAAAATGGATCCCATTCCAGCACCTGTGTTTTTCTAAAATATTTTGATGCTGAGCATTTGAATAAACAAATACAAAATTAATAACATTAATATTTCTACTTCAAATCTCTCCCAAAATGGCATTAAACAGCAACAATTTTCCCAATACCATGGACCATATATTGAAGTGGTGTGTGAAAATAAACAGTATAATTTACTAAATAGCATATATATTATATAAACACATGTAAATACATATAAATACTTATTTTAATGTTTCATTATTAAAAAATTTTTTTTGGAAAATTTCATGGGCAAAACTGCATGTACAATGCCCAGAAAAATGAAATTCAACAGTCATCTGAAAGGTTTGATTTACACGTGACTATTGTAACAAGCACTAGTTTCACAACCATTTCTTAACTAAGATTTTCCTTTGTTTAAATATAGAAAATTAAAATTAAAATTTAATTTTGTTAACTGTTAAAATATTTAAAAATTTAATGTGTATATTTTGAACATCAACTAAAGCCTATTCCATCTGAATTCCAAATTTATTTGAAAGTTTTATTTCTAACACTTCACTAGATTGCCAAAATTCACTATGTTTAAGTCTAGGGAAATCTTAGTTATGAAATGATTGCAAAACTGATGACAGTTATAATATGTGAATAAGAGTTGAGTTGAGTAATGGTGTTTACCATCCCAGTCAAGTATATTTCACTTATATCAAGGCGTTGCCAGCTATAGACGAAAATGCAGAAATTTTGCCTGCATTTTGCTCTGATGGCATTATACAGCAGGGTTCTTTATCATAACACGCCTACCGTGACATGGGACCCCGTTTATTTTAAGTGCCCATACCAAAGAACTGTGACTTTCATTTCACAGTGCTGAGTGCTTGGCAAAAGAACAGACACTACCCAAGTCCTGGGTCAGACCTTGTTGGCCTTTGAACCCACGACCTCCACTGACAGAGCAAGCAGTCTACCAACTGAGCAAGAATAAGAGGTCTTAGCATATAAGGATTTGTCACCTGTCTCCATAATAACAAGTAATCAATATTGTAGATTTTATCAAATGGGTATGATTGACCAGACTGAAGCTACATCATGAAGTGTATGAACTCTTGTCATGAATCCAGTGATTCTGTTTACTTTTAAATGACTAATCTATGTAACAACTTTAGTTAATGGAAAGGGATTTAACATTTTGCAAGACCAAAGCTGCACATTACATGATAAAGTCTAAATTTCCTGGGGAAAAAATGAAAAAAAAAAGCACAAATTGCTCATTCTCAAGCAATGAGCTGCATTAGAGAGAAAATCTTTATACAATGTACAGACGTTGGACAAAAGTATTCGCACGATGGTGTTATTTTTAACTGTTGTTGTGCAATTCGCGTTATGTTAAAGCAGTATATTTTTAAAGGTAGGTATTGTATAGCTACACCGGTAATAAATATGAAAGTCAAAGGTCAGATTTGCATGTAGGTCAGGTTTGTTGTCGTCTGCTATTTTCAGAGTCTGGATTTTTTTCTGAATCGGAAAATGGGTAGGAAATCGTCCGAGTTGAGTGTGAGTTGCAAAGAAATAATTATAAATTTGTTACAAGATGGAAACAGTTTTGGTAAAGTTAGTCAGTTATTAAGTATTCCTAAATCAACAATATTTAGTGTTTGGAAAAAATATTCAACACAAGGGAGTGTAGAAAATCTACCGAGAAGTGGAAGAAAAAAATCTATTGACGACAGGGCCGCCCGTAATCTTATCCGTCATGTTAGAAACGATAGGAAATCTGTATTGTCAGATATAACCAACAGGTTTAATGAAAATTATAATGCTCATGTATCAAATAAGACAGTCTGGAGATGTTTAAGAAAAAATAATTACAAAAGATGTGTCTGTAAAAAGAAAATACGTATCCGTGTTGCTAACAGAATAAAGCAAGTACGGTGGTGTTCAGAAAGGAGGGGTTGGACTGTTGAACAGAATTGGAAAAATGTTATATTTTCGGATGAGTCCCAAATTGTTCTTGGTTCTGATGACAGAGTGTATATTTGGCAGAAAAGCGACGAGGCTTGGTTACCAGACTGCATTTCACCTGGTGTACAGAAAAAATTTAGTGCGATGATTTGGGGATGCATTACATATCATGGTGTCGGGACCATTTGTCGCATAATTGGTAACATAAATTCTCAAAAATATATTGAAATTTTAGAAGACAATTTATGGCCAGTTATCGCTAGGCATTTTGCAAATACTAACTATTTATTTATGGACGATAATGCAACCGTTCACAAGTCTCGATTGACAAATGCATACAAACTCGAAAATGACATTTCGTCCTTAGAATGGCCCGCCCAGTCTCCCGATATAAACCCCATTGAAAATGTTTGGCTAAAGATAAAGCGGGGAGTCTGACGAGTTTCACATTTAATAAACACTAATGAAGATTTATATAATCAAATTTTAAGAATTTGGGAATCATTTTCTGTGGAATACATCCAAAGTTTATATGCTAGTTTACCTGCACGGATACAGAGAGTTCAGAAGGCCCGTGGGTATATCACTAAATATTAAGGTAAGAATTTTTTTATATATATGTTGCCTTTATTTCTTAAAAAAGTAAAGCATTTGTTAATGAAAGAGTCTAAATTAGTCTAAATTTGCGTATTTATGTTGATTCTAAGCCAAGTAATACACATTTGTTTATCGCGAACCGGTGTAATAGAAAAAAACATGGCCGCTAAAATCGTGCGAATACTTTTGTCCAACGTCTGTAGTATCAGAAAAATGCATACAACAATATGTAACTTATTTGACAGTAATGTTAATGGGAAGTAACTCCACCCCTACTCTGCTAAATCTGCTAATAAAAAACTTTGCTTGGTAAAAGACAGTGTTTTAATTTATTTTAAACTTAAACTCATTGTATATTATTTTTAATGGTGTCTTACAAGTCAATTTATTTTATCAGGAACTTGAGGAAGCTTGCTTTAGATATCAATATGCAACACTTCAATTATCATTAAAAAATAATTCACAACAATTTGATAATTTCTAAATTATCTATGATATAACAAATAACATACCTTTGTATATTAAAATTTTATTAATAATAATTTAAAAAGATAAATAGATGAAATATGGACCTAATTTATAGATAGACAACAATTAAATATCTAATGTTAAAGTCCATACCTTGGTGTTATGTTTCCAAGAAGGTGAACAGTTTCACCAGATTGGTAATGAGGAACTTTTCTATAATTTCCTCACGAGTTAAAAGGAACTTTTTATAAACCTACCTTTTCCTTCTTGACCCCAGTTTGTTGGGACTCATTATTATCTACCAACATAGCGACTGCATTTTCGAGGTTATATTTGCCCTGCGGATCTTGACAGGCATCAATAGCATTGTAGATGAGATTTTCATCCTCAACTCCAGTTATTTCTTTGATCTGATTATATAAATGCTTATATTTTGCTTGTTCTTCTCTTGACAAAGTCCGCTATAAACAAAAGTAAAATACATGTTTGTAAACTAAAAAAAAAAACTGAAATAATTTTAACATGTAAATATTCTACAAACATGATTTCAGATATATCAACGTATTTTATTTCCTATGCAAAGCTTTAAGTGAAGTGACTGGCATTGTACGAATCATTCTAAGAATATTGTAATACAAGTTTACATTATCACAGGCAATGTCAATTATCTTTTGTGTATTTAAATAGGAAATAAAATATCCTGTATCAATAGTAATTAAAGCAATAAAATACAAATTATGTCATATACAATCCACATAATGGATGTTCATCCTAATCAGTCTACAGTGATCAAAAGAATGACAATCTTGGCATTGTGCCAACAGCAATCTAATTATCAATAAAGCTTGATCTAGATGGACAACTGAATTCTTCATTCCATGTCGAGCCAAGGTCAATTCTGACATTAACTGCATTTTTCGGTCAGAAAATAAACACCCACCTTGTGCATCTAAGCAAGTTTGATGCAGAAGCTTTAAAATTTTACTGTATGTACAAATTTGCCAACTTAAATTAGTAAAGGTATTCATTACTTATAAAATTTAGTTTACCTTCGACTGAAATCGCTGAGGCAATGCCGGTTGTTCAACAGTCATGACTCTAAGACCCAAATGACTGTCATGTGGAAACCGTTTTCATCAACAGGAAATCTTTACAATCAGAAGGAAGAACAGAAAAATAAATTCATCCAAATATTCCTGTAGATTAAAATAACATTACAGAATCTATTCCAAAATTATCACCATATGAAAACTAATGCTACTGTACAGTTGCTGAAGCGCAGTAAATAAAGAAATGCTCATCCATAAAACATCTCAGGTATTTTGCCGTTTGCAATGTTGACGACCGGGCGTGGGAAGTATTTTCTCTTTCAATGGCTGACAGAGGGATTTTCCCATGTCCAAGAAGAATAAGTAACGCTTCACTCGATTGGTCAATGTTGGAGTTCCCTTCTAACGGGATTCCCCATCTTTTAGATTGAAATTTTAAAGACTAGTTTAATAATTGAATAAAATATACAATTAACAAAAACGTTAATTAACGGAGTAAAGGTTGTTATATTATCGTAGTTATCTAGGTGAAACTGCAATGAATTAATGGAAACACTTTATCCATCTGATTAATAGCCAATGAAATAGTAGATTATTTCTGGGCTTTTCATCCTAACATTCGGAGTCCCTTGCGTATTTTTACATTAGAGTAAACGTGTATGTTTTGACAGCATCATTAACAGTAACAATTCCTTTTGCCAGAAATCCAATAATAATGTCTTTTCTCGTAGATTCGTGCCTGATGTTCTTTTCACAGGTAATGCACATACTCTCAGGCACCGTCGGATCTCTCTCTCTCTCTCTCTCTCTCTCTCTCTCTCTCTCTCTCTCTCTCTCTCTCTCTCTCTCTCTCTTGCATACTTTCATTTTGCTGACAATGCCCCATTGCTATTGCTAGAAAGTAATATGAAATGTTATATATTAAACTTTTTGTCTGAATGTCATTTCTTTGAAATCCAAGTATCAGGAAATATTTGCAAACAGTCCAAAATGAAAGAATTGTTTTCAATTGATAAAATGTAGTTAAGCATTTAAAAAGAGCAATAAATTTTCATCTTTCAATTCTTACCTTACTTTTGTATTTACTTATTTCAATTTTGTATGTAGATTGAATTTGATACTTTCCTACCAGGTAGAAAGAGTTGCTGTGATTCTGACCTTATCAACATGACCCTACCACTCCGAAAGGGTTGAGCAATAGATCCTAAAGTGAAGAGCAGTATGTTATGTGCCAACCTGAACCTTTTCTTGTGTAGTGGGGCAGTGGTGTTGTCTTGTGTACAGAGTAGATAATATAGAATGATTTACTTTTAGACTTTCTTCTCCCAATCTTTTAGTCTTGTGATTGAATGCTCACTTATCACCAGTAAGGGCTAGGTTTGATCATCAGCCAGGGGGCTTGACGATGATCTGGATTTATTATTATTATTTTTTTTTTTTGTGTTTTCTCCTTTCTGTTACACTCACTTTATCATCTTCAACACTTACATCATGTACTTTTTAAATAAATTGTTTTTGATATTTAACTTTCAGATCCTCTTTTTTGCTGGAGGTTGGGTATTCTTTTTGAAGCAATTATTCAAAGACTATGAGGTAAGAATGATTAATCAAGGACAGAGCATGTCATTCATTTGTTGAGCCAGTTGCTAATTTTTATCATTTTTGGTTCCACAAAATATCATTTAGCTAATTTTTTTGGCTATAAAATTTTCATCAATTTCAACATGAAGGAGACAAAAGTAATGAATCTTTCTATACAAGTATGACTAAGGAAAATGGTTTTCTTGCAGAAGTACTGGTAAATTTTTGTTATAATCTAATTAGTAAAATAAAAATGTATGCAACAGATAAAATCACTTTTAATACTGCTAGCTCCGTAACATATAAATCGGCTTCATAAATTTCAAAGTTGGCTAATTTTTTGCTCCTAATGTTTGAGAGCCAATGCTAACACTGATTATTACATGTACCTGTATTGCCCAAAAGAAAAACATAATTTACTTATTTCATTAATTTATTGCTTATTTATTACATTTTGTTTTGAATACTTGTACCATGTTACATCATATGCAATTTCTAGATGGCATTTTTCTGTAAAAACATCATTTTGTGAACTTGTTAGCTCTATCTTCAGACATTTTGTTTCAGCACCATTCAGAGGAGCCAAATATTATCTCTAGTTTTGTGTATTCTGATACCAAAATACTCATTTTTTGTGATTGTTATTAGGATTGACACAAAAATCCATGTTGCCAAAATAATCACCAGAAACCAAATTTTATGGTCAACCTTCCTTAAAAAATTGCAATTGCCAACCATAGGCAATGCCCAGAGCTAACCTTTTTTTTTCTTGCTGAAGATCAATATTTTTCTTTGGGCTTGCCAGTTTTCTCTACAAACTGAACACCTCAACATAAATGAAAGAATCTTGACTTGGGCATAAAACATCATTACTCATGTACTCCACACTCTGATGAAGTAATAAAGGGTATGTGTAGTGTATGGTCTAAGGGAGACAATTATATTGTTCTACTGTTAGGGTTATGTCCCTTGATTTGTGTAACTTGCTTATATAATAAATAGTTCATTGCCAATGTGTCCTTGTTGTCTCTTTGATATCCAATTTTCTACTGATATCTATGTGTTGATATTAGAGTATGTCTGAAACATGTCAAACATAGATATAAGTGCAGTCTATTTATATTTTTATTTCAGGTTCACCATTCCGTCGTGTTGTTGGTGTTTTCCGTCACATTCTCGTTATCCTGTACAATGTTTGAGTTGATTATTTTTGAAATTCTTGGATTTCTTGATTCCAGGTAAGATCTAAACTCAGTCGTTAGATACAGTAAGTCTTGTATATTATAGTTTTATGCCTCAGATAATCCATTAAAATAGTTGTGTTAGAAATTTGTCTGAAACTCACAGTACCAGATAGACATTATGATAAGTTTTTCCTGCTTAGATAAATAAAAAATGTCTGAAAGGCTTTAACATGTATTTGATGTCATACATGTAATTGTTTTTTTTATGACATCATTTGACACCGTAGATAGAAATAGATTTTCATATTGCCCAAAGTGTAAAAAGTAAGTCTTCTTTTCAAAAATCCTACTCCTTGGTCAATTCTTTGCTTGCTTATTGCATTCCTTTGGCACAAAGATCTCCTACACCATACTGGAACTGACTTTCCTAATATAAGCATAATCATGAAACTGAAAGAAAAATTTAACTGATTTAAAGATTTTATTAACACTTAAACTTACTGAAAGATTTCAATTTCTAACTGAGTAACATCATTGATGTATGACTATTACGATTAAATTTTATTTAATGGGATCCCAGTCAAGAATATTTCACTTATATCAAGATGACACCAGCTATAGGTGAAGTGACAGAAATTTTGACCTTTGCAGTGCACTTAGGGCAATGTGCAAGGAAACTTACATAGCAAACACTCTGCCAAGTGAGCTACTGTTGAAGTCTTTAAAATAAGAGAGGGACCATAAGTAACTGTTCACAAAATATTGAAATTATTGTATCTCATATGAAAGCTCAGTTGGTAGAGTTCTTGCTCTGTAAGTGGGAGGTCATGAGTTCAAACCCTGAAGGGGTCTGACCCAAGATTTGAAAGGGGGTTGTGACTGTTCTTTTGCCAAGCTACTTAATATCAGAAATGAAATTCACATTTCTTTCAGACAGGAACTTATACTAAACAAGGTCCCGTTTCACATTAGGCACAGTAAATTACTTTCTTGTATAATGTCATCAGCGCAGTGCACAGGCAAAATTTCTGCATTACGTCTTGATATAAGTGAAATTTTCTTGACTGGGACGTTAAACACCATTACTCATTTACTATCTCATATTAAAGGTTTATGCTATGTTGCATCATATTCTGAGAAAATAATAGGCCACATTTTATTCTTTACTGATGTCTAATTTTTGAAAAAAAAATCCATGATAGATTCATGCAGTAATACATAATCATGGCATTTTTCATTTTTATCAGTACTCCAAATTTGATGAAAACATGACTGTGCTTAACACATCTCATTTCTCCTGATTGACTTTTGTGCAAGTGTTTGTACGAAGGAAAAGTTTCTGGTATAAATTTGTGGTCATGTGATGGTATCCATTACGGATATTGAATTTTAATTTTTTGTGGTTGACCTGTGATAAAAATTATAACTGCAATAATTTGATACAAAGAAAATAAATTACTGCAATAATTTGATACAAAGAAAATAATTCTACTTATCTCTATATTATTAAACCTATAATCTTACAAGTTCAAACCTTTTTATTTCAGCTCCAGATATTTTCATTGGAAGCTGGGGTTGTATGCTATCTTGTTTGTTTTGATAGCTGTGTTGCCATTCTATATTGCATATTTTATCATTGGCAACTTAAGACTTGGTAAGTGCTAGAATCATTGCCTTTATTATCAGCTACTTAAGACTCCGTAAGTGCTAGGATTCATTGCCTAATTTTATTATTGGCATCTTAAGACTCGGTAAAACACTGAGTATCCCTATAAAAAATGATAGCTCACAAATGCAAATTCCTGTAAGAGTTATCGTTCTTTAATAAGAAAAAAAAGTCTGGGAATGTTTAATAAATGTTTTTGTTTACCAGATGACAAAATGGATGAGAGAAAACTGAAGCAGATTTTGACTTTTTAAAATTGTTGAAGTTTATTATGATTCGGTAAGTTTTAGTGAGCTGTTAAATATGATTTATTTTGGTCCAAAAAGTGTTCATACACCCCTTACTAAAGGGAAATGTAATATACATGTATTATACTTGATTTGATGACACACTTATCATATGAATATTATTATGTTTTATTACTTGTAGTTCCACAGAAGAGACATATTCGTGTTTTACTTACAGCAGGTGCTTGGTGGGCGTCACTATATTTCTTCTGGAAAATCGGAGATCCGTTTCCTATATTAAGTCCCAAACATGGTTAAGTATTTAAAAAACAGTTATGACACATTATAATGTTTTATATTTCCAAAATAAATGTATGTGTTTTTTTTTTTATCTGTCAGTTTATACATAGATCTTTATGAATCACAAATAAATAAACTTGTACCTTCTATATAAAATAAACTTATGAAAGATGGAATATTTAAAACACAAAATAGTTCTTCCTCTTCTGTTGCAGGTTTTATTTTCTTTGGATGAAATTTATGTACCATCAAATAAAAATAGTTAAAGCATGACTAGTCTGTAGGTGAAATGTTTTTTTGGAAATTTTTATCCTGTAAATGTTTGTCATTTTACCTATGGAGTTATACATTTTCTCCATTTATAGGTGTATTTTCTAAAAACAAAGTGTATTGGTAGAGTGGTTGTGTTTGTTTTCCATTTTATCTATCAAGTAATATTTCTGTTTTTTCAGGTATATTTTCTATAGAACAGTGTATTGGTAGGGTAGGTGTTATTGGTGTTACATTGATGGCATTGTTATCTGGTTTTGGTGCTGTAAATTATCCATATACCTCAATGTTTCTATTTATAAGGTAACTTTTCTTCTCTCTCTCTCTCTCTCTCTCTCTCTCTCTCTCTCTCTCTCTCTCTCTCTCTCTCTCGTTATGCTCTTTTTCTGTGATGAAGTCAGTCTCTCTCTCTTTTTCTCTTGCTCTCATTATGCTCTCTCTCTCTCTCTCTCTCTCTCTCTCTCTCTCTCTCTCTCTCTCGTTATGCTCTTTTTCTGTGATGCAGTCAGTCCCTCTCTTTATCTTGCTCTCGTCATGCTCTCTCTTGTTATACTCTTTTATTTCTGTTCTCTCTCTTGCATAATACATGTAATAATAATAATTTTTTAGGAATTGTGGCATGTATACCTGAAAACATTAATTTTATATGACATTTTTCCGAGATCATATGTTCTTATTACAAAATGTCGGACATCTGTTTTTGACATTGTTGAGATAGTATATTGATGGCTTTTAAGTTGTAAAAAATGAAAACTAAAATACTGCATTCAGAAGTAGAAATTTAATCAAAATCTATAAACGATTTATATGTTCCTAAAATAAGATGACAAGTTTTTCCAAAAGTTTTTTGAGGAGCAAATTTTCAAGTCTTTAGCAATTTTTGATGAACTTAGTATAGAGGTCCTTTTTCTGAGTTACAGCCTTTGTTTCTTCTGTTCTGTTTGTGTGTGTTATATGTGATTACTGTAATGCCATGTGTGTACATTTTACATGGCTTTTACATTTTGCTATATCATTGCATGGTCCATTTTTTAAATGTTTTTTTTTTATGTTTTTAAAGCTGCATTGAGTTTTTCAATTTTCTGATTTTTTTTTTTTTTTTTTTTTTTTTTTTTGATTTTTTAAAAATAGATATCTTCCAACTACGATCCGTGTCATTCATTTTCTAAAATTTCATTTCTTTTAGCTGTAAATAAACTGAATCCTCTGACCAGTTGGTCAGTGTTTTTTTTACGATGGTAATTATGAGCTTGGAGCATGCGCACAGATGTATGGAAAAACCCTAGAACCGAAGGTGAAACATGACAGATTGCATTAATTGTCCTTCATTAATATCCAGATGTATTTGAAATGGTGTTACGTATCCCTTAATAAGTCACAAATGACAAATTCAATGAAGTTCTGTGTTTAATTTATCATATTACATCATTTTGAAAGTTGTGTGTAAATGACCCGGTTTTGATGACGTAACCATGTTCTAATATTAGATCCCAAATGCTGCATCTCGCTGGGTAAATACTGTAATTTCTGTATTTATTCAAGCTTTTATCGTGGAACCAAATGTAACATTGTTCATTAGGAACATCATTAAGATTAGCACCGTTTTAATTTTTTCTTTGGAAAACTTAATGCAGCTTTAATGTTTTATCATGTTTTATTTTACAGAGATGTGACATGTTTTATTTTACAGAGATAGATGTTTTATTTTACAGAGATGTTTTATTTTACAGAGATGTGACATGTTTTATTTTACAGAGATGTGACATGTTTTATTTTACAGAGATGTGACATGTTTTGTTTTACAGAGATGTGACATGTTTTATTTTACAGAGATGTGACAGATACTGATATTCAGGCTATAGAGAAAAGACTACTTCAGACAATGGATATGATCATTAATAAAAAGAAAAGGTAAAATATGCTACTGTAACAATGTAAAAAAAATGTGTGGAGACTATAGCAGGGCTGTCAACTTATAAAACCTGATATGCATGTCTTGTCCTGCTTAGAGACCTTTGTATGAAGTCATAATTTTGTTAGACTCTTTAAGCTATTTTCAGTCAAAAAAATTAATTTTATTATGCAATACTGTAGAATCATTAATATTCATTGAGTTAAATTTTTTGGTTTTGCAATTTAAAAAAAAAATATGTTGGGGAAAAAATTTCGAGAAATTTAGTTCTTGAAAATAAATCTATTAACCCACGAAAATAGTGAAATGAAATCCTCCACAAATGTTTGTGATTTTCCACTACATTCATAAAGTTTATGCAGGGAGTGAAGTGGAATAATGGTGTTTGACGCCCCAGTCAAGATTCTTTCACTTATTTCGAGGCGGTCAGTTCTGAGATGGTGGAAGAAACCGGAGTGCCCAGAGAAAACCACCAACCTTTGACAAGTGAACTGACAAACTTTCTCATACTAGGATCTGTCCTGAGTGGGATTTGAACCCAGGCGGTTAGAGGAACTGTGATCTGTAAGCACGTGCTTTAGACCACTCGCCCACTGAGGCCCACGTTTATGCAGGGATGAACTAGTTAATATTGCATGTGACGACTGCAACTTTTGTTTGGAATGATTTAAGAATTTGTTTTTGTCAAAATTTGAGGAATAATGAGCAAAAGTTACAGAATACACTGTTTTATTTTTGTTTCATCAGTAAATTATTTTCACTTTATTTTACTTTTTTTAGGATTGCCATTGCAAAACGAGACAGTCTTCGTCAAGCCAGTCTTAACAAAAATCAAGGAGGATTATGGGGAATGTTTAAAACTGTGACATCTGGGGTCACTACTGGTACATCGGAAAGTATCCTTTTCTCGGATGTAGTTACTAGAACTTAGAGTGATCTTCAAAATTATCCCTAAAATTTCTAAATATTTTCAGTTGAGTAATAGTGTTGAACGTCCCAGTCAAGAATATTTCACTTACATTGAGATGTCACCAGCTATAAGCGAAAGTGCAGAAATTTTTCCTGTGCATTGTGCTGATGGCATTATACAGCAGGGTTCTTTATTGTGCCATGCCTGCCACGACATGGGACCTCGTTGATTTTAAGTTCCCATCTGAAAGAACCGTGACTTTCATTTCGTAATGCCCAGTGCTTGGCGAAAGAACAGTCACTATCCACTTTCAAGTCTTGGGTCAGACCCGGCCGGGGTTTGAACCCACTACCACTTACGGAGCAAGCACTCTACCAACTGAGCTACTGCAGTGGCCTCTAAATATTTTGAAAACTCATACATTTTCAAAGTCATTTTATAAAGCTTAAAGGTATTTTTTTGTTTAAAAATGACTTTGAAAAGGTGGGTGGTCTGTACTTAACAAGTACATTGTGTAACAACTGATTCAGAAGCTTATCACGGTTGCAAGTAGGTTTGTCTTGAGTTCAGGTGCACTTGCACTAAATTTTTCGAATCAGATTTTTTAATTAATTTTTCAATACTCAGTGTTATTGTGTTTTTTTGTGAGTTTAAGTTATCAAAGTTGTTTTTATATAGTTTAATATATAGAAAACAGGTATGGGACAAATTAATGACTGAGTAATCTGTAGTATTTGAGATACTAAAAGTGTACTTATTTCATTGATGGTCAATGATAGGGGAGATCTTATTTACTGTCTGATTTACGTCTGCCATAGCAATAGTTTTTCAAGGTTTGAGAAGAGATATCAAAAAATTTTGTAGAATGCCACATACCGTTATGATGTATGCATGATTATTACAGCGATGTATTTCTGGAATGAGTGTTTGTGTCTTTTCCCATATTTAATCCCTGTAAGGATTTTAAAAAGCTCTGCATTTTATACTCCAGCTAAGATGGCATTTAGTTTGGTGTCAGTTTATTACGACAAAATGCATACGTCATAATGGTATGTGGCATTCTACAAAATTTTTTGATATCTCTTCTAAAACCTTGAAAAACTAGTGCTATGGCAGATGTGAATCAGACAATAGGAATTATGACCTTATACATGTATGATTATAAGTACTCATGCACCAGGTAACATTATGCTATGGTAACTTAGAAAGACTTCTTATCAGCATTAACAAACTTCATACATAGGTTAGATTTTATTATGGTAATATCTCAAATGAGTGTGTGTTTTAGCAAGATTCTAAATCCAAGATGGCTACCATTAATTACTACATGTATAAATAGAAAAAAACAGAAAAAAATTCCATGATTACATTTTTTATTTATACATCAGTTTGGTTCAAATTTGGTGAATACAAAGTAGAACCTTGGACATAATATATTTGTAACAGGTTTTTTGAGTAACTTTTTTTTGCCTTTTTAGTGCAACATGCAAATTAGCAGCTAAATATACATGTAGCTGATTCTTTGAAAAACAATTTTATACAATACTCCATTTATATGTATGAATATCTTGTATTCATATTGTTTTATTTTTACTTTTTTTTTTAACTCGAAAAAGGAAAATATACTCATTCAAAAGGGCTATATAAAATTACTTCATAGAGTTTTTGTTTCCATGTAAACACACTTGACTATATTAGCAGCAAAAATAATAAATATACCCATATACATAATGTATAATCATTATACAGTACAATTGATTGACATGATACAAGAAGTTTTATGTTTCCATGGTGATGATTACTAGTTCATTTGAGCTTTGTTTTTTTTTTTTTTTTAGAAAACTTGTGGTACTCTATAGTCATTATTCATTTCAATATGTTTAGAATACTCAAAAAGTTTTTTTTGTAGTCATAGCAGTTTCATCTCCAATTCAGTTGTACAATCTATAATGTGTTGGTTTAGAAATCAAGGGTTCCATTGTCTTGTGACTGCCAAAAGTTCATTTTAAATATTGACATACGTAGAATTGACTTAATAAAGAATATCTAAATCTTAAAAGTTCCCTAATCATGTTAATAGAAAACTCAATACATTTCAACCTGTCATAGTGACCATTTCTACATAAAGAGCACCTGTTCATTAAGACTAGTCCATAACAGTACCTTTGTTTTAACTAAAAAGAAACTGTATATAAAGACCACCTGTCTTTGAGGTCTAATTCTTAGGTCCAATGGTTATTTGTTATAAAGAGAATTTATTACGAGTCCGAGGTCCTGATGGGGAAATTCCGATCGAGTGGTCAGATTTTTCATCTCAAACGAGGCTTTGCCAAATGTCCATTTTTATTTTTCATATGATTCTGAACTGTTTCTTTCTTATTTTAAAATGTTGAACATATTTTGGATTAGAAATAATAAAAATAAAATAAATCAGAAGTGACGTAAGGGGAACAACTCTAATATCTTTGTGTATCAAAAAGAATGAATTATGATGAATTATGTCCCTTGCTAATTGAAAAAGTAGTCCCAGTTCAACTGAGATAGGCTACCCTTGCGCACGTGGATATGGAAAAATATCGCACCACCAATTCAGTGAGAAATACATATATTGACTGTATATGTGAAAATGGGGTTTGTCCCTATTTAAGCTTCATTTCTTTCGTAAATATTTAACCAAATACTTAAAAAGTCCTCAACAAATATAGATACGAATTGACACAAATGGTCCCAGGTCTGCATTTAAAAATTATTTAGAATATTTAGCTAAAATAACTGCATTATTGTACCAGCATGATACCCAGATATAGCCAAAAGGGTCCACGTCAACAGTCCTTGGTCCTCGGAGACCATCATCACTTGTCATAACGAATTGGATAAATTGTCCCGATTTATCCAGTAGATGAACGGCGTGATTTCTACAATCACTTACAAGGACCTGCTCTCCTCTAAAAGATGCAAGATCTTTTGGTGAAAAAGGACTTCTTAGTTTGACACCTGATGGTCCAGTATACTTGAACTGAAATTCTCCATGTTTGTTTACCACGGCAACACTGTTGTCAAACTCATCAGTGACCCAGATGTTTTCATTATCAGTGCAAGTAATGAATCCTGGTTTTGTAAACAGAAGAGTTCCATCTTTGTCATACTGAATGCTTTGTGTTATCTGTCCTCTCTTTGTCACTTTTACAACTTTTCCTTCAATTTCTGATCTTAGACAAGAAACTATTCCACCATCTTTGTTGATGAAGATTCCATGTGCTGTATAGGGAGACACATCAACAAATCTGACAATGTCACCATTTGTCAGCACTTTCTTTATTTCTGAGTCAGTTGCCAACAATAAGTCTCCCGATTTACATTTGGCCACATCATTTACACTAAAGTCCACTTTTATGGACTTGTACTTTCTCCCATTTCTGGTCACCAAGGTAACATAATTATATCCACCAATCCAAGCCTCCCTTTCATTGATTGCACATAGACAGTTGATACTTTGCATGTTTTCAAACGTTGCGACAACCTTAGCTTTGATATGGGGTGTTGTCTCCTGGTTTTTTGGACTTCCTGTTGCAAACCACATTATTTCATCCATATTTGTTCGTATTTCTCTTTGAATACCTCCAAATAGATTTTTCACCTCCTTGAGGCATATCTCCCTTGAATGAAATGAAGGTGGAGCAAGGATAACCATCTCTTCTTTTTGTGTTAATTTTTCAACCATTTGAAGTGTATTGCCAGAAACTTTAACCAAATCAGTGCCGTTTCCTTGACCTAATGTCTCCTCGCTTCTTTCTATCAAACTGTTGATTTCTGATAATTTTTGCAAAATTTTGTTTTCCATATTTTTAAGGAGTTTAATGTCTGCCTTTTCTTGATGAATTAGATCTTCTATATAAGATTCTGTCACTTTATCTATGGCATGTTTGAGTGATTCCCCTTGGTTTTTAACCCGAGTAATACAGTCTTGTATTTCTAAACTGTATAGATGTTGTGCATGTTTAAATTTTTTTGCTTCTTTCTCTAATTCAGGTTTTTGTTTATTTTTAACTTGTAAAATTGTTTCCTCTAGCTCATTATGTTTTCTCATGATGACGTCTGCTGATATTTCTGTTGTTGTGTGATTTTGATGCAGACGCTGTGTACATTTAGAACAAACAAGCTGATCACAATCTGTACAGAACATGTTAAAAACATTGTGTTCATGAACATCGCACATTGTTCTTATTTCAGTTTGCATTGATGACATTTTTAAACTTTTCTGAATATAGTATAATTTTTAGTCAAACCTAGTTATAATAACCCTTGAAGACTGTGCCACCTTGCTCACCACTGCACAAAAATATCTTTAAAAAGTCTCTCAACAGTTTTGCTTATTGCCACAGTAAAACTTCTTTGCAATGCCACTGACTCATTTTGCCACTTCTCTTATCCCCACAGTTAATCCTGGCTATAATAACTCATGATAATTGTGTCTGCTTGCTTGACACCACACAAAAATCTCTTTAAAATGTTTCTCAAAAAGTTTGCTTATTGCCACAGTAAAACATCTTAATATTGCCTCTCAATTACTTAATAAGCCACCATGCTTATTGCCACAGTAAAATCCTTTTACAATGCTACTGAATCACTTTGCCACTTCACTTTTCTTAACAGTTAAATGTTTTTATAATCCCCCTGAATTATTTTTGCCACCTTCCTCATCACTTCACAGAAATCTTTTTAAAATATCTCTCAACAGTTTTGCTTATTGCCACAGTAAAACTTCTTTGCAATGCTAACTACTTCCCCATAGTTAAACCTGGTTATAACAACCCTTGATAACTTTGCTACTTTGCTTATCACCAATTCAAAATCTCTTTAAAATGTCCCTCAACAACTTTGCTTATTGCCACAGTAAAATCTTTTCATATTGTCCCTCAAAAACTTAATAAGCCACCATGCTTATTGCCAAAGTAAAATTTTTTAAAATGTCACTGAATAACTTTGTCTCTTTGTTGATCTCTGGAGTAATTTGAATTCTATTTTTTATGATTTTCTTTATCAGTCACCCACGATTTAACACCATATCCTTTTATACTGCAAAATCTGATTGGACTAATTGTGCATATAATCCAAGTTTTACTGTATTTTGGAATTGTTCCGATTTCTGTGGGACTGTTGTTTCCTGGGTGAATTGGATTTTACTCTGAATTGTTCTGGTACTGTCATATACAGCCACTTTTTTCTGAAAAAAATAAATAAATATGTTTCTTTTCACTTACCATTAATATGCCACTGCGGTAGCTCAGTTGGTAGAGTGCGTGCTCAGTAAGTGGGAGGTCATGGGTTCCAACCCCAGCTGGGTCTGACCCAAGACTTGAAAGTGGGTAGTGACTATTCTTTCGCCAAGCACTTGGCATTTACGAAATGAAAGTCATGGTTCTTTTGGATTGGAACTTAAAATAAATGAGGTCCCATGTCACAGCGTGGCACGATAAAGAACCCTGCTGTATAATGCCATATAAGTGAAATATTCTTGACTGGAACGTTAAACACCATTTCTCAATTCAACTCATCTTACCATTAATACAAAAAGTTATTTAATATTTATTTATTTTTTATTGTGTGTGTGTGTGTGTGTGTGTGTGTGTGTGTGTGTGTGTGAATATAGTTAAGTACTGAAAATTATTTAATATTTGCATTTAAATTGGTTAAGATTGAGTTTAAAAATTGAAATTCTAATAATGAAATGAAAAAGAAAAATAAAAGAAAATATTTATTATATTTCCAATATATATTGTTTTACTTTTTCAGAAGTATATAAAAAATAAACAAAAATTAAAAACTAAATTATCTTACATTTATCTTCTAAATGTACTGAAAATCTTTGTTTTTGGAATTTTTTATATCAATTGACCTCATTTCTTGAGAAATGTATAAAAATTAAATAAAAACTAAATTCACCCATGTTGACTTACTGGGTATAATATTAAAATGATCTCCATTTTTTTTTTAAATTTCCAATAATAATTGACTTATTTTCTTAAAAATACATGAAATTAAAAAAAAACAAAACTAAACTATATGTCTGACACTTACCCAGGTACCGGTAATTAAAGTGAAATCTCCATTTTTGAATAAAAAGTTTTGATATTACTGTTAACAGTTATAGTCTGTCAGTAATTACCTCAGTCTGTTTGTAAATTCTTCATGACAGTCAAATTGATTGATGATATTGTTTTGATAAGGGCACATGAAATGAATTATTGGTTTTTTCAACCCTTGAATTTTATTCTCTAAGATTATACAAATATATAATATATACTAGTATGTATTTATATACTAGGTATTTAGAGATGGGTTTTATTACTTTTAAGATTCTTTATAAAGATAATGGCATAGAAGAACTTTAAATGTTGAATAATTCTTTTTTAAAGTTTAATAAAAATTAAAACATATATGATTAATAATGATATTTACATACGTATTTGTTCCAGTTGATATATATATATATATATATATATATATATATATATATATATATATATATATATATATATATATATATATACACCAGGTTTATGGGTTATGGTACAGTACAACCTGAATATACCAACCCTCAGTAAATTTACCACCTTGTTTATCAAAAAGTTACATTATATTAAGTCAAAAACTTTCAAAATTTTTATGGCTTTTTTTTTTTATATATAAAACTCCCTTACTTCATACCAAACATCTTTATTAAACCAAAAATCTTACCAAAAATGGTTTTATTGTCGCGGTGATAAACAATTAGCAATACTGTAAATTCCAATATTATCCTTTAGTTAAAGAAGAGAGTAGAGAAATGGTGATGCCAGAATGAGTTTGTTTTACACAATTATTTTGAGGCAGCCAGTTTAGGAATGGTAGAGAAAACCAGAGTTCATGTAGAAAACCAGCAACATTTGTCAAGTGAACAGACAAACGTTTTTACACTAGAAAAACCAGCAACATTTGTCAAGTGAACAGACAAACTTTTTTACACTAGAAAAATCAGCAACATTTGTCAAGTGAACAGACAAACTTTTTTTTAACACTAGAAAAATCAGCAACATTTGTCAAGTGAACAGACAAACTTTTTTACACTAGAAAAACCAGCAACATTTGTCAAGTGAACAGACAAACTTTTTTACACTAGAAAAACCAGCAACATTTGTCAAGTGAACAGACAAAATTTTTTACACTAGAAAAACCAGCAACATTTGTCAAGTGAACAGACAAAATTTTTTACACTAGAAAAACCAGCAACATTTGTCAAGTGAACAGACAAACTTTTTTACACTAGAAAAACCAGCAACATTTGGCAAGTGAACAGACAAACTTTTTTACACTAGAAAAACCAGCAACATTTGTCAAGTGAACAGACAAACTTTTTTACACTAGAAAAACCAGCAACATTTGTCAAGTAAACAGACAAACATTTTTACACTAGAAAAACCAGCAACATTTGTCAAGTGAACAGACAAACTTTTTTTTAACACTAGAAAAACCAGCAACATTTGTCAAGTGAACAGACAAAATTTTTTACACTAGAAAAACCAGCAACATTTGTCAAGTGAACAGACAAACTTTTTTACACTAGAAAAACCAGCAATATTTGTCAAGTGAACAGACAAAACTTTTTTACACTAGAAAAACCAGCAACATTTGTCAAGTGAACAGACAAAACTTTTTTTTAACACTAGAAAAACCAGCAACATTTGGCAAGTGAACAGACAAACTTTTTTTTACACTAGAATGTGCCTGAGCAGGATTCAAACCTAGACGGTGACTTAGATTTAGCTACTAGGATCTGTTAAAATGCATTTTTGACTATTCAGGAATTACAGCCCCATGTCTTTGGGGGAGTGAAAACACAGGTTTTATTACACTCTAGAAAATACTTTGGTGCTGGATTGAAAAAAAAGATAAATATAACATGCTGATTGAAAAACATACCTATTTTTGATTTTTGTGATGTTATGAGAAATGACATCAAAAGATTGCTGACGTTTTTTAAATAAATAAATTTAAAACAACCTGCAAAAATAACTGTTGGATGTATATCCACATCTATAAACCACATTAAAAAGATATATTTACAATCTAATTATCACTGCCTAGATGAACCTTTTACGACTGACTGACGTTATTTTCAGATGAACAGTTACAGCGTAAATAGTTCTGAATGGCATAGGAATGGCATAGGAATATCTGATTATTTGCAAAACCAGCAAATAGTCCCAGTTGATATTTCCACTTCCTTATCTTCCATTCAGTCTGCATGGTCTACTTATTAATTCATCATTCCCAAATTGTAATTTTACTTTTAACATTAATAATTAATTTTTACCTTTTTAAAATCATAATTAACATGGACAATTTTAGTGGGTGTGGCCATACTGTAAGACCCATTCGCAGGGGAAAAATTTAAAAAATACATTTGACTAGAAAAACCAGCAACATTTGTCAAGTGAACAGACAAACTTTTTTACACTAGAAAAACCAGCAATATTTGTCAAGTGAACAGACAAAACTTTTTTACACTAGAAAAACCAGCAACATTTGTCAAGTGAACAGACAAAACTTTTTTTTAACACTAGAAAAACCAGCAACATTTGGCAAGTGAACAGACAAACTTTTTTTTACACTAGAATGTGCCTGAGCAGGATTCAAACCTAGACGGTGACTTAGATTTAGCTACTAGGATCTGTTAAAATGCATTTTTGACTATTCAGGAATTACAGCCCCATGTCTTTGGGGGAGTGAAAACACAGGTTTTATTACACTCTAGAAAATACTTTTGTGCTGGATTGAAAAAAAAGATAAATATAACATGCTGATTGAAAAACATACCTATTTTTGATTTTTGTGATGTTATGAGAAATGACATCAAAAGATTGCTGACGTTTTTTAAATAAATAAATTTAAAACAACCTGCAAAAAGAACTGTTGGATGTATATCGACATCTATAAACTACATTAAAAAGATATATTTACAATCTAATTATCACTGCCTAGATGAACCTTTTACGACTGACTGACGTTATTTTCAGATGAACAGTTACAGCGTAAATAGTTCTGAATGGCATAGGAATGGCATAGGAATATCTGATTATTTGCAAAACCAGCAAATAGTCCCAGTTGATATTTCCACTTCCTTATCTTCCATTCAGTCTGGTCTATTTATTAATTCATCATTCCCAAATTGTAATTTTACTTTTAACATTAATAATTAATTTTTACCTTTTTAAAATCATAATTAACATGGACAATTTTAGTGGGTGTGGCCATACTGTAAGACCCATTCGCAGGGGAAAAATTTAAAAAATACATTTGACAAGAAAAATAAATTGAAACCAAAATTGTTGTTTTTTCTTATTCTTTTATTTTATGAATGGACATGATGGTAAATATAAGGATTGACATTTGTTTTTGAATCGGTCATCAAAGGTATGAACTGTTAAAGTAGGCAATGGGGCAAATCAATCATAAACCGCTTTGCATTTGCATAATTCAACCATTGCTTTAAGTTTATTTATTTATTTATTTATTTATTTATTTATTTATTTATTTATTTATTTATTTATTTGTACATTTTATTAACAACTTGATCAGAAATTGATACAAATTTAGAAGAAAAGAAATGTTAAAATTTAAAAACTCCAAAAAGAATGTTTTTCTTGACATAGATGTCACACATAAAATTAACTTTCTTTGGCCTTGTTAAAGATAAACAGATATCCAGAATATCTATACATTATACTGGAATTGAACATGTGGTCTGTTTTGTATACAAACTTTTGTTTTGTTAAATTTAAAGGCTAAATGGAAGGAGTTTAATGAACAAAAGCAAGTCACAAAGTTTAATTATATTGTGTATTGATTTTTACACTCAGGTAAACATTTATCAAAAGGTTGACAATGAATGGACAGGTAGATTTACACCTATTTTATAGACCTAAGATATACAGATTAAGAGATAAGACACATATTACAAAGGTTTTCAAATAAGAATTACAGATAAATAGATAAGACATGTCATAATACAACAGATTTCAAATCAGTATTACTGATTGAAATATTACAGTGAATTTCAAATTAGTATTGCATACAAATGAAAATATAAGTATTCATAGTAGCCAAATTAAAGTAAAAGTTCTTTTTTGTTATCTCTATATATTAAACTAACTATTCAAAAAGTTTGAAGAATTTTTTTCACAGAAATGTTTATTGTGGTTTCATTCATGATTAAGGCCTTTGGTAACCATGCATGGGACTCCAGAAGTTATATAATGGTTATTGTCAAATTAGTGTAGAATATCAAGATTTATGAATGTAATTGTAGAGTTAATTAATTTAATGACTTAATCCACACAAAGACAAACTTGTAACATAAATTAATAAGCAACGTCGTGTTTATTATTTAATCCATTGTTATATGTGCATTAAATTTGCCCTACCCCAGACCTCTTTAAAAATTTTTTTTTTTCTTTTGTAATGTCACATGTACTTCCAAGTGCCAATGTACAAAAATGTAAGAATCATTTATCCACTTTATTTATTATGACATCATTGTATTATTTATTTATTTATTTGTTTACTTTTTTTAAATTTTTATTTATTTATTTATTTATGTATTTATTTATTTTTAATGTCACATGTACTTTTCTAGTGCCAATTTGCCAGAATTGTTAAACATCTGTATTCATTATGGCATTATTGCAATTAGTGATTTGTTTGCCTAAAATTACTACCTAATATAGATAGTTTTCATACTGCAGTTTTCTTTGGAAAAATTACTAACATATCCAAAGTTAATAAAATTTTAAAAAATAATTACAGTTCAAGTACAAAATGTTTACACAAATAAAATCCAATTGTCAAAGAATGTCCTGATTTGTAAAAACATAAAAATATCAGAATTGTAATAATTCTTTGCAATATGACTATTCTTAGATATTACAACCTTATTTTCATCACAAATTTTTAACTCAGCAAATATTTATAATTTAATGACTCTACAATATATAAATGCAATTTGTTCGAGTAAAGTTGAGGAAACCATAATACTCAGTTACCTTCAAGACTTCAACTTACAAATTTTTTCAAATGAGGATCTGACCTATGAGGGTAGAAACGAAGATGGTGAAAGAAATTGGGATTAATAATCATTCACTTTAGACCCTTAGGCCACAGAGAGAGAAGTGTGTGTGTGTGTGTGTGTGTGTGTGTGTGTCCAGTTTGTGATGTGTTTGACCATATATAATATGTACTGTCTATAGTTTAGATTGTTATTGTTCTTAACACTTCATCATCAGATGTAGGAGCATTAAAGTCAGACACAGCTGCTCTGGAGGAACTTAGTCGACAACTTTTCCTAGAATCTGTTGATCTACATAATTCTCAGGTAAGTGGTTGCTTGATAACAATTCTTCTTAAATCAGTCAATCTACTTACATAGTGGATAGGGTGGCTGAGTGGTTATAGTGCTGGCCTACAATCTCTATGTGTCCCAAGTCTGTGGGTTCAAATCTGGTTGACTGCATGTGAAAAAGGTTTTTCCTTTGCTGGCTGGCTCGATATCAATATAATTTTGATCTACATCTTTGACATTGATGTTGAGTGTTGTAAGATTACCATAAGAATGCCCACATATACCATGCAGATAGATACACTTACACACTCACACACCACATGAATTTGTGTTAAGTTTATTCCCGTAGATCAATAGAAATAGTCTCATCAGGATTTCCTGATATGAAGTAAACCAACATTCGATCAACCATCTAATCTGCTGGTACGCAATTCTCAATTAAGTTGATATAGAAGAACTTGGGTCAACAACTCTTCCAAAAATCTTTCTATCTACATAATTTTTGTGTACCTGATTACTTGATGACAGTTTTTAAAGTACGATGAATTGGATTAATTTTGCTTGAAAAGATTTGGTAGAAAATACTCAGATTAACACAAAAAGTAATTGCAAATAAAAAAAATATTGCTGTTGTTGTATAGCCTAATCAATCTGCATCAGATGAACTTCACTTTTATAGAAATAAAATTGTTTACATCTAACCACTTTTCTTGTCCAATCAAATGGTAAATGTGAGTCATGTGTTTTATATTTCTTTGTTGCCATGGTTACAGTGTCACATCTACCTTTCCTTTGAAATTTAAAATCAGTGGTGCAAATAAGTGTTATTTGTTTGTCTCTAATATTCTGTTTTTTTTTCTTGTTTAAATTTGCTGTTTTATCATTTATTAGCATTGTATCATGTTCTTTGCCATGCTTTTGCCAAGCAAATGTTTTCAGTTAAAATTTCTTTTTGAAATAAATTGATTTTTGAAACACACACACACACACACACACACACACACACACACATATATATATCCTTTTTAAACCTTTTCATTTTTTGTTTTCAGGAAAGAATTGAATATTCAAAGACTTTTAAAGGAAAATATTTCAATTTCTTAGGATATTTTTTCTCCATATATTGTGTTTGGAAAATATTTATTGTAAGTATATTACGTTTTATACTTTTCTGATTGGCTCCACCAGCATACCACATTATCAGTGCCCTTTGGTTCTCATATGGAACTATGACTTCAATTGGATATTGAACAATATATGTTGACATACTTATAATCCTGTCAACAAAGATCAGAGGGTATCTAGAAACTAAACTGTCTGTCTGTCTGTCCATCAGTCATGTCAGTCCATCACAATATAATGTTTGCTTTATAACTTCTACTTTTATGGAAAGATATTTATCAAATTTATCACAAATGTGTACAAATGAGACAATGTGTGACATACCAGATATAGGGGTATAGGTCAAGGGTTCAGATTTTAGGTTTGGCCCAAAATAGTGAATTGGGGGTTAAGTATTTTTCTCAAGAGCTAGCTGCAATTTCCTTAATATAAAGTTAAGCAGGAATTTGATATTTATTCAACAATTAATTGGAGTGGAAGTAATTGTGTTTTACAACCAAGTCAAGATTTTTTTTTTTCAGTATATCAAGGCAGTCGGTTCTTGGGTTGTTCAGACCACTGCAGTAGCTCAGTTGGTAGAGTGCTCGCTCTGTAAGTGGGAGGTCATGGGTTCGAACCCTGACCGGGTCTGACCCAAGACTTGAAATTGGGTAGTGACTGTTCTTTCGCCAAGCACTTGGCATTACGAAATGAAAGTCATGGTTTTTTCGGATAGGAACTTAAAATCAATGAGGTCCCGTGTCATGGCAGGCATGGCACGATAAAGAACCCTGCTGTCAGCGCAACGCACAGGCAAAATTTCTGCACTTTCGCATATGGCTAGCGACGTCTCGATGTAAGTGAAATATTCTTGACTAGGACGTTAAACACCATTACTCAACTTAACTCTCTTTGGTTGTTCAGAGAAAACCAGTGTCCTCTTGCAAGCTAACTGACAACTTTCTCACACTGATTAAGTATAATTCATATCTATTCAGTCAAAAGTGTTGTGAGCAGGCAATTTAGACACAGGACCAGTAAGATTTGGACCTTGGACCAATAGGGATTGGAACCTATAACCTATGCATTGAGAGGTTCTTTAACCCATAATACCCACTCAAGCACTGAGCCTCTGATCATATCGTTCATAAATGTTTTCATTTTAATCTTCCAGTCAACAGTGAACATTGTATTTGATAGAGTTGGTAAAACCGATCCAGTAACTAAAGGTATAGAGATAGCTGTAAAATATTTAGGAATTCAATTTGATGTAAGTAACGCAAGTCATGTTATTATCTCCCTTTCCAGTAAGAATTTTTCCCTTTTACCTTTATGATATTACATTATTTACATTACATTACATTAATATAACATAATATCAATATCTAAAATTATAAGTTGTAATAAATTGGCAGTATGCAAGTAATAAAATTAATTATGATGAAGCAGACCAGTGGTTTAGTCTACTAAATGATAAGGAATATGATGTCAGTGAACAAGGTAATCATTGGTCTAGGGCAATAGTCAGAAAAACCTAGACTGATGACCAGTGAACAGAGGCATCAATCTCTGGATTCATGGGATCAGTGGAGTAGGACACTAATCCTTAGACTCAATGACCAGTGGACCAGGACGCTGACATGAGTTGTCATGTGATTAGTTGACAAGGGCAACCTATACTGATTTTTAACTTCATAATATTTGTTTACCTCATGGTTTTTGGTATGATAAAGTTAAGAACCTTCGTTGAGGTCATTACATAAAAACAAGGAGATGGAACCTGATCCATTCAGGGGTTTGACCTCATAATTCAGCAAAAATGTCATTAAATTTATATTGCTGTGACCATTTTAGAGCATATTAGTTATGTAAAGATTCATTATACCTACCAGCTTTTATGGATGACAAGATTAAAAAGACAAAAATTAAAGATCAAAGTCGTGATATATACACTAATAGATTTCTGAATAATTAATAACTTTCTTTAACTTGCATGATATAAAGGCTTCTTCCAAGAACAAGCTTGTTTGTCAGTCTGTAATACAGAAACACAATACATGTAATCAATAATTTCCTAGAGTGTGTAATCAGCTAATTTATAGGAAATTGAACTTTAATCTGCACTTGACTTCCAATATTAGTTACCTGTTATTTAGGTGTTAACTGGCTGAACTGGAGTGGAGTATTTGTATTTTAAACCCCAGTCAAATTTTTTTTACTTGAACAAAGGCAATTGGTTTTGGGGTGGTGAAGGAAACTTGAATACCTTAAAAAATCATTCTTTGGCAAGTTAATTGACAAAGGATTGTGGATTATAGAGAAAGGCCTTACAAAGATGAAATTTGAGTGAGAATGAGTGATATGAAAGTTTGCCATATCTTTATACACAAATGTCAAGATTTGTTGATTGGTTGAATTATGTTTTACATCTGTTTTATGATACTGGCTCTAAGGCCATGACAAATTAATTTTTAGTTTGTCAGATGCACTCACCTCTAAAAATTTAGAAATAAAAATAAAATTAATTTCGTTTTCAAATCTTTTTTCGCGTATCTAAAATTTCCAGTAAAATCCCACTTGCATTTTTCTGCAAAATCTTTGACTGCTTTCATTGTAAATTAAAAATATCATTGTTTTAATATTGAACAGTTCTTGCAATAATTATTTTTTTTGTGCATTTTTTTACTTGCTCACGAGGTTCAAATTTTGTTCTCCTGAAGAAAAATGTGTTTTAGAAGAAAAATACGTTTCATTTTTAATCAGACACTTGCCTCTATTTTTTTCCAAAAAAAATCTGTAAAACTAAAAATAATTTGGTGTGGCCTAACCTTATAAGTATTGGAATATACAGTAACAAGGAAAACCTTTCTTACCTGAATCAATCATGATTGAACCCAACAGTATTGAGATGACATGAGCTGTTGATAACTTAAGGCATAACCACTTGACAACTGGAACCCCAGTATAAATGTAATATTTTTTATCATGTGGAATTCTAGTTAAAGCTGCATTAAGTTTTTAAATTTTCTGAATTTTTTCAATTTTCTAAAAAATTATATTTTTGAAAATAGACAACTTCTAATCACGATCATTGAGATTCATTTTCTAAAATTTCATTCCTATAAGCTGTAAATAAACGGAATTCCCTAATGAGTTGGACACTTGTTTAACAATGATTGTTATTAGCTTGGAGCATGTGCACAGATGTACAGAGACTTGAATGAATCAAAGGGGAAACCTGAAAAATTACATTGATTGTTCATCATTAATATCAAAATGTATTTGCAATGGTGTTTTTTATCCCTAACAATGTTACAAATGACAAATTTAATTAAATTCTGGGTTTAATTTACTTATACTGTTTTGTAAGTTGTGTTTAAATGACCCCGCTTTTTAATACATTACCATGTTCTAATATTAGATCCCACATGTCAACATCTTGCTGAGAAATTACTGCTTTTTCTATATTTATTTAAGCTTTTTTTCATTGAACCAAATGTAACATTGTTCATTAGGAACATCATTGATTTGATCAGAACTATTTTAGGTTTTTCCTAGGAAAACTTAATGCAGCATTAATCCTGTTGATATTATTTATAGGTGCAGTTTTGGTCTCAACAAATATCATTCTTTCTAGTGGGCATCATCATAGTTACATCTATAAGAGGATTCCTGCTTACTTTAACAAGGGTATGTATATACATTATTATTACAGGCAGTAACAAAAATAAAGTGGAGTTAAATCTGTCTATAAAGGCCACCCATGAGAATCAGTAAAAGTGGTCTTTATAAACAGGTGACCTTTATATACAAGTTCAGATAATATGAATAAAGAGCAACTTGGATAGACTTTTATTGGCCTTTATAAGCAGGTCACCCATATAGAGATGTGGTTTGACTGTGTGTTAATGTACAGTCAAACCTGTCTATAAAGGCCACACATGGGAATCAGTAAAAGTGACCTTTATGAACAGGTGCAGGGCTTGACATTAACTTTTATACCTACTTGCCCGGTCGGGCAAGTGCAACTGAAAATTTACTTGCCCGCCTAAATTTTTTACTTGCCCTACTATTTTTTTGCTTTTTTGTTTTCTTTCATTTCAGGTCTTAAAATCGCTAAGAAAAGACCGAGTTAATCTTGTTAATCATTTACAGAAGACTGAATCAATCTTGTTTTATTAAACTGTTAATAAAATCTTCATGATTGATGTTAACTTATTGTTTTAACTTTAGTCACTGTTGTTTAAATTCAGAGTGTAATAAAAAAGGTTATGAATAGTTATACCATCTTTAGTTTTATAAAGAGATGTTTCTTAAAAAATGACAACGTTGACTTTTGTTTTAATTCAGCCATGTTTGCAGTTTCTTTTGTCAACAATAGACGATAACCTATTCGGCGCTCTGATTGGATTAAATTGAGTGATATAAATAGAATAAACCAATAAAATCTCTCGTTTTATACATATCACGCTTATTTAAGACAGGTTCCCGATTTAAACTCTAAGAGTCATAGAAAATTTGCAGATGTATGGTGTGCACTTTAACATCGAAAATCGGAAACAAATCTCTCAGAATTTTATGTCAAAACAACAGTTTTAATCATCTATGGCTAAAATTTTCACTTGTCACGTCGGACAAGTTTAATCTAAAGTTTACTTGCCAGACCGTCAGTTTTACTTGCCCCGGGCAAGCGGACAACCGTTAATGTCGAGCCCTGCAGGTGGCCATTATATGCAAATTCAAAAAATATGAATAAAGAGCAACTTTTATAGATTTTTATTGGCCTGTATTAGCAGGTAGTCTTTATGGGGAGGTGGCCTTTGAGGCAGGTTTGACTGTATGTGAATTTATAAAGCTAATAAACATGTACCAGACAACAACAGTATACATGCATGTTGTCTTTTTGGAGTATTTGTTGTATAGAGCAAGTTTTAGCTCACCTGGGGGAAATACTTTGGGCCAGGTATTCATATGATTTTTAGCTCATCCGAGCTTTAGATTAGCTATCGCTATCCATCTTTGTCCGTCGTGCGTCATCCGTCATGCGTAAACTATTTACATTTTAATCTTCTCCTCCAAAACAGCTGGGCCAAATTTAATGAAACTTGGTAACCATCATTCCTGGGTGAAGCCCTTTCAGATTTGAACATATGAAGGAGTTATGTCCCCTTTGGGCCCCATAAAGGGGGAAATAGTGAAAAACTTTAAAAATCTTTTGATGGGTCAAGGTCATATGTTGAAAGGTCAAGGTCACAGCTGCAGAAGAAATGAAATGTGAGTGGATATATTTCTGATTAAGTTTTATGGGAGTTCTTAACTTGAGAAAACTTTTAAAGTTTCTGTACTTAATATATTGTCCATTGCACTTTGCAAACAATATTGGACATATCTTCAAGTGAGCATTAAGGCCCATGGTCCTTTTGTTTGTCTATTGTCTTTTTGTCCAGTGTTTGGGCTCAATTGTTTACCATTCATTGACTATCTGTAATCTTTTTCACCAAACAGCTTTTCCAAAATCAGTAGGTGGCAGTGAAACTTAACAGGGATGTTGTCAAAGCCCAGATGTTTTTTTTTCTTTTTATAAAGTTTTCTACAGTTGTTGTTGATTTTGACCACCATTTTATTTAAGTCATAGTAAACCTTTAGGTTTCTTCATAGTTGTTAATCAAGAAGTCTATCAAGCTAATTGACCTTAGTCACAGTGACGTAAATCTTTAAACATCTACTTGCTAAAACAGAAAGGCCAAGAAGCTTAATGTTATAAATAGCATGGGGACATAAAGCTCTGCCAAGTTAAGAAAGATGGTTGACCTTGGCCCACATTCAGAACCTTGAAACATCTTTTCATGATTGAAAATCCTACTAGAAACAGTTACAGTCAAACCTGCTTCAAAAGCCACCTCTCTATAAGGGCCACCTGCCTATAAAGGCCTATAAAAATCTATTCAAGTTGCTCTTTATTCATATTATTTGAACATGTATATAAAGACCACCTGTTCATATAGACCATTTAACTGATTCCCATGGGGGACCTTTACAGACAGGTTGCACTGTATCTCTATATTTAGCATAATAAACAAATTTGTACAAAGATTGCAAAATCATAATGACCTGTAGTTAGAATTGTTTTAACATCTTCCTTTCATTATCTGAAAGGTCTTAAAGCTAAAAACATATATTTCATCAATACAATAAGCATTTCCTAGTTTGTGAAGCTTAAAATATAAAACAAGTTCTGTAGTAAACAACTTAAAATCAAGGTCAATTTTTTAGATCACTACTTACAGACTATGTTAAGTTTGTAATACTTTGTATTGATTATTACTTACAGACAACATTGTTATGTCTGTTCATTATCTTTCTATAAATTGTACTAGGGGACTCGGTGACTGAGGGTTTATAGGCATGCATATGGATCACATACCTTTCAAAACCTATGTTCCAATCCCATTTATGCAAATTCTAGTGTTAGAAAGTTCAACAGTTTGTTTGCCAAAGCTTGGTGGTTTTCTCCAGACACTTTGGTTTTCTGTACCTTGAACTAATAACTTGGATATACCGGTGTAAAACACTTACCTAATCTGAAGATTAATGATACTAAGAATATGTTTGTGATTTTAAGTTTGAGCTTAACAGAATGCAACTATTAGTAATATTTTTTCTGTGTTTTTCAGTTTTTCTATGCAATAGCCAGCAGTAAATCTTCTAATGTAATTGTTCTGTGTTTAGCTCAGATTATGGTAAGTAGATATATATATAAATATATATATATATATATATATATTTATATTGTTCTCTCTCTCTCTCTCTCTCTCTCTCTCTCTCTCTCTCTATATATATATATATATATATATAGTATTTAATTATTGTTTGGGTGTTTTTAGAACAGTCTTAAGGTATTTGGGATGACCAGTGGAACTGTTGACCAAGGCTGAGGACAGTATTTTTGCATCGGTCATCCAATGTATGGGTGCTTTGACAACAGAGAAAACTATAGCTTCAAGATTTAAGGGAATGACCATTGGAACTAATGTCCATGGCCGAGAACAAAATTTTTGCATTGGTCATCCACATTCATGGTCCCAAGGGACAATAATTTTACTGTTTTCAAAACACGAATGAAATCCATAGTTTTAAATACCACTATAGAATCCCAAACATTCTCTCTTTTAAAATGTCTTGTATATATCTTTGTGCATGTATTTATGATAGACGACCAAACCATACCTGGGTGTTAAACAGTTTTTTATGTATATAAATGATTTTTACCATACCTTACAATATATATATATATAGCTAGATATGTAATTAATCATTCTTGATAATATAAATTTTTTATTAAGTACTAATATAAGGTATGTTCTGAGTGAGGTGCACTTGTGTCTTGTGGAAGGTGTTGTTGTTTAAGAGATATTTTAAATAGTTACTTAGTTGATTATAAAAAAATAAGGTTGTTTCAAATCAAAATTGGGGCCTTGGTGGCCAATTGATCTATAGCATGTGTTTACTTGATCAGTTTACCTCTCAATTGGGCAGATCCTTATGTTGAAATTTGTGAGGTAAGTGGTTTTCTCTTGGTATTCCAGTTTCCTCCACCATTCCTAAACTGAACACCTCAGTATAAATAAAACAACTTTGACTTGAACACAAACACACAACAAATAGACCAAATAGTCACCTATTCCCTAATGATGGTTAATGAGACATATTTATAAGTCATTATTGTTATTTTTAGGGGATGTATTTTGTGTCATGTGTACTTTTAATGAGAATGAATATGCCAGTAGAATTTAGGTATGTATATTTTTTTCAAATATCTTAAAATGTACTTTGTAGCTGGATGTTTAAATGAATGGCTTAAAACATGAACTTGCCCCCCCCCCCCCTCCCCCACCCCAAAAAAAAAAAAGAAAAAAAGAAAAGAAAAAAAATTACCCAAAAACTTGTGGAAACATGTGTTAAAATTGGTACCAGATAGAACTTCAGATGGAAGGACTAGGGTTTTCATTCTGGATTAATTTGATTTGATTTAATGGGGTTTTACATCCCAGTCATGAATATTTCACTTATATTGAGACGTCATCAAATATCAAATGTAGGTGAAGTGGCAGAAATGTTGAACTTTGCAATGCGCTTAAGGCAAGGTGCAGGAGGGTTCTTTAACGTGCCATGCCTGCTATGACATGGGGTATTGGTTTTTAAGGGCTCCTCAGAAGGACCCAGTGACTTTCATTTAAAAATGCTGAGTGCTTGGTGAAATAACACTCACTTCCTATTTTTAAGTCTTGGTCAGACCTAGCTTGGGTTCAATCACCAATCTCCCACATACCAATTGAGCATTCTACCAACTGAGCTACTGTAGTGGTTTTAATTCTGGAGAAACAGGCAATGGGCATTTTTTCACAAACTTCATTTCATACTTTGGACACATTTTTGGTGGCAACCTCTGCAAATGTTATCTGGTTGAGCTAGCACCTTGAAACTTGTCATAAGTGTGCATACATAGCAGACACAAGCAACTCACCATTGGTAATAGGCATATTGGTGAAGCCTATTGTTATATGACTTGGGAGTGTCACCACAGCAAAAAAAAAAAAAAAAAAAAACCTCAAATAAGTCTGTTTTAGGTGATTATATCTTTTAGAGGTAGGAATTTGATTTATCAGTAATAACAGAATATCTATGATAGAAAAACAGTATTATTATACCTTGCAGAAAATTCTTAAATTATTATTGATCAATTTCTGATCACATGGTATGAAACAATTCACAATGTTTCAAGCAGCTGTCAACATTGCCATGGGATATTGCAATGTTCAACGCTAAGCTTGAAAACATACAAATGCCCATCACGGACACTACCGAGTAATCCTACTTAAAATATGTAACCTATAGACCAGTAATTATTTCAGTTCTTTATTAGATGCAATTTTACACATTATAAACAGGCTTTGTCGCAATAAAAGGTAAAAAATCACTTTTTTCGGTATAACAAAGTAAATAGTGCCATTTGATGAGGGAAATATAGAGGATTGTCTCCCCGTGGGAACTTTATCTTCCTTGCCTGTTGGCTCGGGAGATAATGTTCCCTTGGAGAGGCAATCCTCCATATTTCCCTCATCCAAGGACACTATTTATATAATGATTACTTCCTGATTTTATTTAATACATATTTATCTTTCTTTCAGATCTATTATAACAGAAGTTTTAGGAGATTTACAATTTAATTTTTATCATCGGTGGTTTGATGTCATTTTTCTAGTCAGTGCTTTATCTAGTATTGGATTTCTGTACATAGCTCATAAACAAGCACCAGGAAAAAATAGTGACTACTGAAGGAGTTGTCTCCCTTACATTAACTGAATACAAAACATACATGTTTGAAGGAGTTAACTCCCTTACAAATGCATTAACTGGTTACAAAAATAAATATTTGAAGGAGTTAACTTCCCTACATCTTGTAAATAAAATGGATACAAAGGTCACTTTTGAAGAAGTTGACTCCCTTACCTGGACTATATACAAAAAGTAAAAAATAAAGAAGGGTTTAACTCCCTTACATTAACTAGTTACAAAAATAAATATTTAAATGAGTTAACTCCCTTACACCGTATAAAAGAACTGGATACAGAGTCACTTTTGAAGAGGTAAACTCCTTTACATGGATACTATACAAAAAGTAAAAAAAGAAGGGTGTAACTCCTTTACATTGACTAGATACAAAAATTACTTGAAGGTGCCTACTCCCTCAAATGAACTTGATACAAAAGTGACTATCCACATTTACAACCTGTCAGCTAAATGTACTAACTTGTTGAAGGGTACACTTTATGCAAGTGACTTTTGAAGGATTTAACTCCATTACATTTGTTTGTTGCATGTTGAGGCTTTGACAGGAGCAAATGCCCTTAAATGACCTAATTTTAATAGAGTTATCTCCCTTATGTTTGTTTAAAGTATAAAGTGGTTACTATTGTGTACAAGGTAAAAATATGAAGGATAAATTAATGATCACTGTAAAAGGAGAAAAAAAGAATAAAAAAAAAAAATAAATAAATAAAATTGAACTTATTAAATGTGTTTGTTTTCTTATAAAAAAAAGAAGAAAAAGAACAAATATTTAAGCAAGTCATTGTACATGTTGGGAATTGATGAAGGCGAAATCATATTTAAAGACTTACCATGGCTGATCATCAGTTATCTCAAATCATTTATTTTTGAATTATAAAAGTAAAACAAATTGATTCCATAGAAAAATATTCATAAATTTGTATTTTATCATTTTAATACACACAGAAGCATTTTTAATCAATTGGATGTATTTTTGTTCATTGGAAAAGATGTGAAGACAGAATTTATTTTTAGTCAAATATAATAAAATGTAACAACAACCATCAGGGAAGAGTTCCAGAAGATTATATTTGGAGTGATTGCTTGGTGTGTAAATTTTCTTATAGTATGATAAATGTTAGATTTACTGAATGTCTGTAAGATGGATTCATATTTTGTGACACAAGTCCAACATCAACCTGGCATTTTGAAATTTTACATTCATTTATATTCAAAATGTGCAAGTAAAGTCATATATTTGGATCAGGGCTCAGGAAAACTTTGACTGAGGTGTCGGACATTTTTTCACAGCAACTGCACCACCGATGCCGATGCAGTGAAAAGCAAAAAAAAAAAAAAAAAAAAAAAAAAACCTTATTACTGACTGTGTATTTTAATATTTTAAGAGGATTTTAAAAAGGGTTTAACTACCACGTTATTTAAATATATATGGTCAGACTTATGTGTTGATTTTGAACTGTCGGCGTTGACGACACATGGTATGACGGCCATCTTTGTTTATTGACAATCGCGCATTTCCGTTTTCCCGAAGTTACACGAACTTTACTGAACCTCATTTTGAGACCTCTTTGATTTTATTTAGGCTTTTTAAAAATTATTTGTTTATTACTAAACAGTTTGCCAAGACCGTACTATGCGCGTTGTATTATTTATATTATTTAACATCCCGCTTGGAACCTCTTTGAAATAGTCCGACGACCATGACCTTCAGTTAACAGGTGTTTATGGCTTCCGTCTGTCAAGCGATGTGATTACTTAATAAACAACTTATCAACAAAAGTAATGATGATTCGGACGATGTAACAAAAGGAACAGATTGAGACCATGGATTTTAACTGATTAATAAACAAAAGCCTAATTATTAGATCTGTAGTGTTTATTGAAAATGATTGACAGGTGATAGCAAAGAATACTCGAGTAAAATAATGACCGATAAACATATTTATTTACGTGTCCGATTAACTGAATTCTATTTTAAACTAAAAATGTCCGACAAGCTACATTTCACATCGGACAAAAATATTTTTTGTCGGACATGTCCGGCAAATATGACCGTTTCTGGACCCCTGATTTGGATATAAGTTCTGTTGCTTCATTCTTCTGTTTTTATAGGAACTGTAAGAAAACTTACAAAATTGATAAATGTACCGTTGAAGTTACTTAATATAGAAATGCAATTTTTGGATGTGTGTTCATATTATATCAAATTTTTAAAGGATAGGAATAAATTTTAACAATCTTTATTTAAGTTGTGTTAACGTTTATTAATGTTTATTCAGCAAGTGTAATAGTTCAAAAAATAAAAGAACACATTTTTTACAATAAGATGAATAATCATGTTTTATGCAGCTCTCGGGATTCTTTTAAATATATACAGGATTCCAACCTCACCCTGTTTTGTAAGCCCTTGCTTTAGACTACTCGGCCATTGCGGACCCCTTTTTACAAAGAAGAGTCTGCTTCTTGGTACTGGAGTACCATTGTAGGCCACATGACAGACGATGTCATTCTTGTTAAGATAATAAAATGATATCAGTAATATAAGAGATCATAGAAGGATTTCAGTAACCTATGAGATTAAATAATGATGTCAGTAACCTAAGAACTTATATAATGACATTGGTAACATGGGAGATGATAGAATGATGTCATTGACCTAGGGGATTATTGAATGGTTTCAGAAACCAAAGGGATTATAGAATGATATCAGTAACCTAGGAGATCATTAAATGAAGTACCGGTAAGTAACATAGGAAATTATATAATAATGTCAGTAACCTAGCAGATCATAAACTGTTTTAAGTAACCTAGGAGATCGTGATGATTTTGCAGAGTGTATTTTAATTTTGATTACAGTGGTTACAGACAAAATATACAGTTCATTTATCTAGATTATGGTTCCAATTAAAATCATAGACATGAAAATAAGTATGGTTAGGTAAATGTTTCAAAATCTCTCTAGCCCCCGTATTGGAGGAATGGGTGTTTTGAAGAGTAAACAAACTTTGATGGATCTTACTGACATTGTTTTTACCTCACCTGAGCTATTGTGGTGGGTCATTGTCTGTAGTGCATTGTCCGTCGTGCGTCATGCATCAACTTTTGATTGTTAACACTCCTGAGGCCACAATTTGAATGCAATCTTAATTAAACTGGCTCAGAATGATCCTCCTGACAAAAGCTAGCTCAAGTTCGCATATGGGCCATGTTGGGTCAATAAGTAGGTCACTAGGTCAATTAATAGAAAAACCTTGTTAACACTCCTGAGGCCCCAATCTTAATCAAACATTGTCAGATTGATCCTCTTGACAAAAGCTAGCTCAAGTTTGTATATGGGCCATGTTGGGTCAATAAGTAGGTCACTAGGTCAATTAATAGAAAAACCTTGTTAACACTCCTGAGGCCACAATCTTCATCAAACATTGTCAGATTGATCCTCTTGACAAAAGCTAGCTCAAGTTTGTATATGAGCCATGTTAGGTCAATAAGTAGGTCACTATGTCAAATAATAGAAAAACCATGTTAACACTCCTGAGACCCCAATTTGCAGCCACTTCATCAAACTTGCTCAAAATGATCCTTTTGACAAAAGCTGGCTCAAGTTCGTAAATGGGCCATGTTTGGTCAATAAGTTGGACACTAGGTCAATTAATAGAAAAACAATGTTAACACTCCTGAGACCCCAATTTTAGTGTTATCGTCATCAAACTTAGTCAGAATGATACTCTTGATTAAACTAACTCATGTTCATATATGGGCCATGTTGGATTCATAAGTAGGTCACTAGATCAAATAAAAGGAAAAACTTGTTAACACTCCTGAGGCCCCAATTTGAATGAAATCTTCATTAAATATTGTCAGAATGAATTTCTTGACAAAAGCTAGCTCAAGTTCATATATTGGCCATGTTGGGTCAATAAGTAGGTCACTAGGTCAAATAATAGAAAAAAAGACATGTTAACACTCCTGAGGCCCCAATTTGAGTGCAATCTTTGTAACATTGTCAGAATGATCCCCTTGACAAAAGTTAGCTCAAGTTCATATATTGGCCATGTTGGGTCAATAAGTAGGTCACTAGGTCAAATAATAGAAAAAAGACATGTTAACACTCCTGAGGCCCCAATTTGAGTGCAATCTTCGTAACATTGTCAGAATGATCCTCTTGACAAAAGTTAGCTCAAGTTCATATGTTGGGTCAATAAGTAGGTCACAAGGTAAAATTCCAGAAAAAAAACCTTGTTAACACTCCTGAGGCCCCAATTTTTGTCCAGTCTTCATCAAATGTGTTCAGAATGATCCTCTTTACAAAAGCTAGTTCAAGTTCGTCTATTGGCCATGTTGGTTCAATAAGTAGGTCACCAGGTCAAATAATAGAAAAACCTTGTTAACACTCCTGAGGAACCAATTTTAGTCCAATCTTTATTTAACTTAGTCAGAATGATCCTTTTGAAAAAAGCTAGTTCAAGTTTGTATATGGCCCATGTTGGGTCAATAAGTAGGTCACTAGGTCAAATTATATAAAAACATTGTAAACACATCTCATGGCTCAATTTTAGACCAATCATCATTAAACTTGCTGAGATTGATCCTCCTGACAAAACTAACTCAGGTTTGTATATGAGCCATGTTTTGTCAATAAGTAGGTCACTAGGTCCAATTATAGAAAACCCCAGTTAACACATCCGAGGGCTTAATTTTAGTCCAATCTTCATCAAACTTAGTCAGAATGATCCTCATGAAAAGATAGCTGAAGTTTGTTTTCTGGTTATATTGTGTCAATAATTAGGTCACAAGGTCAAATTATATAAAAACCTTGTTAACATATCTGAGGGCTCAATTTTAGACCAATCGTCATCAAACTTGCTGAGATTGATAATTCTGATACAAGCTAACTCAGGTTTGTATATGGATCATGTTGGGTCAATAAGTAGGTCACTAATTCGAAACATAGGAAAAATCTCTTTTAAAATAGAAGCTCCAGATTGCCAAAATCAATCTGAGTGTACATTATTTTCAGGTGAGCGTCCAGGGCCTTTATGGCCCTCTTGTTTAAAATATTTCTAACAATTGTGTTTCAACCATGTTTGTAAATTTGTTCCAAATATATATTATTGACAACAATTTAAATAAATAAGGAACTCTGAATTTGCCTTCTCTAAGATTTACTGTTACTGTCAGAAAAAAAAACAATTCAAAAGTTTGAAGTGTAACACATTCCATGAGCTCGTGTTTAAGTCCCTGATTGTGGTGAAAATGATCCCTGAAATGACTGCAAAATCATCTGTACAGAGTACAAAAGAATTTTCATAATATCCATTGACGACTAGTCAAATCTATTATGAATTTTAGATAACCTTTATAAAAAGAATGCACCGTTGCAGGTAAGCTATTTATTTGGCATTTGCCAAAGTATGGCATAACAATTAGCAACAAGGTCTAATGTAACGAGTTTGAGGCAACTTTTATAAATAGAAAATCTTTACAGATGAGGCAACGTATGGCAACTGTCTATCAACAAAGTAATCAAATTGTTTTTCAAAACGGGCATTTATGGCAAGGGAATAAGTTTTTAAAATGGCATTACATTCAGTTAAGACACCAAATATGATAAATATTATAAATAATAATCTACAAATGTCTTGCTTTATTTCTAAATTAATTTTTTATCGCCACTACGATTTACAGGTATAGTACAGTTGGTTTTCCATATTTTGCGCTGCAGTTTTGGTGATATTTTGTGGGCAGTCACAATTATATTGGTCTTATATGCACATACTTTATATGTCCTTATACGTGAATAGAACCCTTTAATATCATAAAATGTCATTCTTAGTTTTTTCATACAAAAACCGACATAAACATCTTCTAGGTGAAAAAATGGAACATTTCTAGAAACGTCATAAATTTTCGATGCTACTCTAACACTGGTGACGTAAGCAGTTCCTGAACAGTAGCCAGGGTAACGGTCCTGCGGAAAAATGCTGTATGGTACGTACCATTTTGAAGTCCTATTTCTGTTGATCTCAGCTCCGCTTTTACAAGCACCACCAATGTTTGTCTGTAAAAGTAATTGGTATTTTGTCAAAATGTTTAAAAGTTTTGGAATATTTACCCATACGTCATCATCTGTTTTCATTACGAACTTGACGTCAGCACAATTTTCACTTACCCATTTGAAACCACTTAAAGTCTTGTACGTGAGATTTAAATATGAATAATAAAAATCGGCCAGTAAAACATCTTTAGAAATAAAAGACTCTGTCCATATTGTATCATTTAATCTCTTCAATCGAGAAAGACCGAAAATAAACATATAACGAACATTTCCAGTGTTATTTTTAGAATACGTTAGCCATGTTTCTCTGATAGCATCACGAGATTCAGTATTCTCGTGAGAACTGAAAATAAGAATAATCAAATCTATCGGGATGGGTCTCGGATCGCAGATTTTCTTGTTTTCTATAAAAAATTTAAAGTCTTGATAAAAACAGTTTTCACACGTTTCCAATCTTTCAACTCCATGTTTCGAAACTAACGATTGTTTTATGTAGATTCTTTCCAATTCTGTCACATTAATTCCACTAGACACCAAATTTGAAGCATAAGTCTCTTTTTGGCCATTTGGCTCCTGCTTTGAAGTCGGAGTTTTTGGTCGATCTTGTATATAAGTTTCACTCAGTTTTTTGGCTTGCAAGTTGTCCTGTTGTAAAGGTAAGTCATAAATGCCCGTCATCTTTGACTTATATAGTTTACTGGACGCTTCTTGAAATGAGACAAATACTTTTTGTGAAGTTGATTTCAAATTGGCCAATGTTTCACCGCCATACTCTTGTTTAGGATGAAATCTATAGGAAAAAGAAATGTCTGTTGACCTTTTCAATACACTTGACGACAGACTTTTCCTATCTTTATTCATATATTTTGAACTTGGGGAAATCCTTGTTATTCTAGCCGAGGTCAAACTGCCGCAAATTGCATACTCTCTAAGATATAATACCAGTATATTTATTAAAGCCAGAAAGATCACAAAATAAGATAATCTTTTATATTTTTCACAGATATATTTGAGATGTCCAAAAGGTAGAGGGAATAACATGTTGATTTCAGTTGTTTGATTATCAAATTTGTCTTGCCTTTCATACCTATTCATCCATCTATGAGGATATTTTGGTTTCGTTTTAAAAAAGGTTCAAAATAGTAAGGATAAAGTCTTTGCTGATTGACCAAATCTGTAAAGTAAATAGAAATCAATTTTTAGCTTTTTGTTTAGGACTTATGTACTTTTTAACGTTAAAATTGTGAAAATGATATTTTTGTAATGAGACGTTAATTGGTTTGAATTATAAGCACTTCCTCTGATATTATTTTTTCCTTCTTTTTGGTTTGAATTCTAAGCTCTTCTTCTTATTATAATTTTTCATTTTTGTTTTAAATGCATGAAGTGCACATGAGTTCAAACTATTAACTCCATAAAGTGAACATATCCCACTGGTCTTATACAAATAGTGTTAGCAGGTCTACATTCTCCTAAGTAATATCAAACAAGTAAGCGCAATTCTGATTAGAAATTATTTGCACTGATTCACCCATCCAATAAAACAAAAATTCCACGGATTTATATGTCTCGTGTGGTTAGTTTTTGATCGAGTAGAAAATAAATTACTGTAACATTAAACACAAACATACCAGTCCTTGTCCAAATCACAATCTCAAAAACTTTGAAAGCCGGCAAATTTAGTAATGCACATGAACCTCCATCAAGGAAGTGAGGCCGGGTGCTCCTGAAGGGTAAGCACCTTCTGTCACGTCACGTGCCGACGACGACGACACCGGGGAAGTAACACCTAAGTCTCGACTTATGGCGATGCCAGACTCGACAACCAGATAAGTTAAAACAAAATTAAACTGCTGCCAAATGTTTCTTGTAAAATAATATATTCTGAAGAAGCATATGACACTAGTATTGCTTTCTATCTTTTCTCCAAATAATTACAAAGAATTTACATCATTTTACCGGACAAGAAAAGGCGCAACCCCTGAGGAATGTTTAGTCCGAGAAACCATTCTTTCTGTCTCCCATTCGACAAAAAACTTGAATTTTTTACTATAAATACCATGTGATAACCAAATATTAGTTTTATAAACAATCCTAAAGAAATTAATTAGTTAAAACATCTATACAAGTAGGTTATAACAATAAATTATATTATAGAATTGTTAAACATTGATTAAAAAGCTTTAAAAATACCTATTATCGACAAGGTCTTATGTAAAGAGTTTGAGGCAACCTTTAAAAAGTTTATCTTTACAAATGAGTCAACGTATGACAAGGCTTTTATATATTATAGAATTGTTAAATGTTGATTAAAAAGCTTTAAAAATACCTATTATCGACAAGGTCTTATGTAAAGAGTTTGAGGCAACCTTTAAAAAGTTTATCTTTACAAATGAGTCAACGTATGACAAGGCTTTTATATATCATAGAATTGTTAAACATTGATTAAAAAGCTTTAAAAATACCTATTATCGACAAGGTCTTATGTAAAGAGTTTGAGGCAACCTTTAAAAAGTTTATCTTTACAAATGAGTCAACGTATGACAAGGCTTTTATATATTATAGAATTGTTAAATGTTGATTAAAAAGCTTTAAAAATACCTATTATCGACAAGGTCTTATGTAAAGAGTTTGAGGCAACCTTTAAAAAGTTTGTCTTTACAGATAAGTCAACGTATGACAAGGCTTTTATATTATAGAATTGTTAATGTTGATACCTACTGTGTAATCAGATACCAGATGCCACTTTCGTTATTATTTTTAAAAATGTCCATTTATACAGATATAACTATTTGGTATTTCCAGGAATTATAACGCATTCATATGAGTCTTACCTACACCATATAGACTTCAGAACCTGTAAAGTTCAAATTTTTATTAAAATAACTTACTTGTTGCAGTTTAAAATGCATCTCCACAGTAATAAATACATCAAAGAAATATTTCATATGTTATATAGGAACACCTGTGTTTATAGACAGACTGAATAATTATAACATTATAATTACTTTGTGTTATCTATCTATCATGTTTAAGAATTATATCAAAATTTAAAGCGATCGTATTAATCTTGTTTTAGAACCCAGTATTCTACGTAATCCTATGTGTAACTGATGATTTTTTTTTTTTTTTTTTTTGAAAAAAGCTATTATTTAGTTTGTAACACAAAACAAGAAATTGCATATTAATAGATGTAGAATACTGGAACATATTCATATACAGTCCTTTTGTTTTCTTTTTCTATAACACAATTTTAAGTTACAAGTTTTCTAAATTTTTGTAATATAAAATTTGTTTGGATTTATTAAATTTTGGAACTTTAGATTCATAAATTTGCAACTGTTTGGCTTATGTTTTTTATTATCAAACTTTTCGGTCTAAGTGTCACTGATGAGGAATGAATTTCCGAAATGTGCACATCTGGCACATCTAAATTCAACTGGTATTTGTGTTATTTATTTACTCGGGTAACTCTAATATAGAGATAAATGCATTTATTTTTATTATCATTATTTATCTATCTATCTATCTATCTATCTATCTAATTATCTATCTATCTATATGTGACAACAATACCTGTTAAACTTTGACGTGCAATATGTGTACATTTCAGAAATTTATTCGTTATCAGTAACACTAAGGGCGGAAAAAGTTGATGGATAACAAGAGAAGCTCAACAATTAAAAAATAACAATACCAAAGTAACCAGAAACTGTCTTGCTGCTTCAATAGTAGAAATTTCGCCACGAGAGCGGTAGGACTTCGGAGTAAACCCAGTAGGATCATACATAAGACTGAAAAATCTGATATACCAAATCCTTCCATGACGTTTATATTGAGGATAAATAATTATACATATATAGAGACACCCGTGTTTATAGACAGTCTAACAATAATCATAAGATTATTTTCTATTTTTTCATAAACAACATTGTAAAATCTGATGACATCACGTGTATCGTGAATTATTTTTACAAAGAGTCGAGTCACTAATTTTTCTCAATATAATTTATATTTGTAACGCTAGACACAATCTCATAATAACTGTAAAACAAATTTAACAAGATTTCTTAATGTATGAAAAATGAGTTGCCAGTAAGGTGACAAGTAGCTGCCTTACACAAAAGTGGTAAAAACCTTATAATCATTGAAAAATCTGTTTGCATTTTCGGGTAACAACAATTTAATAACAATGTAGTTTCGAATTTAAATTAGTTTCGGAGATGAAAAACAAACACATCCTCCGTTTGACCTTTTCAGATTTGGATTTTTCTTAAACACATTTATTTGGATTTTTAATTTTTTTTTGCTCAATTGCTCAGCTAATTGCCGAACAAACTGTCTAGTCGTAGGCCAGGGAAATTTACCCATATGTTGGCAATTTTATGTCGACCGGTTTCTTAAAGGTCTCCATCCGGAGTTGGCAAAGTTATTACCTATTTTGTTTTTTTAATAAGCTATACTTTTAGCTTCACTAAACAGTTTTCTATGTAGAAGAATGAAAATTATTCATATATTAAAACATGTGCTTAAGTATATAAATCATGAAGTATTACCTGTCAGAATAAAAATGTTAAATGTCAAATGAAAAATAAAAAAACATGAAAATGTGTTTTTTATAATGAAGTTTTTTTGCACCACATTTTATGAAAAAAATGTTAATGATTTTTTAAAATACATTTTTAACAGTCAATATATATACGAAGACTTTATAAGATGTAAATTTGTCTTATGATTCATTTCATCTAACAAACATTTCTTCGTGTTTTCATCAACTTATGGCTTGAATTAAAGGCTTTGACAAATAAAGCATTATATAATAATCAATGTTTTAAATCCTCATGAATATGCATGTATCCGTATTTGAACGTTTTAGAACGGTAAGAATTTCTATTTGAACAACTACAACCGCAGAGTTTTGCATTTGGAAAAAGAACATCATCTAGAACGGTAGAAATCCAAATCAGCATGTTCCTTCTTTTCGGAATCTTGAATTTTGCTGCACTTGTACTGTCAGCTGATTGTAAGTTTTATTTTCAAAATGTACATTAGATAAGCAAACAATGAAACATTATCTCAATGTTTGCTATCTGATTTTATCTTAAACGTTGTTTCAGTTAAAAATTAAAAAAAACACTTAAAGAGACACTTAGAATTTTTTAAAGTGGTAAACAATTTTTAAATTTAATTGGCTAATCAAGCAATTAACATTTATGTTACAAAATATCTTAAATTAGTATGAAATAGACGTCTTTTCCACAACCTCAGCATTAAATGATGCAGTTCAGTTTTTATAAGATAACCACTAGAAAAGTAACATGTGTTGCTGAAAAAAATCCGATTAAAATGGAAAACCTTCCATACCTCCTTAAATTTAAAAAATGTGGATTATAGTAACGAAGGAAGTTTTAATAAGATTTCCAAAAACGTGATGACCGTAATTTTTAAATTAAATTTGAATTTAAGCACTTTTTATATACATGTAATTTAAACAGCAAAATTAAGAAACTTACCTCTAAGAAATAATTAAGCCATTTATTTGCAAAAAATTTATGCGACTGTTAGATCTTTTAGTAAACCAGCTTGGTTTTTATTATACGAAGCACAGAAAACTTTTTGTTGGTGCTACAACCACATCAAGGACTCAATTACTTAATCCAACTATGGATTTGGATTCATATAATTTTGGAACTTTAGATTATTCCTTATTTTTCAACTGTTTGGCTTATGTTTTTGATCCATTTAACTTTGCGGCCCCTAGTGTCACTGATGAGGAATGCTTTTCCGAAATAAGCACATATGGCACGTCCACACTTAGCAGGTATTTGTTATATATTTACACAATTTTGCCATCAAACCCAGTCAGTCCAAAGTCAGAAGCTGTATAATTTGTATATTTTTTATCACAAAATCAGTGCATTAGATTAGCACAATTAGAGCCTACTTAGCTGTCTTGAGTCCGTTTGTAAAGATTAAAGAACCTTTATATGTGGACACGGACTGGTATGTTTGTTTTCTTTCTACTTTTGGGTCGGTATCTCTGCTGGTGGAAAGTTTTTTCCCCGAGGATACCATTAGCTCAGTCGCATTTTTTCATGCAGAACAAACTTAATAATACTAGAGAGCCTGAGACGTCGCGCTCTATAAAAAGGTCTCCTGCTGGTACTACGGGCACTAGACTAGCAGTTAATGATGGTGCCCCTAGGGTTATCCTTCAGGATGTCATGAAAACTTCTTATATTGCCAGTTCAGACCATCGTTACTTCTATAAAGATTCATAGCAAAATTTTAAACAACTCAAAAACACAACCGTCAAGCTTACTGATATTTTTTACTATGATAATAATTTATCATACTGCACTGTTACTTCTTGCAATTCTAAAAATTGCATAACCTGTAAAATTTTGATTACAGATACACATTTTACAAGCAATTTTACTTCTAAGGAGTACACTTTTCGTAGCCACGATGATCTGAACTGTAAATCTTCCAATGTTGTATATATATGGAATAGGGTGTAATCTATGTGGACTCATATATGTGGGCGAAACCAAAGGTAGACTAAATGCACGAATGAATGGTCACCGGTTTGAAATAAATAATTATGGTAACCAACTTATTTACCAACACTTCAATCAACCGGACCATTCCGTGCTGTCTATGAAGGTTAGAATTTTGAAAAAAATATACCACCTCACTAATAGTCCTATTTTGAGTACACCATTCCGATTACAACGGGAGAACTATTGGATTAGAGAACTAGGCACTGCATCACCATATGGATGCAATGATAAAATTGATAGAGTAGGAAACCTTTCTAGCCCAGGTTGTAAGAATGTTAATGTTTTACAGCGTTTAACAGAACTACACGTAACAAAAGAAGTCATGGACATCGAAATTACAACAAACCCAATATCCATGATGTTAGTTTGTCTAATCTTTTACCATTCATTCAGAAACCTCGCGGATTACACCATATTCGAACCAAACTGTACTCTTTACCACTTTCCCGTCTAAATCAGTTACAAAAAGAATGCATATACAAAACTACTACAGATTTTAATACACCAGAGTTTAAACTTAACGCTATCATCATGGATATTGCATTTAAAAGGTTATTTAAACCTGCTCAGGAACACAATATACAGGACGACAACCGTCGCCAATTTCTTAAATTACATTATACAAACAAAGGCATAGATGCTATTTATATTTCTAATATACTACTTAACAAAGTAGTACAATCTAAAGTCTTTACTTATTTCAAATATAACTCACCACCTCTAATTTCCTACTCCTACAATAAACCCATTGCATCCAAAATTTTCAACTATAAACAGTGCCTAAACTTTCATAACCTGCTCTTGCTCAGCGTCCCCATATATTTATAAACCAGCTGGGCATGTAGTAACAGGTGATCTCAATATAATTGAGGATACTAAATTAAGATGTCTTCTTTCAAAAGGCCCTAAATACAGGGAGACTCAACCTTTTACTTGGGGACAGAATTTCAAAATTATTATGGATTCTGTTGAAGAGTATGCTAGAGGTTGGGCTAAATTAGAAGACGTAGAGCTTGATACTTTATCCGACTGGATAAGGACAATTAGAAATTTTGTCAAGTCAAGGATTGCAAAACTTAATGGGTCTATGGGTACTAAACCTTCTTTACTGACATACATAACAGGTATGTTGTTTTCCTAGCTGATAAAGCTTCTAATAAAATTATTTTCGTTTGTAAGAAATTCTATGTTGAATGTCTTTTAAGGAGCTTAATTTAGAAAGTATATCGGAGAATCCTACTTATATCAAAACTAATTTTACCAAAGATGAAGTTCTTTCCAATCATGGGGAGAGTCCTTGAGTCTTTTGGTATCAATTTAAAACAGGAAGAACTTGACCTGCCTTACTTGTATTGGATTCCAAAACTTCACAAAAATCCATACAAGGAAAGATATATAGCAGGTTCCTCTAAATGTACTACTAAATCATTATCAGTAATGCTAACAAAAATTTTGACAGTCGTCAAAGATGGCCTTCAGACTTATTCAGATAAAGTCTATTCTACATCTGGCATCAACAAATTTTGGATTCTCAAAAATTCTAAAGAACTACTTGACCATTTTGTTTCTAATACTCTATCTTCGGTAAAAAGTATAAAAACTTTTGATTTTTCTACCCTTTACACCACTATCCCTCATGCTAAATTGAAAGAACGTCTACAACAAATCATTCTATTACAAAACGGTAAACCAAGATTTATAGAATGTATCATATGCGTTAGTGTAAGATAGAGGTATCCCACCCTCGTGGGCAGATTTTGTGTCTGGAACGAGGCTGTGCCGAGTTCCAGACAAAAAAATCTGTCCAAGAGGGTGGGATACCTCTATCTACCACTGACACATATGACTGATTCTTTTTGTCCCATCCCATTAACAATTTTGGGCAAATTTAGCCCAAAACACGAATGGCTGACAGAAATTTTTATCTTAAATGACCGTCTAAATCAGAAAAAGAATACCACCATTAAAAAGACCGGCTTCGAATCCTAGCATACCTGCGGTATGCTGAAAAAAAACGAGAATTCTTACATTATCACTTTAAAAAGGAAAAAAAATGATCGTGAAATCTGCTGTCGGGGAGTATTTTTAGAAAATGTATTAATCCGCAGCTTGACCTATGTAAGATATAGCTATACTTAAAAGTACATCTTATTCCGCAGGTAATATGTAGTGCATAAATAACGTGAAAATTAGCTTGGCTGCAACATGAAAACAGGAAAAATTATAACAGAAAACATTTTAATAATATTATTGAAAGAAATTATGATTAAACTTGCTCCTGTCTATGGAGGAAGTTACGAGAAGTTAAAAAAGTAATTTCGGCCGCACGAGGAGGTGAAGATAAACAGCACGAGGAGGTGAAGATAGAAATTTCTATGGGGATGGGAGAAATAAATATCTAGTGCTCAACAGGGATTCTGGTTATTTTGTAAAACACCATACAGATTTCAAACAAAAATATACTGAAGGACACCATCAACAAAATGTTAAATTTTTGATAGACAACATATTTGTTGTGTTTGGCAATATTACCTTTCAACAAACCATCGGTATACCAATGGGCACAAACTGTGCACCTTTGCTTGCTGATTTGTTTCTCTATTCATATGAATCAGAATTTTTACAGAACCTTGTCAAATCTGGAGAAAAGACTGTCGCTAAATTATTCAACTACACATACAGATATATAGATGACGTTCTTTCTCTAAATAATCAAAAAATTTGGAGAATATGTGAATGTCATCTATCCAAGCAAGCTTGAAATGAAAGACACGACACATTCTCCATTTTCTGCTTCATATTTGGACTTATACTTCAATTATGACACCCATGAAAGGTTACATCTGAAGCTATACGACAAACGTGATGACTTCAATTTTTCTATTGTCAACTTTCCGTTTCTTTGCAGTAATATCCCTGCTTCTCCTGCGTATGGTGTATATGTTTCACAGTAAATACGGTACGGTAGAGCTTGTTCCCACTATGGGGACTTTCTGCAACGAAGCAAATTACTTACAATTAAATTGTTGACACAAGGAATTTGCAAGCCTAGGCTAATCAGGGCCCTTAAAAAGTTTTATGGCCGTCATCACAATATTGTTGATAAGCATGTAGTCACTGTATCCCAACATATACTGGATATATTTTACTTACCATAGTTCTTTGTTCCTTTCATTCTCAAAATTGACTTGCACGTGACGGGTGAAGCTAGCTAGACAGGAGGTGCTTACCCTTCCGGAGCACCCGGCCTCACTTCCTTGATGGAAGTTCGCGTGTATAACATATTTTGCCAGTTTGCAAAGTTTTCACTTTGTTTTTTGGATTCCTAAAACCATCCCCATTCGTTAATGTTTATACACTTGACCAGTTACAGATTTAACTGATTCCTAATTAAGCAATTAAGGTTTTTAATTTTTCAGGTATATATGAAAAGCTAGCAATACCACATAGACTTGTTTCCAATAAAATAAAATAAAATTCTTATTAAAACATGAACCCAGTACAAACAAAAACATACTACAGCTTAAATACAAGTTAATATTAGAATATAATGAACAAGACAAGACAAAAGTGCATTAAAAACACCCATAGTAAAACTTGGGAAAAGGAATTTGAATTAATTCAAATATCAAGGGGCGTGGTTATAGTTCTTAACTATCCCTACGTTTTACTTTGAGTGGTACTAAAATTTAAATAATCGGGTGCAATTCAAACAATATTTTGTGCAATTAGAAACTGTTCATGTAATTCAGAATTGAAATTTTTGGTTAGGGACCTTAATTTGTACTTTAATCACAATAAAGAACATTAAGTCAAATGTCCGATCAATGCCGGAAATTTAAAACCAATCAGTACCAGTATGTGTTGTCTGAGACCAACTTTAAAAATATCACTGTTGAAAATATATTCAAATACAATTATGATTTTCTTTTTTGTGAATTATTGTATATCGTCCCTGATTTACCATAGATTTCATCTCGCACAACATTGGCCATGCAATATTGACAAAAATATTTAAAAAGCATTCTGTTACTGTCCCAACTTTGTCCTTTCAATTAACCCTAAAATTATACTACAGGTATACCAAAAAGAAAAAGAAACGCAGGGTAAAAAAAGGAAATTAATTTTAATCGTCTCTACTCATTATCATGAAAATTGGTCAGATTATTATCTGGGTCATTGTGTTCTCAACACGGGAAGAAAAATTACCGAAGCATGTAATGTACCGTGCCACGTAGTGCAAGCAGTAAAACAAATCCGTGCAGAATAAATCTGATTATTTCGTCAACACAGTTTTTCATATTATTTGATTGTACACATTGTTTTTAATAGGTAAAACTGTTTTAATTTCCTATGGTAATGACACGGCTTACGGGAATTCAGAGGGATCATGCCATTGCGTTACTAATGCAAGGTCAAAATCAACGGCAGGTAGCTTTGCAGTTTGGCGTGAATGTTTCTACCATAGAGTGACATCTTCGTCGTCTTAGAGAAACTCGAAGGCTTGCCGACTGACCTCGAACAGGGCGTCTGAAAGGACGTAAAGACAGGGCTATACGTCTTGCCCACATGCGTAATCAGTACGTTATTGCCACTGAATCTGCTAACAATACAATAAGCAATCATAACCGTCATATTCACCCCAAAACTGATCCCGTGAAGCGGATCTGCAATTGAGACGTCCATGCATTGGTCTGCCGCTCACTCGTCCGTGTCGCGCACGTCGAATGGCTAAGTTGGCTTCACATGCCCCCAGAATATTTCCAGTGGAACAATGGAGACAAGTCTTTTTCACCGACGAGTCGCGATTCACCCGTTTTCGTCCAGATGGTCCAAGTCGTAAATACCGACGTCATATGGAACGTTTTGACGCATGCGTTAGTGAGGTGGATAGGTTGGTGGTAGATCGGTTTCTGGGGTAGAATACGTTAGGGTTTAAGTCAACGTTGGTTATGTTGGTTTGGACTTTAACCGACGTCAGGTATAGGGATTAAATCCTTTGCCCCGTTGCTTTTCCTTCAGCCCAACAACATATCCTCATTTTTGCAGGTATTTGTGTTATATATTTCCAACAAGAAAATGCCCGACCACATGTTGCAAGAGTTTCTATACAGTTTCTCAATAATCATAACATTCATCCGCTTGACAGGACAGCCTATAGTCCAGAATTACCTGCAATTGAAAATCTTTGGAAAGAAATAGGCAGGAGGGTAAGGCGGCAAAGAAACATCCAATCACGACCGGCCAACTAAGAAATACCTTGTTCGAAGAGTGGAACAAAATCCCCATGGGAAATATTAACACTCTTATGAATTTAATGCACAGGAGAATAAGGGCTGTGACAGTTGAGAGAGGTGGACATTCCCGGTACCGATAACTATACCCCGATTTAAAATTACTTTTTTGTGGGGTATCGCCCAATTGGTTCAAATAACACTAAAAATAAAGGTCAAAATCTAGTGAATTTTCAGAAATTATTCATGAAAGATAGTTTTTGATAGTGTAATAATCAAAATTAAATACAATTAATATAGTTTACCATAAATCACCTATTAATTGTACCCTGCGTTTTGTTTATTTTGGGTATAAAATGAACACGTCGTTGTCTATTAAAAAGGCAAAAATTATTGACTATTTCAGTATTGCTTTTAAATCTGTGACTTTAACCTTTGAACCAAAACATTGCTATGAATTTAAAAGGACTCTAATATTCTAGATTGCCTAAAATATGGTACATAAAACAACTGTATATTGTACATCCATCAATAAAAAATTATAAAGTTTGCTATTATAATTCCCCTTACGTGGCCCTAAAGTGAACATGAATCCTTGTGCAAATCTTAAAGTCCTTCAGACATGATAATCACAAACTTTAATCCAAATCAGTTTAGTAGCTTTTGAAATTTAAATGTAAAACGTTTACGCACGAAGAACTAAGCAACACTCACAAGACACGTATTTATTATTATCAAGTCTCCCACCTACGAATTTGGGGAGACTTGTTTTTGTACTGTTTCTTATTATTATTATTCTCCCGACCTTCGAAGCTGAATAGAAAGTCATATCAAATCGAAAATTTGCAGCTAACTAGCATCATCTTAAGGTGTATTAACAGTACTTTTTTCGCAATTCGCATACAGCAGCTATATTTATCAGAGTTAATTACCATCTTCAACAACTTAATTTTTTATTAAACGGTTATTTCAACATTAAAACTCGGTAATGGGAGATTTATTACCTGCTCACTGCCAATGTCTAGTTATAATTATTAGTTTGTGTTTTTGTTTTGTTTTGTTTTACTGTTTCTATAAAAACAATGTACTTGTATTGTGTAATCTTCTTGATAGCGGTGACTGTAATCATTTTAAATTGGAAATTTCATTTAATATTGTGGTAAAAGTAATTTTCGTTTGCCATTTTTAATCAGTGGATATAGTTCAAATTATATGAAAAACAATTTTTGATTTCAGCACTTCATTTTGAGTCAAAATAGTTACATCCTGTTATGTACAATATTGTCTTAGTTGTAAAGTTTTTTTCCAGGTTCTCATACCAGTCGTGTTTTTCATAGCGACTGACTAATCAAAGCGACGGTAGTAAGCTCTTTTTACAATATTAGCTATGGTTTTTATAGAAAAGAAGAGGAAAAAGAACAAATTTGGTAGCGAAGTTTAAAACTTATTACTTTTGGACGGACGGGATGTAAATGGTTATAATAATATAGTTTTTTGTTTTGTTTTTAACAACATACATAGTGATTTCTAAACTTAAAGCTATATTTATCTCTTTCAAGCGTACAAATTGTTGACTCAAACTACCTGTTTCACCGCCATGTCTTTCCGCAATCATAACTTGTTACATTTTTTATGAATCTTATTTTGAAACGGGGTTTAAATATTAGCATGTTCAATTTGACATCATCAAAACCTAAAAATTGATCATAATGCTTGGCTGACTAAAGCGGCGTGAAATGCGTTTAAAAATTCTTAACGTTTAACAGTAACCAGATTTACAGATGGCAAAAGCTTAAGCAGTAAGCCAAAATCAAAATTAATTGCTATAATCATGTGAAGTTATAAGAGATTACATAAAACATGTAGTTAATACGAGAAAAAATATTGTAAAATGGATTGCATAAATCTTATTTTGTAATTCAATTTATTATGCAGTCTTATACTAGCGATTTATTGGAATTTAAAATTAGCCTCATAACAAATTACAAATATCAATATTGAAACGATAGTTTGACTCAAAATATTTACGATATTTCTAAAATCCTGTTATTACTGTCAATGATTAAGACCTTTCAGTAAACCTTAAAAATTAGGACAAAATATGTACTTGCCAAAAGGTTTTTGCCACTGCAACAAAACACAAGAAATAATATGTTTCTTAATTTTCTTAAAGAAAGAGAAAAACAAAACAAAACAAAACAAAACAAAACAAAACAAAACAAAAACAAGAAATTTCAAAATCCGTGTAAAGTTGTTTATGCGTATTACGGGATATTAAATGATAGTAAGTATTTCCTCTGACCGTTATATACAGTAGAACTTCGATAACTCAAACTTCGATATCTCGAATACCACGGATAACTCGAAGTCTTTATTTTGTCCCGACCGGTTTTCTATATAAACTATATTAGGGAAACTTCGATAACTCAAACTTCTGTAATTCAAATACCCCTGATAACTCGAAGTAAAAATTTGGTCTGTAGTTTAAAAATATATTAAAATTAACTCCAAAAACTCGAATTTTTTGTAACAGTGTATGATCAATGGCTCGTTTAATAAAACGATCAAAGAAATCACATATCGGTAATTTGGCTACCGTTATAGTAAAGAAAATAACCGAGTAGTTCTTGTTATCTACCGTAATAATTAGTATCAATTAACGGATTAATATCCAGAACCGTCACGGACAATTAAGCCTAACAGGTACGCTAATCCTCTACTGTAATAAAAGAAGCCAAGTTCTCCAAGCTTAATTTAAACGACTAACCCCGTTGTACTCACGACTCCATTAAAATCTTAAATTACTTATTGCACTGCTTTATAATTTCATTAAGTTTCTGTTCGTATTTTCTTACGAATGTAAAAATAAGCATTTTGATAAACATGTACATATATCTGATTTCCGATTGAGTTGTTCGTATATACATGTATCGTGATTTTATAATAAAATAATACGTTTCGCACGCTTTTACCGTCAATATCAATTCTTTAATGAATTATTTATTGCATTTTCTTTAAAAATTATCTTTTTACTTTTTTGTCACATTCGAGTACAGGTAACTGTTTAAAACATCAAGATTTTGTAGTGGAACACATATATTAAGGTGACACCATTCTTGGACATCATCCTTCAACTTCGATAACTCGAACACCCCGATAACTCGAAGTCCCCAGCGAAGTCCCGAGCACTTCGAGTTATCGAAGTTCTACTGTACAACGTTTTTCCTTGAGAGTTTTTCTGTTTCAAATTCGTTATACTCCGATACCAACTGATTTCGAAAGAGTTTCATACAAAAGTCACTTAGCTACAAAAAACAGATGAATAATTTGTCTTCCAAAATATTTAAAAGTTTCGAAATGTATACCCTGCCGTATTTAGAATTTTAAGTCAATTTCTGAGGTGCTGATATTTGTCGACCTCTTCATCAATTTTTGCGTGACCTCGCAACTTGCATATAAAAATGTTTAAATTTTGAAAATTATGTACGTCTCGGTCTAAGTTAAGTATCATTTCTAAGTTTTACTAAAATTTCTAATCCACAGTTAAACGCGGCGGCGGGACTCTGGAAACCAGTTTGTAACGGCATATTATGAATTTGAATTTTTTTTTTCTGATATCTCAACTAGCTGCCAGGCATTATGTATTTAAGAGCGTGTTTTTTAAATTAATACAACGGTTGATTTTATTTATTTTTTTTTTTTTGCTTAAGGGAACAATATGGGTTATGGCTATGAATCTGTGGCAAATGCTGTTGACAATGCATACCAACCATGGATGATGAACAATGGTAATCAAGGCGGGGATTACAACATGTACAATGATATGATGAAACCTAATACTGGATACAGCGGAAGTTGGGACTACATATTTAAAGACACCGGTTTTAATGATAATGGTTACTTCGGAAATGTTGGAAATGATATGGGCGGTTACCAAGACGACGGAGCAGATATAGCCGAGAATGCATATGTGAACAGTGGGTACGGGAATGATAATGATGGCTATTTCGATACTGGAAGCTCCAGTGAAAACACTGCATACTAAAGGGATGAAATAAATTATGCTTTGTACAATTAAATAACAATAAAAAAAGAGTAACTAACTTTACACAAGCTGTCAGAATTTATTCTTTACTAATTGTTAACTTCTATCCCATAGTATAGTAACATTTAACATGTTTCAAATTATTTTTATGGCATGTAGTTATGTAGTAAACAAAACTGTTAATGTTTAACGGTCTTTTCTTATATAAATCTATAAAATCTTAAGCTAAAATGGGTCTACAAACAATGAAAAAAATTATCACCTGAATGGTACAGATATTTGGATTTTGTTTTCGTTTTCTCAAAACATTATTTATCTTCAAAAAAGAAAAAAAAGAATATATTTACACATATTTACACTGATTGTAAATATACGATAATTATCTTTAATATATTGTCTTGTAGCGTTACCTCATGACCGACATTAAATACAGCTTACAGTTTCTTGTTCGTATATATAGATTTATGTTGTGGAACAGTGACGTTATTAATAGCATTTGAATAGTGATGTATTCTCACAATCAGGCATTTATTTCAGTAGGCGTCAAAAGTCTGGAATATATTTCGCGCCAATATCTTTGTATTAACTTGTTTATCATCAAAGTTTATTGAGGTGATCCTAGTTGCGCAGTTGGAAATTTATTTCTCGAACAAAGGTTTCCATCCATATTTGTCATAAGCAGTTATTTTTATCTCACATCAAGTGAAAGGTGAATAATGAGTATTTCTTTTTCAGTAATCTTGACTTTTCTGAATGATGCGGCTTTTGGACAAAATCCTGAGTTTTAACTTACCGTAATGATGTATATTTTTTATAATACAACAGTAGAGCAATGCAAAAAGATTTTTAGAGAAACGTACAGACATATAAAATAACAAACCGTAGAGCAGTGCAAGAAAATGTTAGAGACGTCAATACACATAAGTTTACAACAGTAGGGCAATATATAACAAATACCTGATATATTTTGATGTGCCAGATGTGCACATTTCGGAAAATCATTTCTCATCAGTAAAAATAGGGGCCGAAAAGTTTGATAGATTAAAAATATACGCCAAACAGTTGAAAATTAATGAATAAAAATAATATGAGTCGCAATCCAGCTAAGGAATGCTTTGCATGAGGTAACAGACTTTAGATTTAAATAAATTCTAAAAATTAAGATGGCTGAAATGTTTGTTAAATGGTATATTTTCTGACAGCACAAAGTACTGCCTACCCTCAGGGAGTTTTTCTCCACCAGCAGCGGTATTCGCATTAGGGCAATGCAAGAAGATTTTAGAGAAACAACCAGACATATTTATTAACAACAGTAGGTCAATGCATGAAGATTTCAGAGAAAAAACAGACATTTTTAATTAATAACAGTAAAGCAATGCAAAAAAAATTTAGAAAAAAATCTAGACATATTTAATTAACAACAGTAAAGCAATGCAAATAGATAATTAAAGAAATATCCAGATACATTTAACAACAATAGAGCAATGCAAGAAGATTTAGAAAATTAGGGCAATGCAAAAATTTTTTAGAGAAACAACCAAACAAATTTAATTCACATTTTAGATAAACAACCAAACACATTTAATTTACAACAGTAGGGCAATTCAAAAAGATTTTATAGAAACATCCAGCCATATTTAATTAACAACAGTAAAGCACTGCAAGAAGATTTTTAGAGAAACATCCAGCCATATTTAATTAACAACAATAGAGTAATGCAAGAAGATTTAGAAAAAAAAACATCAAGACACATTTAATTTAACAACAGAAGGGCAATGCAAAAATATTTTAAAGAAACATCCAGCCATATTTAATTAACAACAGTAGGGCAATGCAAAAAGATTTTAGAGAAACATCCAGCCATATTTAAGTAACAACAGTAAAGCACTGCGAGGAGATTTAGAAAAAAACATCATTACATATTTAATTTAACAACAGTAGAGCAATGCAAAATTTTTTAGAGAAACATCAAGCCATATTTAATTAACAATAATAGAGCAATCCAAGAAGATTTAGGAAAAAACATCAAGACATTTAATTTAACATCAGGAGGGCAATGCAAAAAGATTTTAAAGAACATCCAGCAATATTTAATTAACAACAATAGAGCAATGCAAGAAGATTTAAAAAAAACATCAAGACACATTTAATTAAACAACTGTAGGGCAATGCAAAAAGATTTTAAAGAATCATCCAAACATATTTGATTAACAACATTAGAGCTATGCAAAAGGCTTTCAGGGAAAAAACAGACATATTTAATTAACGATAGTAAAGCAATGCAAAAAGATTTTAGAGAAACATCCAGACACATTTAATTAAACAACAGTAGAGCAATGCAAAAAGATTTTAAAGAAACATCCAGACATATCTGATTAACAACATTACAGCTATGCAAAAAGATTTCAGGAAAAAAACAGACATATTTAATTAGCGATAGTAAAGCAATGCAAAAAGATTTTAGAGAAACATCCAGACACATTTAATTAACAACAGTAGGGCAATGCAAAAAGATTTTAGAAAAACATTCAGACATATTTGATTAACAACAGTAGGGCAATGCAAAAAGATTTTAAAGAAACATCCAGACATATTTGATTAACAACATTAGAGCTATGCAAAAAGATTTCAGGAAAAAAAACCAGACATATTTAATTAACGATAGTAAAGCAATGCAAAAAGATTTTAGAGAAACATTTGGACATATTTAATTAACAACAGTAAAGCAATGCAAAAAGATTTTAGAGAAACATCCAGACATATCTAATTAACAACAGTAAAGCAATGCAAAAATTTTTTAGAAAAACATCCAGACATGTTTAATTAACAATAGTAGAGCAATACAAAAATGTTATAACAAAAAGACTCATTTAATCATGAAATATAGAGCAACTTCGTAAATTTAAAAACATTCCATCAACAACAGAAGAGTAATTTAAATTCAATATTGGTTTTTATATGTCTACACATTTTCCTGTAATAAAATAGTTTATGCTTTAATCAATTATTTATATATTCATTTGTTTTTCTTCGTTATTTTATTTACTTTATTATATTTATATTAATTGAACTTTTTTGCTTCTTCGTTATTTAAAAAAATCGGGCTCATCTACTTATCATAATTTGTATTATTCTGAGCACACAAATACACATGGATGTTACAGTAAGAAAATATATATACATAATATATAATTTCTTTTTTATGTACATGGAAGATGACACCACTTCAACACAGTCGAAACGTACAATCCCTCCGATTTACCAGATAGTATAGCAACACATTGAGACATTATTGGAAGCAAGTATAACAAGAGATTCCACATTTTCTGACTCTTCTATGTAAACTCTTGTCCACAAACGTGATGGTTCTTTGTGTATTTACCTAAACTTTGTTATCTTTAATTCTAAAATTAATTCAGATGCGTATACGCTTTACTCGATTTGTTTTTATCGACACACTAATTGGTACTAAATATGATTCAAGCTTGACTTATAGCACATTGAGACAACAGAAGAAGACAGGCATAACATTGCATTCTTGTGAAAACCTTTGGTTTTTTAAGTACAGTTGACTATTGTTATATACCGTTTTTGAATGTATTTTATGATTAAATCAGTCAAAAATGGTATATGACACTAGCATAGGTTTAACTAACCAAGGCTATGTTTAAGCACAATGGAAAAATGCATGCGCAAAACACTGTTTTGAGGTTTAACTAACCAAGGCTACGTTTAAGTACAATGGAAAAATGCATGCGCAAAACACTGTTTTGAGAGGTTTTCGTGTATTTAGATGGTCGGTAAATATTTATCAGATTAGGTGTTTTTACATTAAGATTGGTTGAAGGCTCTTCCTTCTAGCCTAGCCGAAAATAGTTTAACGTTAAAACCATCTAAATGTTAAATATTTAAAGCCTCATTCACATATCCTGGTCAGACATTTCGATAAAAGGTATTTTAACTGACCTTGAGAAAATAAATACGGTAAAAAATTGACAAAAACAATAAATGGTAAGAAAATGCCTCAATTATTAGGTTTTTTGTAGTTACTGAAGCCGTTTTATACAAAGTTATTCCAAGATTAAATAAGCCCATGGACTATTTTTGAAAGGTCTTTGCTTATCAAGATATTTAAAAAGCTTAAATCAAAATTTTATGGTTAGAGCTACTTCGTATGCTTTAAGTGAGCTTAAAATCATAATTCCAATTTTGTAGTTCAAAATGCATGTTGAACCAGCTTATTTTATAGGTAATCATTTGTGCATAAATACATACGAAGTATTGATTATTTACTGTCTTACTGCATACGTCTTCCAGGAATTATTACATAATATAATATAATATGAATACAATGTATACATATATCAAAAGGTTTGTTTATATGTAATTACGTGTCACTGATGAGGAATGTTTTTCCGAAATGTGCTCATCTGGCACAGCAAAACGGATATTTTTGTTAAATATTTACGTATTACTGCCATTTGATGTAACTTAGGGTTTAGAAATAAACGTGAACTTAAATATATTTTCTGGAAATTTCAGGTATCGGAAAAAATTTAACTAACGTCCCCTCCCCAAAAAATAAAAAATAATGTAGAGCTCCAATAAGGCCAGTTACTAATGTTAAATGAAACGTTTTATAAATTCATACATAAAGCGTACTTTTATTCAAATTTGATCGATAACTTTGGCTTGTTATTTGTTATGTAATTAGTTTTGTACATGGTTGGTTGTATGTAAACATGGGCGTGGTCTTGACTTGAATCATTGTTTGATTTTGTCATATGGTAGTTTGTAGACTTGTGTATACGTGGTTTTGGCTACTTAGCGTCGGTTTTGGATTTTGCCATGGTTGGTTGTTTACATGGGCGTGGTCTTGACTATATATCTACTTAGAGTCGGTTTTGGATTTTGCCATAGTTGCTTGTTGAAATGGACGAGTCAGTTATGGATTTGGCATGGTTGTTTGTTTACATGGGCGTGGTCTTCATTAATATAATATCTTAAGATAAGTTGTTTATGCGATCAAGACAGGTAATTTACTTGGGCATGGTTTTGATAACATATGTCTTAACATCCAAACTTAGGTCGCATTGTTTTGGTTATACAGAAGTGCACTTTCTGCAAAATTAAAACGTAGCTGTATTTAATTGGTAAATTTTTATTCAACAAGAGACTTTTCCATGATACTATACTTCTACACCTTCTTCTTAACATTCGGACCACAACTTTATGTTTGATAGTTCATCAACCAGGATGTTTTTTAACACCTTGATATGTATAATTGTGTGCCTTGTGATTGATTGATCACGGTCTTTCTAACCGATATGTGGATTCTAGACGGACAACACACACACACACACACACACACACACACACACACACACACACTATCTCTCTGTGATTACGCTCATTTTTACGAAAATTACGGTCCCTTGACTTTGATAATTTTTTTAATGTTATAACAACTAGTTACAGGTTCGGAATTTGGGTTTCGCCCAGCATTGTTGATTTTACGGAAATTGCGGCCCTCGGTATTTGATTATTATACTACAAGGATAGTTTCGTTTTCTCAAACGCTTACAGCTATATCTGAATCGATAAAGTTGACGTTTTGTTCTGCTCCGCTGATTTTTACAGTAATTTCAGCCCTTTTGATTTGAAAAAAAATCTAATATGTTTAATATGTTGGAGCTTGCTCATTTAGGTTCTTTCATTAAATTTATATCGACGGTTCGGAAAACAAAAGCGCCCGGTAAGCGAGCTGACAAACATTCTTACACTAGGATCTGTCCCCGATTGGGATTCGAACCCAGGCGGTGAGAGGCACTGTGATCCGTAAGCGTGCTGTTAATATTACTCTTTCACCGAGACTCCTAATAGGTGATCTTTTCACAGACATTTTATACAACAGAAAGAAGCACTCTACTATCCAGATTTTCTCGGCTTTGGCAGAAAGATACATCAGAATTCACCAGAGTATCATGATATGTACCTTGTAACGTAATGTAAGTGCAAAACTGCGCCAGATTTAGATAGAGTTCACTTCATTAGGGTATTAGAGGATATTTAAAAGGGATTTTACCTAGTCTGGTATTTCGAGTTATTTTTGTACTTGCAAGTAAAACACTAGTAAACTTCTATCATACTAGTTGTTACAATACTTATGTAAAAATTATCCTACTCAATACGTGGAATTCTATTACGTAGAAATTAAAGTACATCACTTATATAAATGCATTAGGTGTGTAATATATGTCGGATATATGGCATGATCTACATTGTTTATAGAAGTATTACTTTACAATCGCACTCATCCTATTACGATAGTTTCCGTCAGTACAAGTCTGTTTAGGTCCCAAACACTTAGCTGATTACGTAACTGCGCCTTATATAACAGTTTACACTTATCGTTTTACAGAGGCGTAGATAGGAACTTATTATAACCGAGGCAAAAAAATAATTAAAATATATAGAAGCGCCAAAAGTGCTTCAGTTCTAGGGGATCCGGGAGGAATGCTTTCCCTAAAAAATTGAAAAAAGTCATTACATATTGCTTTATAATACAAGTTAGAGAGTCATTAAATAGTGCATTCTGGTAACACCAGAATCTGGTATTTTGTGAAGACCGTCTGAATATTCATCTCTGTATAACCGAGGTCAAAACATGAATTTTTATTTGTTCATTATAATTTTTTTTTCTTTTCTTCGTATTTCTGCAAAAATATTAATGAAAAAAAAAAAAAAAAAAAAAAAAAAAAAAAAAAAAAAAAAAAAAAACCATAATAATAATTCAGAAAATACGATCTGGTTGCCTCGGTTGCCTCATAGTAAGCTAGGTCCCTGTTTTATGACAATAAATAAACGCATTTGCCCTATCTATTGCAGGCCTCTTCGGTCGAATCGTCTAAAGTTCGCCCTTATTTATCAGAATGCCTTAATCATTTGAGTTAGAGTCCCGTTCGGGCAGATTATATTAAGCGACAGTCTTTCTTGTATTAGGGATAATTTATGCATTTCTATCGATTTCCCTAACATTTTCATTTTACCGCTGGCAAAGTGGCTAGTTCTTTTTATGTGTTCAAGTTTCTTCCACAAATACAAAAGTAACTGCCTAAATAAACGTGAAGTAATCTTGACTGTGGAATAAAACGCGACAATTTGCACGTACCATTGCAATTCAATTAGAAATCATTTCTGAAATGAAATCAATCCGGGGGATAGGCGACGAAACAAATACCTGTAGTATGTATTACAAAATATAATATCAACAATTTTGTTTATTTATAAAATGTAAAATATTTGTATATATATACGTATATACGTAAAAACTAGGTCAGACAATATAAATCGTGAGCCGGCTATTAACGAGAGAAGGATGGTTGGTCCTTAAGCTTCCCACAATTGTATTGTACTATATTTCCTGCTTCCTGTATATATGAAGCTGGAATATACGGTCATGTATGACGACCATGGCAACTTGTAAATAACGGCTCTGTAACAACATTTTTATGGGAACTCGTTTAGCGTGTTCCGAAAGTCGGATTCCATTCGTCAAAATCTATTCTGAGGTTTCTTGGACGTAAAACACGATACGAACCCAGAGTGACTTAAAGGCCCCATTACTGCATGGGTATGCTTATAACCGAAGGTATACGAAAAAATATCGGGTTGGTTATGGCCCTCTTGGGTCTTCTTACACGTGTTATAATCGGAGTGGGTGGTTTTCAGTGTATATAAACTGAAGCAGTGTAAATTTTATTTAATGTCTTTGAACATTCCAGTTTCTTTTACCTTAAACTCAACTGATACAGTATTTCTGTCCGGATAAAGGACTTGAGGTAATGTACAAAACCTATAATTTATGTTTTCTAGTAAGGGTTTATATTTAAAAAAATAATTGAAACTAAAGTTGTTTCATGAGTAAAATGTTTGATGCCTAAGTGATCTGAAGCGAGTATTACGGATCACAGTGTATATTTCGATCGATTACCGTTTGTTTCACTGTGTTTGTGACTGTAATCAAAACCAAACTTTCCTAGCAAATCCAGTTAACTTGAAAGAAATTTGGCATTATTTGCTTGAGCCTAGTAACTAAAAAATCCTTATTTGCATCCGCGATAACCATAGAATATTTCTGTAAAAAATTGTAGGAAAGGAGATTTTATACACACACACACACAGATATATATATATATATATATATATATCATGTACTTTATTTACATGTTAAACAGAAAATACTAAAATACGATAATTAAAAAATAACAAACAGTTGTATAGTTAATGCGTCTTTCATATTTTTGTCTCACACGTTTAATTCGAGTAATTTTCACTTTCCCGTAAAAACAAACGAAAATAGAATTATAATATAAACGTTATTTATTTTAATTTTTATCTTTCAATTATTATTTTTTAATTTTTTTTTATCTAAAATGTTGCGAGACGTTCTAGTTATGTTGTTGTCGTTATCAATGTTATTTTTGTTACCATCGTCTTTGCCGATGATGTGGTTGGTTAATTTTAAGGGTTATACTGATTCGTTATAGTTTTTCTAAATTTTGTTACCGTTTTTATTGGTTTAAAATTAATACTTAACTGATAAGAAAAGACTGACTCCCATCGCAGATAAGTTATTTAAAAAACCTGACTGTTATATTTTTTACATTGTGGAATAAATGCATTGGAAAATATAGTGACAGACAAGAAGAACAACTGTAATCAAACATGGGACTAATACGCTCGCTTTCTATAACGGAGGTCGGGGTTCGAATCCCGATCGGGGCTGACCAAGACTTGGAAATTGGTAGTGACAATTCTTTCGCCAATCACTCGGCATTTAGAAATGAAAGTCACGGGTTCCTTCGAAGAAGACCTTATTTCACGGCAGGCGTGGCACGCCAAAGAACTCTCCTTGCAATTGCTCTTAACGCACTGCAAAGGTTAAAATTTTTGGCACTTGATCTAAAGTTGGTGACGTCTCGATATGAGTGAAAAATTCTTGACTTGGACATATATCCCCATTAAATCAATCAAGCGATTAAACTTATCCAACATGGAATGGAAAATTACAGATTTACTTTGCTTGTTGTGGTCCTTGTTCATTAATCAATTTTGTAAACCTTCCTCATTAATTTGGTTTAACTTATTTTAGGTGCAACTTGATCCGCCAAAATGTTGAGGTTTTTATCCCTTGTCATAGTTGCTGTCTTAATGATGCAGTGTATCCCAAACGCATACGGTTGCTATTGTGATCCTGCACATCCACAACAAGAGTTCTGCACAGTTGACTACGGTAGGTAAAAAAGCTTTTTAAAAAGATTTGAATTGATCTAGAACTGTTTTCAATAGCAGCGGTATTAATACAGTGTGATTAAGAAACAGAGCAGTAGATTATTGTGAAAGAGAGCGTGCGCCCAAATTAAACGTAAAAAAGAAGTATATGTCAAACTTTATCTTTTCGCTATTTGCTCTGGTAAAACATTTTTAAAATCGGATCCAACCGTTCTTCTGTAATACTGAGGGTTCCGTGTTAGAATAGAAGACGGTTATTGCATCCACCCTAGCCTCTATGCCCCCAGTGATTTAAAGAAAATCTTGTATTCTTTTAAATATTATTAAGAATGTTTAAATCACACAGATATCCTGTTGGGTGTTTGTCAGTTTACTTAAAAGTTTACTTTTTCAGACACTTTCTCTTTTTTACAAAACTAACAAACTTTAAAGCTACATTAAGTTTTTCAATTTTCTGAATTTTTATTTTATTTTATTTTATTTTATTTATTTGTTTTTTTAAAAATACTTTTTTAAAAATAGAAAACTTCTAATCACGATCTGTGAGATACATTTCTAAAATGTTATTCCTTTTTGCTGTAAATAAACTAAATCTTCTAACCGGCGACTTAGAAATAAATACGGGAGAAAGGGTAAGAAATATAATAAAATGTTTTTAAATCAGATGACACTCCACTGTCTATAGTTTCATTATTGTATTACAAGTCTTAGGTTCGACACCGTGTAGAATAATATTCCTAGTTATCGAATGTTATCTGCAAGTTTTATCATTTTCTTACCGCGATCACTCAAAATATAGGAAGAATCATGGTAACTGCCTTGGTAAACCTAAAATAAGAGATGTTTTGGACTGGAGCACATTGAGACCATTCCTTTTCCACATCCAAACATTGATTTATAAAAAGACAGGGATTATAATAATAAATAATCCTTAAAATCAAATCGGAAGTGTTCGGAAATACTATAGGTCAACCGCGGGTGAAATTAGTCAAATAAATGTACTACTACTAGTATTAAGCTACTTACGAAGTGTGATGTGACACAGATAACACATAATAATACGTTGCATGTAACTTTAAATTAAACATTATCTTAAAATATACAAATACCTGTTAATTCTGACGTGCCACATGCGCACACCCCGGAAAATAATTCCCAACCAGTGACACCAGTGGCCGAAAAGTTTGATGGATAAAAAAACATAAGCCAAACAGCCGAAAATTAATGAATCTAAAGTTTCAAAATTTAATGAAACTAAATCCATCCAAGAAACACCTCGCACGTGGGAACAAATCTTAGTTTTAGAAATAAATTTTAAAAATAAGACGGCCGAAAATTTTGCTAAATAGTATATTTTCTGACAGCACTAATTGGTGCCTACAGAGTTACGGATACCCTTTGGGAGATTACTCCACCAGCAGCGCTACCCGCTCGGGGGTAGTAAATATATAACACAAAAACCTGTTAATTTTGACGTGCCACATACACACAACCCGGAAAATGATACCGCACTAGTGACACCAGGGACCGAAAAGTTTGATGGATAAAAAAACATAAGCTAAACAGCCGAAAATTAATGAATCTAAAGTTCCAAATTTTAATGAATCCAAATCCATCCAAGGAACGCCCCGCATGAGGGAACAAACCCAAGTTTTAAATAAATTTCAAAAAATAAGACTGCCGAAAATTTTGTTAAATTTAGACACTGAACAGACATCAGTATCAATTTAAAGCCCTACTCAACCTCTTTTAAGTTTAACCTTAATGTAATTTTACAAAACGTACAGCATAAGTCATTTACCATCTTTTTATTGGTTGAAATTATTCATTACCCACCGATTGAGATTTTTTATTTAAGGTATATTGAGTACCAAACAGGAACTTACCTAAAAGACAAAAAGTTAATCCGTTGTTTCCGTATATCTGAATACAATTTTTTCCGTTGCCGAGTGGTCTAAAGCGCACGCTTACGGATCACAGCCAAAGGTCAGTGGTTTTCTCCTGGCGCTCCGATTTCCTTCACCATCCCAGAACTGACTGCCTCGAAATAAGTGAATCTTGACAGGGGCGTGAAACACTTATTTTACTCCACTCTGAATACAATTTATTCTACTCAAAAGCAATGTCATTCACAAGCTAGTTCTTTCTAACCTAGTCCCCCTATTCTTGTATTATTTTTAGCTCACCTGAGCCTTTGGGTCATCTGACCTATTGCGATCCGAAATCGTTCGACGTCCGTCCCTCCGTCAGTCCGTGGCGTAAACTTTCACATTTTCGACTTCTTCTCTAAAACTACAGGGTAGATTTCAATATCTTAATTGTTATTTGTTGCTTGTAAAAGCTAAAATTGTGCATTAGCTTGAAAATATTAACTTTTTTTGCATAGGCATAAAAGAAAATTGTAGGTATTGATATGAAGATCATTTTGATATATTGCTCAGAGTAATACGTTGAAAGGTCAGGTCAATTTATGTATTGGTACGTATTTTGGAATATTGTAGGAATTGATATGGCGATCATTCTGATATAAGATTCAAGATCTTATATTTAAAGGTCAAGGTCATAGATGCATAAGATGCATAAAAAGACTCAAATTGTTTATTATCTTGCAAACTATTAACATTTTGTATAGGCATGTATATTAGAATATTGTATGCACTTTTGCAAATGATTTTGGCCATATCCTCAGGTGAGCGTTAAGGCCCATGTTCAACATTCATTGTTCAATGTAAGTTGTCCTTTTTGTTCTTGGTTCATTGTTCAAATGTATCTTTCAGGTAAAATAACAAAGTAAATTAAATTATATAAAAGTCAAAAATTGTTTGCTTCTACCTAATTTAACTCCAATCTTAATTTCGTATTTGCAAAATTGTATAATAAAGAAATCTAGTGATTTTTGATAAAATCCTTAATATTTGCATGACTAAAATAAATAAATTACTCCTCTTCATTGGTTTCAGTTATTAAAGCAAAGGTCAGAGAGAAAATCTTTATCTATGACGCAGACAACACAACAGAAATGCCGGTTGAAGTGAAATATGTCCTAAAAATCAAGAAGATATTTAAGGTAAATATCCTTGGATTTGAACTCCGTTAATTTCTCAATACCGCTTGAATGACTCAGAGGTAGAGCGTTCGCCTTGATAGCTATCTTGCTCTCAAATCCCTGAAGACTTAAGACTACAAAATGTCAGATACTGCTTCTCGCTTGGGGCTCGATATTAAACGGACATAGTATCGATTGGTTCACAGGATAATATGATTGGGGGAGTGGTAACTTTACCTGCTATGTAATGATTCGGTGAGCTAGCAACGGTATACTAAATCGGTAAGCTAAAACCTTATTACAAAGTCGCCCTAGTAATAAATTCAAAATAGTAAAAAATGAAACAGGTATTATGTTAGATATTTAAAAAATTTCATCCTTTATTAAAACTTTCTACAATTTCAGCAAACTCCTGCTTTTGAAGAGCTAAATGATACAACAGTTGCTTTTACACCGTCAAAAGACAGTCTATGCGGAGTAGATCTTGATGTGAACGAAGATTATTTAATATCAGGTACAGTATATTTTGTTTCTAGTCCAAATAATATGCCAAATGTTTTATAACGCCATAAGGAATATGCAGACCCCCACAGAAGAGTTGCAGAATTTGATAAAAAAAATCAAAAAAAAAAAAAAATCGGGGACTCAAACCTGCATAAATTTCTACATTTGCACCTAGTTCAAGAAGAACTTTTAAGGTTGTTTAGTAAAGAAATTGTTTCGTTTTGTTACAATTATATATATAAAATATATAAAATGCCATTTTTCTGATGCGGTAGTAATACAGAAGAAATGGGCTAAGAAAGGTTTTTTCAAATATAAAGGTCATTGGTCGTGTTAATATTGGGATTTTAAAATGCCTTTTGACATTTTGCCTGACTAATTTACTAACACTGAAATAGGCCCTAAGCCATCCTTAAAAATATTACCAATGCCTTGCATATTCTGATTTAATTCAAATATCCATCTAGCTAGCCTCTAAAAATCATCAGTAAGTACAGTGCTACGAAAATTATTAAAGTGGATAAAGGAGTAAGAGTTTTCCTTCAGCAGCATCATCGCGTCTTTTTCATTTTAATTTTTACATCTAAGGGAATGTGAATGGCGGGAGAATGGATCTTCACTATTGCAGTTGGATCGAGAAATACAATAACCTGACATCAATTCAGAAACGAGGCATTAGATTTTTATATAAGAATGGGTGCAATTGCCAGGTAAGTTTACACATGATTATTGCATGAGAATCCCCTTGAAAGCTGTTTTGTTTCTTGACCGATTGAGTTAAAACGCTCATTAACAGATCACATTGCCTCTTAGATTTAAATCCCAATAAGTCGAGTCTTAAATTATAAAGTTAACAAGCATTCTGAGAGTATTGCAAAACAATACATAGTCCCCTACCGGTCGCATATTTCACTAATCCCAAAGTTTTAGGTAAAATGTACAGTCAACAGGAAATTGTCAAAGTCCAAGGGTCTAGCTTGGTCAAAATTTGGCGGAGCGGAAAGAAAAGTAAACTTGACTTGTAAGTGATCATACTTGACTCACATATTTGCGGAAAATTGATTCTGTTATGGACGGATGGACGCACGGACAAACTGATTACTATAGAGTGATCGCCTGTGGAAGGGGCCCTAATTAGCGGACAGAAACGAAAACGTAAACTAAATCTGTAACTCGTCATGTAGACTCATATACCAAAAAAACCAATTCATTATCTGCAAGCATGTATAAAAAAGTGCAACAAAATGAAATTTCATTGAATTTTTAAAGTTCAAAGGGCCATAGCTTCCATTAAAACTATTGGAATGAAACGAAACGTAAACTTGATCTGTAACTCATCATGGTTAACCTGCAAACCAAACAACAAGTCATTAACTCCAAGCGTGTAGAAAAAAGTGCGGAAAACTAAAATTTCTGTGAATTTTCAAAGATCAAAGGGCCATAACTCCGGCAAAAATTAGCAGATGGAAACGAAACGTAAACTTGATCTGTAACTTATCATGGAAGAGTCACATACCAAACATTAGTTCCATTTCTGCAAGCGTGTAGAAAAAAAGTGCCGAAAACTAAAATTTCTGTGAATTTTCAAAGATCAAAGGGCCATAACTCCGGTAAAATTAGCAGATGGAAACGAAACGCTAACTTGATCTGTAACTCATCATGGTAGACTCATTTACTCATTTAACCGAAAATCATTTCCTTATCTAAAAGCATTTAGAAAAAAAGTGCGGAAAACTGAAATTTCAGTGAATTTTCAAAATTCAAAGGGCCATAAATATATAACAAATACCTGCTAAATTTTGATGTACCAGATGTGCACATTTCGAAAAATCATTCCTCATCAGTGACACTAGGGGCCGAAAAAGTTGATAGATTAAAAAACATACGCCAAACAGTTGCAAATTAATGAATCTAAAGTTCCAAAAATATGTGAATCCAAATCCAGCTTATGTAAAAATTTGCGGACCAGAATTAAACGCTAATTTGATCTGTAACTCATCATGGTAGACTTGTATATCAAAAATCAGTTAATTATCTAAAAGCATTTAGAAAAAAAGTGTGAAAAACTGAGGACAGACGGACGGACGGACAGACAGAGTGCAAACCTAAAGTCCCCTTCGGCTTTCGCCGGTAGGGGACTAATAAGCGTAACTGCCGATTTTGCAACAGAAAATAAACAGTACAGGCTTTTAGTTAATAATTACTTGTAAAACTTCGGTTTTGTGAAGTTCACTCGTGCTGAACAACCAGTTGAATCGTTTAATAACAGATCATAATGCGTTTTACCGTTTATGCGTTTTTAAGGTTTAAGTCAAGTGAAATAATAAATTAGAGAGTTTGTAGGAGAAGAAATACAGAACAAAATCATTAACAAAATAATGTGGATTGTGATTATTTTCGGTTTGCCCTGGGTCTCTTCATTCGGTTAGCGTTTTTAATAAATGCCACTACACGTTTCCCACCGTCCATGTTTGAAATGGAGAGATATACCATGATTAAGCTTTACTAGCTGTATCTAACTCTTAACTGATAACCAAAATCGGTTTTGGTATTTTTAAGCATTATTTGGTGATGTACATGCTGATTTTAATTATATAATTTTGGCAAAAAGGAATAAACTGAAATCAAATTTTTTTTTTTCGAAAGTTGAAAAATGCAGCAGTCTCTTATATTGATGATTTTGCTTACATGAGAATGCGACGCAAAACGATTTATTTTTAAAGCATTTTCAGTCCCCTACAGGCGAAATCCGAAGGGGACTTTAGGTTTGCACTCTGTCCGTCCGTCACGCCTCAGTTTTCCACACTTTTTTCCTAAATGCTTCTAGATAATGAACTGATTTTTGGTATATGAGTCTACGATGTTGAGTTACAGATCAAGTTTACGTTTCGTTTCCATCTGCTAATTTTTACCGGGGTTATGGCCCTTTGATCTTTGAAAACTCACAGAAATTTTAGTTTTCGGCACTTTTTTTCTACACGCTTGCAGAAATGGAACTAATGTTTGGTATGTAACTCTACTATGATGAATTACAGATCAAGTGTACGTTTCGTTTCCATCTGCTAATTTTTGCCGGAGTTATGGCCCTTTGATCTTTGAAAATTCACTGAAATTTCAGTTTTCCGCTGTTTTTTTTTCTACACGCTTGCAGTTAATAAATTGTTTTTTTTGGTATGCAGATCAACCATGATGAGTTACAGATCAAGTTTACGTTTCGTTTCATTCCATTTGCTTTTATTGGTGTTATGTCCCTTTGAACATTGTAAAATTGCCTCCTGTAATGTATGTGTTATGATATATTATAAAACAAAACTAAATCGCATTTCAATTTACCTGCGTATAATTTATAACTATAAATCTTTGTACCATATAATAAGGTACATTTTACCTATAACTTTGGGATTAGTGAAATATGCGACCGGTAGGGGACTATGCATTGTTTTGCAGTAGTCTCAGAATGCTTGTTTGCAGCTAGATTTTAGAACTCAATTTATTCCAGCAAATTCGTGTTTATAAAACATATTCAGTCTGCCATCCGGAGGCCACTCAGTATAAGGTTTCCCTCACCATTTTTATGTTCATTTTCATATTTGTTTGTTTGTCACTTTCAATGTGTCGTCATATTTAAAAGAAAATCTACTTCGAATAAAATTGTTTATCTTCCATTTAGGTTTTCCGATGTTTTGGAAATGGATGTAACAACCCTGCTGCATTCGGTGTGGACGAAAATTACAATAATTATTGTGCTTGGGAAAGAGGATTGCCTGGCGACTGTTACGCTCGTAAAGGTATCTGTAAGAAAATTGGAGATGGACGTTGTTGCTGGAAACGAACACATGCTTTGACGAATTGCGCACCTAAAGAACATAGTGCTCACTGGTGTTGAATGTTGAAGTGTGAAGACTAATAGTGTATGTGTTATCGAAGTATCAGACAAACATTTACATAATGTAAAGGAAGACAGTGCTGTTTTGTAAGCTTTATTAAGAACAGCATTGTTTTATTCAGCAAAAATCATTATTACCATTGAACATTTTAAAGAATTCACAGGTTATTGAATTTCAATTTATTTAATGATAAATAACCTTTTTTTAATCTTTTTTTTTCAAACAAGAATCGAAATGCTTTCTTTAATAAGTGTAAGTATAAAATATGTTATGTTAAAGTAAGCAAGAATACTTACCTACATCAATTTTTTACTTTTAACTGTCTAATTTTCGGAAAAATTTAATGTGAAATGTACGGAAATTTCTTTAAATGGTCAATCATTCCATTAAGTACCTGTGAAACAATTTTTTAAAGAATTTAAGAGATTGTTTTAAAATTCTGTTTAATTTACCATCACGATTGTATTAGCATTTTTACTATGTTCCATATTTTCATTTGATTGTTGTTAATATCTGTCAATCTGAAGCTTGTTTTCCTTTTTGTGTCTGGATTATCCGAATGATTATTTTTACGAGAAAACATACTCGTTATTTAAGGCGAATGATAATAGACTTTTGTGACGGAAGTTTGCAATGCAGACAAAAAACGATAAAGTAAATAATATAAAACGACCAATTCTAGATAGAAAGATTGAATAAATGAAACGTTTTTACGTCCACGTCATGATTATTTTACTTATATCAGGACGTCGCTATCTATAAGTGACGTTTAACCGATACAGGGCTCTCATGGCGGGTTTTTTAGCATACCATCTTTTTACCAAGTTAACCATCTTACAAAACCTTGGTTTTGTAACGTTTCTCTTGAGGGTCGCTTGAATTCTACAAAGGGACCATCAAAACTTTTTAACATGTCTTGGTCAAATCCGACCAGTGTTCGAACACCATCCTCCTTCACACGAAGTGACCATAAAGAGAGAACAAAAAGAAAATGTACAGTAAATTATAAGTTTCTCAACTTTGGCCTTAAAGTAAGACCATAAACCATTCTTCTTTGTTCACATTCTATTTTACAACCAGTAGTCTGTACATATAATGCAGGTCTGAGAACAGATCTATCCTTAGCTGACAAAAAATGTTTGATCAAATGCGTTGTTTTCGACTAAGAATACAATAAATCAAATTTATAAAATATTTACAACCCCTGTACCGGTGCTGGTGGAGTAAAATAAAACTCCCCGAGGGCATCAATTACATAGTAAGCAGTACTACCCGTAAGCGGGTACCGGTGCTGGTGGGGTAAAACTCCCCGAGGGTATCATTTACTCAGTTAGCAGTACTTTTTGCTGTCAAAATATATCTTGCGGCAAAATTTTCAGTCGTTTTTATTATTAAAATCGATGATTTAAAACTAAGGTTTGTTCCCTCATGCAAAGCATTCCTGATTGGATTCATATAATTTTTGAACTTTAGATTTATATTTTTCAAATGTTTGATTAATTATTATTTTTATCTATCGACTTTTTCGGTCCCTAGTGTTACTGATGAAGGATGAATTTCCGAAATATGGCAGAGAAACATGAAACAGGTATTTATGTTAATTATTAAATGTTTATATATAACACAAATACCTGTTAAAGTTTGAGGTGCCATATGTGCACATTTCGGAAAATCATTTCTCATCAGTGACATTTTGGCAAGTTTAATGGAGAAAAAATATGAGCCAATATATCATTAAAAAAATATCATTTTTATATGTATTGTAACTGAGAAGTTTACCTTATAATCTTATACATGAGTTTGATATCAACGAGTTCGGGTAATGGAATGCTGTTTAACGACTGTGTTAACATAATTGGGCTAGTATTTGTACAATTTTGTAGGATTCTTTATAAAACGGTTTGGCAAATTTTCCACATTTAGAACTGTCTGAGTGGCATTCGAGCTTTGGCTTTAAACACACTTAAATGATAAAAAAAATAAGATATTCAGCACAGTAACACTTTCAGAGGGCAATATATGTTAGAAAAACCGGATATATTTTTAGTCAGCCTATCTTTGAAAACTAACAAACTTCTCTTATATGCTATGATTTACGCCCCATAAAGATATTCACATAAATGTCAGTGCATTAGTTTTTTTTAAAAAATCTGTTAGTGATAAGAAATCTTGCATTTAGAGCCGTCTTTGTAAAACTTGAAACTTTTTAATATAGACAAAAAAGCAAACCGATATATTTAGCAGCTCAACATATATATAAAACAGAACATGACTTCAACAAAACGACGGGAGAAACAAAAATATTTTATAAATATCTTTATTTTTATACCATTCACTATCAATAAAATGTTTAATATTATAATGGTTTGTGGTGTTTGTTTGGATTCTTTAACGGTTTTTACATTAAATTCTACATTACTTGATATACCAAAACCCGTTCAGAATTAACAGTATTATGGGACTTTTTAGGATTCATAATGAATGACAAGGGCTTTGGTGACCGAATGGTATAAACCCCACATTTACTTATCATTATCACCGTGCCTCTCAATTCGACGCTTATCCTAGCTTAATATTGTTAACTTTTCACTTTTTTGGTACGTGGGTTTTTCTTGGATTTTCTTTCTTTACATTCCAGGAAATGAGCACTGTAATAGAGAAAAATATTGACTCGAGCGTAAAACTTTAATCAAACTGTAAACTAAAAACTTTTTAGTTTATACTGATAGTTATGGCTTTTTCTTTAAAAATATAATTTATTTATTAAATAGCAGTACATTCATTTCATAAATTGCTCCGTTAGCAAATTCGAGATATTTTCGAACAAATATATTTATAGCTTGTATAGAATCAAAATCACACACTCAAACACACACATTAATAAAACGCCAATTAATAGAATCATTGACATTATAAAACTTCATGAATATTTCACAAATGTTGGTTCACTGACAAATTTTCAATTAGTTTTTAAAGAACAGTTAAAAAGTCCAACTAAAGTGTCTTGAAAAACAAATTTGAAGATTATGTGTCTTTAATCATTTTTCGAACAAACTGGTCGTTGTCAATGGTTGTTACTGGTGTAATTTGTTTCTTAAAAATGAGTCACTTAAATATTATCTTCAGTGACTGGGCCCTGTTTCACAATTATTTACTCAATTAGATGTACACTTAACTCAAATATTCCCCTTTTCTCTCATCAATATTTTAAAAATTATAAGTTTATGAGACAAATTTAACTGTATAATGTCATAAAATTGACTTGAAAACATTCTCTAATTTTAGTTGAGTGTACACTCAATTGTGTAAATGATTTTAAATTAGTGTCTGATATTTTTTATAAAAAAAACATGCCAGTCCTTGTCCATATCACTTTCCCAATAAACAAAGTAAAAACTTTAAAAACTGGGCAAAATCAGTTATACACGTTAACTTTCATCAAGGAAGTGAGGCTAGGTGCTCTGGAAGGGAAGCATCTCCTGTCTAACTAGCTACACCCTTCACGTGCAAGTCATTTTTGAGAATGAAAGGAACAAAGAACAATGGTAATTCAAATACAACCAATATAAGTTTGAATACAGTGACTAAATACTTATCAGCAACAGTTTGATGACGGCCATACGCTTTTTAAGGGCCTTCATAAGCCTAGGTTTGCAATATTCTTGCGTCAAGAATTTAATTGTAAGCAATTTGCTTCGTTGCAGAAAGTCCCATATTGGGAACAAACTCTACCATACCGTATTAACTGTGAAAACTGTACACCATACGCAGGAGAAGCAGTGATATTGCTGCAAAGAAACGGAAAGTTGACAATAGAAAAATTGAAATCATCAATTTTGTCGTAAAGCTTCAGATGTAACCTTTCGTGGATGTCATAATTGAGGTACAAGTCTAAATATGAAGCAGAACATGGAGAATCTGTCGTGTCTGTTATTTCAAGCTCACTTGGATAGATGACATTCACATATTCTCTAAATTCGGGATTATTTAGAGATAGAACGTCATCTATATATCTGTTTGAGTAGCTGAATGATTTAGCGACAGTCTTTTCTCCAGATTTGACAAGATTCTGTAAAAAAACTGATTCATATGAATAAAGAAACAAACCAGCAAGCAATGGTCACATTTGTATACCGGTTGTTTGTTGAAAGATTATATTAAAGAAATTTGATTAAAGATTACTTTTGTTAATATACAAGCATCAAAGAAATGAACTTTTATTATATTCGAATTATTTGCGTGTAATTCTATTGGGTCATGTGTCATTGGGAAACTTTTTGTGACGTCAAAGAAAAAGAAAGTCTAGCGTGAAGCAATCGATTTATTGAAAAATAAACCTATTTCTAGACCAATAGTCTATTGAAGAGAATTTATGTCGATTGTAAATATTATATTATATTCCAAAAGAACGGACAGGGGTAACACATGTACGTCATTTATCTTAATTTGACAGTTTAATTTTACTTCATATTAAAACAGCTTTCCATACAAGTATTATTTTCTAAGTTATAAAGTCTAAAAAACGCAAATATTTAATGAGACAAAGTAGTACCCCCTTAAAAAGCAATTTTTATATTCGTCTCGGACTCAGACGCTGCATTTAAAACTGTTACAAATTCATCAGAATAACTAATATTTAAAAACAAGTTGATAAATTTTTAAATAATATGTACTAGAGTATGTTATTGTAAGTTTATTTTAAGATAAAATTACAACCATTACATCAGATCTAAACTTGGACAATACATGTATTCATAATTAGCAAAGTTTTTAACATTCTCTGACTTTTCACATCATCTCCTTTCTAATTGAAAAAATGTGATCAAAGTTTTAATGAAACCTTCATCCGTGCATGTCACAAACAACGATAGTACCACAAAAATAATTTTCGAATAGAGAAGATTGATTACATTTACTCATATTCAGAATTCTGAAAGATGTTAGCATTTCTACTTTTTATGTCACCGCTTTTGGCGAAGGATTAGTAGTTGGTTCTTTTTAATTGTTTTGAATTGCTAATTTTGATTTCAATATTTTGTTTATCATCGAAATGAAAAAGTCAGAAAACAACGTTGTAATGGTGGAATTGTAAATCTCCTTATACATACATCTTATAGATGTTCGTTTGTTACAACTGTTTTTATAAATATATAACACAAATACATGTTAAATTTCCAAAATATATGAACAAACATTAGTTTTACGTCAATTTCAATAATTACGACGGCTGAAAATTTTGCTAAATGGTATAATTTTTGACAACACAAAGTACTGCCTACTGAGTTATGAATACCCTCGAGGAGTTTACTCCAACAGTAGCTGTACCTCTCAGGGAAAGTATATATATAACATAAATACCTATATCTGAGAAATAAAATAAATTTATAATATCTGATAGCTGTCCAATAAATGAAAACGGTTTTGAATTTTAATTGATCACGAAAAATCTGTTTTAATGTATCGTGGTATTTTTTTTACTGGGAGTGTTATTGCTATAGACTCATATCAACGGTGTAAACATTTCATATAGCTTTCAAAAAGAAATTTATTCATATTGATTTCATAAATACCGAGAGGTTATCACATAAACAAACAACAATTATTCTTCTGATAACCTTTAAGGTGCTGCTTGAGTTTATTTAACCGCATTTTACTAAAATTAAACAAAAAGTACTTTTCTACCGATGAATTATAACTTAGCTCTTAAATTCAATTTATCCGTGTACCCATTGATCCTTCGATTTACCAACCTGAAGACAAGTTAATCGATATATAAAATTACTACCTCGATTTATTGTACCTTAATACCTTTGATTACAGTTTTAAAACTTATGCACCAATGTGATCTCATCAAATCTTCCATCATACAAATCAACTAATAAATCTTCCTGATAAATTTTATCCTCCAACTTTCAATTAAAATCTGTTAAGTATTGTGGTTTGTATTGCGCATAAAGAAAATAAATAAGTCATTTCAACCAAATATTTACTTATTAATTGAAAAGATTTAAAACTTAAACTACCATTGAATGTTTGTAGAAACATTTATACATGAAAGCCATTCACCTAGATATTCTACACACTTGTTTAGCAAAAATACTTGTGTCAATTTAGAGTTGCCATATGTGCATATTTCGGAAACTAATTCCACATAAGTGACACTAGGTGCCGAAAAAGTTGACAAATAAAAAGATAAGCCAAATATTTGAAAATTAATTAATTTAAAGTTTAAAAAAATCAAATAAATGCAAATCCTGCTAGAGAATGATAGCACAAAGAACTGCCTACTGAGTTATGGATACTAGGTGAGTTTACTCCAACAGTAGCTGTACCTCTCAGGGGAAGTATATATATATATATATATATATATATATATATATATATATATATATATATATATATATAATATAAATACCTGGATCTGAGAAATCAAATCAATTTATATTACCTGATAGCTGTCCAATAAAAGAAAACGGTTTTGAATTTAAATTAATTACGAAAAATCATGTTTTAATGTATCGTGGTATTTTTTTTACTGGGGATGTTATTGCTAAAGACTCACATTTACGGTTTAAACATTTCATATAGCTTTCAAAAAGAAATTTATTTATATTGATTTCATAAAAGCCGAGAGTTTATCACATAAACAAACAACAATTATTCTTCTGATAACCTTTAAGGTGCTGCTTGAGTTTATTTAACCGCATTTTACTAAAATTAAACAAAAAGTACTTTTCTACCGATGAATTATAACTTAGCTCTTCAATTCAATTTATCCGTGTACCCATTGATCCTTCGATTTACCAACCTGAAGAAAAGTTAATCGATATATAAAATTACTACCTCGATTTATTGTACCTTAATACCTTTGATTACAGTTTTAAAACTTATGCACCAATGTGACTCTCATCAAATGTTCCATCATACAAATTAACTAATAAATCTTCCTGATAAATTTTATCCTCCAACCTTCATTTAAAATCGGTTAAGTATTGTGGTTTATATTGCGCATTAAATTTATTTATTAATTGAAAAGATTTAAAACTTAAACTACCATTGAATGTTTGTAGAAACATTTATACATGTCTACCTTGCTTATAAAACACTAATACATTTATACATCCAATTTTCCCACAATGAAGTATTTGTTGCAAATAACATTTTTTAAAATTAAACAGGTATTTTTGTTTAATATCTATCAGTTAGATGTTATATTGCGAGAGGAAATCTACACTTATTTATATGGCAGGGAAATGAGATCTAAACACATCATTTTCATAGAAAAATTTGCAGACGTTTTAAGAAAATTTCTGTTCATTTCTGATCTTGCATTGAAAAACTCTAAGCATCCATTTCAAAACATTTTGAAGCAGTTTACCAAAATTATGCATTTAATAAAACCACTTTACGTCACAAAGCGAATAATAAAACCTTCTCATACTGAATAACAAAGGTCAAGAACTGTATATCACTTAGCCCGATTTTACACCAAAAATAATATTTAATGTTACGTTACCTTATTTTATAATATTTTGGCTGATAACAATTTTTTGTTTGGTGCAGTAAAAAACTACATAAAAATATTTAAAACTCTTGCAATCTACATTTGTTTATTAACAGGAATCGCATCATTTGGATAATCAGTGTCTTTATCATGTAAAAACCTCTAGCTTCCTACTCTTACAATACTCTTTGATCTCTTCCACTGCACCATTATTAGGTTCTTAAACTTCACAAAAATCCATGGAAACAAAGATATTTTCAAGGTTGAATCTAATGTTTTAATCATTATCAGCAATTCTATCACCCATTACTCTTAATAAGATGAAGGGTATCTTAATCTGAAATCAAACAAATTTGGATTCTAGAAAATAATAATTAATAATTATAATAAACAAAATTTATCTCCTGTAATTGGATTGGATTTTGCTATGCTTTATCCCAATATTCCTAATTATCAATATACTTTGTATATATTCATTAACTTAAGGCGTCAGGCCCATATCACAATAAGTTACAATCAATGGCGGTATAAATGACAACATATGAATATACATATTATATTCACTCTTAATACAGATTTCTAAATGACAGTATATGCAGATCTTTCTCTCACTGCATTATATATATATACATGGTTAAATTTTTTACAACAGTAATATTTTTTAAAGACATAAGAATAAAAAATTTCTGATTATTGGGATATTTGAAATATTTAAAATATCTTAAAGGAATATATCTATGTCGTATATTTTTGTAGGCGTTGCAAAAGTACAAAATGGTATTTGTCTTCTATACATTTTAAATGACAAAACCTGCATAATCTATCCTCCCTTTTTATACCCCTATGCCTGCCCGTTTCAATAGCTAGCAAATTAGACGAACCTACCCTAAAATGCATCTCTAAATTCTAATTTGAATTGCATTGATATAGACTTTTAACTCTAATACAGTTTAAAATTCCTGGTATGTTCTTAATTTTGGTTTACTATTTATATCACTGTACCATTGTTGTAAATATATACCTTTCATTATTTCCACAAATAATGTTGGAAATAAATTTATATTATAAAATGTATATCCCCTGATTCCACCAACCTCTCAAAAACCAGTGGTACACAAAAAATTCTGACTTTTGAAACCCAGTTTTCTTTCCCATTACTATCTAAAAAGTATAACATGTTTTAAGCTTACTTAACATAATATGTATATATATATATGATACTCCGAGGGTATCCATTTCTCAGTAGGCAGTAATTTGTGCTGTCAGAAAATATCAAAATTTTCAGCCGTTTTAATTTTAAAATTTATTTGAAACTAAGTTCTGTTTCCTCATGCAAAGCATTCCTTCGCTGGATTTGGATTCATATAATTTTGGAATTTTAGGTTAATTATTTTCAACCTTTGGCTAATGTTTTTATCTATCAAACTTTTCGGCCCCTAGTGTCACTGTGAGGAATGATTTTCCGAAATGTGCACATATGGCACATCAAAATTTAGCAAGTATTTATTATATATATTTTTCTGTTCTAGCACATCATATTTTTGAAAACCCCATATCTCTGACCCATACATTAATACTGGATATATCTTTTTATCAAAAATTCTGAAAAAAAAATCTGATGGTAGATTCCCTAGTTTGTACAGTGATTTTTTTTACCTTTTTGCTAAAGTTGCAACCATTTCATATGATAATAACTGCTTTGAAAAAGTAATACCCAAGTTAGTGTAACTATCACTGTGTTAAGTCGCATTCTATCATAATACCCTACCTCACGTAGACAATTTTCTACTTTTTTCAAAAACAACAATATTCTCAAGATTTACATCCAGCTTTTATTCCTAACAATATATTTTAAGAGTATCTAATTGACTCTGTAGACCACTAACTGTTTCTGCAAACATTACAATATCATCTGCAAACAACAACATAAATATTTCTGTTAACTCAGGGATCATCTGTATACTCCCCTTTCCATCTCTTGCTATCATTTCATATAACACATTTATATACATCGACAATAAAATTGGACTTAAAACACAGCCTTGTTTCAAACCAGGAGATACATTGAAATATTCAGGATACAAAGTCCGACCCACTTGAAATACAACTTCTCACATCTTTATACATATTTTGAATTACTCTGTACAAGTTTCCCCCACACCTCTATGTTTTAATACTTGAAACATATTATTTCTATTATCAGTATCTACAAAAACAGCATATAATTTACCCTTTTTGTTTCTTAAATATGTTTGTATAACAGCTTGTAAAATAAAAATGTTATCTACGGTAGAATGACCGAGCCTAAAACCGGCTTGAAATTAAGCTATTTTATTGTAAATATCAACCGAAAAACCCAGTCTGCTATTTAAAATTGTTGTTAAAAATTTACCAAAAAATGTTATTAAGGGATATCCCTTATATTATGGTTATTGATTTAGCCCAGCAATCCGGAAAATTGCCACTGTTGAAAATATTATTAAATAATTTAACCATAATAATTAAAAAAGGAATCTAAACCGTATATGAAAAATTCGGGTATAAATTTATCTGGACCTGCTGATCGGGCAACCTGGCCTCTTGAGACGGACTTTAATACAGACTAAAATTCTTTTGAGTCATTTATACTTTTACCCAATTTGGAGACCATATTGTCTATGTATTGTTTTCTTTTATTATTACATATAACTCTGTACTAATTACGAGACAATTTAAATGCAGCTAGATCAACATCTTATCTAGTCTGCCTAAATTTCCGCAGTAACATGTTTTCTTTAACCTGGCTAGTTTACAAGACTAAACGAACCACTACCGGAGTAACATGTTTTTCTTTAATCTAGCTAGTTTACAAGACTTATCGAATCACTTTGTAACCCCCCCACTTTACAGTAATTCTGGTTTTCTAAAAACATTCACAAATATTAAACAAAACTTTATTAATCTTTTTTACAATATCATCTTGTTGCATTCATTGTTTATATCACTATCTATGTTTGCCAACAATTCCTAATTGATACTAGTACCCATAACTGTCACAAACTCTTCATATTTACAACTTTTCAATTTATAATATATATCTGTGTACTCAACAACATCTTGCACTATTTCCCTTTTTTTAAACCCATACATAAAGGTAGGTGACTATATTCTGTTATATCTGGTATTTTAAATGATATAATATGGTCAAAATACTACCACTTAACAAAAAGTAGTCAATTACACTGTTACCTTGTATTCCTATAAAGGTGTATTCACCCATACATTTATCATCTACCGTTAACTATATATGTATCAAAATGTATACAAAAATTAAACAATGTTTTACCAAACTTTTTACATTAGGTTACATCTGAAGCTATACGACAAACGTGATGGCTTCAATTTTTCTATTGTCAAATTTCCGTTTCTTTGCAGTAATATTCCTGCTTCTCTTGCGTATGGTGTATATGTTTCACAGTTAATACGGTACGGTAGAGCTTGTTCCCACAATAGGGACTTTCTGCAACGAAGCAAATTACTTACAATTAAATTGTTGACACAAGGATATTGCAAGCCTAGGCTAATCAGGGCCCTTAAAAAGTTTTATGGCCGTTATCACAATATTGTTGATAAGTATGTAGTCACTATATCCCAACTTATACTGGATATATTTGACTTACCATAGTTCTTTGTTCCTTTCATTCTCAACATTGACTTGCACGTGACGGGTGTAGTTAACTAGACAGGAGGTGCTTACCCTTCCGGAGCAACCGGCCTCACTTCCTTGATGGAAGTTCACGTGTATAACATATTTTGCCAGTTTGTAAAGTTTTCACTTTGTTTCTTTTTTTTTTTTTTTTTATTGTGATATGGACAAGGACTGGTATGTTTGTTTTAGTAGTATCAACCGATGCCCGGGGTAATTGAAAATTATCAACTAAAATATGTCTATAGTCGCCCAATATATCAGCAACTTCATCATCTAAAAAATCATTTTCATTTCCTGACCTTACATTTAAATCACATGCGATTCACAAAAAAAAACATCGTCTAAATCGACTTGAAGCTGTAGTATCTTTGCTACTAGATATTTTCAACCTTGTACAGACTATTTGAATAAAAGAATATTACCCTCTTGGGGCAAGTATGTGCAACAGTATAAAACAGACTTATGTAAATGAAACAATGATTTATCAATCAATATCAATTATTTTATCATGTACATTATACTGTAAGGGTTTTATATATTTCAACAAATTTATAAAGAATGTCATAGATAAATCACTAACTTGTCATTCATTTACAGAAACTCCTAACCAAGGTGTAAATATCAAAGGAATAACAAGTAGTTTGTCAAACCCTATGAATGAAGCAATCAACAAAATGTGAGAGTTATTGATAAAAACATCTTTGTGATGCATGCTTATATAGCTTTTACTGTGAACTTATATTTTTACTTTATGCATTTAGATGAAATTTAACACCAATATAAAATAACTGATAAATCTTGATATTCTATGTTTGCACATTTTAGAAAGTCATTTCTCATTAATAATACTAGATGCCGAAAAGGTTGGTAAATAATAATCATTCGCCAAACACTAAAACAATAATAGATTAAAAGTTCCAAAACTATATAAATTCAATTCCTGCTAACGAATGCCTTTCAAAAGGGAACAAGACCTAGTTTTTAATATGTTTCAAAATTATCCTATTTGATCTTCAATAGTGACCTTCCAAATAAACTGTTAACAGGTTTGCAAAAATAAAAAAGTAAAAAGTGATTTGATGACTTATTTTTATGAATTATTTTCTTTATATCACCGGTTGTTTAATGTTGATCATTTTCAGCTTCAAATGTTAAGTAAACAAACAAATTATTTTTATGTGAAGTTAAGACGTTGACCATAATAACCGTAGTAATATTTTACAACATGGCAAATTTTACTTTTAAACTTTTTTAACAAATTTCACTAAAATAAGCAAAAGCATTTTTTAAGAAATCAAACTTAAAGAATTTATCGTGCCTACCATACAACGTTTTGAAATACAAACCACTGTTTGTGTTGTAACGTTTAAAATTTTCAACATAAAAACTTTCAAATGATCTCAGAAAAATATATCTACTTTATCCTACATTTATTTTATATATTAATTTAATTAAAAACACAAAAACTGGTTCTTTTTCTATTGCATGAAGCTTGTGACATGTTACGTTATAAAGATTGACATCTGCAGCTTTTATATCTATAATTTATATGTAAATTTATAAATATATACATGCATTTACAAGATTTTATATATATATATATATATATATATATATATATATATATATATATATATATATAACAAATACCAGTTAAATGTTGATGTGCCAGAAATGCCAGCATATTTCGGAAATTCATTCCTTGGCAGTGACACTAAGACCGAAACGTTTGATAGATAAAAAAACATAAAGCAAACTGTTGAAAGTAATGAATCTACAGTTCCAAAATTGAATATAATCTAAATCCGGCTAAGAATGCTTTGCATGAGGGAACAACCCTTAGTGTTAAACAAATTTCAAAATTTAAGACGGCTGAATATTTTGCTACAGTACATTTTCTGACAGCACAAAATACTGCTACTAAGTTATAGATACCCTCGGGGAGTTTTACTTCACCAGCAGCGATACCCGCTCAGGGGAAGTAAATATAACACAAATAACAATTAAATTTTGATGTGCACATTTCGGAAATTGACATTAGCAGTTACAAGTTATCATTCATAAATAAGCAACTATAGGTAATCTGGTTTAAACTGCTTCAGAATTATTCACTACCAGACATGCCGAATAATTTTTATATGAGAATACATTTCTGTGTAGGTAGCCGTATTCGACCGGTTGTTTTCCGTCGAGCAAAAAGCTCTTCCTTTAAAAGGATATTTTAAAATAATACTATTTAATTTCTAGTACTTTTTATCAAACATGAGACTCTATACCCTCCATCATCTTTACTGGCAAAATAATGGTATTTTATCCATAAAAATTAAATACATTTATTGAAGTATGTCATATTACACTTAATGTCTCCCTTTAATTTACTCTCCAGTGTTTAAATCTGTATGAAAACTGCGTTCAACTATCGTAATTGTCATTGATTTTTAAGAATTCCACCCACCCTCTTGCTTCCTTTAATTATAAACTTCTTGGATTCGTCACGGCTTTGAAAAAGTGGTTACATTACAATGTGGAAAGCGTAATTTGCTCTCACCAGTATAAAAAAAGACATTTATATTCTTTTTATTTTAATAAAAAGGTATACTAAGTTTGGTAAAAATCTTTTACCAGTGTTTACCTAATTTTCTAATTTTCATTGCAATTTCAATTATTTTAAAGGATGCCCTTTCAAAGACTCATGTATTGAAGTCTTGGCTCCTTCATTGCACAACCATGGTCAAATATTGCTAACTTTTGATTAATAAATAATAGTTCAAAATTCAAGCGTTATGTTATTTGTTAAAAAAAATCAATTTAGTTTTAGTTTGAACCCCGTACATAGTTTTAGACAAAAGAAAATTTTAAGTTTTGAAGTATTCTTTTTGAAAGACAAAAATCGAATGCAATGAAGCAAATGAGACTGAAAAATAAGCCTTTCTTAAGATAAGGATTTGTATCACAGTTGCTGTTAAATGTGTTTATAAATCTTGATAACCGAGTAACTTTTAAAAAAAACTCTCAATCTGCAGTTTGTGTAGTACAAATTTTTCCCAAATTGATTTTCTTTTAAAAAAAGTAGTTGAAGATTTCAAATGACAGATGTTCTTTTGGTACAAAGAAAAAATTTGAGTGTTTCAACATATGTACAATCAAATAAAGTTTAGTATTGTATTGATTTTAAAGAAAAATACATCGTTGTGTCATGAAAATTTCAGGAAATTTCTTTCTAAATAGTTTTATTGTTGCTTTTAAATTTATTACATTTTACATGATTTTTATAATAAATACAAAAATTTGATAGTGAAAAAGAATGAAAAAATTGGTAAATTTCAAACATTTACCAAGGTTGCTTTAATAAGTTCTGTATAACTTAGCAACATAGAAAATTGTTTTTTTGTCATAACAACAAAGTTAAAAAATATTATCACAATGTCGACGACGAGTTTCTTATTTACCCGTAGTTTTTGTTCTTTCCAATGACATTGTAAATGCATATTATTTTGGTTTGAAAATTTGAGACCTGCCTTCTTAGCTTGCAAAGTTAAAAATGGATTTAGACATGGACTGGTATGTTTGTGTTCGACTTCATTATAACTTTCAAAATACATGAAATTTTCCATGTATGCCTCAAAGGGAAAATGATCTAGGTTTTTTCAATTTAAAAATTAAACTCATTACATTTCTTACTTTAGCCCTGTAGAATCTGCCACGGTTATTTTACACACTCTTTTATTCTAAACAATCTCCGAAATGTGTCCCTTGTCAAATTCAACATTCTATTCAGCACTTTTGCTGGACTGTGTAGACTTTGAATGTCCGTCGACATAAAATTTTAAACTTAATTTGGGAAATTAATTTATTTTGTAAAATTTAATTGTTTGACTTTTAATTTTCCTGTGTTTTTTATATGATTTGTCTTTCGATTAATTAATGATGTTTTACTTCCCAACTACAAATCTTTAACTTATATCTTGGCGGGGTGTATTGGGATGGTGAAGGAAAACTACTTTCCGCCAGCAAACCGACAAAATTACTTACACTAGGACCTGATCCAGGCTGTGAGAAACACTGATCCGTAATCGCAATCATTAGGCTACATGGCTACTGAGACCTCGAACTGCTTTAGAATTAGATTGTTTAAAATTTCTGATTTTTAGGAGACAACACATTCCTTCGGAGGCAATGGATCTTTACATCAGCGAAAAGATACATACATACATACATACATGCATACATACATACAAACATACGCGTTTCGTCGTTTTAATATAAAATATTTGGGTTTTTTTTTCTACTCGCGAAAACGTAACGCCCTATTCACGTAAGCTTAAATAGCCAATACACTACACAACATATAACTCAGAATTCAAAGCACGATTTCACATTAAAACTTTGGCCGTTTAATTTTACAGGTTTATATATATATATAATTTTTAAAAATTTTATTTGAAAAAAAAAACTATTGGATTTATTAATTTTGAACAAATAAAGCGATAATAAATTAATTTTCTTTTTATAATAGTTAAGCAGTTTTTAATTTTATTTATTTAATTTTATTTTTATTTATTTTTTAACTTTTTAAGTCTAATTGGATACTAATTGATTAAATAGAAATTACAAGAAATTTTATCATTAAAATTTTAATTAGTTATCCGCTCTCACTGGGAATCGAACCCTGGTCCCTCAAGTTAGGAGTCCATCACCCTACCTATGTAGCTATGGAAGAGACGATACTAATGTGTATAATATATGACCCCAATAATATGCAAATGAGATCACGTGACTGAGAGAAAACAAGTTGAACATTTTTCATTTGTTTGCGAAAAAAATTATTTTGTTCTTTTAAAATATCTCTTTCAACAAAAGGACCAAATAAAGACCTGCCTTCTTAGCTTGCAAAGGTAAAAATGGATTGAGACATTGCCTTGTATGTTTGTGTTTGATTTCAGTTTAACTTTCATGGTAAATGAAATTTTCCATGTATGCCTAAAAGGAACATGTGGCCCATGGGCCTTAACGCTCACTTGAGGATATGTCCAAAATTGTTTGCAAAGCGCAAAAGACAATATATTAGGTACAGAAACTTTACAAGTTTTTCTCATGTTAAGAATTGCCACAAAACTTAATCAGAAATATATCCAGTCACATTTCATTTATAAGTAGCTTATATAATATGCATGAAGTAACTGTTATGCAATAAATTATTTCCAAATCATTAACAAATTTCAGTATACTTTTGCAGCTATGCCCTTGACATTTGAACATATATGACCTTGAACCATATATGATCGCCATGTCAATACCTACAATATTCTAATAAAGATGCCTATACCAAAAGATTACAGTTTTCAAGCTAATGCACTATTTTAGTATTTATAGCCAAAAATAACTTTTCAGGGGGAACAACTACTACATGGATTATCATATAGGTACGAAACTTGGTATCTTTTTTAAATTTTGTGATGCTAAACATTTTAACAATGTTTTGAATTCATATATCTCTTAATATTTGCAAGAAAATTGCTTAAAACTGCATAAATCACAAATTTGGTCATGACCTTGATCCAAATTTAAAGGTCATTTTAAGAAAAAGTCAAAACTGAAAACCACATGTCATTGTCTTTTCAAGTAGTCAAGTTATAACAATTTTAAGCCAATTTACGAAATTTTTAAAATAAACGCAAGAACGCGTAACCCATTTTTCGAAATTTCACGAAATGAACAAACTATAGGCTTAAGACCCTATGGAAACCAAATATCACATCAAATTTTTCTAACTTCATCGATTTCGGAGAAGATTCTTTAAGATTTTTGGACCCCTATGTCGCCTTGACCTAGTTTTGGTAGCCATGGCAACGCCATGAACAAATCTGAATTGCACCGGCCGATATATGCTTCAGACTTAGTATCATTGAAATCTTTTCAGCAGTTTTAGAGAAGAACTCGAAAATAGGTGTTAACGACGCACGCACACACACACACTCACATACACACGCTGCGCCGCTATGCTATAAGCTCACATGACTAAAATGATTTAGGTTTTTTCAATTTAAAAATTGACCTCATTTCATTTCTTACTTTAGCGGTGTAGAATCTGTCATGGTTATTTTACACACTCCTTTATTTTAAACAATCTCCACAATGTGTCCCTTGTCAAAGTCAAAATTCTATTCAGCACATTTTTCTGGACTGTGTTGACTTTGATACAAGGTATACTTTTTTCAGCATCATCGATGCATAATATTTTTAGTTATGTTCATCGACATAAAATTTTAAACTTTATTTGGAAAATTAATTGATTTGGTAAAATTTGATTGTTTAACTATTTATTTTCCTGTGTTTTTTATATGATTTGTCTGTGATATGACTGGTTTATTAGTTTACTTTTCGGTATTTATTTTATTATTTTATTATACAAATGGATTTACATTTTTTTTTAGATTTTTATCGATACTATTGTATCTTTTACATTTTTATAGCCGCTATTATTCACTAACTCACTTTGTCAATTCTTATTTATGTCTTCAACTTGAACATGTTCTTGAAGTTACAAGAACAATTGTCCTCGGGTCCATAAAACATTTTTTTGTAATGTTTAAAAGATTTCATTCAGGTCACTGAATTGTTTCAGTAAAAACTTTTAGTTGATTATGTTTCCATCACTTTAAATCATTAACCTTTTAACACAAAGAAATTGCGTAGCTTTGTCTTCTTAAAGTCTACTTTTAATTTGTTTTTGCGCGTGATTAGTGTATCTAGTTAAGAGAAGGTGCTTACCCTTCCGGAGCCTCACTTCCAGAACTCCGCGTGTATAACTAAATTGGCCACTTTTCAAAGTATTTTGATTATTATTATTATTATTATTATATATATATATATATATATATATATATATAACAAATACCTGCTAAATTTTGATGTGCCAGATGTGCACATTTCGGAAAATTATTCCTAATCCTAATCCTGAAAATTTTGCTAAATGGAATTATTTTCATTATATATATATATATATATATATATATATATATATATATATATATATATATTATATATATTGTGATTTGGACTGGAATGTTTGTGTAATATTCTATGGTTACATAAAACTTGTTTAACAAACAAAAATATCCTTGTAAAATTAATTTTTTCTTAGCTTATTTAGAAGTTGGGTAGAAAAATAAAAATTCCGACATAAAAATAAACCGAATAATATTTTTATCATTTAAAGTCTTCAATAAGATTATCAACCACTGTAGAATCAATAATATTTATCGGTTAAAATTTCGTGGTTTTGTAATGATATATATATATATATATATATATATATATATATATATATATATATATATGGTTATTGATTTAAAAATGGTTTTCAATAACTCTGTTCATATCAAAAATCTGAATTCTTTTTTTTAAATGTGATAAAAACACTTTATAAAAACATTTAAACTGATTACATAATATTTTAAAATTATATATTGAATAACGTTGAATTTTACCTAAAGGGTAGTGACATGAGAGCGTGTTTATTTTTTTTATTAATTTATTTTCCATTGCGTTATAGTAATGGTTGAATTTCCAGTTAATGTATTTTTGTTTTGGTTTGATGCCAAGTTTTACAATTCCACGAAAACGTTTTAATATGCAAATTGAAACCAATCATATATGGAGTTACTACTGTATACAACCAATTGATTTGTGGATAAAAATAGGCAGAATCGTACATTGTATAGAATGTCATTTTATTTAAAGTTTTTTAAAGTAATTCCTTTTAATGGAGAAAAAGACACTAGTGTGATTGGAACAACATCAAGGCTCTGAACTAACACCAAGTCTCTATACTGGTCTCTTACTTCGTTCAACACTGTTATTTTTTCACTTGCATTCTTAGGAATAACGAGGTAAGAATAAATGCAATCATAATACTTTGGATAAAACTTTGTTCATCTGTTAAAACTCATTATCATATCGGTTTTTCTGAAAATTTCAGCTTAAAATCAAATACAGTAATGATTGATTTCTTCAAATTATAATCTCTTTTTAGTTCCAACTTTATTATTTCGAAATTTCGGAAAAAAGTGGGCAGATCGTTTAGGCAAAGCTATCATATTTTAGTCTTAAACAATTTAAAAAAAAAGCGTTTTTAAAGATAGTTATCAAAACTAGATTATGTAGGCCCGTTAACCTGTTTAAAGCTGCATTTACTACTTAACAAACTTTAAGCTAAGCGTAAAGGAAAAAGAACTAGATGTTTTCGTGCTCTCTCTCTCTCTCATGCTTTTTTTTTTTGCATATATTCATAACCCCCCCCCCAAAAAAAAAAAATAAAAAATAAAAAATAAATAAATAAATAAATAAAATTAAACAATAAATATATGGCATCCTGAGAAAATTATTTTGCGATTATTTTTATTTCTTTAGTTAATGTATGTTTTAATATTTGAATATTAAAATTGTCTCTTAAAATCACTTCCGAAAACACACTTTTATTTCAAACACCCAGAGTTCAGGGTTAGGTAATCATTTTAACATGTTATTTGACTTAATAGTGATCGCCTACCTAGATAAGAAACTGCACATCAACATCAAAAGCCCCACGTGAAATCACCAGGGTTCTATAATCAAAACAAGTACTGCTGTATACAAATAACAAATACCGTTAATTACTTCATGCTTACTGGCGATCTGATTAAAACACAGGTCGTTTACCTTTACTGTGAAAACTGCACATTTGTTATCTAGTTCATTTATGAAATAAGAAACAAGTATTATTTACACACGACTCCTCTACACAAACTTTATGTAGAAACTAGAATTTAGACAGGCGTTATCTATGTCTCGTATGTCGAATAAACTACAAAAATTCAAAATATACTAAAACAAATCATACTTTTTAACTTAATGCATGTAATAGCCATCGATCCATTTATAATTTTAAAAAAAATTGAGTTTTAATGAACATCTTTAAGGATCCTTAAAGCCTCCTTAAAAATCCTTAAAATTTCAGTTCTATTAAGGATCCTTAATGCCTCCTTAAAGATCCTTAAAGGTGTACTTAAAGAGTCCTTTAAGGTTTTTTAAAGATCCTTAAAGATGGAATGGTTTTAAGGAGGCTTTAAGGCACCTATAAAGATCTTTAAGGACATATTTAAGGATCTTTAAGGATCCTTAAAGGTCATTGAACGAGGGGTTTGGTCTTGTGTTGGAATATGGGTTTATTAAAATACTTTACTAAAACACATATATAAGAAAACTATTATTATTTTTAATTCATACGCTTTCGAAACTGCCTTATTTTTTAATTAGAGCTTGGAAGACATTCCTATAATTTTTGAATTGCAATCGGTGTCGAGGCAGCTATCCTCTTATAATACGGTACGTTGTAGACACAACTGAAGGTTTTTATAACACAGATTCAAGAAGTTACTAAAATTACTTTTACATTGTGCAATTTTTACGTGCTTTTCCAGAAGCATTGAATAAACAATTCTTATTTTTAAATTCTATCAAAGTATTGTACTTTAAAATTTAAAATACCAAATAATTACAATATTCTTTAATGTTATTAAGATACAATTTATATTTTTGTCGACAAATTATTTGTTTACATAATAGAAGTAAAATTCAAGCGAAATAAAATATAAAGTTAATGATGTACAAAATCTTTAAAAGGGTAATTTTAATGATCAGGAATCACACACTATTAGCTTTCTTCCTTGATACTTATAGTAATCATAGTCAGTTTTTTGCCTTTTTACTTATCAAGGAGCTATAAGATATTTTTGTCACGTTATATACATTTAAAAGATTAGTAGACTTATTTATTAAACATTTAAAATGCCAGAGAATACACAGTTTGCTATGGTAAATCTCCCGAATGAGGGATTTGATATTTGAAAAAGTAACAGAACTGTTCTGTATAATTATTATTATTATAATTATAATTATAATTATTATTATATAGATAAATGACTGGAGCAAACTTTTATGAAATTGAAAAAAAAATATCTCAGAGAGAGCAAGCAGATAATAAACTTTGTTGTCATATCTATTTAATTTACGATAATCCAATCGAATTTAAGCCCTTTAATAATTAAATTAAATTGATTTCATAAATTTATCATAATCCAATTAATTTGAATCGTTTAACGAATTTAATTTAAATTTATAATGTTAAACAATATAATTAAGAACTATTAAATTATTTTCTTAAATCTTTAAAAGAAAAATAAATAAAAGCAAAAAAATTCAAATAAAAGTTTGGAAAAATAGTGATAAAAACGATGCTTACAAAAAAGAAACATATTAATTGGTCAGTTCTATTAAGGATTAAGCCTTTTTAGATTGAATTTGAAATAATTGCAAAATAAAAACCTTAAACTTTATAATATATGTTTGAGATCACTATTTAGCTTCGACATAAAAATACATTCGACAGACAAAATAATTCTCAGTAATGCTATTTACCTACTAAATCTGTATGAATAATGTGGTTTAATTACTAAATGTGAATGAATAATGTGGTGAATGAATAATGTGGTTTAATTACTAAATATGTATGAATAATGTTAAAAAATCTTATATTTTACGTTTGTTCTTTCATAGAAATGTGGGCCTGCAATTCTTGTGAAGAAACGAATAATGACGATGCGAGATTTTGTAAAAAATGCAGAACACCTAGGCAAAAACAACATAAAGAAACGACTGAAGATGAAGATGGTAAACAAAGTACATATAACCAAACTAACGGAATTATACAAAAAATAAATCAAAATCATAAAATTATTAAGTGTCCGAAAAAATATTATTTTGCTTGATTAGGTCACACATAAAAACAGTCTAAATGGGCTCTAATTTTAAAATATATGATTTTTGTTGCGTGTATTATTCAAGAACAATGTCAACTGAATTTGAAAACGTCTTTTTAATTTTTGATTGTGACTGTTTCTTGTCTTTAAAGAAATATGATTCTTGTCGAAATTGAACCTTTTCCTTTCAGAAACTGGAAATGTTCAGAAGATACGACAAAAATTTGACAGAAATGCAGATAAAGATAGCGTATCGTCACTACCTGCATCAAAGAGTGAAAAGTCTAAATGTTCTGTCGGAAGACATCCATTAGGTATAATTTATTTTTTATACTGTCAGCGTTGAGTTAATAAATGGTGTTAAATAACCAAGTCAGGACATTATTACTTATGTTTTAAATCGCCATCGAATAAAGTCCAAATTTTTATTTAATTCCGTTTAAACGCTGATTTTGTTTTTATTTTTTATTGTAAATTTTTGTAGTATTGTTCTCTTTCATACACTTTCACATTTAAAAACCAATTTTAAATATATATATATATATATATATATATATATATATATATATATATATATATATATTAAAAATTTTTATGATATAGTGAAGGATTTGCATCAAGAAATTTCAGAAAGATTCGAATGTTTGGAAGGAGATAAATTTGAACGAGAACAGCAAAGGCATTTAGGTAATTGGTGTGCAAAAGAATAATAATATATGAAGTCTATAATTTTCTTTTTTATCTGTTATGTAAATTCAATCCTTATCATTTGTAGAAACATTTAAAGAAGTGATAAAAAATTAACAAAACAATATGTAGTAGTTTCTGAAATGAAATTTTGGTTTCTACGCTAGAGAAATTAGATAATCTGACTAATGGAGCAATAATTACGCAGTTACTCTTTAAATACATAAACACAATTTTCTTATGCAATTCTTTACCATTTAATTGTTTTATTTCGATACAATAATTATTCTCTTAAGGGCAAATACCATTTTTGAGAAAAATATTTCCCGATCGGCGCGCATATTTTAACTATTTAATATAAATTTAATATATATTCAGCTGTCTTAATAATTGTCCTTATACTGAATGATTCAAAATGCAGCATCTTCCATTAAATGGACCACCGTATAACTCAAGGGAGACATCGCACGAAAAGAGCAAATAAAAATTATCAAAAGAAGCAGGGTATAAGCAAATATAAAATTGTAAATTAATTGAGGAATATTGCTAATACCTACATAAAAAGTCAAAATTAATCTCTATAAAGAGAATAGTTTTATGTACTGCATATTGCATACAAAACGCGGGTATGATTTAAAAGAAAAGGACAGTTCATTTCCACGAAAATGAATTCAGCATAACGTGTCTCAACATGTCTCAAAAATTATTGTCAGCACCAGATAAATTAAAGATAACGAACAAAGTAAAATTGAAAAAAAATAAAAAAAAGATTAAAATTAACAAACAAATAAAGAAAAATTAGCGTTGACATTTTGATATCTTTTTAATATCCTGACATACCTGTAAGTTTGGCAAGTGTTGAAAATACCATTTGAAAATGAACTACATTTTACATTTGCATCGTAATATATACTAATTATTCTCAAACGACCTATGACAATTTTTGGACATTATGTGTGTTTTGTCTTTTTGGAACTGATGGGTGAGTGAAATTATAAAACTTTTTAAACAATGCTAATTTTTACCTAAAAATTCGAATTAGTTTTCTAAGACTTTTATTTTTTTGAAGAGTCTTTTTAAATTTTCAAATATATTTAATTAGGTATTATATTTAATATCAATTAAAATTTGCTAACGCACCCATAAAGGGTGACACGTTTTGCCTACATGCATATAAAAGTGTTGTAAATCCATTGTATTTTTATGTAGTTAAAGTTACGTTTAGTTAAACAATTCCTTTATATTTCTATATTGATTGTGACTTAATCCAGATAATTTTTTTCAATAAGGCACCAAAGGAAAATCTTTTTTTCAAGCAATAAATAATTTGTGAATGTCCCTTAGAGTATCTTTAACTTAGAAACAGTAATATGTTGTGTACAATGTACAATGTAACAAATATGTCCGCCGTCTAAACTTTTGAAAATTTTTACAAACTAAGGCTTGTTCCTCAGGCAAATCAATCCTTAACTGGATATGGATTCATATAATTTTGGAACTTTTGATTGATTCATTACTTTTCCAAGTATGGCTTATCTTTTTTATCAATCAACATTTCTGCCCAAAGTGTCACTGACAAACAATGGAATCCGAAATTGTTGACATGTGCACATATGACATATTAAAATATAACAGTTGCTAATACAACCAATAGTTTATTTTGCATTGCAATGATTAACAAACCCAACGGCAATAGATAAGAAAACGTTTGTCACTTTGGCTAAGTGAAAAGTTCATGTTATCTTTATATCATAATTTTAGGATCTAGTATTGAGCAACAAATGTCAGACCTGACAGCAAAGTCACAAGAAGAAAGACACGAAGAATCATTTGATTTTCCATCTAATCAGCAGAAGGATCAAGGTAAGCTTTTTCGCAAACACAAACATTTTACCTTCGCTTCATTGCACGCCAGGTGTCCTAACATGTTTTTGTCTTGTCCAGTTTGATTTCAGGATATTCTTATATTATTTTCTTGGTTGCATTGACATTTGTTTTTATATGTTTCACTGATAATATGTTGTTTACAATGTACAATGTGCCAAATATGTCTGCCGTCTAAACTTTTGAAAATTTTTACAAACTAAGGCTTGTTCCTCAGGCAAATCAATCCTTAACTGGATATGGAATATTATAATGTTGGAACCTATGATTCATTAGTTTTCCAAGTTTGGCTTATCTTTTTATCAATCAATATTTCTGCCCAAAGTGTCACTGACAAAGAATGGAATCCGAAATTGTTGAAGTGTGCACATATGACATATTAAAATATAATAGGTGCCAATACAACCAATAGTTTATTTTGCATTGCAATGATTATCAACCCCCCCCCCCCCGGTGGGGAGCCCGGGTTAGAATAGGCCCCTAGTACCTCATGCTTGTCGTAAAACGCGAATAAAATGGGGCATTCTGTTTGCCGTGGAATGCGATCCTTGATGGTGGAGGACGGAACTCTGGAGATTGAGGACCATTTTCACCAAGGTCCAACACATCACTTCGACCCTTACTTCATCTAGGACGATTGGCATAGGCCCGTGTCCAACAAATCGGCTGGTCACGCCGAGCCCTACAGGGAAGACAAAGGTGTTTTCATTCTAGCTCTGCTCTTTTTTCATAATTCGTAGTGCTTTGTAAACTTTAGTCTTTCTCTTTCTCTTGCCTGTAGAAGGCAGTGGCTTATGGGTCAAACCCTGTTCTTTTGTGATGATCTTTAAACTGGTCATTGCAATTTTATTGGGATGTATATCTTCCTTGAAATCCTTGGTGCTTTTCCGAGATGGTATCCCCGGAACTTCAGCATCGCCCCTGGTTGGCACTCCGGATTGACGGGTGGGGAGCAAGGAAGATGAACCATCTTACTACAACATGGAATCACAAAATAAAAACCAAAAATAGTTCAAAAAGATTAAAAGAAGATAGCGATGATGATTTAACTGAAAAAATGTACCACATGGGCAAAGTTTGTTGTAGTAGACTCTGCAACAAATGACTATCTTAAGATAAATGCATTTGCAGTGCAAAACGCTGTAAGCGGCATAGCTGGTTCTGTTGCTAATATTAAAAAGTTGCGATCTGGTTCTCTTCTTATAGAATGTAGAACCAGGCAACGATCAATTAACTGATTGGCATCAAAACATTTTGCGGATGTTGCTGTTAAAGTAACTCCGCATAAAACACTTAATTTTAGCAGGGGCATAATAAGAGACCCTGAACGGATTATGTCCGATATGACAGAAGACGAAATTGCTTCCGAATTAAAAAAACAGGGTGTTTCTCAAGTGAAACGTTTCACAGTTAAAAAAGAAGGTAAGGTTATTGAAATTTTAAAATTTAAACTTTATTTCTTTTACAACGATTTAGAAACAAGTTGTGCAACTTATATTAATCTAGCTCGTTGGCCCGAATTGTAGCGCGCGTGAGTTCTTATTATTAAAGAACTATTAGGTTCTTAGCAGGTTATTAAAACAAGCACATACCTTCTTACATCTGACATGGCATCTCCACCAACACATATAAAGGCTGGTAATTGTAGCATCGTGGTGAATAAGTATATACCTAATCCATTACGGTGTTATTATTGCCAAAAATATGCCATGGCTCCAGAACATGTTAAAACACTAGTGCATGTTGTCGTTGTAGATCAAAAGATCACATAGGTGACGACTGTACACTTCATCCAAAATGTGTAAACTGCGGAGGAAACCATATGGCATCTTCTAGAGATTGTGAAATATGGAAAACACAACACGAATTTCTTAAATAAAACAAACCAAAACATTTCTTATGTAGAGGCAAAAAAAATATATCTAAATCAACAGAAAGTATCCGCCACATCCTATGCTGCAGTTGCATCGAATGCCTCTCCTAAATGTTTAAAAGTGTCGCCTGTCAAACGGAAGCTGTGCTTGTTAATACTAACAACACTCCTGAAAAAAATAAATCAATCTAAAACAAAAGAAAAATATACTACTATGTCGCAAACAGCAAACATTTTAGAAAAAAGTAAAATACATAAAAACACTAAATGTATTGAAAAATCAAAATCTCAAGCTGAAGGTAAATTATCATAAAAAGAGCAGAAAATATCTGCTCCCAATGCTGCAGACAAATCTGCAGCAAAAACTGGTAAGGATAAAACCTCATCAGTTGAAAATAAAAAAACAAATGAAAAGTAGCATTCAAAAAAGATTTCTTAATATCGGATGAAGACGGTTTTACACCAGTTAGTCCAAGCATTCATTGCATTTATTGAATGTTCTTGCGAGACAAAGGGATGTTTCTTCAGATGAGGAGATGGAATGTTCTCCATTTTCTCAGCCAATATCACCAATACGAACACTAAATAAAAATGAATGAAACAAGTATAATTCAATGGAATTGCAGAGGTTTTAGAAATAATTTGGACGAAATTGCACTTTTAGTTAAAGATTTTAATACTGTAGCATTTTGTCTTCAAGAAACCTACATGAAAGAGTCTGATACAGATATTCGATTCCGATATTACGACCAATATCATTCCTTTTCACCCAATACTGAAAGAGCATCGGGAGGGGCTGCAATATTTGTTCGCAATGGGACAATTCATAGTCCCATTTCTCTTACAACAAATCTTCAAGCGGTTGCAGTTAGATTGACGCTGCAAATTACTATAACATTATGCCCCATTTATATTCCCCCATCTTCTGCATTACAGTTTGCTGATTTACAAAACTTAGTCGACCAGTTACCTAACCATTTCTTTTAGTTGGCGATTTTAATGGTCATAATCCTCTTTGGGGAAGTCCTCGACTTGATAATAAAGGCAAAATTATAGAAACGTTGCTTTCAAACAACGATCTTTGTATATTAAATGATGGGTCAAAAACATTTTTATCTGATGCAACAGGTACTTACTCATCGATAGATCTGTCAATTCTTGATCCAAATATTCTGAATGATTTTTCATGGACAGTCCATGACGATCGTTGTGGAAGCAATCATTTTCCAATTATATTGAAATAAACATCTGGGACAAATGATGCAACTATCCCAAGATGGGATTTTAAGAAAGCTGATTGGAATCAGTTTCGCTATCTCTGTGCAGAAAAAATTAATATTGAGAGATTTGAAAATGAAACTGATAAAATTCAGAGTTTTACTGACGTCCTTATAGAAATTGCTAATACTTGCATCCCTAAAACGTCTGCAAATCCTCGAATCCATAAACCATGGTATAATGAGGAATACAAACAAGCTAGGAAAAATAGAAAACAAGCCGAGAGACAATTTAATAAGTCTCCAACACAAAATAATTTACATTTGCTCCGTATTTTTCGTGCGAAAGCTCGAAGAACTGCTAAAATGTGCAGAAGAGAATCTTGGAGAAATTATGTCTCCAAGATCAATTCTCGGACTCCACTAAATAAAGTTTGAAATATGGTGCGTAAAATTAAAGGTAAAGGTTCTTTCGATAATGTTAAACACCTTAAAATAAATATTACAATTTTAAAATCTGAACAAGATATTTCTAACAATATTGCTGAGACGATATCAAAAAATTCGTCTTAAGCTGATTATACTTTAGAATTTCAAAAATATCAAAAGATCCAAGAACGAAATGAATTATCCTTTAAATCGGATAATTCTGAGAAATATAATGATATATTTTCGTATGAAGAACTTTAAAATGCACTTTCCAAAGCACATGATACCTCAGTTGGTCCAGATGATGTGCATTATCAACTTCTTACAAATTTGCCTCCTCAGTGCCTTTTCACTCTATTAGAGATCTTTAATGATATCTGGCAGAGTGATACTTTCCCATCATCAATTATTATACCTATTCTCAAGCCGGGTTAAGATCACTCTGATCCATCAAATTATAGGCCTATAGCCTTAACTAGCTGTGTTTGTAAAACCATGGAAAGGATGATTAACAATAGACTCGATTATTATCTTGAGTCTAACAATCTTCTCACTCATATCCAATGCGGTTTCAGACGGAACAGAAGTACCTTGGACCACTTAGTTCGTCTGGAGTCATTTATTAGAAACGCCTTTATTAATAAACAACATGCGGTCTTAATCTTCTTCGGCATATGACACGACTTGGAAATATGACATTCTTAAAGATCTGCACGACATGGGTCTAAGAGGCCATACCCCAAATTTTATTAAAAACTTTCTCGAAAATCGAGAATTTCAAGTTCGTTTAGGGTCAACATTCTCTGATGTCTTCCAGGAAGAGATGGGTGTCCTACAGGGTAGATTTTATCTGTTACCATTTTTAGTATCAAAATTAACAGCTTAGCTAAAGTTTTAAATAATAATATTGATGGCTCTCTTTTTGTTGATGACTTTGGCATCTCATGTAGAGGGACTCATATGCATGCTATTGAAAGGGAACTTCAGCTTTGTCTCAACAAAATTCAAAAAAGGTCATTAGAAAACGGTTTTAAGTTTTCTAAAACAAAAACTTGTCGCATACATTTTTGCAACAAACGCAAAATACATCATGACCCGGAGCTGTATATCAATGGCAGCCTAATAAAGGTTGTAAAAGAAGCTAAGTTTTTAGGAATCCTATTTGATTCCAAATTATCTTTTATCCCGCATATAAAATGCCTTAAGGCAAAATGCCTAAAGGAATTAGACATTTTAAAAGTTTTATCCGATACGAATTGGGGTGGTGATCAACCTACATTAATTCATTTATACAGATCGCTTATTAGATCAAAACTTGATTATGGATCCATTATATATGGATCTGCTCGAAAATCATATTTAAAAGACCTTGACGCAATTCATCACCAAGGTTTACGTATTTGTTTAGGAGCTTACAAAACGTCTCCAATTGAAAGTTTATATGTTGAGGCTAATGAGCCTCCATTACATTTACGGCGCAATAAACTATCTCTGCAGTATGCTACAAAATTATATGCAAATACATCTAATCCGGCATTTGATTGTGTTTTTCACCCGCTTTATCAAGACCTCTACAATAAAAAGACCAAAGCTATTGCACCGTTAGGTATCCGTTTAAAACCTAAATTGGAGGAATGTGGACTAAATTTGAAACTTATTAAAAACACAAATTAAGACATGATCCCCCTTGGCTTCTTGATCAACCAGAAGTCAATCTGGATCTCACAAAATTTAAAAAGTCGGAAACAAGAGAAGAAGTTTACCAGCAAGAATTCGCTCTGATTAAAGATAAATATACACGGCTGATTCCTGCTGTAATTAGACAGGAATTACGGCACTGGTTTCTTATATATACTGATGGATCAAAAGATAGTGGTCGGGTAGCTGCTGCTCCTACTGTTGGGGACGAAACAGTAATATTTGACTTCCAAATGAAAGTTCTATATTTACAGCTGAGGCTAAAGCAAAAATTATTGGTTTACAATATATTTCAAAATCGCCTCATAACAATTTTATTATATGTTCCGACTCTTTATCTGTACCAACGGGCAATAAAGAGCGGGAAATGAGATCACCCTCTAATTCGTGAAATTCTGGAACTGCATACTTCAATAACATATGCAGTTTCAGATTTTAATAAAATAATTATTTACTGTTGGTTACCTAGTCATGTTGGTATTAAAGGTAACGAAAAAGCCGATTCAGCTGCTAAGGCAGCTTTATCTAAAGAAATTACATCCTGTTTCATTCCTTTTACAGATCTGAAGCCTTTGATATATTCCTATATCAATGATCTTTGGTTAGATCATTGGAATGGACAGGAACACAATAAGTTACACTCTGTGCAGCCTTGTCTAGGATTTACACCTTTGTCTGAATATAGTAGGCATGAAGGTGTTGTCCTTAGACGCTGTAGAATCGGCCACAGTTATTTCACTCATTCTTTTATTTTAAAAGGAGATCAACCTCCCAAATGTGTCCCTTGTCAAAGTCAACAATCTGTTCAGCACATATTGCTGGACTGTGTTGACTTTGCTTCTACAAGGGATACTTTTTTATTCAGCATCATCGATCTTTTTAATAATGTCCATGGACATCAAATTTTAAAATTCCTTCAGGAAATAAACTTGTTCAATAAAATATAATTTTTATCATTTATTATCCAGTCTTTTATGATAACATATCTGTGATATTACTGGTTTTTATCAGTTAAGTAGTTGCTTTAGAATCTATTGTATTTATTTTTACATAAATTTTAATTTTATTTATTATTATTTATTTAACATTAGCTGCAATAACGCTGATGCGGCTTTAAACCCAAACTCACTCACTCACTCATTATCAAACCCAACAGCAATAGATAAGAAAACGTTTGTCCCGATGGCTAGGTGAAAACTTCATGTTATCTTTATATCATAATTTTAGGATCTAGTATTGAGCAACAAATGTCAGACTTGACAACAAAATCACAAGAAGAAAGACATGAAGAATCATTTGATTTTTCATCTAACCAGCAGAAGAATCAAGGTAAGCTTTTTCGCAAACACAAACATCAGATCTAAGTTTTTTACCTTCGCTTCATTGCACGCCAGGTGTCCTAACATGTTTTTGTCTTGTCCAGCTTGATTTGATGATATTCTTTTATTATTTGCTTGGTTGCATTGATAATTGTTTTTATATGTTTCACAGATACTTTTTTATCTTTTTGAGATTCAGATAATTACGGGATCGTATCAAATGAAATACGGATAGTGGCAATAGGAAAAACTGGAACTGGAAAAAGTGCAACGGCTAATACAATAGTAGGAAAAAATGCATTTGAATCGAAAGGACAAAGTACAGGTGTAACGATAAAATGTAAAATGGAAATATGCAGTCGCTTCGATAAAAAGTTCGTTTACGTTGATACACCAGGTATTTTTGATCCTCAGAGGTCAAATGAACAGGTTAAATCGGAAATTGTAAAATGCATAGGAATGACATCACCAGGACCTCATGCGTTCCTGTATGTTGTAAGCATAAGCAGATTTACAAAAGAAGATCAAGATGCTATTCAATTCTTCGTGGACCACTTGGGTACAGGCGTGTACAAGTATCTCATCGTAGTTTTTACACGGATGGATGACCTTGATATTGATGGAATTTCAATAGATGAATTTGTTAAAGGCGTACCAGATAAACTCGAAAAAATTCTACGTTTGTGTGGCAACAGATATATGGGTTTTAATAACAGATTAAAAGGCAAAGAAAGCCACTTACAAGTTCGATTACTTTTAGACAAAATCGATAATATGGTTAAATCAAATGGCAATCAATGCTATACAAATGCAATATATAATGAAGCAGAAAAAGCTATGAGAGAAAGACTTGATGAAATGAAAAAAGAGTTGGAAGAAAAGAAGAAAAAAGAGGAAGAAGCGTTACGCAAAAAATTATCAAAACAATTTGAAAAAGAAGTATTAAAATCAAAGGAAAACGAAGAGAGAATGAAAATGGAAATAAAAAAGTTGCAGCTTGAAAGTCAAAATATTTTAACAAGGGAGAAGGCTGTGGAATTTGAAATATCATATTTGAAAAGGCAATTACAATACGCAAGAGAAAGATCAGATACACAATCTGAAAAGAAAATTATGGAAAGTATACAAAATATGGATATGAAAATGTCGGAACTCGATAAGCAAATAAAAAACCAACTTCAAGAAAAGGAAATGAAGAGGAAAAAAGAAGAGGAAGAGATTAACCGAATAACGAAGCAGTTGGAAGAGGAGGCTAAAGACAAGACAGAAAAACTAATGTTAGAGAAGAAACTAAAACAACTTGAAAAGGAAAAAAAAGAGAATGCCCGTAAGGAAATAGAAAGGCAAAAAACAGAGAAAGAAGAAAAGGAAAGGCTTGACAAGCTCGAAAAAGCAAGGTTGGCAGCAGAATTAGAAAACCAAAAAGCCGTCAAACGCTTACAAGAAGAACAATTGAAAAGGGAAATGGAACTCCATGAAAAGCATGAAAAAGAATTAAACCAAGTGCGCGATATTACCAGAAAAGAAGTCGAGGAAGAAAAAACAGGCATTTTCACGAAAATAATTAGAGGAATAACAAGTTTCTTAGGATTTTGGAGATAGTCTGTTTGTCTTTTTTATGTATTATGTAACCTAAATAATTTAACAAATCTTAATTTAAGAAAAAATTACAAAACTGTTGAATAGTTAAACACTTACTATTTTTTTTAACTTTTATATCTATTGGCCGAGTACTTACTGTTGCAAGATATCAATACAGTGAGTTCGTATATGCGTTTTTGACTTTACATTTGGTGCGGATTCATGTCCCTTGATGAAGTTGTAAACCTTAAAGTGATCTCGACGTTCAATTTATAATAAATGTAATTATTTTATCATGATTATATATATATATATATATATATATATGTGTGTGTGTGTGTGTGTGTGTGTGTGTGTGTGTGTGATTATTAAAATCGTAGTAACAGCAGACTAAAATTATGACTTTGTAAACATTGCTTGTTCGCTATCAAAAAAATATTAAGTTTTAATTATTGGATTAAAACATCAAATGATTGTAAACCGATGGGTTGTATTGGACAATTGATGTCAAGTAAATATTTTTTATGTCTAACCTGTGATTCATTTTCATATAAAGAAAAATTTTGTTTGTATTTTTTATTATAGAAAGTTTGTTTGTCTTTTGTGTATTCTATAGAAGTTTTTTTTACCAAAGAAATGCTTCCTTTTGGCAATATGATTTCTGAATATAATAAAAAAGTTTTAATTGATAAAGTCATAAAGTATCCGTATTTCTGTCGTCAATATTGCATATATATATATATATATATATATATATATATATATGTGTGTGTGTGTGTGTGTGTGTGTGTGTGTGTGTGTGTGTGTGTGTGTGTGTGTGTGAGACTGTGTGTATGTGTGTTGTGTGTGTGCGGGTGTGTGTTTGTGGTCAGCCGTCGAATGTTTTTTATGAAGAGAGGAGAAAATGGGATATATACTGTCTCACGCCACAGTCAAAACTATCAATATCGAGACTTATTTAAAAAAGTAATGAAAAATAAATAAAATGTACTGAAAGAGGATTGTTCTGATATTTTGTGAAATGTGGTCTTATTTTTAGGTACACAGTGGTTGAAAACTGAATTACATGCTTTGAAAATTGTTAAATTTGCGTACACTTGTTATACTTCAATCATCATTTTCATTCTGTGATAGCTAAGAATGGCAGAGAAAGCGGTTATTTGTCAATAAATATTATCATAGTTCAAGAAATATTGCATCTTCGCTTTGAGTAGCTGGTATGCTATTTGAAACCGACGCGTTTTTTATACCATCTAACGACTAAATACCGATTTCGATAAAATAATCTTGCAGTTGACTAGGCATTAAAATTAGATCAAGTTTAGACTTAGCAAGATAAACAAGCCTCACGTTTTAAAGGTTTCGTGGACTTCTTTCGCCTCATGCAGGATCAAACTTGAATAAAGTACAATCGGAACATCGCTCGGACTTTTCCGTAGTAAAAAGCCGTCTCATCATTACGTATCGCAAATCGATAATTAAACTCACCATTTAGAATAGGAATAACAAGGCCAAAGAAAATAACAAATCATTCTGGTGAAATGCTGCTAAAGTTTGACAAACTTTACTTTCAATAGTTTTATTAAATATAGACTTATATTTTTATAAAATATAATATTACTTTTGGATTTTTATTTGTCCAATTATCTCGCCAAGTTATCATCTGTCAGAAATCCTTATTCCCGACTCCGCGTATTTTATGGCTTTTCATGCCACTACATCCGGTACAAAAATAGACCGAGCAGTGTTCTGATTGGAATAAAGTATTAATTTAAATATTAAAAATCCTTGTATGTAAACAACTAAGGCGATATAACATTGAGTTGTTTTTTTTTTATGTAAAAATGTGTAGCCGGTTTCCTTTTTTTTAAAAATTATTTTGGCTGCTAAATTGTCATTAATTCCTATTTATTGTCGATGTAGCATGAGACATAAAAATAGCAAAAACAATGCTGTCATTGAAATACGTTACGGAAAAATAAACAATTCTTTGGGATAAAGCTGCAAGACTACCAATTCACTAAATATAATCAAAACCGAATACGTATTGAATATATAACAAATACCTGCTAAATTGTGATACCATATGTGCACATTTCGGAAAATCATTCCTCATTAGCGACACCAGGGGCCGAAAAGTTTAATGAATAAAAAAACATAAGCCAAACAATTGAAAAATGATAAATCTAAAATTCCAAAATTAAATGAAACCAAATCCAGCTAAAGAATGCTTTGCATGAGGGAACAGACCTTAGTTTTAAATTAATTACAAAAATTAAGACGCCTGAAAATTTTTGCTAAATGGTACAGCACAAAGGTCTGTCTACAGAGTTATGGATACCCTCGGGGATTTTTACTCCACCAGCAGGGGTACCCGCTCAGGGGTAGTAAATATATACGAGTTGAGTTGAGTAATGGTGTTAACGTCCCAGTCAAGAATATTTCACTTATATCGAGACGTCGCCCGCTAACGGCGAAAGTGCAGAAATTTTGCCTGTGCGTTGCGCTGATGGCATCATACAGCAAGTTTCTTTATCGTGCCACGCCTGCCATGACACGGGACCTCGTTTAGTTTAAGTTCCCATCCGAATGAACCGTGACTTTCATCTCGTAATGCCGAGTGCTTGTAGAAAGAACAGTCACTACCATCTTTCAAGTCTTGGATCAGACCCGGCCGGGGTTCGAACCCTCGACCTTCCACTTACGGAGCGAGCACCATGTCAACTGAGCTACCGCAGTGGGAGTTAATATATAACAAATACCCGCTAAATTAGATATGTCATATGTGCACATTTCAGAAAATCAACATTCAATGTTGCCGTTAAAGAACAACTTATGTTCGTGATATTTGAAGTGAAGTTGTACTGACAAAAATTAGTGACTTTCACAGGTTATGTAGGTTTGCATCACAACCCGACGGTTTCAAATAAACATTTGAAGTTTGTCATTAATCCAGTCGAAGGTTTTTGGTTTGAACATGTGACTACATGATTTTTTTATATTGCAGTAAGAATCAGCAAACAACCCCTACCCGCAATTAATCGTAGATGATTCATGAGTGTTATTGTTATTTTATTTCTCTAACAAATTCAATTATGTCTTGTCAATTAAAAGTCTTAAAGTATCATTTTTTCCTAAATGTATCAGACCAGATTTTTCTGTAAAGGAAGAAATTAAAGGCAAAAATTGAAATTGGTATTAGAGACAAAGTCTAGTATCTCAGTTTACGCTCGAATAACTGCAAAAAGTTGGATTTCAACTCTTCAGAAGTCACCATTAACTGACAGCAAAAGATGTATTACACTGGTTATGAATGAAGCGTAAATATAACTTGAAAACAACCGAAAGGTCATGTGAGCTTATGGCATGGCGCGGCGTGTGTATGTGCGAAAGTGCGTAAGTGCGTGTATACGTGGGTGTGTGCATGTGTGCCTGCGTCGTTAACACCTATTTTTGACTTCTCCTCCAAAACTTCTGCACATATTTCAATGATACTTATTCAAAAGCATACAAGGGCCGGTGCAATTCAGATTTGTTAACGACGTTGCCATGGCTACCAAAACTAGGTAAAGATGACCTAGGGGTCCAAAAATCTTAAAAAATCTTCCTCACCGAAATCGATGAAGGTAGAAAAAATCTGATGTGATATTTGGCTTCTCTAGGGTATTAGGCCTAACGTTTATTCATTTCGTCAAATTTGGTCGAAAAACGGGTAACGCGTTGTTGCGTTTAATTTTAAAAATTTCGTAAAATGGTTTCAAATTGTTATATCTTGACTATTTGAACAGATAATAAAACGAGGTTTTCAGTTTTGACTTTTTCTTGAAATGAACTTTTAAAAAGGGTCAAGGTTTCAAATCAAAGTCATGAACTAATTTGTGATTAATGCAGTTTTAGGCTATTTTCTTGCAAATATTAAGAGATATATGAAGTCAAAACAATCTTAAAATGTTTAGGATGACAAAAATTTAAAAGGTACTAAATTTCGTAATATATGATAATACATGTAGGAGATGTTGCCCCTGAAATGTTATTTTTGGCTTATCAATACTAAAATTGAGCATAAGCTTGAAAATTTTAATCTTTTTGTAAAGACATGTATATTAGAATATTGTAGGTATACTGACAGCGATCATTTTGATATATAGTTCAAGGTCACATGATCAAAGGTCAAGGTCACAGCTGCAAAAGAAGACTTAAATTGCTCATTATCTTGAAAACTGTAAACTTTTTGTAGAGCCACGTATAATAGAATATTGTAGGTATTGACATGATGATCATTTTGATATATGGTTCAAGGTGATATTTTCAAAGGTCAAGGGTCACAGCTGCAAAAGAAGACTTGAATTGCATATTATCTTGAAAACTTTATCTTTTAATATAGGCTTGTATATTAGAATATTGTAGGTGTTGACATGACGATCATATATGGTTCAAGGTCATATATGTTTAAAGATCAAGGTCGAAGCTTGAAAGAAAAACCAAAATGCTAATTATCTTGGAAACTATTAACTTTTTGAATAGACATGTATATTTGATTATTGTAAGTATTGATATGATGATCATTTTGATATATGGAACAAGGTCATATGTTTAAAGATCAAGGACACAACTGCATAAGAAGACTTAAAATGCTAATTATCTTGAAAACTGTTAACTGTTTGTAGAGGCATAAATATTTGAATATTGTAGGTATTACAGCATTGATCATTTTGATATATGGTTCAAGGTCATGTGTTCAAAGATCAAGGTCACAACTGCAAAAGAAGTCATACATTGCTTATTTTTTGAAAACTTTTTGTATAGGCATGTATATTAGAATATTGTAGGTATTGACATGACGATCAGGTCAAGAATAAAGTTACGTAAGTATACTGAAATTGGTTAATGATTTGGAAATTATTCATTGCACTTTAGTTACTTCATGCATATTATATAAGGTACTTATAAATGAAATGTGAGTGGATATATTTCTGATTAAGATTTGTGGCAGTTCTTAACTTGAGAAAAGTTTCAGTACCAATTATATTGTCTTTTGCACTTTGCAAACAATTTTGGACATATCCTCAGGTGAGCGTTAAGGTCCATGGGCCTCTTGTTATATAACCCAGTGTTCGGATACAATGGAGTTGTTCTGACAGTGAATTGTTGTATAAAAAACTGGTTTCAGGTGTTTTCATCCAACATCAACAGAATTTACTAATTTTCTCAGACTAGAACATTAATCTGCCAAAGTTGGATTCGCCTATAGTTGAAAAAATTAGTTAAGGACTGAAAAATGGTTTGCAACTAAGGTCCCACTACAAGAAATGTCCAATCATTTTTCCTGCATTTCGTCTTCTTAGTTGAAAAACCTAAGAAAAAAGATTCCTATAAAATCGTTTTTTGAATTTTTATTTTAAGATTTATTTATCAAAAATAATTATAACTTATCATGATACAGTGTAAAAATTGTGTTTTAATTCCAAATTTATTCGATTGCACAGAAATATGCTTGAAAGTCAGATTTTCATGAGACATGTGCATCGTCTCCAGCTTCTCTGTAAGTGTAGTCGATATGTTTCAAGTTTTCCCAAACATTTGAACTGCAATACTTGAATTAAAAACCTCCTTTTAAAACCTTCAACAGCAACAAACATGTGTTTTGTATATGTATATGCATAAATTTTGAAGACAATACTATTCTCTTTATTTAAATATATCGGTTTAACATTTTGTTATTAAAACCCAAATGTAGCGAGTGCCTTAGATTTTCTTGTTTCTTCTTTTTCTTATATTTATACAAATCTAATTTTGTAAATACAATTGAATATAACAGGTATCATTAACATCTCTCTCTCTCTCTCTCTCTCTCTCTCTCTCTCTCTCTCTCTCTCGTCGTAATGGCCTGTTTGATCTGATAACGTACCTGTCAAAAATAGAAAAAACGTTTCTTAAAAGAAGTCAAGATAATAAAACTGATATCAAAATGGTCAAATTTTAAAACGACTTCGCAATAAAAAATAATAAACTTTAGTAACGCAGAACCAAATTCATTGATTTATATATGGCTTTGTTGATGCCAAATGTAGAATTTCAAGGTTTTAACTCGTGTCATTTTCTATTGCTAAGCACGATAAGAAGCACATTACCAAGTTGATGGAGTAAATGAATTTATGTTTTATTGCGTTTCCTTGTGAGTTTTTTAAATTGAATATTGCATTAAACATTCGCTTGAAAAGGCTTATTTTTAAATTTGACATATGAGCAAAGTTGTAGACAAAATGGCAAAAAAAAAAAAATAAAAAATAAAAAATAATAATAATAATAATAAAAACATAAACGTCTCTTTGTAAGAGATGAAAGGTTTCATATACAGTAGAACTTCGATGACTCGAAGTCCAAAGGACTTCGACTAAATATTCGAGCCATCGGGGGATTCGAGCGATCGAACATCAAGATATGATTGGAGGTTCACGTTCTCATATTTTCCGACCGTTAAAGAATTTTTAAATTTGTTTTACATGTAAATAAACTAAAAGGTAAAATAATGAAAAGTCCGAATAAAAATTTCATTATTTATCACGAATTTTTTTTTAAAAAATTAAAAAAAGAATAAAATGTCCCAATTAAAAATACAAAATTCATTTCAAATTACATGTTGACCTGCAATCTGCCGTATTATGTTATATGGCTACGGGGTTAGAATAAAGCACTTTATTTTAATTTCAACAGGTGATGATAAAAAATCAACTTACTATATTCTTTGTTGCACATGTAATACTTGAAAAACAATACAAAACACAGTTTTTACCGGTAATTTTAATCACGGTAAAGATAATACACATTGCTATACATATTCCAAGTGCATGTAAATTACAGAATCCTGAAGTGCAATCGTAAGACACGAGCAATTGAGGTGTTTTAAAAATAGCGATCAAACAATTCCGCGTGTCGTAATCGGATTAAGAGATTAAAGAAATGAGCATATTGACACGCTCTAAGTAAGTTAATTGATAATCAATCAATTAATTGATTTTAAGTAACTGTCTAGATAAATCATTTCGTTCTACTCTATTACGTTTGATAAAATCTGTAATATGGCTTCAGCTTGTGTTTTGTTTACAATGACCAGGACCACATGTCCTTCTGACAAAAATTGTATTCGAGCGAAAGAAGTTGAATTTTTACTAACGCTATACTTTTGAAAAATATTTATTGTTCGAGCGAGCGGGGGTATTCGAGTTAACGAAGTTCGAGGCATCGAGGTTTATTTACATAGGATATAATAGGAAATTGGTCGGGACCAACAGATGACTTCGAGTTATCCGGGGTATTCGATGCAACGACGTTCGAGCGATCGAAGTTTTACTGTACCATTAGGTGGAAGACTGGTCTTTCATACCGTTAAATTGAAAGACAGATCATATCATCACTTAGGTTTGAAACTCACATTATTATTATTTCACGTGCTATGGGCGATCCATTGAAAGACGAAAGACGTTGACACAACACCACCAAACAAAAAGCAATGGCCAGGTTCTCAATCCCTATCAGTTCTGCCATTATAATTGACCGCAGGGACACAAAGACGGCTGTTATAAATCATATCATTTTGATAAGTATATATACTTTTTTGTGTAGATGAGTAGTTTATACATATATCTTATTTAATTATTTTATTTTATTTGTTTTCTTTGGCTTAGGTTTATTGGTAATATTGCTTGTCACAATATGAAAACAGTGCAATAATAACTAAATTTTGAAAGGTATTTTTCAATTTAGCAAAGACATGTTTTTATTATTTAAAATGATATCTTACTTACTTTTAGCTTGGAAATATACATATTTTAGCCAAATTAGGATTATAACTTCATAACCTTATTCTGGACTAAACCATTGTTTTCTATAGTGGTTTACTCATTGTTTCTTTATTCACTCCACTTAATTAAGAGACCGTTCAAAGCCGAATTGTGGACAACTAGTGATCTAAATACAAGTGAGTTTTTATTGAGACAAGGAAAGACAAAGGGCTAGCATATGTGGGAAATATTCACTTTAGACAGGGCCTGGAATGAATATCATATTTTTATTTAATCACGTAAGTAATGATTTCGTTTTATTTTGATATCGTTTATTTCATTAAGGTAAAATAGGCCCCTTTTTTGGAAAGTTTGTCAGATACTTTGTAAGACTTAATCGGTTTCTTCATCAGCCCAAAACCTATAATCAGCTTGCCTGATAAACATCACTTCAACATTTAACCACATATTCTCCACTTAGCCACAACATTCGATCTCGTGTGTACAGAGTACCTTTAGAATATCATGCCTTATCTTAATCTATCAGAGATACTATGATGGCTTCAAAATTTAGATGTAAAAAAAAGCCATATGTAAGAAAAACAATGAATAAATGTACATGTATCGATTGATAAAATTTTTTTTCTGAAAATTAGTTTCATTACCTATTGCGGATCCGAAGACAATGGCATAAGTAGCTAAGATGTAAAACCCTTTGTAGAAAGAAACAAAACATTCCTCCGATAGTTAGGGAAATAGTGTTGAAAAGTGTACAGTCAACCCAGGTTTGTTTCAAGATAAATGCATTAAGAACCTAGAATAGGTTGTTTGAATTACCAATCATTGAGATCAGAAAGGCTGCGTCATTCAAGGAAATATTGAGATTTGTAGCCAAATCCGGGAGAAAAATAAAAAGAAATGAAGAAATCTAAAAAGAGTAATTTTTTTTATAAAAAAACAAAAACAAATTGCCAATAAGAAATAAAGTATGAATAGACCATTGCTTATTATTCCAATATTGTAGAGGGGCAGTGGACTTAATGTCAAAATGTAACAGAAGTGTTTTTTTTTTCATAATACTCTCTTGTATGTATTTGGTGCCAAAACAACGCCTTTTCACATTATAATGGTAATAAAAGTAAACTGTATAAAATTGTATGAATTCTCTTTTGAATATTGCATTATTTACTAATATCTATCGGCATTTATATTCATTTAATATTCTGAGGTCTGGTACACGTTTGTTCTTCACAAATGCTCGAACTATCCACTTGAACATTTAAGACATTTTTTCGTTTACCTTTGCTGTATACAATATTGCAGCGTTTTTCCTAATTTCTAAATTCTTTTAAAGGGTTTTAATATGTAGGTTGTATGTATTTCATTTATTTATTTATTTTATTTGCTATAATAATATCAACTAAGAACATGACAAACAAAACCAACATAAAATTAACAAATATTAGAAATATCGATTATGAATAATTTAAAAACAGAATTACAAAACCTTTAGTCATAAAATGTACTTTGCAAAAGCAAACAGTTACAGAACACATGACATTCAACTAAAAAAGACAAAATATGCACTAGAAAATCATTGCGACATTTTATCATAAGACTTCTTTCTTCCGTTAAGCCCCCTGTCTTGTCTTTCCGAATTGTTCCGTTTTCGTGTTCAGTTAATCAACTTTTTATTATCTGTGCAATTGCTTTTAAACTTTATTTCACATTGAAAATGGAGTTAACTGGAGAGTAATTATATGAAAAAAAACTTTATATAGGTAAATTTTATGTCATGATAATGTTGAATTACTAACACCGTCAAAACATACCAAAGTGTTTCTACTTGTTAATAATTGTATTCCTTTTACACCCGACTATATCCGTCAATCTAAACGATTTTTATTGAAGAACTATCTCAACTACACCTTTGTTTATTTTTTTACGTCTCTCTCTCTCTCTCTCTCTCTCTCTCTCTCTCTCTCTCTGTACGTTTTAGTGTTTGGTTTATCAATATTATATAATTCAGGTTTTCAAAGAATACAAACAGGTGTTCTCAAATGCGCAGTTTTCGTAAGTTCTTGGTTTATGTTCAGCAATATGCCATTAGAAAATTGTTTGATCATCAAACAACCCGTAATATATATATATTTCTATTTCGCTATTTGAATTGATAATGACAATGGTTTGTTACTATTTTTAAAAAATATTTAAAATGGTATCAAGGTCAAACATCAAGGTCATGATCTAATGTCTGCAGTTTGAGGCCATTTTCTGAAACAGATTATGAAATATAAAATATCAAAACATTGTTAAATGACCATATGTAAGATCAAACAAAGTTTCGTAACTATATGATAATCCATGCACGAAATGATCATCCTGAAATGTTATTTTTCTCTTAAAAATACTTAAACTGTGCATCATCTTGAAAACTGTTATTTTTTCATAGACATGTAGAAAACGAAGCAATAAATTAATCAGGTTAACAGTTGTCTTAGAAAGAATATGACGCCAAAAATACCACGAAGGAAACAGAATTACTTTATAAATATCTTTATCTCTGATACCATTTATTATCAAAAAATAAAACACATACCAGTCAATGTGTAAAAAAACAACCCTAAAATCAGACTAAAAGACTAAACCTGGCCAGTACGGTTGCACACAAACTTCCATCAAGGAAGTGAAGCCAGGTACTCCGGAAGGGTTAGCAACTCAAATATACCTAGCCACAAGAGAAGTTTTAAATATGATGAGTTGTATGTGGTGTTTGTTAGCTTCTCTAAAAGTTTTTACATTCAATTCCACTAGATCCAACAAACCTCATCCAAAGTCAAAAATGTTAGGAGATTCTGTATGATTTTCTATGAGAGACAAGGGCTTCTGCGGCCGATAAGTCTAAAGCTCACCCTTACGGATGACAGTGCCTCTCAAAACCTAGGTTTGAATATGACTAGACGCTTATATTAGTGTGAGAAAGATTGTTATCTTTTCGCCAATATGTTGATTTTTAATGGTAATCTTTTTTCTCTACCATCTGAAGAGCAGGTAAATATTGACTTAGGCGTAAAAATTTATAGCCCCTCTTTAATCAAACAAGAGAATGTAAGTTTTTTTTTACCTTTTATTAAAAGTTATAGTTACACCTTATTTAACATTTTTGTAGTCTTTTTTCATGATTTTTTGTAATCATTGGCCACAATACGCGTGTCTTTTTCTATTGTTTAATTTGTTTCTTATTGAATGATTTTGCTTTTTTCGTTCCGGAGTGTTCTATTTTTGAGTGCGTGTTTTTAAATCTGAAATACGTCATCGAATAGATTTCATTCTAAATACAATTGTTCAAACTGAGCAAGATATAAAAATGATTTGGACTATTGGAAATCTCACTTAAATCACCAAAGTATTAACCTGCAATTTCAACTTGTATCGAATCAACACACGTAGTCACACACATACACACATACACACGGTCACACACATATACACACACACCAAACGATAACAAGTCCATTAATAGAATCACTTGTATCATAGCGTTAATTAATTAGTTTAAACACTATTGTGTCATGCGCTAACTGAATAAAACCCGAAAGAGTTCTTAAAAGTTTTGCGCGTGACCTAACAGAGTTACACGCCGAACAATCGATTATAATCAAAGTTCATTGCTTATGTTTACAATCCCATCCAGTTTTTTCGTATTGCGGGTTGTATACAAATTTTCTTTAATCTGCCACCATGTGCTTATTGTGACGTCAAGGAAACAGGAAGGGTCTTGCGTAAACTATTCGATTTATAAAAATTACACCAATACTTTATTCAAGAGAATTTATTTCGATTGTGAATATTATTTGATATTTAAAAAAAAAAAAATAAAAAAAAAAATAAAAAAAAGAACGGATAAAAATAAGCGATTTTCCTTAGTTAAGCATTTTAATTTCATTTAGTATGGAAAGAGCTTTATATACAAGAATTGATTTCAAACAAATTTAATATAGTAAGAAGGACTCCCTCTAACTAGACTCCGACGCCGTCATTACAAATAATCGAATTGACAGCTAATTAAATATATATATATATATATATATATATATATATATATATATATATATATATATATATATATATATACATATATATATATATATATATATATATATATATATATATATATATATATATATATATATATATATATTATACATATGTATATAGATATATATATATATGTACTACTGTATGTTGCTAACCGGGTTTTGCGTGTTTTATCTGAAAGTCCAGTCTAAATTGATATTTCCCGCAAATTTTAAGATCAGGTGTTTGCATTATTATTTTGTTAAAATTGTGATTAATTGCACATTTTATACAGTTTTTTTTTAAACAAGATGCAGGCTTATTTTGGGCCGAAATTTTGCCTCATTACCAATAAGACTAGAAATTTTCCAAATTTGGTCCATTAATCGACAATGATATTGAAAATTTTATTTTTCAGTATAGAGATTGTTTACTAAAATATTTACAACCCCCCCCCCCCCCTTGCGATCTCATATGCAGTATGCAACAATAATTGACCCGAATGTGTTTTAACTGATGATAAACTGTGATAATCAGTATGCTTAAATAAGGACGTTAATTATTTTAAACGTATTCATGATCAAGATTTACGACCTGCCGTGAACAACAGCATTGATGCAAAAATGTCACACAACGCTAAATATTACCGAAAAAAACTATCTAAAAGAGGCAAAAAAAAAAAAAAGATGAACAATTAGACATGTTTCGCCAGAAAGCATCCACAACAATAAATAATGAACAAAGTGGACGAAATTACGACAGTATCAACGTAACTTACATATTAGGTGAGAGACAGTTTGAAACTGAAAATAATAACCGTCATGTCACATTTTGTAGCATAGTTATTTTAATTTAAGTAACACTTGATGTTGAATCACTGTAAATTACAGGTAAAACTGAATATAAACGTCATGGTCAGTTGGTCACTGTTATTGTCAAACAGTTGTTATTTACTCACATGTTAGGTAGGCTATTTATAGGCCAGGAAAATTGATTATTCACGCCAGTTTGTAGAAACTGAGGACAAGGTGTGGTCAGAAGTTTAGGTCCTGTGTGGAATTTTCCTGTGTGGAATCTGTGTGGCTATGAACTTTTTTATTTAGAATTCCTGTGTGGAGTTTTAAAACTGTGTGGATTTTTTATGATATTTGGTATTTATGGAATCCTGTGTGGAGGTGTGAGGTCGTTTGAAGGACAATAACAGTAAGTGTAAAATTATTTGTTTATAATGTCAATTATTTTTTAAAAATGTTACTGGTTTCATTTGTTTTGCTGTACATATAATGGGTTGAAGCCATTACAAGTATATAATGTTTTGAAATAATTTAATAGATAGGGGTCATATAAAAATGTGAAAATGTATTTGTTGGAGAACTGCATATAATACATGACATAATATGTTATATATCAAATATAAATCATATGAGTCGATGGTAACGTTGGGTATTTAATTATTTTAGGTGACCAGCATGAGTAGTGTCATATTTGGTAACAAGAATACAAATATAAATTATAGAGTTATTTGAATGAAAGTTAATAAATTTAATCTTTAGGAGTACAGAAATCATTTTCCTAAAGTGAATGCAGTTAATGTGATGGACAATAAGTATATATTGGAAGCAGTCTATGTATTAGATATTGTTTATATGAAAGGACAATATTCATATGTATTTACCTATAGTTGTATATTGAGATGTGTTGGATAATGAAGCGTTGAAAACTGTTTATAAGTATTGGAGTTGACTGAAAAATCCTTAAGTGTCAAATACTGAATACTGTTTATATGTATTGGAATTGATTAGATAATGCTATGTGTTGAGTACTGTTGTTTTTATCTAATGTTGAATCAACAGTCAAGATAAAATTTACAAAGTGGTTTTTGCAGTTCTGAAAATGAATACTGAATATTTAATTGGGACATTTGTAAACCAGGGATTTATGACTTTTTGAACATGTGTTTTTTTTTTTTTTTTTTGTTATATTATATATTAAGTTTTGTAGTTTCAATCAGGTAGAATTATTACACACATGTATACTACAATCACAATACAAAATTGTGACATTATGGGGGCTCGTCCGGGATGAACTAAAATTTCTAAAAGTAGTATAAAATTGTGGGTTTTTATGCAACTTGATTGAAGGCAGCAATATATATTGTGTATATGGATTTTTGACAAATATGGATTTAGAGAAATTAATGGAAGGTGGTCAGAAATTAGGGTTATCAGGATATGAGCTATAAGAATTGGTAAAGGAGAGAGAGAAAACTTTAAGTGAGAGAGATGAAAGAGCTCAATAGAGAGAAGCTAAGAGACTTGAACAACAACTTCAGTTAACTTTGATAGAGAAAGAAACTGAAAACGCAGAGAAAGAGGCACAATTGAGATTAAAGGTAATTAAAAAAGAGATAGAATTAGAAAAAGTAAAGAGTTCAGTGGAATCTAGTTTAAACACAAGTATGAATATGTCTGCAAGTTTGCATGAGCATGTACAAATTAAGCTCCCAAAGTCAACTACCTTTGATGATCAAAAAGATTGTATTGATGCGTACTTGCAACGCTTTAAGAGATTTGCTTCTAATGCTAAATGGCCCTCAAATACTTGGTCTATGAACTTAAGCGCACTGTTGAAAGGTAAGTCACTAGAAGTTTATTCTCGTTTATTTCCAGAAGATGCTCAAGACTATGATATTTTAAAACAAGCAATGCTAAGACGCTTTCAATTAACAGAAGAAGGATTTCGTATGAAATTCAGAACAAGTAAACGAGAGAAAGGTGAGAGTCCACCACAGTTTATGGCTCAATTAGATAATTATTTTTTAAGGTGGATGGAGCTGGCCAAATCAGCACAAACTTTTGCTGGTTTGAAAGATTTATTACTAAGAGAACAATTCATATTTAGTACAGGTAAGTCTCTTGGAACTTTTCTTAAAGAGAGACATCCGGCCAATGCTGCTGAAATGTCAAAATTAGCAGAACAATTTCTTGAAACTCATGGGGCATCTTCATTTATATATGATAAAAATGTTTCCACTAGGTCTAGTCAGAATCAGGATAGGTCACATCAACAGAATAGTGTAGATGGTATAGTTGATAGAGTCAACCAAGATAGAAAATGTTATATATGCGGTCGGTCAGGTCATATAACTAAAGATTGTTTAAACAGGTTTTCCAGTAGAGGTAGAGGAAATAGAACTGCTGCGGGTTTATTAAATACTCAGGAAAATGAAAACAATAATGGGAGAGCTCTAAGTGGTTATTCAAATTCTGTAAGAGGTAGAGGTAGAGATAGAGGTGATTATAATAACAGTCTCCAAGGAGATAATAGTAGTAATGTAGAAGTAGTAAGTAGTAATGAGTCACATTTAGGTTCTGCTTGTTTAGTTCCTGGAAAGTTAATGGATTGTTGTTTTCAAGGTAGTAAAGTTAAGTTGCTTTGTGGACATGAGTTGCCTATTGTAGGTAATGCTTGTCAGGGTTGTAATACAATGCCTGTTTATGATGGTTATGTTGGGAAAGTTTTGGTTACCGTATTAAGAGATACTGGTTGTAATGGTGTTGTGGTTAAACGAGAGTTAGTACATGATAATCAGTTGACTGGTGAGTACCAACGTTGTGTATTGATAGATGGGACAGTGCGTAAATTTCCAGTGGCAGAAATTTGTATTGATACTCCCTTTTTGTCTGGAACAGTTTAAGTGTTATGCCCGGATAAGCCAGTATATGATTTAATCATTGGAAATGTGATTGGTGCTAGAAATCCTGAGGACCCAGATGTTAAATGGAAATCCAAGCAAGATAATAATAAATGTCAAACAAACATGTTAACACATCTTAAGTCACAAGAATTAGTAAATCAGCAAGAAAATTATGAAGAATGTCACGCTGTGTAAACGAGGAGTCAAAAGAAAGAAGTAATAGTGTTAAGTCCTTGAAAGTAGCTGACACATTAGATATAGATGTTACAGTTGATTGTATGAGGAAAGCTCAAGAAGAAAATAAATCATTACAAAAGTATAAGGATTTGGCAGCAACAGGAACGAAGAAGTATACTAGACTAGGAAGTGTATCATGGTTTATGATCAAGAAGAAGTTACTTTATAGATGTTTTCTATCGCAGAAAATTGTCTATGATAAGACATTTGTACAACTTATGGTTCCAGAAAAGTTCAGAAAAACTGAATTGCATCTGGCACATGATTCAGTTATGTCAGGACATTTAGGTATTAGAAAAACTATGGATAGAATTTTGAGTGGATTTTATTGGCCTGGTCTCCAATCTGAAGTAATTCGTTATTGTAGGTCAAGTGATGTATGTCAGAGAACCGTTCCAAAAGGAAAAGTTACAAAGGTACCCATGTGTAAAATGCCGTTAATAGATATACCGTTTGAACGAGTAGCGGTTGATTTAGTTGGACCAATAGTCCCCGCAACAGACCAAGGAAATCGTTACATTTTAACATTAATAGAGTATAGTACACGGTATCCAGAAGCTATTCCCCTACGTGGTATTGAAACCGAAAGAGTTGCAGAGGCTTTAGTTGAAATTTTTACACGTGTTGGTATTCCTAGAGAGATTCTTTCAGACTGGGGTACACAGTTTACGTCAAATATAATGAAGGAGATAGGACGTTTGTTGTCAATTCGTCAACTTCATACAACACCTTATCACCCACAATGTAATGGTCAAGTGGAAAGATTTAATGGAACTCTGAAAAACATGTTGAGACGACGAATGACTACAGAAAAACCAAAAGATGTGGATAGATACATATCAGCATTATTATTTGCCAACAGAGAAGTTCCACAAGAGAGCCTTGGTTTTTCACCATTTGAACTTTTATATGGCAAAACTGTAAGAGGACCAATGGCTATTCTTAGGGAATTATGGACAAATGAAACAAGTGAACCAGATGTCAAAACAACATATGAATATGTACTGGATTTAGAGAACAGATTGACTGAGACATGTGATATAGCAAAGAAAGAGTTGATTAAATCAAGTGAGCGATATAAGAAACATTTTGACAGGAAAACCAAACGACGAAAATTTAGAATAAATGACAAAGTATTGATATTATTACCAACAGACAACAACAAACTGCTCATGCAATGGAAAGGACCATTTACAGTTACAGATAAAGTTGGAATTACAAACTATAAGGTTTATGTCAATGGAAAGATCAAAATATTTTGTGTAAATTTATTGAAGAAATATGTTGAACGATCAGATGTTGCAGCGTTAGAGATTTGTTATGCAGATGTAGGTTTGTGTGCTGTTATAGCTCCAGAAGTTGAAGATGAAAACTCCGCTGTCAACAATGAATTTCTAATAAACACACTACCATTATGTGCAAAAGAAACATACAAAGATGTTAAAATTAATGATAAATTGTCACAAGAGCAGAGATGTAGTATACGTATTTTATTGGAGGAGTTTTCAGATGTTTTGTCAGATATGCTCGGAAGAACGAATATAGTTCAGCATGAGATAAATTTAACTACGGATGATGCAATACGAAATAAGTCGTACCAAACCCCATTTTCACTTCGAGATACAGTGCGAAAAGAAATCAAACAAATGTTAGAGATGTATGTAATTGAACATTCAGAATCTCCTTATGCTAGTTCAGTAGTTGTAGTTAAAAAGCAGATGGATCTAACAGAATTTGCATAGATTTTCGCAGATTGAATAAAATAACAATATTTGATGCGGAACCAATGCCTGATCCAGAAGAGATATTTACAAAGATTGGACAAAGTAGGTTTTCCACTTAAATTGCAAGGGGTATTGGCAAATACCAATGCGAGAACAAGACAAGGATGTAACATAATTTGTGACTCCAGATGGGTTATTTCGGTTCAAAACAATGCCGTTTAGTTTCTCAAACAGTGCTGCAACATTTAACCGCATGATGAGAATACTGCTTAAGGACATGGAATACACAGATAGTTTTGTAGATGACATTTTGATTTATACAGAAAATTGGAATGATCATATTTTAGAATTACGAGAATTGTTAAATCGGTTAAGAACTGCTAAACTAACTGCCAAACAAAGTAAATGTTTTGTTGGGTTTCAGAGTATAGAATTTCTAGGACATTCCATAGGTGAAGGTATAATTACAACAAATGAATCTAAACTGAAAGCAATACGTGAGGCACCAAGACCAGTAACTAAAAAAAAAATCAAATCATTTCTGGGACTTATTGGTTTTTACAGAAAGTTTGTTCCAAACTTTGCTGCTGTGGCTGTTCCATTGACAGACCTATCAAACAAGTTTGAATGGAAACAAGAACATGAGAATTCTTTTCACGGTCTGAAGAGGTTGTTGTTATGTTCTCCTATTCTTAGATTACCAGATTTCAATAAATCGATCATTTTACGTACTGATGCATCTGATTATGGTCTAGTTGCAGTACTTTTACAAGATCATGAGGGTATAAAGTAACAGAGAAAAGGTATTTTCAGTTATTGAAAAGGAGTGTTTGGCTATTGTGTGGGCATTGCAAAAATTTCAGGTTTATTTATACGGTAGACTTTTTGTGTTAGAAACAGACTATCAACCTCTTTTGTATCTCAAAAGGGCAAAAGTGTCAAATGGACGGTTAATGCGTAGGGCTTTGTTTTTACAAACATATGATTTTCACATTGAAGTAAATAAGGGCTCAGATAACATTGGTGCTGACTTTTTAAGTCCCCATGTCATGTAAGTAAATAGACAGACAGAGCACTCGATGTTGGAAAAAAATTTGGTAAATATAATACAAAATTAATAATTTTGTACTTGAAGGGGGAGGTAATGTCACATTTTGTAGCATAGTTATTTTAATTTAAGTAACACTTGATGTTAAATCACTGTAAATTACAGGTAAAACTTGATATAAACGTCATGGTCAGTTGGTCACTGTTATTGTCAAACAGTTGTTATATACTCAAATGTTAGGTAGGCTATTTATAGGCCAGGTAAATTGATTATTCACGCCAGTATGTAGAAACTGAGGACAAGGTGTGGTCAGAAGTTTAGGTCCTGTGTGGAATTTTCCTGTGTGGAATCTGTGTGGCTATGAACTTTTTTATTTAGAATTCCTGTGTGGAGCTTTAAAACTGTGTGGTGCTTTTAATGATGAATTCCTGTGTGGAGTTTTTATGATTTTTGGTATTTTATGGAGTCCTGTGTGGAGGTGTGAGGTCGTTTGAAGGACAATAACAGTAAGTGTAAAATTATTTGTTTATAATGTCAATTATTTTTTAAAAATGTTACTGGTTTCATTTGTTTTGCTTTACATATAATGGGTTGAAGCCATTACAAGTATATAATGTTTTGAAATAATTTAATAGATAGGGGTCATATAAAAATGTGAAAATGTATTTGTTGGAGAACTGCATATAATACATGGACATAATATGTTATATATCAAATATAAATCATATGAGTCGATGGTAACGTGGGGTAATTTAATTATTTTAGGTGACCAGCATGAGTAGTGTCATATTTGGTAACAAGAATACAAATATAAATTAAAGAGTTATTTGAATGACAGTTAATAAATTTAATCTTTAGGAGTACAGAATTCATTTTCCTAAATTGAATGCAGTTAATGTGATGGACAATTCGTATATATTGGAAGCAGTCTATGTATTAGATATTGTTTATATGAAAGGACAATATTCATATGTATTTACCTATAGTTGTATATTGAGATGTGTTGGATAATGAAGCGTTGAAAACTGTTTATAAGTATTGGAGTTGACTGAAAAATCCTAAAGTGTCAAATACTGAATACTGTTTATATGTATTGAAATTGATTAGATAATGCTATGTGTTGAGTACTGTTGTTTTTATCTATTGTTGAATCAACAGTCAAGATAAAATTTACAAAGTGGTTTTTGCAGTTCTGAAAATGAATACTGAATATTTAATTGGGACATTTGTAAACCAGGGTACAGATTTATGACTTTTTGTACATATGTTATTTTTTTTATATTTTTTTATTTTTTTATTTTTTGTTATTGTTTTATTTATTAAATTTTATTATATTATATATAAAGTTTTGTAGTTTCAATCAGGTAGAATTATTACACACATGTAAACTACAATCACAATACAAAATTGTGACACGTCATAATGAAATAAGCTTATAGAATCTTCATTGGACGAAAACTCCCGCGGTGCCCCTAGTGTATTATGATGCTGTTACCACGTGTCAAATCGAAAATAACATTGGCAGATTCAAAAATATGATGCCAAAAAAAAATCTTGCTGTAAATTTATTAAATTTATTATCCTGAAAGAGGAAATAAAAGCATTATGATTTTAAATGTGATTTGTATTTCAGCATAATTTATTATTTTATACACACTACTCATTTGATTTTTTAAGTATTTTTGCAACTTAAAAATTTCCCAATTTGTCTCAACATGACATGATAATTCCCAATTGTGCAGGTCCCATGTAAAAAAAACACTGAATGCGCCAATATTTGGTTTAGTAGTAATGGGAACATTCACCAGAGGCGTTTCGTGACATTCGTAGTTATATTCAATGGAAAGTGTAAAGGTAATAAGATTTCAACATTATTTGGCAAACACTGACAGTCATCTTCAGACTGCAACAAAGCAGCTGTTTTCAATTTAATTAATGAATCAAGAATATTGTAAGCCTAAGCTACTCAAGGCCCTTAAGAGTTTTATGACTGTCATCGAAATACTGTTTATAATTATGAAGTCACTGTATCTAAATTTATACTGGATATATTTTACTGCCAATGGTTCAATATTTCTTTCATTCTCAAATTTGACTTTGCACATAGCTAGATAGAAAGGAGGTGCTTACCCTTCCGTAGCTCTCGGTCTCACTTCCCTTAAGGAAGTTAACATGCAAAATTAATTTGACAACTTTTCGAAGATTTGTTTGGAGGGGGTATTTTAATTTGGACATGAACTGGCATGTTTGTATTCTAACGTTCGAATAGGATTTAAACCTAAATAGAAGAGACAATGTAATTCATAATGTGCGTTTTGACAAATAGACCACCAATGGAGTTTAATAAAAAAAATCCAGATCAGAAGATCATCAACTTATGTAACCCATTTTAAAGTATCGATATAGATCAAATTGGAAAACGTTAGGTAAAGAGACTTAACTGGTAATGCAAATTGTTAATTAACTTATTAACTAATGAGTTATTCGACACTAGTTCCAATTTTCAATATTTTTTTTAAACTTTTTAAAACCTTTTTAACTTGTGAGCAGGTTCTTGGATAACGCAAAATTCTTTTTAACAAGATTTACATGTAATAATAACTGTCCGTTATCAGTTTCCATGTCAATTCTATATTTACTCCAAGTAAAATGCAGCTCCATCAACCCGGCCCTAATCTAAACCATGAAAATACGATTTCTGACACGAACGGATGAATATATGATTAAAAAAAAATCAAAACAAAATTTATTTACTGTCATATTTCCAATATACCTATACCTTCATCAATTGCATTCGTTTAAATTTCATAATATTTTTTAATTTTTGGCATTTTCAAAAAATATGACGTGTATATAAGCAATTAAACAATACAAGCAATCGACATAAAACTTACAATTCACGTAATAGAATAATATTAAGGACATGTGATCGAGTTTCATCGAGTTTACATATTAATACTAGTACATACATTTGTTGATATACCTACACACATGTTTTTAAAAATATAATTTACTGGTTTTAATATGAAACTTTTCAAAGCAAAATTAAATATTTAAACAAGCAAATGAAATTTTGGACCTTTTAATTACGGTTATAATATCAAAAATCCACTTTACTCAATAAGTTTTATATTTTGAGATCGCGAATTAGACATTGACATGTATGCATGTGGTAGATTACGGCTTTGACAAATTTCTTTTTGATATTGTTCCAAATGACACACAAAAATACGGAAATAAGTATATATATATATATATATATATATATATATATATATATAGAGAGAGAGAGAGAGAGAGAGAGAGAGAGAGAGAGAGAGAGAGTATGTTTGTATGTGTATTGTGAAATAATATAAAAAGATAGATTAAAATGAGGTAACCGTTGTGTAAAGCGAACATTTTCAACTGTTTGGCGTATGTTTTATAATCTATCAAACATTTCGGCCCCCTAGGGTCACTGAAGAGGAATGATTTTCCGAAATGTGCACATCTGGCAAATCAAAATTTAGCAGGTTTTTGTTACATATTTAATATTTTTATTTTTTATATTTTTTATTTATTTTTAAAATTTGTTATGAAAACTTTTTTTTTGCTTTTTTCAAATGTATTTTCATAATTAGTTTTTCATAATCAAAAAACATATATTTTCTTATAAATAAAAAGACAATAAATTTCTATAATAATGAATAATATTGAATCTTTTAATTGAAAGTCTAAATTAAACATTTGTCAAGTCATTCATATCACTAAGCTAACAGTGATCAATTTTAGTATAAAATGAAATTATATAATTCCTGTTTATAACAAGTGGTATGCAAATTGTATGAGGTCAAGCATACCATTTAGGTTATATAACTATGTGTAAGATAATATCAGCATGCATACCATTGCGTCGTATAACAATCAAAATAGAACCTAACCTCAAATAAAATTGATCTGATAAAATATGCACTGATAACTTATACAAAAAATATCCCAAAGACATTAAGAAGGATATAGGTGATTTATATATATATATATATATATATATATATATATATATATATATATATATATATATATATATATATATATATATAATTACCATTATGGTTACGAGAATCGGTATTTAAATAAATTATCAATTGCATTAATGTAAAAAGAATCCCTATCTCTTCCGATTTTTGACATTTTCCAACAATATCCGTTTATCTATAATTTACCTTTACTCAGTATTTCGTTATATGTCCAAAACATTTTTAAGTGTTTAAAACAAGCGTAGTAAATTTTTGTTTAGGTTTTAATGAAGGTCTGGACAAAGAAATTGAAGTTATTGAATAATGTTAAAAATATTTAAATTGCTAGCAGATTGGAGACAGCTTAAAGTTCTTTATGGCATCATATATATAGTTTTAAAATTTTACCTATTGCCAGTAATCGTTAATATAGGGTCTATTGAGTGGAATTTATTAATAAACTTTCGCAGAATTTTATAATTAGCTTCTTATAAATTGATTACTGTAAAATCATAATTTTATTAGATGAAGTCAGTAAGAACGATTCCTGTCTTGACTGCTGTGTAAAACATCTTTGCATCCGATTTACAAGTTTTCCATTTATTACATGAATTGATCAAATTATTTGCATTCGTTTTAATCATTATGTTCTCCAGTGGTTTCTTATGCCATTTTACAAACAATGGCGTTAAGTGACCACTGTAGGCAATCAAGCAGTCGTTAAGGTGACCAATGATCGCGCCCTACAAACATAACTACCTACATACATTCATACACACATGCGAAAATACATACATACCTACAAACGTACGGCCATACATACCTAATAAAATAATATAATTGAATAACTCCGGTATAAATAATTTAACATGCATCTTTGAATGTCTTTTATGATCTAGGATTATAAAAACAGACTTACATAATTCATTTATGCTTGTGAATAACTACACTACAAGATAAATATGTTGGTTTTTGTATAAATTAGCTCCTTGCATATGCGGTTAATGTAGTTTTGAGTAACATTGAGAATATATGAATTTTTTTCTGAGGTGTAGATTTAAAAATTAAAGGAAATTTTGTGTGAAAAAACAAATTGGTCATGTAAAGAATGCCTGTATTAATAACTGATAAATCAAATTATTACGTAAAAGATGCTTTAAAAATTACTGATCAAAATGTAAATTACGTTATACATCTTTTTGATTTATATATGTAAAATGTGAAGATTAGGTTCAAACAAATGTATTAATTAAAGCAGCTTTTTATATCCCGATAATTAATAGATAGGAGACCGATATTATGTACTAAAAGTTTGATAAATATCTACCAAACGTTCAGCATTCATTTATATATTTTAGTGATACAATGAACTTTATTCCTTGTAATTTAAGCTTCAGTATTTTAAAATTTAGCCGTGCTCAACATCTTATATTTTGAATACGGAACTACTTTTGAATACGGAACTACTATAAACGAAAAACAATCATGACAATCGTTTAAAATTATGTCCTTATCAGCAATCACTGTCCTAGAAAAAATTTGCAAGAAAATAGACAATTAGACGATTGATTTATTTCATATATATACTTTTAGATATTTTTTAGTTAATATTTTGTATATAACGTAAATATTTTATGAATTGTTTAACTAAATCATATATTTCAAAACATATACTTTAATTAGCCCAAACTTGCTTATCTTGCAATATGATACATGTTTGTATAATTTTGAATCGCATTTAACATTAAGAATATAAAAATTAGACATGAACTAAGACATTTTTTTAAATGTAAAATGTTAAAAGATTTGCTATTACTTACTTTTTTGTAGAAAACTCAGGGCAGCCATTACAATTTGTCAAGATTGCAATAGCTTTACTTCCTATGCATAATTTAATTACGTATTTTTTACATTAAGAAAAGTTCCAATGGAAAAAAGTATAATCAAAATTTAGGCCTATAAAGTATATGCGTCAGCCGCCGCAAAAGCAGCCGGGTAGCTTCGCTGAATATTTACTGCCCCTGAGGGGGTACCACTGCTGGTGGTGTAAAACTTTCCGAGGAAATTCAATCTCAGAATGTAGCACTTTTTGCTGTCAGAAAAGGTTCTTGCGTCAAAATTTCCAGCCGTCTTGATTTTTGAACTTTTTTCAAAACTAAGATGTGTTACCTCATGCAAAGTATTCCTTAGCTGGATTTGGATTTAGATTATTTTATCATTTTGGAACTTCGGATTCATGAACTTTTAAATGTTTGACTTTTGTTTTTTTAATCATCAAACTTGTCCGCCCCCTATGTCACTGATGAGGAATGGATTTTCGAATTATGCACATATAGCACATTACATTTAAACAGGAACATCGTTACATTAACTTTTTAACAAATTATAATGACAATATTTAAAAAATATATCTGTAAATTGCCTTATTTTTAAAAATTAAAACAAAAAAGAATAAATCTGTATTAAATTATTCTTCGTATACACGGTATAACTAAATAAAAAGTGTTTGATACATACACCATGAAATGATATTTTGTTTATATAAGTTTATATAATAATCTCGATAATCTCGATATACATGTGTATAAACTAATGTTTTCTTAGCAGACATTCAATGTGAACAATCGACCAATACGGAATAAAAAGAGTTAGTAGTTTTGACCTACATATGATATTTACATTAATTGAAAGTTGTTTTTTTTTAATTAAATATTTTCAAGATGGGTCACCGTCAATTCAAAAGTATACCTTCCAGCATGATACTATATAAGTATGTAGCAATTTGTACATTTTAAATAATGATCAGAAATAAATGACCGGATATCTATCAGGACACCTGTTCACATCCACAGGGCAGAGGTTGCTGAAATAATTCATGATCTGGAAGTAGATTACATATTTTGACAAAGGATTCTTTAATAGTTGCTTACAGATATTTTTTGTATCAATCCAATTAATACTTTACAATTAATATGTAATTAAAATTTGAAATACCGTGCATTTTAGCTTCGAACTACTTTCCATTTTTTGTTCTTTAAATAAGCCAATCAATATAAAATAGATGATATTTATCATTTTCACAGTAGTTTGCAAGCTACAACATATATTTGGGCTCTAGGAATAGAAAGCAAAAATTAGGTACTACCTACTGAATTATGGATAACCTTGGGGAGATTTACTCCACTAGCAGCGGTACCCGCTCAGGGGTAGTAAAAATATAAAAAAATGCCTGCTAATTTTTTATGTGACAGATGTGCACATTTCGGAAAATCATTCCTCATCATTGACCCTAGGGGGCCGAAATGTTTGAAACAATAAAAAACATACGCCAAACAGTTGGAAATTGATGAATCTAAAGTTCCAAAAATATGTGAATCCCAATCCACTTAGGAATATTTTGCTAAAGGAAAGAGGCCTTAGTTTTTAAATAAATTTAAAAAACTAGGACTTAAAATTTTGCTAAATGGTATATTTTCCGACAGCACAGAGTACTACTTACTGAGTTATGGATACCCTCGGGGAGATTTACTTCACCAGCAGCGGTACCCGCTCAGGCGTAGTGATATATATAACAAATACCTGCTAAATTTTGATGTGCCAGATGTGCACATTTCGGAAAATCATTCCTCATCAGTGATACTAGCGGCTGAAGAGTTTGATAGATTAAAAAATACGCCAAAAAGTGAAAAATTAATGAATAAAAAGTTCCAAAAATGTGAATCCAAATCCAGCTTAGGAATGTTTTGCATGAGGAACAGACGTAAGTTTTTATATAAATTTCAAAAATGAAGACGACTGAAAATTTTACTGAATGGTATATTTTCTGACAGCACAATGTACTGCCTACTGAGTTATGGATACCCTCTGGGATATTTACTCCACCAGCAGCGGTACCCGCTCAGGCGTAGTAAATATATAACAAATACCTGCTAAATTTTGATGTGGCATATGTGCACATTTCGGGAATCATTCCTCATCGTAAAATTAGGCAAACGCAATTTAGAATAAAAAAGTGAGGTATTTATTTGAATTGAAAAAGACAGTTGTTGTTATTGCACATTTACTGTTATTTGTTTTTGTCCAGCATGTCTTTCGACAAATCCTACGGTTCAGTGTGTTAGAAGTTAATTCATTATGCTCTGTTATCGATTTGCCAAACTTGCTTTTATGAATCGGTTATAACGTTTTAATTTTATTTTCGACAGATTATGACACATTATCTGTTTTTTAAACCTCAAGAAAGGACATTCATATATTTTTGTAACGTATGCTAAATTTTTGCGTACAGTAAATTATTGTCGGTAAATATTATGTGTTTTTTGGTACTGGTTGATGCAAGCCTTATTTAGTTATTAAGTACTGTTGGGTAAAAACTTATATTGTATTTGTCGATTGTCTTCATTGTCGTAATGTGTTTTTATTGATTTTTTAACACTTATTTGTATCGGATTTCGCGATGGAGTAAACCAGATGCTTGAGATGTCCGAATGTTCATTAAAGATTTCCCTTTACTTTCCAGGAGTCTCGCCGACATTTTTTCGTGTCTTTATTAAAGATGATTTAAGTTTTTCTTTGTGTAATATGAAACAGCATATTTTTTCCTTGCTATGTCTTTCATAAAAACGTAATGTTTGGTTCCACGATAAAACCTTTACAAAGGTTGAAATTTGCGCGAAAACATAATGATAGTTTGATCTACCAAAGATCGTATTTTGAACGATGATCATGGGATGTTTTATCGAAAATAAGACAAATGAGCGTGTATTTAAAAGTAAATAAGCCATTTTTACCAGTGTATCCAAGACAAACTGCTGTTTTATTTATATCCATTTTTTCATCTAGGCCTTGCCAAGTCGAATTCTTAGAATAATTTTGTACCAGTTGGCCCTTGTTCTTTTCTTTGCAGAATCAAATATAGTTTTCGCAATAACAAGTTTTTCTTGCAGACGACGTTGTTTACATACATATATAACTTTCGCGCATACTCCAAGCTGATAAAAAACATTTTATCGAGTTTCCCCTAGCTTTTCGTAATGTTAAGATTTTTTTTCAAAATCGGTTAACTTAATGCAGCTTTAACTCAGCATACCGCAAAGAGGCATACACTACGCACCTGTCACAATATCCCGACACGAGGGTTAGATAAGTCGTAACACTGACCTCTTAATATAAAACTCCAAACGAGAAAGCAAAGTAGTCGTATATAAAACTTAACTATTTTCAATCCCACAAAAGACTTCAGGCACTCTACATCCAAGGCATGAAAATGTTCCAAAATCGTTTGCTTAGTGATACAGGTTGCGACAAAATCGTTATGCAAGACGTAAATGGTTTCTTTACATGAATATCAAATGATCATTTGTTATTTTTAGGGATTAAGAGTGCAGAATTTGTAATAACAACCTAAGGATTTATTTGTTTATTATGATTTGAGGCCTTAGTGTCTTAATTGACTTAAGCGATTATAGAACTAATCCTTTTTATCGGCATTGTTTTTATATTACGTCGGGTCAAAAATGGCATTTTGTTTATGTTATATTAGTGACTTTATCTACTTACTTTATTTTTAACAACAGAATTGTTGACTAGTCAAACATGATTTTATTATGATGTTTTTGTGGCGTGGCTTATGTTAGTTCAAAATCTAGTGGGGCAGAACTTTAAAAGAAATCAAATTTGCTGCTCGACGGATGGTTATTTTGTGAAGCCTATTGTTTGCCCCATCGATAAAGAATAAAGGCCAAAAAATTGAAACAAAAATTTTGATTAAGTCGTGTAATGTTTTACGTAATCAAACTTATTGATTGTCATTATCAAACATAAACATATGTTCTTTTAATTTATATTTATTCACGCAACATAAAACAGAAGAAAATTCACCTGTTCCTTCTGAAACATTTTGGAAGCATTATGTTGTAAATGTGTGTCTTTATTTTATTTTTGGACTATCTAGATGTAGACTTATAAATTGAAGCTATTTTCATCAAAAAGGTATGACTACAAATTTAACAAAACTTAAAAATAAAATGAATAATTAAAGGCAATAATTAATTCAATAATATAGGTAAATACGCTTTGTTTGTTTTATTTGATAGTTCGGATTTTTTTATAGTTCAAACAGTGATGCCTCAACAAAGATGTTGATCGTCTGCATGGATTGTACGGTTTTTGCCTTATATTTAAGCTTATGCATGTTTAAAGGGTCTTTCTTGATATGCAACCTATTGTTACACTACGATATGAAAAATGTGTAGTGTGATCAAATGTGTAACTTTGAAAATATTTTGAGAAATGTGGAATGTTAAATGATTGTGGTATCAATGTATATAAATTTGGAATTATTATACTATTAATTCAACTAAAGGTACATTATACAGGTTGTTTAACAGGGAAATTAAATCAAATAGAAACAGAAATATTTTTAGTAGAGTAGATTTATATCCAGTAACCATAGATTACCGATAGAAACGGCGTTAGTCATTTATTCATAAAGAACATAGATTGTGTAACTTTTGTAGAATTACTTTTTGTGATGAGTTTCATTTTAATATGAAATGCCATAGTTTATCAGAGATACGAAAGACATTTGTTCTATAATTTATAGAAAAATCAAATCGTTATTAATTTTTATTCACTTTTTTTATCTACAAAGAAACTGTCAATTTTTAAAAATTTATGTAACTTTCTTTCTCTTATAAATGAGAGAGTCAACCCTTTAGGATGGGCAGAAAACACTCGCATGTTTTTTTTTTTTTTTTTTTTTTTTTCATATTATAATGTATCTGGATTTTCCCTTTGTTGTAAATTGTTCAATGTGAAAAAAAAAGAAATTGAATATATCATATGAATAATTTACTTATTTAAAGAAGAGATCTTACTAGGTAAACATGTCATAACAATTTTTATCATAGAAAATAGTGTTTTTTCTCACAGTTCAGAAAAAAACTACGTCTGGATCTTATTTGGTATATATGCTTGTAGATTGAAATATTAGAATGAATACTGAATATTGAATATTCTCTCCTTTTAGAGTTACGCAGTGTTTTGAAAGTATACAGCATTACATTTCCATGTTTTCGATTTCAAGTAATGGTTTGCACATTTTCACTTTATTTCTATTAAATGAAAAGACGGTTTATACTACCATTAAATTAATCATTCAATTGTGTTATTTCTTAATACAATTGTTTTACATATGACTATACAAATTTAACAATCTTACACGTGTCTTTCCTCTTTTGGTGTTTTAAAGTGATTTAAAAACATTTCATTAAACCTTGATATTTTTCCAAGACAAAGATCTTTATTTCATTTTGACCTTGTGTAAAAAAGCTGCATGTATGTATAAATAGATGATGTCATAAGAAAGGTTAGGTTTTCAATGGTATGTGTCGAGTAGCAACGGGATTACACGCTCAAGTAAATAAGATTATCTGTCATTTAAGAAGGGGTGTAGAATGGGTTAAATATGGAACATTACATAACAGGAAAAAAAAACAAGTTATACAGTTTAACTCGATAAAAATTTGATATTTACGATAGTAATATCAGATTTTGGCGAATACTTTTTCTTTTATTTTCTTAAATTGTTGCCGTTGGTTGCTATAATGTTCTTAGGTGTGGCATTACTAATTTTTAAACTAATTGTGACGGGATCAGTATTATTAATCTTAACAAATCAATCTCAACCAAGCTTGTCCTTGCGTCAGATAAGAGAGTGTTTACTTATGTATTTCGTTTACTAGCGCTCATTAAAAGGGGCTATTTGTAAAAAGGCGCCAACTCTCCGAGTCGCAGACCAGCATACATTTTTCCTTCTATTGTTCTAGCCCCGGGTCAACCAGTCGATTCTCTATCGTCTAAATACCGATCTTTATACAAGAATGCAGTATCTTAAATGTTATTCGTGTGTAAGACCTGAGCAGAGTTCAAACACACGATCCCTTCTCTCGAGGCGGACGCTATTTCACAAAGCCACTTAGGCAGTGACTTTTCGTATCATATTCTCATCAATACAAATTGCGTAATTAGTAAAGGATTAGGCGACTGCTGCTATCTCACGTTATTTTAGATTTGATATTTTAAGATTTATAACTTTCTAAAAGTATGTTATTAGTAATCAAATAAAATAAAAAAAGAAGTCATAAGAATGCCTCTTGGAATAAGGTTTTTGATGCCTAGAAGTCTTTGTCTATTAGACAAAATCCTAAAAATCAAAATGATGTTAAAGATAAAAGTATCTGCTACATTAAAGTCATCTGTACAAAAAAGTACAGTATTCTTCAAGTCTTAGTCTGACAGCGGCATACATGTCATAAAAGATTTACTAAATGAAGATTTCACAAAGAAAGTTACCAAGCCACATTATATTATCGTTGTTATTTCAAAGGAGCCTTGTTTATATTTCTTGCCGCTGTTAAATAATGAAAAACCTCCACAGACAATATTAATAATAAATGTAACAATTAAAAAGTATCAATGGAGCAATATATTGATCTTTTCTCTACAACTCAAATTTTAAAGAAGTTCGACACAAACAGAACACAAATAATAAATTGTACGTCAAAAAAAAATACAACACTTTGTTATTATAGTTTACTGAATGCTGGTAACCTCATATCAGGAGATTGTTCATATTAGCACCAGGGTCATAATTACGACAGTTCATTTAACTTGCGTTTTATATCCTAAAATCGGATTATTTATTTTAGAAACACTGGAGTGTTTATCGCTTATATTGAGGCAGAATTTGGTTTAAACGATTGATTAATTATAATACCTCAAAACGTTAAGACTAACTTTATTAATTCAGAAGAATTATCCATATCTAACTAAAATCGATATTTACTATAAAACACCGTATTTAGAGGGAAGAAAGCTTTGTCTCAACCTTATTATAAGTTTCCTGTTTGGAAGGAATGATTTTTTACAGACACATCATCAATAAAACTATGAAACTCATACAATTTCCCCTAATTTAGAACCATATTCCAACATACGTCCGATTAAGTAACTCTTGTCCTAAGAAATTTGAGTACCGTCACTAATTTTAAAACAGGTTATAAAAGTAATAGGTAATGATTTACAAATCCGACCTTTTTGACCGTATGCCCTTAAACCATATATTAATTAATATTTATATCAACAGTATTTTAAAACACATAACCTAAACGAATATTATAGTTTTACAATTTTAATCTTGCGGGTATGATTGAGATGTTTGCCCTGCTAATTTCCCATTTGATTTCCATGGCTAAAATTTGCGGAAATGTTAAACAATGTGACTATATGCTTTCTCCATTAAATATCTCAGGTAAACCTCTTGTACACTCAATATATATCAGACACTATTTGGCCAAGGCGACATGTACACATTTGTGGAAATGTTAAACGTCTGCATGCAAAAACTGACGTGATCAACATAGATTTTTTTTTATTTTTTAGCTCACTTGACCTCATAGCTCAGGTTCACATCCGTCAGTAATGCGTTATACGTCGTACGTTTTTTATCTTTTTCTATGCAAAAATTGATTAAACTTTCTGATAACCATGCCTCAATGAAGGCATTTCAGATTTGCACAAATAAAGGAGTTTTGTCCTCTTTGGGCCCAATAAAAGGGAAAATAGTGAGAAAAAACCCCGTCTCCTGTGAATCTGACATTTTAAATAAGCTTGAAAACTATTAAATTTTCGTATAGGTATATATATTTGATGTTGTAGGTATTAAATCCCGATCATTGTTATATTTGATTCAAGGTCAGAGGTGCAAAGGTCAATTTTATAGTCACATACGAGGACTGAAGTTCTTAAATGTTTTGAAAACTATAAACTTTTTGTGTACGCGTGTTCATTAGACTATAGTAGGTATTAACAAAGCGATCGTTTTATATATGTTTCAAATTTCGAAGGTTAAGTTCATAGCTGCAAAAGAAGACTGAAACATGAATTATCTACATAATCATTGACATTTTTGGATATGCATTTCTAACAGAAACTTGAAGGTACTAATATGATGATCATTTTGATATATGACTAAAGGTCATAAGTTCAAAAGGCAAGATCATAGAGGCATGCCAAGACTGAATTTGTTAATATAAATGTTTTCATAGACATGTATAGTAGAATATTGTAGGTACTGATACATGATTTAAGGTCATAGGTGCAAAGGTCAAGGTTATAGCTTTATATAAGGACTATGTTGTTAATTATCTTGAAAACTAAAACCTTTTTGTACAGGCATGCATATTTGAATATTGCAGCTATTGATATGACGGTCTTTGGATATATAATTTAAGGTAATAAGGACAAGGTCATAGAGGGATATGAAGGCTGAAAATGGTACTTTTCTTTAAAACTATAAACTTTTTGTATAGTCATGTATAACAGATTATTGTAGGTATTGACATGGCAATCATTTTGATATACGTCTGAAGATCATACATTCATTGTTCAGCTTACAGTTACATTAGATGACTAATATCCGTTATGGTTTGGAAATTATTCATTTTAGTATAGTTACTACGTGCATATTAGCTTCTTATAAATGTATTAGGACTAGATATTTATGATTTAGTATTGTGGCTGTTATAACTTGATGAAGCTTTGAAAGTTTCTGTAATCAATATATTGTTTATTGCATTTTGCAAGACATTTAAACATTTTCTCATGTGAGCGTTAAAGTCCATCGACCTTTTGTTTTTTTTCTGGTAAAATTGTACGTGAAGTTTAACATTTCTATTGCTTCCATGTTTATCTGTCATTGCCAACAGAACCTCCATGATAAAAATATAAACAAACAATCGACTGAATCTTTATAGGCCACCGAATGTCAGGATATTTCACGAATTAAAATATCTCAAACTGTGTTGAATTTACCTAAGAATAAAATTTGCTATTGTTGATTTAGCATTCAAGTTCTTATTAGTCAACGTCATTGTTGTCAATATACATATATGATGGGTCTTGTATCATGCTTTAGTTTACCGAAAAGACCTTAAATTTTGATACATTTCCAAAAACAAAATCATTATAAATCATTTTTTCGTACAAATTTCGGAGTTGATGATTTAGTTAAAAAAATAAATCAGGAATTTTATGAGATTTATAGGCAATGTGCATTCAAAAAACCGATAAAATATCATGTAAGCAATAGGTACCCGAGACAGAAAAAGCTTCATGTGGAAGGTATTGCCAATATACGGAAGCGTTTTGCTGCCAACCAAAAAATATTAAGTCGAACGTACGACATAGTAAGTCGTACCTACGAGCTACTAAGTCGTAAGTACGAGATACTATGTCGTAGGTACAACATACTAAGTATGTTAGTATCTCGTACGTACCACTAAGTATGTCGTACGACTTATTATGTCGTACGTACGAGATACTATGTCGTACGTACGATTTAATATTTTTTTTAGTTAGCAACAAATCGCTTCTGTAGTACAGAAAAAAGTACAGAGAATTCTTTTTTTAAAATATCATTTGGTTAGGTCAATACAGAAGCGTATTTCTGCCTACTAAAAAATATTAAATCGTATGTACGACATAATAAGTCGTACGTACGAGATACTAAGTCGTACCTACGAGATACTTAGTCACACGTACGTGATACTAAGTCGTACGTATGAGATACTAAGTCGTATGTACGACATACTAAGTCGTACGTACGAGATACTTAGTCGTACGTACGAGATACTTAGTCGTACGTACGAGATACTAAGTCGTACGTACGAGAACAAATGAATAAACAACATCCGAATGAGCAGTTGTTCGGATTTCTAAGTAATAAGAACACGGGTACTTGCTCTCACGTACAAGACATTATGTCGTACGTACGAGATACTATGTCGTACATACGACTTAATATCTCGAAAGTACGACTGAGTATGTCGTACGTACGACTAAGTATCTCGTGCGTACGACTTAGTATGTCGTACGTACGAGATACTATGTCATACGTACGATAAACTATGTCGTACATACGACTTATTTTTTCGTTCGTACGAGATACTATGTCGTACGTACGACTTAATTTTTTTTTTAGTTGGCAGCAATACGCCTCCGTACTAATGAGACGTGATAGTGAAAATAATTAGTGTGTCAGTGTTAGTCAAATCTAATGTCATGAAAACAATGCTCAGGTAGTCAGTTTTAACACGGATTCTTATTATTTTGTAAAATACCATACACTGCATTTTCTGCTTCATATTTGATTTGAAATGTGCGCATCTGGCACATCAAAATTTAACTGGTATTTGTATTATATATTTACTACCCCTGAGCGGGTACCGATGCTGGTGGAGTGAAACTCCCCGAGGGTATCCATAACTCAGTAGGCAGTACATTGTGCTGTCAGAAAATGTACCATTTAACAAAATTTTCAGTAGCTTAAAATTTAAAATTTATTGAAAACTAAAGTTTGTTCCCTCAGGCATAGCATTCCTTAGCTGGATTTGGATTTATATAATTTTGAAACTTTAGATTCATTATTTTCAAATGTTTTTTATGTATCAAACTTTTTGGTCTTAGTGTCACTGATGAGGAATGAATTTCCGAAATGTGCGCATCTGGCACATCAAAATTTAACTGGTATTTGCATTATATATATATTATATCTTAATTATGACACCCACAAAGGTTACACCAGAAGCTATACGACAAACGAGATGACCTAATTTTCTATTGTCAACTTTCCGGTTCTTTGCAGTAATATCCCTGCTTCTCCTGCGTATGGTGTATATGTTTCACAGTTAATCCGTTATGGTAAGGCTTGTTCCCACTATAGTGACTTTCTTCAACAAAGAACTTACAATTAAATTGTTGACGCAAGAATATTGCAAGCCTAGGCTAACCAAGGCCCTTAAAAAGTCACCACGTGTTATTGTTGATAAATATGTAGTCACTGTATTCAAACTTATACTGGATATATTTGACTTACCATAGTTCCTTGTTCCTTTCCTTCTCAGTGTTGACGGGTGTAGCTAGCTAGACAGGAGGCGCTTACCCTTCCGAAGCACCCGGCCTCACTTCCTTGATGGAAGTTAACGAGTATAACTAAAATTGCCAGCTTTCAAAGTTTTTACTTTGTTATTGGGATGGTGATTTGGACAAGTACTGGTATGTTTGTTTTTTTTTATTTTATTGTTAATTGGTTGGTGATTTTTGGGTTTTAACGTTGTTTAAAGTGACAGTATCAATTTTCATTCGGCTATTCGCGACGATTGCAAGACTACATATCCCTCCAAAAAAAAAAAAAAAAAAAAAAAAAAAAAAGAGAGAGAGAGAGAAAAGAAAAAAAGAAAAAAGAAAAACTTTTTATCACATATATTATCTCATATCACCAAATAACGGAAAGTATATAATTAGCGATCAAATATTAACATTTATAAATTTGTATTACAATTTCTTTTGCGTTCATACTTCAGTCATTACCATTATACAATTGACTGGTTATACATATGTGTAAGTCTTTTTTAACTACGGTGTAAAGACATCCCACTGCACTAACGGTTGCAAAGAAGATATAAAAAAGAATAAAATCTTGCTATGCGTTTGCAACGCTATGCGTCTGTTGTATACTCATCGCATACGTGTTTTATACGCTCTATCCATCGAGCATCCGTCCACCGTGTTCGATGTAAATCCGAGACATATACGAGCATCAAACCTTCTAAGTCCGTTATCATCCGTTAAACATTTTTTGTATCCTTTCTGCGTTCTCTGGGCATCTTTGCAACTAACGGCTCAAAACATAAAGAGGTGGGATGGATAAGGTAAATGAAACGTCTTCCCATCGTTAGTAGTACGGAAATAGAAATAATGTAAGAGTATGTATCTCGTAAATTAATGATTAATGATTCAAAACGTTCAAAGCGTTTGTATCTTGGGTGTATGATATAGTTTAGATGTCTGGAGTCGTCCATTCCCATCCGCTTTATACGCTAGGCATCAGAACATCCGTTTAACATCCCCGCTTCATACTTCCATGTACGTTCTTATCCGTTTTTTTTTTTCAATTTTTGGAGCGGATGATAACGATCGAAGCAATCCCAGACCGAAATTTTGTTCGTCCGCCGTTTCATTTATATATATATATATATATATATATATATATATATATATATATATATATATATGTGTGTGTGTGTGTGTGTGTGTGTGTGTGTGTGTGTGTGTGTGTGGTCCGCCGTTGAATGTTTAAAAAAACAGCAGAGGAGAAATTAGATTATTTCTGTCTCACGCCACAGTCAAAAAATGAATAATTTTCTTCTCCAATATTGTCACGGTCAGGTTATTTATTAAAAAATAACTGAAAGAGATTTTTTATGTTATGTGCACGCTAGTTAAATCTTGAATTTCGCAGCAAGTGTGAGAGCTGCGTACACTTGTAATACTTCAATCATCCATTTCATTCTGTTAAAGTGAAGTATGGCAGACAAAGCGATTTTTGTCTATTAGAATTATCATAGTACAATAAAGTTTGTATGTTCACTTAGAGTAGCCTGTATGATAGTTTCATACGGACACGTTTTCTACACCATCAAGGGACTAAATACCGATTTCGATAAAATAAACTTGCAGTTACCTGAGCATAAACATAAGATCATGTCTAGACTATTATAGTCAAACAAGCCGTCACGTTTTAAGGTTTCAAGGACTTCGTTGAGGTCATGAAGGATCAAACTAATAAAGTACAATCGGAACATTGATCGGCCTTTTCCGTCGTAACTCACAAAAAACCCGTATGTAGTCGGGCTTCATTTCGAACTACTTTTGACCACGTATTGTGAACAAATTTCGGTGCCCTTGATTATTCGCGAAAAAGTAATAGCTTGAAATGTATACTGTTGCTAGTGGGATATATAACAAGAGTATCTATCATACTATAAAGCAAAATCAAGGCACCAATTTGATTTCCCTAATATAGAAATCAAGACTGAGTTTCATCACGCTCGAACATGGATGTCGGCATTTAAAATACGTATAACATAACAAGGCTAAAGGGAAATTTTGAAGAAAAAAAATATTTGAGTTAAATGCTGCTAACTTAAACAAATTTTATTTTCAATAGTTTTGTTTAATATAGCAACATATTTATTTTTCTGTTTCACTACTAAATGTAATGTTACTGAGGGATTTTTATCTGTCTAATTATCGCGCCAACTTGTCATCTGCTGGAATCGCATTTTATGGGTTTTTATGTTACTACATCCGTCGTTTTTTGTGAGGTATGAGGCAACAAGTATTGACTTAAAAATTCCGTATGTTACAGCAATTAAGGCGACATGACACAGAATTGTTGTAAAATGTAAAAATGTATAGCCGGTGTCTTTTGATTTTAAAAAAAAGTTTTTGGCGACTACATTAAACAACATTTTACAAAATTTATCAAGTATCATTAATTCCTCTTTACTGTCCATATAACAGGAGACATAAAAATAATCAAAAACAATTTTGTCATTGAAATATAAACAATTTGTGTTACTAATATTACCATGAAAGAAACAAATACGTAACGAAAAAATAAACATTCTTTGAAAGACTTACATTTTACTCAAAATCAAATACATAATGAATTGATAGAATCCATTGTTGCAGTTTAGCAACATAAGTTCGTGATATTTCAAAACCTAAGTGACAAAAATAAGTGACTTAACCAGGTTGTCCAGATTAACATCCTTATCTGACGGATTTAACTAAACATGAAAAGTTCGTCGTTGATCCTCTCGGAGAATTCTTTAACCTGTTATTACATGATTCGTTTATATGGAATTAAGACTGAGCAAGCTGTTTTAACTGGAAATGTTGAGGATAGTTTCTGAAAACCCGAGCCCTTTCAAAAAAAAAAAAAAAAAAAAAAAAAAAAAAAAAAAAAAATCAGAAGTCATTTTGTCTTCAACTCCTACCCACAAGGAATCGTGGGTAGTTTTTTAGTTTTCTTGTTGATTTTTTTCCCAAGGCAATTCAATTATGCCTTATAACTTTATTTTTCTTAACTGTAACAGACTATATTTTGTAGGTAGAAATTCAAGTCAAAATCTAAAATTATTTAGGAAGACTAAGTCTGCTGAGATAATTTACAAAATTTGAGTGTTTCATGTACGCTCAAATCCTCTGCAAAGTATGGGATTGACGTTCTCTAGAAGTAACCAATCACTAACGGCAAAATAATAGTATTACGTTTGTTATGACTGACGCTTAACTGTTGCGTATCCTTACATTATAGTAATTATTCCTCGCCACCAGTAATACCACTCACCATATGTGTCTGTATGTCCGTCCGGATTGATTCCCATGTATTTAAAAGAAAACCGTGTATCCGATCAGGCTGAAACTTGGTTAGATTGGTTATTGTGGTAATTGTTATGGGATTGCTCGAAAGCCTAATTGTTCATCGGTGGCTACTGTTACTTAAATTACTTTTTCACCTGATTCATGGTTTCCGTGTGTTTAAAAAAATCGTATATTCGATTGAGCTTAAAGTTGAACAGATAATTGGCTATGGATGTAATTGATATGGGATTGCTCGAAAACCTTATCGTGCATTCAAGATGGCTGCTGATGCTAAAATTAACTTTATCACCTAATTCAAAATTGTACATTTAAAAGAAACCCGTAGATCTCATTGACTGTTTATTATATGGGATTAACTGACAACCTAATCGTGCATCAAAGATTGCAGCTACGAAAAAAGACTTTTTCACCAGATTTATAGTTTCTGTACTTGTAGTACATCCGACTGAGCTACCACTTGGTCAGGTGATATGTTTTGGTAGTGATCGGTATGGGTTTGCTTGACATCTTCCAAGATGTCCCCTGTTACTAAAATACACCTCTTTCACCTAATTTATGGTGTCACGTCATTTTAAAAAAATCTACATCCGATTGAACTGATTTTTGTTCACTTGATTTTTTAAGTATGGGTATTGGTGTTGGGTTACTAAAATGGACCTTTTCACTTTGTATAATTCAATGCATTCAAAAGACAATCTTTCATCGTATGTGGGTTACAAAATACAGACTTTTTCAACTGTTTCATGGCCTGCACACAACTGTTCATCAGGTTTTGCTGTAAAGTATCATTTGATTTGTTAAAGTAGTTTTGAGTATTTGATAGCTCTGTAGCCTATTTTATAGTGTCAAGAAATATAAAAAGAGAAAATAAGAATACATGGGGACCACTGATTATAAAACTCCAAACTTTGGACAAGCACTGGAACACATGTAATGCAAACTTTGGATTCATTAATTTTCTAATGTTCGGATTATTTTTTATCTAATAAGCCATTGCCTCATGAGGAATGAATTTCTGCAATGTACACATATGGCACATAAAAAAAGAAAACCATGTATTTTTGTTAAATATTTATAAAAAATATTCTTCGGATTATGCTAAATCACATATTTCATTTTTGTGATTATTTTAAGCCTTTCTATTTTTTAAATTCTATATTCTTACATTTAAGTTGACTTATTGTTGAATTTTAACAACATTTATTTTTAAAGTTAAATTCTTAGAAAAAATGAATGGTTTCGATTATTCAATTGTTATATCTCCGAAGAAAAAAAATTGTAACTTTGCTTGCTGATATCTTCACATTCATATGAAGAAAAAAGAAAAAAAAAAGCAGCCAATGATTGACAGGCGTGACGAAAGATATATCTAGTACTTCACTTGAAATAGCACATTTTGACAGAATATTTTGCAATGACAAAATTGTCAAACGGTTGGGAACCAAAACTTTCTACATTTGATCAGAAGTCCACCTGATTCACTTTGTCGTGTGCTAATCTAAAATTTTTAGAGGTAGTTCCTTCTTATATGAGATGTGTTACTATGGTGAACGTGGGTCCATAATTTCATCACAGAGGCCAAATAGCAGTCTTAACAATAGAACCATCAAAAAGAAAAACAAACTGTTCCATCAGCTTGAAAGGTTATGGTTTTTGTTTTTCAAGATGTTGATGATATTTGTTTGGTAAATTATTTGTAAAAAAGTCGGACATTCAACGGCACATACTATTCAACAATTTTGAGGCAGTCAGGAAACAATATTATTTTTATGTGCCGTTGAATACTTAGTAAAGGTGTTGTTTCGCAATGACCATGTGCCTGTTTACATCCCTTCTTTTATCATCTTTAAGGACCCCTTAATGTTTCCAAATGTTATTAATGACCCTTAAAGGTGCTTTAAATCCTCTTGAAGGCATTCCACTTTAAAAATCCCTCATAGATAATTATGGACTCCTAAAGACACATTTCAGGATTTTAATAAAATCCTTAAAAATCCTTAATCCGGGAACTAAAAAATCCAAGGATCTGTAAGCAGGTACTCAAAGATATTTCAGAAAAACTAAAAAAAAAAATAATGAAAAAATGGAAATTTCATTTAATTATGTTGAGGTATTTTTTGTCATATAGTACATTTGCAATGTGTCATTTTCAAGGTTTTTAAGTAATCGGTACCATGTCAGTTGTAGTTTATCACTAGAAAAAGGTGTAATACCATATGATTTTTGTATTTTAACATTACTTTTTTTTTACTATGAATGAAGAATGATGTCTGACAATTAGTCTGTTTGGTAATGTATTAAGTGTAAAAAATATCTGTATGACAGTATTTAATTTTGGTCAGTGGCATATTCATAACAACTTGTATATTTGTTTTTAAATTTTAGATTTGTTTGTATCTGATTGAGTATTCCAGTCTAATGAGCATTAACAATAATATAAATAACACATGACAGATACAAATGTTATAAAAATATGATTAACATCTAAAGATAGAATTTTGCGCATATATAAATATGCAAATTGTTCAAAAAGATAATATCTCTTTAAAAATATACAACAGTGGATTGTTGTTGGCTTCATTTTTAACTAGTAAAAGCCAGCAAAATAAATAGCATGGCAACGCTTCCATCCGTTTGTAAACTATAATCATCTCCTTTAAGAGATGAGTTGTGGTTTCCAACTATTTGAAACATATGTCAATCTTTGATTGCATTCAAATCAACTACAAGTGTTTATTTTAAATCAGCAAATGATGACAAGCAAAAAATATTTCAAATATAAATCTTAGAACAATTTTATGTTCAACATGACATCACACAAATATGTTTGATCTGCTTTGTTCTGGTGCATACTTAAGGCAAGTTTTAGAATGATAGTTCAACTTATCTGCAATGTAGAAAATAAGCATTGTAGATCTCCACTCCATAATGCTGGTACTAAGCTAATCAGTAGAGGCCTACAGAAAGAAAACACCTGTTTTAAGTAACAGTCCAGTCAGCTGTTATGAAACCCAGTGGGGAGATTTAAGACCTATGTCATAACCACGTAGCGTCTGTGGTCTTTGATGAAGGTTTAATTGATGATCCATGAGAGTGCATGTGTTAAGATTTGAAATAAGTACTTATTTCGTCATTAAAGGAGTGGATTTTGGGTAAAATTATTCTACCATGTTTAATGATGCCTCTCCTTTCAGGACAAACGATATTTGTTTATCAAAATAAAACTAATTGTAATAGACATATCTTTGTAAAGTAAGACATTCCCTCTAAATTATTGTTGATAAGTTAAGCTTTTCAAGGAAAGATATTAAAAATTATTGCTTTAAGTTACTAGCAATCATAAGGTTAAAAAGAAACTAAAATGTTATACAAATAATGATAATGTTTCCATTTGATCCTAGAATTTCAGGCCGTATTGTTCTTTCCGAAGTCTGGTCTAATCCAAGCATAACTGATACATTTTACATTTTAGGAACAATACAACATGTACATTAACTGTTTCTTAAACATAAATTAAAAAAAAAAAAAAAAGGGAAAATTGGCCAAATTTTTTTGATAAAAAATCACGTCAGATTAATATTTAAGTAGCACTTAAATCTTAGACTTTAAATGAAACTTGACAATTGGGAAAATTGACTACTTTGGAAATAAATTAAGATGTAAATGTAAATTGTGTCGAACTACTTACTGGCAAACGAAATCAGGCAAGTTTTATTGCATTTTAATGCATTTAAAGAAATGTAGCAAAAACGATGATGAAAACATTTCTCTTATAAATAAAACACATATCTTCCGACGCTTCAGGTGACTGAGCTGTTCACACAAAATCCGTTACAGGAAATGACCATGTGAAACTTTTGTTTCATTTCGCATACATTTTTTATCTTCAAAGATACGAGAGCGCGTAACCGAAAAAATCCGTATACTTTAACCATGTGCCATACCGGCTACCATACCATAAGCCATATGGCACAGAATATCAAGCTCCGAAACAGCGTCAACCTCCTAGCTCCGTATGTCGCGAGGTAGACGCTGCAGACAGCCCTCAAAAATCACGATTCGTGAAAATTTTGGAAGTCGTTTTTTTTAAAAGTTTATCTCTTCCGAAATCACCGTTTAAAAATTATAAATCTAAGTTTTTAGTCAGTTTAAGTTTAATCAATACCAAAATACGATATTCAGTACATTGAATTTCTGATTTTTTATGATGTTTTGAGGGGATTATTTCTTCTTCCGTAAATGTAGTAAAAAAGTTTTGTGCGAAACTAAATCTCTTGATAAATTGCCAAATAATGGACGGAATCTGGCGTTCCTCGCAACAAGTTTACATCTATATTCGTTTTAAACAAAAACAAAATAGACAATTAAGGTGATTAAAACCCGATAAAGTACTTGTAAGTCTACTTCTATGATTGAGATAGTTTCCCATGTTCGCTAACTCTGTAAGAATGGAAATATTGACTACATTAGGCCTATTATGGCACCAAACAAAGTCGTGTTGTACATCCCATTGAGATGAGGACCTCGGTATCCAAGTGGTTACATGCATATTGATCAAAGTGCCTCTCGCTGCTTAGGTTCGAATCTCGCTCGACAAATCCTAGTGTGAGAATTTGTCAGTTAGCTTGCATAAGGTCTGTTTTCTCGGGGTCAATCCCAGAACTGACCGCCTCGATACAAGTTAATTTTTAGCTGTTTAGTTTTAACACCATCGGTCTACTAAATATGGTGGCAGTATAGCACAATGTCTAATCTTTTGTGAGTTAGATTCTAGTGATAAAGAGTTGTTTTATATTGAAAATAAACCAACAAAATCGAGACTCAAACCCACCCATCAGTTGGTAGAGTGCTCTTACCGTAAGTTGGAGGTCGTGGGTTCAAATTCCCAGTCAGGTCTGACCCAAGACTCTAAAGTGGATAGTGTCTGTTCTTTCGCTAAACAATCGGCATTGCAGAATGAAAGTCGCTGTTCTTTCGCATGGGAACTTAAAATAAACAATGGTCGATCCCATGTCACAGCGTGGCTCGATAAAGAACCCTGCTGTATAATGCCATCAGTGCAAAGCACCAGCAAAATTTCTGCACTTTCGTCAATAGCTGGCAACATATCAATATAAGTGAAATATTCTTGACTGGGACGTTAAACACCATTACTCAACTCAACTCAAACCCACTCAGATCTTCATGATTTATCAAATAACAGCGAGGTACTACTGGTGGTGTTAAACCAACAAGAGTGCAACCCCTACACTATCTCATCTGGTGAAGTGCTATGTGAGAATTGAGTTTAAACCCTGACCAAACTTAACATTTAGGTTGTGTCTGTTCTTGAACTTAGCATTTACAAATTAAAGTCCTGGATCTTTTCAAAATGAGACCATTGAAGAATCCTTCCCGCACATTGCCCTGAGCATGCTTACATGAAAAAAAAAATCCACCTTAAGCTGTTGATGTCCCAATGAATTTTGCTTTACCTGGGACATAAAATCATATACAATCAATCAGCCATCAAAATTGCTTTAATAGAGGATACTGTCTAACATAGGGAAAAAAAGCTGCAAATTACATCCAGAGAGTGAAGTGTTTTTTCTTCATAAAATGTCTCTCAATTCACAACTATTACAGCATGATCTGATACCTACAGAAACCCAGTTATCAGGTTCACTTCATATACCTAACTTTGTCATATTCTTATACAATAAAGTGAATAATAAAGGTGAATATTGATGGACTGCAGTTGAAGTCTGCTGGTTGTTTTATCAGACATTAAAAGTGAAGTCTCCTCTCTTGCAATATTAGTTCTAACTGTTAAAATGGCCATATTACAAACTCTGTAAATTGCTTATATTTGTGCTTATCATAGAGATAATTTCTTTAATTTTGGTCTCTTTACATGGTGATGTCTAGGTATAAGTGAAAATTTGTCAATGAAATCTACATTACTTAAGCACCCTGCATTGGGAAAATATTGACATCAAGTTTACAGTCAGTGATTTCAGCCTCTCAGAAGTTATTGCAGCCAGTTTTTACTCTGTAGCAATTTATTTAATTCAAGTAATGACAACAGCATTACTCCCTGCATACATGTGCAATCTAAATTGTCAAAATCAAATTTAATGTTTGACCTTCATTTTTAATTTTAGCTCACCTGGCTGACATGTCATTTGAGCTTATCATTATGGTATTACACAGCTTGTGTACATATATGCATCACCATCATTATGTTATGTGTTATTAGGTAACCATGATTGTATAGTGAACAACTGTGACATTTATTATCTAATAACAAGTAAAAGAATAATTAATGCTGCATTAAAAGTTGAAAGTGCAAATTTACATTTGCCTTGCTTCTATCAACTTGCTGCCCTTCACGTTTCACCTTTTTCTTTTCCATGGCCTTATGTCGTCTGTTATTTGGTCTTGTCCACAGAATTATTTTGACTTATTCTTATTGCACTGTAAGTCTTAAGTCAAATCAAGATTACAAAAGTTTAATTGTAAACTTAGATCCTGTAATGTTGAACATTTTTGAAAAAATGTTTTCATCTATCTATATTTTTTCAAGGACACACACACACACACACACACACACACGGTCAAGTGGTCTAAAGCACAATTTAAGGATCACAGTGTCTCTAACCACCTAGGTTCAATTAATTTGGAGAAAATCCTAGTGTGAGAAAGTTTGTCAGTTCACTTTGCCAAAGGTTTTCTTCAGCCACTCAGGTTTCACAATGAATTGCAAAAATGATCAACATAAGTAAAGAAATTTTAGAAGTTCATGTGGAAGGAGTGTATATCAGGCCATTATCTTCTTTTATAGCTATATATTTCCCCATCATTAATCAGAGATCACATGTCATTCTTTAAAAACAGTATATATAACATATCTTTGAAAGTTGGTGTCCTTGTGTCCAGGTGAGCTATATATGCCCATTATCCCTCTCAATTCATTGGATTATTATTAGCAGAAAATTTCTGCAAAGATTTATTTTATTTTATTTTTTTATTTTCATAATTATTATTATTATTATTTTTTTTTGACATATGCATTTGAAAGTAAAAATTTTAATGCAGGAACTATATCTGGTAACTTTCACGGTAATTGAAATTTTCAGATGATCTTCATCAAATTTCAAAATGATTTTCTTGTAATCTTTTTCTCATCTATTAATTGTGTTTTCACGGGAGTTACGATTATGGCTATAAAAACACAAGTGAAATTTTTATGCACATGACTAAAATGTACTTATTCCAAAAGTACAATAAAAAATTCATCAGTAGATTTGTACATTTGAAAACAATCCTTCAAATTCATACTCAGCTACTTGGTTTCTGCAATGCAGATGCTACTGTGAATTTTTTAAATCCAATTGTAGCTAATATTTTACCTGATGTAGGATAAAACTGAGGAAATCATAACTTCAGGCATTAGAAATGTAGCCTAATTTTGCCATTAAAACTGCTAAATTGAAACCCTAGTTTGTGTTAATTATGCAATAGTTTGCTAAAATAAGGCAGACTTTCATATACATGTACATGTAAAACAATATTTTTCTTTTAATAAAGAAAAAACTTTTTATATCAGAATAATTTAACACAAAAATAAAACCTAGGATGAAGACTGGGCATACAATATACACACAAGTCAAATCTCTAACAGAAAAAATGTTAACTTTTTTCATCAGTTTTTTAGCTCACCTGAGCACAAAGTGCTCAAGTGAGCTATTGAGATCAGTCTCCGCTGTCATCTGTCGTGCGTCAACTTTTGCTTGTTAACACTCTAGCAGCCATAGCTTTTATCCAATTTACATCAAACTTGGCCACAATGACCCCCTGACAAAAGCTAAGTCAAGTTCAAATATGGGTCATGTTCGGTCAAAAAGTAGATCACTAGGTCAAATCCTTAAAAACCATGCTGATACTGTAGAAGCCATATTTTTTTGCTAAATCTTCTTCAAACTTGCTCAGATTGAACAACTTGACAAAAGCTAAGTCATGATTGAATGTAGGTCATGTTGGGTCAATAAGTAGGTCACTAAGTTAAAACACGAAAATACTTTGAATACATCCTTTAATTCACATTTTTATTCTGAAATTCATCATACTTACTCAGACTGATCCTCTTGACAAGAGCAAAGTCAAGTTTGTTTATGGATGATATTAGGTCAATTAGTAGATCAATAGGTCAAATCACGTAAAGCCCTTTTTAACAAGCCACAGTTATATCCAGTCATCATTGAACATAGCCACAGTGATCCTCTTGACAAAAGCTAGGTGAAGTTTGTATGTGTGCCATACTAAGTTTATAAGCAGGTCACTAGGTCAAATCAAATAGGTAAAAGGTTATTGGTTCAAATTATTGAATAACTCTTGTTAAAATTCTATTTTAACTTTATATCAAAATTGACTTAAATGCAAATTGAACTCAGGTGAGCACCCAGGGCCTCATGGCCCTCTTGTTTACTATGCCTATAAATCACATCAAGTTGTTGTTGATGATGATGATGATGATGATGAAATATTGTAAAAAAAAGAAATCTTCACTAAACCAAACTAAAAATCGGTGTGTTGTAATAAGTTATAGAATAGAAGTAGAAATGCAGAACTCATGATATAGGTAATTTTTAAAAAATCAATTTTGACACAATATGTTTGTTTCAAATTATAAAACAGTCCATTTTGGTTAATTAAGCATAACTAATAACAGTAACATGTTCCATACTAGCCAATACCACATCATCTCTTAAAGCCCCTCAATGATTTGGATTTAAAGTAAAATCTTGTTATAATGGACCCTAATGATATCTACCATATATGTTTATTAGTTTGCATTAATTTTATGCCAAAGTTCTATAATGCCAAAATCTAAATCAAGAAATGGTGGTACCTGTTGTCGATGTCATGTGACTGGAGGAGTGGCATGTTTATCTTAAGCATAATGATTTAGTGAGTTGTCAGGTAAAAATTGCCCCGAGTTTGTGCTAGTGCAAGGCAGACCATATTTACTCATTTGTAAATCTGGCTGGGGTTTAATTGTACTTTGTTCTTAATGGATAGCCACTAGCATGAAAGCAGTGCCTGTATAAAACCTGCTTAAAGGATTCCTTATTTAAATAGTTTTACCCTATATCAATTATCAGTCTAGGGAAGTTGAATTTTTGAATTCATTAACCTAACACTGGGTAAATATTAGCAAAAGTTTGTAAGGTGAATTAATTATACATGTATAAGTAAAAAAAATCATTATTTAATTTAAAAAAAATAATGAAAAAAGAAGGAATCAGATTATTTGTTAAGAAAAATATGAATTGTTTTTCTTAAAATGACAGATTCAAAATTAATAACCCTGAAGAAAATAAACAGGGTGGTGTGGTGCCAGGGATCAAATCACTGTTTCCTCAAATCTGGTGCTTTTTAAATATGTTGGTTTTCCTTGCTTTAGCTTTCAAATTTCCTCATGACCTGTTGAAACTAAGACAAATAAATGAGTACATGGCTGTTTGTTTTAAGAATGGATTTAAATTATATGCATCTTAAACATGTAGCATTTCACTATAATCTATGACCTAAGATTATATTTGAGTTATACATGGATTTATCTAGGCAGAATTTAAGTTTTAAAAGGCAACTGGTCAGATATATTTTGTTAAATGTGAATTATGCCTATATGTTATAATAGGTGAGACTTTTTTATAATCTATACACAGAATTAAGTATATAAGTTTGTATCTTTCTGAACATGCTTTTATCTTGCTTTAAGAATGCTAGTAAACAAATCCACAAAGCCAAAATTGCAGAAATATTCTTTAAGCCACACCACCACCACAGCTGGTATGATGATTATTATTAATTTTTAACAAAGGCAGGGAATGAGATAAAAATTAAATATGTTATCAATCCTGGTTTGATAGGAGTGGTGTATTGGACTTTTACACCCCAGTTCTTAACTTTTTTTTCTCACTTATATTGAGACATTCAGTTCCCAAAGAAACCCATTGACCAACAAGAAAAACTGACATAAATGTTAGGGATTTCCACCAGGTGAGGTTCAAATCTAGGTCATGAAATACTGTGGTCCGTCAGCAGATCTTTGGAACGCTTGACCACAAAGGCCCTAAATGAATAGAGATGAATTTTTTAAATTATTTAAAATCTCCCAAATCCTTATCTTACTAGAAACACATAAATGCATGTACTCAATTATTGTTATCACTTTCACTCTACACAACTACCTTAAAGCGTTTTTATATGTTAACAAATACAGAGGTATATATTACTTTCAAGTGCCAGTGAATTCAATATTTCCGTTTTTTAATATAAAACTATCGGTCACGTCAAGCAACTCTTGAAAGGTATCTGCTGTTCTGATTTACAATAATACAGAAATCTACCATTTTAATCAATTCGGTTGTTAAACAAACGGTTTGGCATAAATTCCATTAAAATAAAAAGACTTCCGACTGCATGAAATGTAAAGAAACTGTTTTCATCTCTGGCATTTGGCTTCCAAAAAGTTTGAAGACGACTTTACAGGGCGCTGCCATATTGTATCGAATGTACACAAGGTATCGCGTATTGATCTGTGAAAATAGAACCGGGATCTAAACTGTAGAAATGTTCCGAAGGGCTGTCTGCAGCGGTCATAAAAGAGGTACGAATGTTGGCCGCTGTTCGGAGCTTGACAGAATATCTTACTATTAAATCTTCTAACACATAATGACTAAGCCCCAAGAACTGTGAAGCACCATTATAACGCAAAATACAAAGTATGTTTATTAGAAGATTTTTAATCGATATACACAAAATACTGAGACATAAAAGATCTGTTTACCTTCATAAAATCATTTATTTATATGATTTTTTGTTTAGTTCTCTTGTGACCACTTCTCCCTATTTTAGATAGACTGAAGTCTAGTAAATTTTACAACAAAATACTTAAACTTCTACAACAAATTTATTATAAAAACTAATTGTATGTACAATTTTTAACAAATTGTAACTCTAAGGATATTATATTCAATATATTATTATATAAATACTGCAACAAACAAATGAAGGAAACACAAGGTATTTACATAACATCACCTTAAGTAAACAACAACATGCGCTACGCGCATTATACAGTGTGCAAATCATTTTTTCTTTTATACACCAATAAAAAAAATTATCACAGTTATTCCTTAAATAAAACACAATCATTGTAATGTCAAATATTTATACAAAATGAAAAATGTGTAACGAATCAAATTAATCCACCGAATCTTATATTATATACATTATTTATTATGGCATTTTTAATTGTAGAGAGCTTTCAATAGAATAGTAACACTACGAAGTCTATGAAAACTAACAGCTCTAAAAAGAGCACGTATTGATATTATGTAATGCAAAGTTCATGAATAAACCTACTAAAATAGTTTCACAAACCACTTAAATATTACTTAGACTGTAGTTAAAAACATATTAAAGCATATAGAAGTTACAGCCTTGAGAACAACATGTCGATAATTTTAGCTTTGATATTTTTAAATTAATAGCTTCAAAGAAAACATGTAGATGTACACGTAAATGTAGGTTAGAAAGTAACAACTTCTTTTTTTTGGCAATGGACCCTCACAATGACATAGGAGGATAAAGCTTTTTTGCACCATTGTTCAATCTATGGATCTAATTTTATTCCTCAAATTAACATCTGGCGGCTTGTCAGATTTCCTTTGAAAATACCAAATTTCCGCTTTTCACCAATATTAAAACTCGTGTTACCTCTGTAACCACTATTAAAACTTGTGTTACCTCTGCTCAAAATTTCAACACTACTTGGAACAATGAAACACTATCAAATGAAAGAAATATACAAATACCACAGGATCATAAAAAATCCGAACTCAATCTGAATTTCAGGGATTATCTACTCTTCTATCTTAATTGTTAGTGTTATCATTACTTTACTTAGTACAATAAGTACTGGTCGCATTAGTTTTAAAAAATGTTTATCGGACTTAACCGCAGCATTCTTTATTGTCTTGGTATTCCTACAATCTAAATGTGTTTTTTAAAAATTTAAACGAAAAACTGTTTAAACTATTTGAATAGGTTTAATTCTTTTAAAACATAAAGGTTTGTACCACTGATTGATTTCAACCATATATCATACATATCAATCTTTTCTCTTGCAGTTTATATAATTTATTTTCTGCCTTTCGAACCAACTTATTTGCTAAAAATATATTTCGTAACTTCGTCAGAATATTTTACTTAAACAATAAGACAACGCCGAATCAAATCAGCTGTCAAGACCTTCAGAACACTTTGAAGCTAAGTATAAGTGTAATATGGCTTTGGTTATTCAAAGAGTTATGTCTTTTTTGAATCTGAAAAAACACGTATCTGTTTGACAAAAATTTTAGGACATACTGAATATATTTAGACGCGTCAAATTTTCTTTGAAAGCTGTCGATTTATTGAATACTTTTTTTTCAAAAGGAAGTTGATATTTAATACAGATTTCAAACTAATGATGTGTAATCATATTAAATCAAAGATCAAATCCATGGAACAACAAAAAATGAATACGTTACACTATGATTCGCCTAGTCTAGGATAAAACTTTTGTTTTGGTATAATAGGCTTTGAGATGCTTTCCTTGGGCTCTGGATAATTACCTGCAAAGATTTTACTTATTTTCTTATTTTAAAGAGAATTCAACATTCGCCATATGTTCCTCGTCAAGGTAATTAATCTATTCAACAAATTTTGCTGGATTCTATCGATTTTTCGACAACAAAAATTACGATTTAATAGGTATTATCAAGAAAAACTCTTTTTACAAACGTAAGAAGAATAAAAACTTTTTTTCGGGAAATAAACTATTACAATAGAATTCATGATATATATTTTTTATTTCCAACTAATTTGTGATTCACTGATTTTGCAATATTTTTTGTTATACATGTATTTAGTGTTATTTAGTTCCATAATAATGCTTCATATATATATATATATATATATATATATATATATATATATATATATATATTAAAATCTGTTCTGGCCAAAAACAGCTTAATTATGCGAATATGGTTTTAAAAAATGAACCACTCACTCACAAACTTTTCTATTTGAGTTTTTTCTTAATGTTATTCTTATATTATAATGTATATGTCGATTTCTTGGGAGTTGATGGCTGAAACAACTTGGTTGCTACTATTATGTGTATATTAAAAATCTGGTGTTTCTTTTGAAAAACCTCGATTATTTTGTGTATAATGGTCACACATATTGACTGGAATGTTTTGTAAAATAAATGTATTTTGTTTTCTTTTAAATCAAATAGTGTTAAACGTTGATTTTATGCAATCAAAGATAAAGTGTATCTTAAGCAAATTTTGACATTTTGTCAGATAATAGAGGATGTCTTTATCTATATAGATATATTCCGTGCCTTAAGCGTTTTAAGTCTACCAGATCATGTTTCAAGAATACAACTCTTTATCCTTAATTTGCATATATACAGACGGCATCGTGTATATCCATGTATATTTCACCTAGTCTTTTAACGCACAAAGGTTTTGCCTTTTTCTGCATAAAATATTTTTATTCTTTTACACCTGAATATTTTATGAAAAGAAATTGTTGTTAATTAACAAGTATATTTGGTAGTCAATGCGAGGTCTTTTGAAAACATTTCGCAATAACACGAACCCGTTTGAACTAATTTTACAATCACAAGCCAAATATAACAGTTAAAAAGTTAGTAACACGTATTTTTTTTCTATCAGCCATAATCACTTTGATGCTTTTCTCTCTATCGGTCACCAGACCTTACCACGAGCTTTTTTCTCTCTATCAGCAATTCACTGTTTTCATTCAAAAACGAACCTCTTATCTATCCATCAATTGTGCAAACTTATATTCCCCACATCATCTCTCTCTCTCTCTCAATCTCTTCCCCCCTCTCTCTCTCTCTCTCTCTCTCTCTCTCTCTCTCTCTCTCTCTCTCTCTCTCTTTCTCTCTCTAACGACAATAAGCTTGGTTTTTGTTTGGTTTTGTTCGTTGAAGTCAAAACATTTTAAATTTGTTTTGAATTCCAAACGTAATTTTTAAATAGGAATATCAGGTTCTGTAATTGTAATAATAATTGCAAAAGCCTCTCGAAATGTAAAATTAAAAACTACGGATATTTAAGTCGAACCATAATACAAAACTGAACTACATATAATCATGATAGTAGCTGATAGTAGCAATAAAACAAACATACCAGTCTGTGTCCACCTTAAATAAGTTAATTTCAACCGTGAACTCCCTAGAGGTAGTTGCCCTCTAGCGAATTAAGGGACGTGACTCAATGTTTTCCGATAACGTTATAGGCCCATTTGAGTTTCGTTGTATTTTCATAGCTTTTTCGGCTTCTTTATACATTTTATTCGTATAACATTGTCATTTGTTTTAATTATGCTGTCTATTTTTTCCAAAAGTGATTGAACTTGACTCTTGTTTTCCTCGCCTTTCAAATTATTATTAAAACCAACATACCTTCCTTCACACAAAAGTAGAATTCGTTGTAGCTCGTTACAAGCATTTTTGACATGTTCTTCTAAAGTAGTATTTTCATTATCAAGATCGTCCATTCGTGTAAAGACTACGATGAGATATTTTGAAAAGTCTTTCCCAAAGCGCTCAACAAAATGGTCCATTGTTTCTTGATCTTCTTTAGTGAATCTGCCGACGTTAACTACCAACAGGAACGCGTGGGGTCCTGGTACTGTCATTTTAATGCATTTTGAAATTTCTGTGGTTAATTTTTCCTTTGAAATGCTATTGTGAAACATGCCCGGTGTATCAACGAGAACTAACTTTTTATCAAACCGATAAAACACTTTACGTTTACATTTTCTTGTACTTTTCAAAGCATTGGCTGTAGAATAAAATAAATCTGTCCCTGCTATTTTATTGGCCGTTGCACTTTTACCTGTGCCAGTTTTCCCTATAAGCACTATTCGGATTTCATTTGATTTTATCCCAGACTCATCTAAATGAAAAGAAAAAAGTATTAAAAGTTTTATCAAACTGTCATTCTGTAATTCATTAATATCTAATACTAACAAAATTATACGTAATTGTTACTTAATATCGTTACCCAAAACTATCTCACTATCAGCAACTATTTCCGAAATGTATGTTTTATAGTATCATTGAATCATATAACCACAGAAGACATACCTTTGTATGCACGTTTCCGGTACGTAGCCAGGGAAATCAGATGATATTTACCAAAGTCAATACAGACCTTTTGACAGAGGATGAGTTAGTTAATTTGATAATGTGAAATGTAAAGAAATGCTTAGAAATCACCACATTGGTTTGGTTTTATGTATTTTCCTTTTGCCTTCTAGATTATCACAAAAATTAAAACATTTATAGGAAAAAATAAAGCTTACTTTATATGATTTATTCACATGGCCGTCTGCTCCTTGTCAAATCTGAAGAGAAGAGTGTCGCTAAATCATTCAACTACACTTACAGATATATAAATGACATTTTGTCTCTAAATGACCCCAAATTTGGGAAATGTGTGAATGTGCAACTGATTCTTTATTTTATGATTCAGTTTAAGTTTTATACCTCAGTTCTGACACCCACAATTATGATTTGGAATATCAATTTTTTTATATTTATCACAGCTTAACTCTAAGCGTAGTCAGAATGCACAATAACACAATCATCTCTCTCTCTCTCTCTCTCTCTCTCTCTCTCTCTCTCTCTCTCTCTCTCTCTCTCTCTCATATTATGATTATGATTATTATTATTAAATTGTTCTAATTGTTACCTTAAAATCGTTTTATTCCGTTTTCTTCCTAGTTTTAAAATGATGCTTTCCTGTATCAATATTCTTAAATAATTTAGTTTATGTAAATTTTTCCCAAATAACGGACATGCGAAAAACAAATGACCTGTACCCAATTAAATAAATGATTAATATATCATTTTGATTTGTTTTAATATAATTTTTTTTTTTTTTTTTTTTTTTTTTTGCTGATGTATGTTATACTTTTTAAGAGCATATGGTTATATGCAAAATACGGATTCGTTACCTATAGGGTCTTTTTGTTATAGTTTCTGTCATTTTTTGTATTAGTTTTGATTGCAAACGGCGATTATGTCTTTATAATGACTATTTTTTTTCAGACAAGTACTATACTCCGGTGTAATGAAGTATTTTGACCCGGGTTGAAAAGTGATCCGGGGTTTAATTCTCAACGTTGAATATTGAACCGAGTTGCTTTTTCAACGTTTAAAATCGAGACCAAAATTCGTGAAATTTATACCCAGGGTTACTTTTAAACAGGTTGATAATTTTTTTCTTGACAAATTATGGCCTCATTTCGTTGAAATTTGACCCTGTTGAAGATTGACCCTCCCCACAAACTACAGAGTTTTGATCTGTCTGTGATCTGGTCATTGTTCAACAAGGTGTGTGTGTGTGTGTGTGTGTGTTTATAAGTTTTTAATCCAGAATAAAACTAAACAAAAATCAGTAAACCGTTACATAATACATTCGACAGCAACGCCTATTATGATGCTTAGCGATCGGCATGGGTTGAGTTTTTTCTTTTTAAATTCTAGAATGACAGTATATTTCTGCTATCACTTGATAGATTTTTATCTCGACTTGTCAAATGTTCAGCGCCTTGTCGAATTTTCTGTTTACTTGTCAAATGATAGTAAAGTCGACTCGACAATGATTTTGTTGACTTGGTAGATTATTTTGACGACTTGTTAGAAATGGATGTTAACTTTTCATATCTTTTATTTTAAACTTGCAAAGCAAATATATTGTCAACTTGATAGCACAAACACACGATCTCATTTTTTTAAACATGTCAATAAAGGAAAACAAAAAGACAAATAAGTAAGTAACAAAATCAGTTACTTTTATAAAATGTTACGCATTATTACGCGAAAGTTATGTGTTATTTCGCGAAAGTTATAACGCGATTTTTTTTAAACCGAGTCCATTGGGCTTTCGTGCAATTGTATGCATTTGATAATTATACAATTATCCGATTGCAAAATACAATTGACTCTCGTATGTTAATATTTGTTCAGGTATATCAAATATTTTACAATGGCCCTATTTTCTCTAAATATTTATGCTATTTTCCCACCTGTTTACTGAAAGTTGTTTATTTCAAAATTTGCATTATGTTAAAGTTATTGTTTGGTTAGTGGATGAAAATCCAATAGCAATTGAACCTCACAATCTCAAAGTGGGTATCGATCTATTTCAGAAAATGTGTCACTTTAATTTTTATTAACACTAGATGCATTTTAATTGTACATAGGGATATTGTTTGTTACATTTATGTAAGCGTCTCCGTTTTACAAAGGTGTGTGTGTGTGTGTGTGTGTGTGTGTGTGTGTGTGTGTGTTTGTGTGTGTGTAAAATATAAGATATCTGGTCAGTTTCCTTTGAAAAATTTGTCTGAGGTTATAATGTTATATAATTAAATTTGACAAATTTCTAACGATTTCTTAAGATAAAAAGCGAAATTAGGTTCAGATCATTTCACAATGATTCTAACTCAAGCGCCGCAATGTTTGTGGCGTAATCTAGAACGAACTCCTTTTATAATGCGTCATTTTACCTTGTTTTAAAGTTATCACGCACAGCGTTCATTCATGTTATTTCTCAGTGAACCTACAATCAGATATAATGTTTATGTATTAATGGCACTAGATACTTACTGATTTTTTTCTTTTTGCAACAGATAGCATCAGTTATCTAACAAAAAGAAAACATATGTCATAAATAAACATAGAGACATATGGAAATCACCTTTTTTCAACATATAAATGTTGTTAGTATTAATGATAAAATGAGAGAGTGCACACTGAGGAATTAAAACTGAGTGATGAAATTTTTGTAAAAATAATGCAAATAAGAAGAACATGAAATCTAGTATTTAAGAGATGCTATGACATATGTATTACTGCCGCTGCTGCAAGATTGAGACCTCCTCTTGTTTCCATATATTTAGCTATTTAACTTTTTGAATATGCTAAAAACTAAGTTTTTCTCTCAGACAAAGCAAAAAAATCAGGAAATGACTTTTCGAATTGTTAAAATTTGGCAAACAAAATTAAACAGTTATTTCTTATGTATTTAAGTTTGATTTATAATATTATCTTAGAATTTTCATGAAACTTCTATATCAAAACATTCATAATTATTATACATAAAGGTTTTATTTTGTTAGATAATATGTAAACACTGCTGCATATTATTGTGCAATGTTTTTATATATAATATGTCATTTATATATAGTGTTATTTCGTAAACAAAAAATCAATATATTATTCTTATTTCCACTCTATCCGCCGATAGTTGTATATCTTTCTCATCCCATCTTCTAAAAAGCAAGTTTTTAATATGTTTTTTTCCATAACCATGAGAATATTTAAATTCTCAACTTTATGTATGTTTTTAAAATCAGAAGTGAAGTCAGAGTAACGTATAGTGACAAAATTATATTTTACAAGATATTGTTTTTAGTTTTTACTTTGTTAAGTAGGTAAGTACAAGAAACCAGAATGTTAAGATGAAACAATTTTTCCTGAGCATTCAAACTGAGTTTTTTTTAAGCTGAGACCTGTCTTTTCGATATGCGTATGTGATATTATAAAAATAAAAAGCCGATGCAGCAATAAATGGCAAGGGAATCGAGGCGGTAATAGTACATTTATAAGCCATCTGACCACTGATACGAGACATAAATTTGGGCCTTACCTTATTTTGAAATCTGACAGTGTTATGTTGTGTGTATGTGTGTATATGTTTTAATATGTGGGTGATATTTAAAAAAAAATATTAAAATGCTTTAAAACAAACTGTGTACAATTTGTCATTTTTTCTAAATTGTGTTTAACTTTTTTCTTATTTTATTATATTGGCATTTTCGAATTAATAAAGTAGTTATTTTAATAATATAGATATTATACCTAAATTTGCTTTATACTAAAGACATTCGCAGGTTGTGTAACAAAAATATTTATTCATGATTTAAATTTAGATCTTTTGAAAATTAAAACTTTACTACACTAATTTTATATAAACTTCGGAATAAAAAGAAATGATACCAAAGTATAATAAATACCAGAAGCTTTGATTTGAAAGCTTTCCTTGCATTAAAATGTACCAAACTGCTTAAAATATGTTTACTAATTATATAATCACCGTTAATGATCGAACATTGAATTTTTTTATGTCGTTAATACTAATAGTTTTCCCTAAATGGTTTCTATTAAAACAAAATCTGAGATTGTTTTCATTCAAGAAAAGCCATAGCAATAGAACGTAAACTAATAAAAATAATGTTACAAAAATACCTGTTAAATTTTAATGTATCTTATGTGCACATTTCGGAAAATCATTTCTCATAAGTGACAATAGGGGCAGAAAAAAACATTGGAATCTATTGATTTGAAAATAGAGATACGTTTGCTATTATAAAAGCACAATAACTATGTACCATAAAGATCAAGGTGGCTCTTTTATTGTCGCCTTATTAATATTTTAAAATTGGAAGCTCCGTAAAAACAAATGCAGCATTCTAGACTCTTCAATGTACCATATCCGCTAAAGATTGTAACAGGATTAAAAATATTGCATTGCATAAGAAAAAAAAATAATAGAAAAGCAAAACATATAAGCATAATTATGGTAACTAACAAATCTAAATTTTTTGTAAATATTTCCGCTTGATTTACCGGTCAGTTTACTATGTAAGCCAGCATTTAATATTACATTTAAAATATTCCGAGCAAAAGTTTAGTTAAAATTTTAATAGTTTAACATTACCTTTTTAAACTTGCATTTTTTTTCCTGAATATGCAGAAAAATCAAAGAATACCACAAATATCAAAAGTATTAAGCATCCAATTATGACTTCTACTGAAAGAATCGAAGAATTCATTGGATATTTCCCTACAAAGAAAAAAAACAATGACAATGTGTCATTACTGATGTCGCTAAGTGTAATTTAATTCTACTGTAAAGTTAAATTGTTACCGTTTACTGTATCGAGGATTAACAAACATAAAGGGCATATGGGTACTAAACGTTCTTAACTGCTCAGGTACCCTGAAGTTTCTGAAATCCTTACTGACATAAATAACAATTATGTTGCTCCAGCTCTTAAAGCTTCTATTAACATTATTTTCGTTGGTAAAAAAGTCTATGATAAATGTCTTATTAAGGATTTTTGTTTAGATGATTATCGGACAATGCTACTTATACAAAAATAATTTTACCAAAGATAAAGTTATTTCCAACCATAGGAGAGTCTTTGAATCTATTGGTTTTAATTTAAAACAGAAAAAACTTGGCCTGCCTTACTTGTATTGGATTCCAAATAAAAAAAAACCATACAAGGAAATATTCAACATTACTTTCGAATTAACCTGTGTTGGAATTTTAAAATATTTTTATAATTGATATATTATACACAAATCTGCTTTATACTAAGAAAATTGAAGGTCTTGTCACAAAAAATCGTCGTTCTTTAAAAAATTAAAATTTTGGTACCTAAAAATTTTTTCTGACTAATTTCTTATAAACAGTTTATTTTCGGCCTTCAGAGTTATTCAGATAAACGTTTATTCTACATCTGGCACCAACCAAATCTGGATTCTCAAAAATTCTAAAGAAATACTAGACCATCTTGTTACTAATGCTCTACCTTCGGTATCAGAAGAGAAACTTTTGATTTTTCTACCGTTGCCGCCACTATTCTAAATTACAAGAACGTCTTAAAGAAATCATTCAGTTGTCATTCTTTTACAAAATCGCTAAGCTGAAATATAAATATGTAGTTTTCAACAGTGATTTTGGTTTTGCTAAACAACATTTAGACTTCGAACAAAAATATACTGAATATATCATCAGCATAATGTTTGAGTTTTGGATAGACAACATATTGATTCTTTATTCATATGAATCAAAATTTTTACAGAACCTTGTTAAACCTGGAGAAAAGACTTGGTTAATCATTCAATTTTACATACAGACATTTAGAAGACGTTTTATCTCTAAATTTGGTGAATATGTAAATGTCGTAAATGTTATCTATCCTAGTAAGCTTGAAATTAAAGACACGACGGATTCTTCATGTTATACCTCAATTATTACATCCACGAAAGGTTAAATCTGAAGCTATACAACAAACGTGATTACTTCAAATTTTCAATTGTCATCTTTCTGTTTCTCTTCAGTGATATCGCTGCCTCGCCTGCGTAGGATGGATATGCTTTAAAGTAAATACGTTAAAGTAGGCTTGTTCCCACTATGGGAACTTTCTACTACGAAGCAAACTCACTTGATTACAATAACATTGTTTATTCAAGGATATTGCAGGTAGAGCACCTTATACAGTTTTAAAGCCGGCATCACAAATCACAAAATTGTTAGTAAGTATGGTGTATTTGACTGACTATAATTCCTTGTTCCTTTCATTTTCAAAATTTTCTTTTCAAAGTTTTTACTTTGATTTTTTTGGGGGGTTTTATGATCTAGACATGACTGATAGCTTCAGAGATTAAAACGACGGAATTCGTCGTTCTTGCATAATTAGGTACCATCCTATATAACATTTTTTATAAATAACGAATATCAATCGGTCACATTTCTACTTTCTGTATAACAAAGTTGCTGAATTCTTCACTGTTAAATCCCTTTTTTATTGCAATGGTAAAAGATAAGTGATTAAATAAAACAAACATACGAGTCCTTGTCCATATCACAAACAGTAATAGTAAAAACTTTGCATACTGGCAAAAAATGTTATACACGCGAACTTCCATCAAGGAAGTGAGGCCGGGTGCTCCGGAAAGGAAAACACGTCCTGTCTAGCTAGCTACACCCGTCACGTGCAAGTCAATTTTGAGAATGAAAGGAACAAAGACCTATGGTAAGCCAAAAAGATCCAGTATAAGTTCGGATACACTGATTATATACTTATCAACAATATTGTGATGACGACCATAAAAATTTTTAAGGGCCTTGATTAGCCTAGGCTTGCAATATTCTTGTGTCAACAATTTAATTGTAAGTAAATTTACAGAAACTTCCCATGGTGGGAACAAACTCTACCGTACCGTATTAACTGTGAAACTTACGCAGGAGAAGCAGGGATATTACTGCAAAGAAACAGAAAATTGACAATAGAATAATTTGTCATCACGTTTGTCGTATAGCTTAAGATGTAACCTTTGGTGGGTGTCATAATTGAGGTTCAAATATGAAGCAGAAGATGGGGAATATGTCGTGTCCAAGCTCACTTGGATTGATTAAATTCACATATTCTTCAAATTTTTGATTTTTAGAGATAGAATGTCATTTATATAATCTTTTTGTGTAGTTGAATGATAGAGCAACAGTCTTTTCTCCAGATATGACAAGGTTCTGTAAATATTCTGATTCATATGAATAAGAAACAAATCAGCAAGCAAAGGTGAACAATCTGTGCCCATTGGTTTACCGATTGTTTGCTAAATATAATATTGCCAAACACAACAAATATGTTGTCTATCAAAAACTCTAACATTATGTTCATGATATCTTCAGTATATTTTTGTTTGCAGCCAGTATAATGTTTAACAAAATAACCAGAATCCTTGTTGAACACTAGATATTTATATCTTGGTTTACCGTTTGGTTGATGCCAGATGTAGAATAGACTTTCTCTTAATATGTCTGAAGACCATCTATGACGACTGTCAAAATTTGTATTAGAATTACTGATAAAGATTTAGTAGTACATTTAGAGGAACCTGCTATATGTCTTTCCTTGTATGGATTTTTGTGAAGTTTTTCGGAATCCAATACAAGTAAGGCATGTCAAGTTCTGCCTGTTTTAAATTGATGCCACAAGACTCAAGGACTCCAGTATGATTGGAAAGAACTTCATCTTTGTTAAAATTAGTTTTGTTATAAGTAGGATTCTCCGATATTCTATCTAAACCAAGCTCCTTAATAAAACACATTCAACATAGAATTCCTTACAAACGAAAATAATGTTGTTAGAAGCTTTATCAGCTGGGACAACAACATACATTTAATGTATGTCAGTAAAGATTACAGAAATCTCAGATTCCTTGAGCATTCAAGAAGGTTTAGTACCCATAGACCCTTACAGTTTGGCAATCCTTGACTTGATAAAATTTCTAATTGTCCTTATCCAGTCGGATAAAGTATCAAGCTCTACCTTTTCTAATTTAGCCCAATATTGAGCATACTCTTCAACTAAATAATTAATAATTTTTAAATTTGTCCCCAAATAAAAGGTTGAGCCTCCCTGTATAAAGGGCCTTTTGAAAAAAAATCTTAATTTAATATTCTCAATTATATTGAGATCACCTGTTACTACATGCCCAGCTGTTTTATAAAAATATGGGGATGCTGAGCAAAAGCAGGTAAGTGGAGTAAAGTTATGAAAGTTTGTTTGTAGTTGAAAATTTTGGATGTAATGAGTTTATTGTAGGAGTATGAAATTAGAGGTGACGAGTTATATTTGAAATAATAAGGGACTTTAGATTTTACTACTTTGTTAGGTAATATATTAGAAATATTTATATCATCTATGCCTTTGTTTGCATAATGTAAGTTAAGAAATTTGCGACGGTTATCGTCCTGTAGATTGTGTTCCTGAGCAGGTTTAAATAACCTTTTAAATGCAATATTCATGATGATAGCGTTAAGTTTAAATTCTGGTGTATTAAAATCTGTATTAGTTTTGTATATGCTTGTTACTGATTTAGACGTTTTGAAAAAAGTCAAAATATCTGTTTTGTAAGTAGTCAGTTAATCACATTTTCATAATATTCAATATTATCGGTATAAACCTATACTTATTCTTGCTTCTAAAACTTTACTTATTTATGGCTAACGGATTTATAATGTCGAATTAATAAACGAGTTTTTTAAATTAAGAAATGCTTGTAATTTTCTGTCAATGAGATAATAGAAAATTTAAGTAGTCGCATATACATGAATAATTTTTTTTATCTATTTCACCTATACAGAAAAAAACATTAGGATCATTGCTTAAGATTTAATCCAAAAATAGCTACAATATTTGTAACAGTAGTGGATTCTTTTTCATACAATTTTACACATGCAAACTCGAAATACATCGACGCGGAACATCTTACTCTGCGCACAATGACAACTTAGAAAATGAATGACTTCGAGCTGAGGGGAAAAAGTAATTAGGTAACTAATTAAAGATTAACATCAACGTATAAAACCTTCTTTTAGCCACTTTTACGCTTACTCTAACTTGAAAGTGATTTGTTTTTTGATGAACTATTAGACTATTGTCTTTACCTTTTTAATCAACGTATTTTATAGTGTTAAATTAAGAAATGAAATCAACCTCATTTAACAGGTTTGTTTTTACCATTCCTAAATTAAATGAAATATGAAGCATTTTATGATAAATTTGCGAATGGAAACCAGTAGCCATTATCCGTTGAATGAGAATAAAAGTTAAAATAAACCTTTCTAAAATAACAAAACAAGTAATCTAAATGACGTTGAAAAATTTATTAAGTTTTTTAAAGTTACATTTCACTATTTAATTAAAACTACAATTGGTAAAACTTTTACGAGTAAATCTGACGGTACAGAAGACAGCTAATTAGCAACTTTATTTCCATTGGTATTGTTTTCGATGGTATTTTTTAACTTGTCGGCAACCAGAAACAGTTGCAACCAAGACTGCACTAATTGTGTTTATAAAGCTGTATTCCATGTTATAGCTTCAAACAAATGTTTTAGACCGATTTTCTAACAAAAACATAATACCCCGTGCTAAAAACAGAAGTCACTCATGATCTGGATTACTGTCGCACGCAAATTGTAAGAAGTATTCTGCGTAAAGCAACCAGTTTAGTTATTCAATTTATAATTACACAGTGCTTTTTTAATGTACCAAATGTCTGTAAATTTTGGGTAATTGCTTTGTTGCATTGATCTAAGAGCGATTAACAATATAGTCAACCGTTGTATTCAATTATAATACATGTGGCACACGTGCGTTGGTCGGGAAATGCTACTTTTGGTATTGAGACCACTATGATATTTTTTTGTCTGTATCTTGATTAAGTGTTACGTTTCCATTCAAATTTTCAACAGTTTTTAGTGCAAAGAAATATCTGTACAACCTGTAATGGATTTCTAATCAGCGACTGAAAATAACGGAGTGAGAGATAAAACCAGATAGCAAGCCGCAATATAATTATATTATTAAGGTCAAGTACAATGTAATTAAAATCTTTGTATACAAAAAAAAACTTCTTGAATTAATCTCTGTTTGTTGGTTTTCTCTTGGGTTCCATGTTTTCCGTATAACCATCAATATATTAATTACAGATTTATATATTGGATTTTCAAAAATATAAATTTTGTAAACCCAAGTCGGATAGTCGGATAAATTCCTGTTTAAAGTACATCTTAGGAATGAATTCTGAAATATACTAAATACACTCAAAAAGTATTCTGTTGTTCCCTAGACTCATCGAATTCAAATGTAAGTGTAAATACTTATAAATATTACTTACAGCATATGACTTAAGAAAATATAATAAAATAATATCTGATATTAAAAAATAAAAAAAATAAATAATAAATAACATAAAGGAAAGTTATGGTCAGTGTGATAATATGTAACAAATTTTATTAAACAATACAAACTGTTAAAAACATTTTTTATTAACCTCTCCAGAATCTACATACCTTGTTAAAAACTGTACAATATGTTTAACATTTCATAGGTGACTGCATGTTTGGGTGGGAAAAATACATAAATTCTTATTCGATTTCCTTCAATAAATCACTAGTAACACAAACGAGACGAAAGTTAGCAGGAACCGACATTTTCCAAAAGTTAAATCGAAACTATTATAATATAATTTTGCTTAAATACTAACAATAGAACGTCTGTTTGTCACTAAAATAAACAATCGTGGTTTTCGTGTTTTCCTGAATTTATGTTTTTGTTATATATCTACAAAAGGTCATACGCAGGTGTTATGGCCTTTTTTAACCTTATAATCGGTATCGAAAATATAGAGGAAGACTATTAATTTTTTAAAATTTCATTTGATCATTCTGCAAAGTCTGGTTACAGTTGAAATCAAGAACTTGCACTCGTATGGCTTTGTCAGTTATGGGTGTTTGTCTGGTATATTTTCGCATTGATTCCATATTCTGTGATATATTCACATATTTTATAAAGTTAAATATACACCATTTTATATATGTTTATTTATTTAGATCGCGGCTGAATTTAAAGTGTTTCTGAGCGTGCTGTATTTGTCAATAGTCGCAGCGACAGCAGCGACAATGGGGAATAATTTTTAATCAAAATTGACGTCACGTGTAATAACGGGTTTCTCCGTTTTTATTGGTGATGTTGCAGGGACCCTTTTCTCAGCCGCTGGTTCAAATAGTATATAATCAATTAGTGTAATTATCAGTGTGCATAAATATGTACCTAAAAAGCAATATTGTTAATTTGACATATAATTCCGCTATGACAAGATCATACATAGACTTTAAAAAACAAAAGGAATTAATAAATCGACGTGTATGGCTTTGACATTCACTTCAAAAAGAATAACGGATTTTTAAAATAAACTTACATTTTAACTTCAATGGTTTGCATATTTCTTTCAAGCAACTAGTCACTAAACAGCATAAATATTCACCATCGATATAAAGACCGTTACAGGAGTTTAATTCATGATGACTACCTGTTATGGTATCATTGTTTGGCTTCTAAAATTTAAAATTGTAAAATATGAATAAAAACAAGTGTACTTTCAGATTTTTTCGCAATAACAATGGATATTGGGTAGTGTTTTCACCTTTTATGCATTACATTAAGGAATTACAGTTAGCTTTTCAATTTGTTAGGAAAAACAAAATCAAACTCACATTTAAAAACTCAAATTTGAACCTATATTGGCAGGACTAAATATATGTTATACGAACATAGATGATTGAACAGATCAATTCTAAATAGGTAGAATGTCCAGCTACAAAACATACAATTAGAATTAAGAGAAATGATCATGAGTCCTTTCACTTGTAAATGATACAAAAATTGAAGTGAAAGGTGTGTTACATTAACTCAAATAATCTTATATGCAAGATAATTTCGACGATCGAGTTTTTACCTCTGCCACATTGGGGGAAATAGTAACAACAATAACGTACACACAGAAAAATACGCGTCAATGTATTGAATAAGAGCAAAAGGAGCTGTTTTAAGAGAGCTGATGCATTTGCGTGTAATAAACGCTTGAAAAAAAGTTAAATAATCCAGATCTGTCAATAATAATAATAATAATAATAATAATAATAATAATAATAATAATAATAATAAATAATAAGATAAATATAATATAACTCCGCTTTAATGAAAGCTGTAAAGGTAGTAGACAGATGTTCAATACCTAAAACTTAAGTTGATATCAAAGCATGCTGTTAGGCGATTTCTATTGTTATATGTTAAAAAAAACATTTTTGGTTAATTGTTTGTAATTGTTTGACGTTTGCTAACTACACAAGCAATTTTCAACTATTTGCAAGAACATATTATTAATATCCAAAAATTTATCTTAGAACAAGTCTATGTATACATAATGTCTAGTGTGTATTATGGTCTGCCTTATCGATTATACACTTTCTATTAAGAAATTGTCCAAATTGGTCAGTATGCTGCTGTTAAAGCGTACCATTCCCCAGTTTTTCTTAAACCGCATAACCCGCATAACATCGACTTTCAATAGCAGACAATATTTTACTCAAACATGTTTTGTTAAAACAAAGGTTTATACGCAAACTGTTTAGATAATTGACATATAGAATTTATACTCAAATAAAAGTGTTATATGAGCCAAAATCACGTTATGTTGCTCTATCAGACACATTCGAACTACTTGTTGTTCCTTTGTCCTAACGTTATTTAAAATATCGGAAATTCATTCTCGAGGTTACATTTGATATGAATTATCACAGTTTGTTGTGTTTCTCACAAACAGTCGGGATTGGTTTCGGATGTTAATATACCAAACGTCAAGATGTTCACGAGCAATTATTTACTTTGACAAAAAATCAAAATTCTTCAAACAAATGTTGTTTTAGATATGATGAAATTAAGAAAGTTGTGTTCAACTTCTGATTGAGTAAATGTTTATTTTAGTCACATATCGAATTTATATATTTTCGCGTTTAAACATATAAAAAAAAATTCAAAAGCTTCTATTACCTTCAATTTCAAGGTTCTGAATTCAGCACTGCATGTAACAATCATGCAAGAGGAATTATGGCTTTCTTCAAATGTTATCAGACTTGAGTTATAATTTTCTAAAAAGGTACAAAAATATAATGCAATATGAACTGTTATTCTATTTTTATGTATAAAAAATATCATATTTCTAAGCCAAAGATTCTATGAGTAAATAATGTGTTCCAGGTTAAAATGATCATACATGTACCATGTTTAAAATTAACATTGGAACAATAGTAACTCTTGTATTTTATTGCCCTTTTAAAAATTTATTCATTTTTAATTTAGATTTTATGAAAAATAAGATACAAAATGTATTGATAAAGATTTTTAATTATATGCCTTTTTAGCTACCTAAACAAAAATAATAAAGATCATTCAGAATAAAACTAATATTAATAACATTTATTTCAAATTTTTGAATGTGTTTACTCAAGTGTCAAAAACGTTATCTTTAGAATTTATAAACTAATTAAAAGTGTGCTGAAATATATTTAGAAGCAAAAATACATTTTTAGATTACCTTTTACAATGAGATGTTGTTCTTTTTTAACATCGGGTTTACCATCATATATAACTCGACAGATAAAATGTCCTTGGTCCCATTCTTTTGTGTCATTAATTTTTAATATAATTCTAGATTTTTCTTGAATGATTGAGTAACGATTTTTTAATTGGTTATCTACAAACACCCCTTTTTCGGGACTGTAGGTACCTATTTCATAATATGTCTGTTTGTGTTGTATTTCTACGTTCTTCGCAAGGATAACTTGAAAAACATCAGATGGATAAAGTATTCTGAAGAATAAATATGCTTCATCTCCAGCACAGACTGTTTTAGTAATGCCTGTAAAATAAAACGAATGTAATATTAAATAAATAAAGAGTTTATCATGAGATTCTCGTCATTTATATCTTAAGATTTTATTTCATTTTCAATTAGCAATTGACATTAAAATTTAATGTTGTTTCGATAATAAATTTATCATTTAAAACATTGTGGACGTTAACGACGGCTACTACTTGGACTGTATGAATACTATGTGTTGAACTTTAAAGTAGAAAAAAAAACATTTGCTGTAAAGAAACGCGTATTACTGGGCCTTAAAAACCTAGGTTTTCCATGTCACTAGGTCAACACTTTACTTTAAGCAGCTAGCTGTGTTGTTGAAATTGTCTTGGTGAAAACTAGGTTTATCAAACCAACATTTTATACTTATATACCGTTCGCAGGAGAAGCAGGAATATTGATCAATGGAAAACGGAAAGTTGATAATGGAAAAATTGAAGTGATCACATTTGTTAAAAAATTTCAAATGTCGCATTTGTGGGTTCCATAACTGGGGCGAAGCTGAAATATTTTTGCATTTCTAGCATAATTTATATACCCTACTTCTCATTAGTTTTGGTCAATATTATTGGGCAATCTCGGTCACATGGTGACCTATTATAGACCATGTCGGGTCAGTCTGATTTAATATCTTGTCAATATGAGAGTTTATTCCATTAATGGAGGCTCTGCCGAGAAGATCGTGCGCTGTTTAAACGTAAGATAAACGCTGCCAATGTGTCGAATTCGACCAATTGTGCGATATAATTCTAAGAGAGCAGTTTCTTCTGTTCGTATCTTTGATCTTGCGGTGTATATCCGAAATTGTAATTTGTGTTACTTGACCGAGGTGGTAGCTGCAGTTGAATCCTACCGAACCGCACCTTCTGGAGTCGAATAATTACAATAACAATAACAAATAATGATGTCACTTGCTATCTGTCTGATAGAGATGTTCAAATTCGTGGTCGTGCACAGCAGAGGTCAAATTTTAATCACAGAACGCGAAAATCCTTTGGTCGTATTATTACCAATAGTATCATCGTATGTAATCGTCTTTAAATCGTCTACAAACACCTGTTTGCATGTTTTTCAGCAATCTACATCACCTGAATTTTCTAATACCTCAGGAAATTCAATTTTTTTGGTGATGTTAATTATACCAATCGGTCCTTACTTATGGCCTTTGGCCTGTTTCCTAAAACTGACACTTCAGTTTTTTAGAATTCTAACTCTCAGCAATTAGAAAATAAATATAAGTTGTCTGGAATGGCTTTCCAGTTTTGGACTCAATATGTATATCAAGTAGGGCAGTATGCCATGATGTTAATGACCTTGAATCAGCTGGTTTAACTATAGCTGAACCATCATTCTTGCCATCTTTATCTATTTCCAGTAGCTTCTTAATAACACTCTTGTTTCAGTGTTAAGGGATACTGATTGTTCTACTATTGGAATTCTGACAAACAATGGTTCGCAGTTTACTTCTGAATTATTTTCTGAAGTTATGAATTTTTTTTTTGACACATTATCTTCGTACTTTTCTTTACGATGCTGCTAGTAATGCTTGAGTAGAGTGATTAAATGGCACACTTCGAAAAATACTGTCTAAAGTTATCTCTAAGCAACCTCATGAGTCGGACGTACCACAGTATTCTACATGATTTTCACCTTTTCAAATTTTGTATTTTCGGAGCCGTAGAGATGATTTATCTTTGGTCTTTTCTATGTGGAAAGTAACACCTGCAGAGGAAACACTATAACTGCTTATCAATATGTTATTCACTTAAAATCTAAACGTTGAAAGAGCTGTAACTTAGTCTAAAACACTACTAAATCTCCTCAGAAACGAATAAAATTGTTTTATGACCAAAGATCCAGATCAACGTTTGTTCAAACGGTTTAGCTTTGTTATCTACATCACACAACAAACATTTGATGCATTCTAAAGGTCCTCCACCACTCTTTTTAAACAGGGTGAATGTCATTACATAGTTCAGATGGGTTCCAAAGCTAAAGCGTTAAATGTTAACATGCTTCTTCAGTACTTTGAACGATACAAGTCACATAGAAATGACAATGAAGTTACAAGCTATACCTGTGTAATTACTGAGCAAGATGCAGTTTAATTTGATACATTTGGTTCTTTTGTTTTACCTTCTACAGTTGAATCTGAAATTTACAAGGATGGTATCATCAATCCTTATTTGAGTGATAGCCAGAAATCTTCAGTTATATAAATGAAAGACAAACATGCCAGTCCTTGTCCAAATCACAATAAAAAAAACAAAGTAGAAAATTTAAAAGCTTAAGTTATACGCATGAACTTCGAACCAGGAAGTAAGTCCGGGTGCCCAGACATGGTAAGTACCTCTATTTTATCTGACTTTCAACACGTATTTACGTATTTATACCTCGTCGGCTAACTTTCTAAATATCTTTATGGCCGTTGCTTTATTTAAGAGACCGATCATGTTCCTAAAACAGTTAAATTTCCAAATGCGTTTTATTGCCGGATTTAGCAATCTTTCTGCAATATTTTATCGCGTGTCCACTGCATTTTTGAACGGACTACGACTGTTCCTGAGAGGGGGATGAGCTACAGTGACTTAATTTATTTTTGTATTTTTTTAATTGTATCAATTCCATATTATGTAATTGCCATAAGTTTTTGTAATGGTGTTAAGGTCCAGTTTATATTTGTGGTGTCGCCTTATTAACAGATATTTCAAAAAGTTTAAAAAAAAAACAAATTGAGAGGGAACTATATATCAGATACTGACCCTGTATAAACCATATTAGGTCACCAAATCGCCCTGTAACTAACAAGGAGGTTTGTAAATAGAGAGACAAATGGTTTATATAACTCTAAAGAAATGTGATCATGTGACAATTACTTACAAATCACAGATTTTAAATAAAAATTATAAAAAATTGCTCTATGATTAAAATATTAATTCATATATTTTGATAATTTTTATTAATTTTATAATACAAATTAATCTACTGCATTTCAAATGAAAAAAATCACTACAATAATCAAAGAAAGGTAGAAACGTCAAAGTTCACCTGTGTTTACTTCTTTATCTGACTAGCAAAATCGGTTAATTAGATTGTAAATTCAGCAAACAGTCATAAGTAAGACATTAATATGCATTTATAGAGTCTTAATTTGATTTAAACTTAAATTCATTTTTGAATTGGAAAAAAGTTTTTGAGTCTATTTTGTAACTCTTATTTGTTTATAATAATGTCGATAATTTAATTTAGGCTTTTGATTGAAATGGATAATAATACTGCTTTTCAAAATAAATAAAAATATTGAACATAATAAAAATAAATATTTTGTACTATCCTATCTCTTATAAGGAGGAAAAAGAACGAATGAGTAAAAATTCGTGTGTAGCGTAGCGCTTGCAGAACATTTTATGAGAGACAAAGTCTCTGGTTTATTGCCATTTATTAAGGTCCAAAATAGCGGGTAATCAATGGTTATTTATTATTTATTATTTTATTGTTTTCCAACCAACCATCCATTCTTTTCTTTCTTTCCTTTGTTTTTTTTTTCACTGATGAGGAATGATTTTCAAAAATGTGCACATACGGCACATCAAAATTTAGCAGGTATTTGTTATATTTTATTATTTATTCGTTTATTGATCCATCCATCCATTTATCAATCTAATCAATTAGTCATCTTTATTTTTTTTTTATTTCTCCATCCATCCTTAGCTATCTTTTGACTGTCAATTACGTCAGCTTTTTTATTTTATATGACTTGAACTGAAAAAAAAACAATGAATCCACCAATCATTAATTTTAAGTAAAACAGATTACAGCATACCTGGAATGATATTTACTAAATTACCAACAAAACAATGATTTAATGTCTATGAAAAAACACTAAAGTTATCATTAAAAGGGTATAAAAATACCCGTTTAATTTAAAAAAGATAAATATAGGGAGTTGAATCCGATACAAATTTATATGAAAAAAGATAATCCACAATGGTTTAAATGTAATTTAATATTTCATATGACAATTTCAAGTTTTTACATTATCAAAATAAAACAAACTTGAGTTAGAATACAAAATAAGGAGTAATAATGTAATGGTGGTTGTAACATTACAAATAAGGCACCCAAACGACTTAAAGTCGAACTATGTATTTAGAGCATTTATATTTCTTTTGTTGGAAATTTGAAAATATGTTTGAAATACTCCTCAAGTTATAAAAAAAATCATTCAACCGTGAAAAGTAGGTCAAAATAATTGGATACTCGAAGCGGCTTATTGTAGTAAGGACATGTACCAAATTTCAAAAATCTTACTTAAAACTATGCATAAATTCACATGTTTCAGTTATTAAAAATACTAGCGCTAAACAACATCAAATGAACAATTAATTTTTCATCAAAGAAAAATCTCCACATGCCTAATAATACAACTGTGAGAAGGTATTCCGTTACACTTTGAAAAATTGTTTTTCATATAAAAATTAGACAAACATGCATTTCACAAAACCTTCCGAACACTTTAAATGAAATAAAGAAATCATATTGCTATTTCATGCTTGTTGTTGATTCAACATGTCACAATCAATGTTAAGTTTGTTGTTTCTTTTTACATGATGTTACAATTTTGTCATGATAAAAACAACATTTTTCAGGAACGAAATTAAATTTTAAATTCTTTAAATCGTCGAAAATTATTACTTGAAATGTTCAAACTTATTTTAGTCATGTAAGTACCAAAATGAAACTTATTTTGTTTTTGTTGTTTAGAAAATGACTTGTAAGAAAACCCTTATTTTTTATGTACGTGTAACAAGAATTTTGCCTGTCTCAACTCAAAAATGTTTATTTGAATGACTAGTATTAATTCACAATGAGATTCCATTTTTTACTTCTGATATAGGAACATTAAATTAAACTTAATAAGATATTTACAGAACCTTGTCAAATCAGCAGAAAAATACTGTGGCTAAATCATTCAACTATGTCACATTTAATATGTAAAATTTTATGTTTTACATTTGTACATATATTTTGAAAGATTAGCATTTTTAATACCCTTTACATAACCTCTCATATACCCTTTACATAACTATATAGATACAGAGTTCATTGACACATGTTCACCTGTGCTTGAGAAGTCATGTGGAAAAATCTCATGTTTTCACTAAAGCATATTTGTGCATGTTTTAAGTATTTAGTCAGTTTCTCCACAGACAGCAGGGTATGAACATCATGATGTTATTCATAAGCAGTCACGTTTTAAAATTAACTTATCTGCTTTAAGTGGGCAGTTGAAGTGTTCCCCTGTAAATAATATGATAGGGAATAAAAATAAATTGAATTTATTATCTGTTTCTGAGATTTTTTGTGTTTGCCAGCAGTGTAGTTAACATTAATCTATTTATTGTCTTCAGGTTCATGTTTTGGAGTAATGAAGTATTATTGAACATTATGGTAATAAAATTATGAAAAAGGTATAAGAATAGTTTAGAAAAAAGGACAGTAGTGAAGCAAAAGTATATGTACTGTATATAAACAGTATATGTACAGTAACAGAATAAAAAGAGTTATATGCATAGACAATCATGTTCCATGTGTCTACATGCCTAAGTTTAATTTGTAAATAGTATACTATTTTGTAATTTTGTAATAAAATGTAAATTATTGTAATAAAATTGTAAATATGGGATGATCTTCAATTTATTATAAAAAAATTAAGATAAAAATTATTACATCTTGCAAGCAATAGCTGCTTGGATCATTCTGTGAAAAGGTACAAATACAGATATATAGAAGACATTCTTGCTTTAAATAATCACAAATTTGGAGAATATGTGAATGTCATTTATCCAAGTGAGCTTAAAATAAAAGATCCGATGGATTAGTCATGTTCTGCTTCATATTTAGATTTATACCTCAATTAAGAACTACAAAAGATTACACCTGAAGCCATACGTAATTTTTCTGTTTTTCTCGGTAATATCACTGCTTCACCTGTTTAAGATGGACATGTTACACAGTTAATTCGTTATGGCAGAGCATGTTCCAGCCATAGGGACTTTCTTCAACGAAGCAAATTGCTTATAATTAAATTCTTGCCGCAAAAATATTGCAAGCCTAGGCTTATCAAGGCCCTCAAAAGTTTAACGGTCATCATCACAATATTGTTGATAAGTATGCAGTCACTGTATCAAAACTTATACTGGATATATTTGACTCAAAAGAGCTTATGTTCCTTTCATACTCAAACTTGACTTGAATGTGACGGTCGTAGCTTTCTAGAACGTATGTGCTTACCCTGCATGGAGAACCCGGCCTCACTTGATGGCAGTTCACATGTATAACTAAATTTGCCAGCTTTCAAAGTTTTTACTTTGTTTTGGGGATTGAAATTTGGTAGAAAGACCGGTATATTTGCTTTATGGATATTCTACCTCTTCAAAGGCTGAAATATAGAGATTTTGTCTCCAAAGTGTCTTTAAAAGTGGTAAGTTTTGCGGTCAAACCAAAGTCAAATTATACACCAGACTTATCATTTGAGATTCAGCATCCTCGCTTGGCGCTTGGCATTTAGCGGAAAGAATATCAAAGTTATCACCTTGAAGAACCACAATATATATTATACAGTAGCACCATATATTAAAACCAAACATTGTTCAGTAACACAATACAAAGCACTCGTTATGTGTTGTAAAAATATCTTCAAGTAAAATATTGCAGATACATCATACAGCTCTACTTAACATTAAAACATTAAGGTAACAGAATAAAAAAAGCACTGGAGAAATCAGCCATACACAATACTGATACACACACAGAAGCACTATACAGTTACATCATACGATAACACCATCCAATTACACCATACAGTAACATCAAACAGTAACACCACACAGTAACATAATCCAGATACACCATAGAGTTACACCAATTTGTACATCAAACAAGTACACTATGGAGTATAACCATCCAGAAACGCCATACGTTTACGCCATTCAGTAACACCTTACGTTTACCACAAACAGTTACATCACACAGTTTCACCATGCAGACACACAATGAAGTAACACAATACAGTTACACCATAAAGATACAATATAAACCAACACATAACAAGATCACTATGCAGTTAAAGCATACAGTTTCAATATTCAATAACACCGAACTGTAACACCATGTAGTTTCACAATGCAGTGCACCATACAGAAACATAATACAGTAACCATACCGTTATATTACGTAACACTATACAGTTACACCATGCAGAAAACAATACTGTTACACCGAACCGTTACACCATTGACTTAAACCATACACTTCCACCAATTTAGGAACAGCATACGGTAACACCATATAGTAACACCGCAAGTTACATCAAACAGTTAAAGCACACAGTAACACAAGACAGTTACACAATACAGTTACACCTTACAGTAACTCAAAACAGTACACCAAAAATTTTCACTTTAAACACAATGCCTTTACAACATGCAGTAACACCATACAACTACACCATATAATAACACTTAACATTAACTATACCTTTACATCATGCAGTGATATTATACAGTTGCACAATACAGTTACACGATAAGTTACATCATAAAGAAAACAATATAGTTAACATACAGGTATACTTAAATGTTTAGCATCATAAATACCATACGTTTACACCATACAGTTACATCATAAGTTACAAAATAAAATTACACCATACAGTAACACCATATATTTACAGCATACAGTTACACAATATCAAACACCCTGCAGTAACACCATACAATAACACTAAACAATCACAATATACAGCAACACCAAACGGCATACATGTACGCAAAACAATATCACTTTGGGTTACACCATACAATCACACCATACATTAACACCACAAGTTACACCATACGATAACACTATGCAGTTACACAATGCAATAACACCAAATAGTACACCACCCATCAAGTAACACCAAACTGTAACACCATACAGTTACTCCGTACATTTACATTATACTGTTACATCATAATATTTAACACAATTAAATTACAAAGCATAGTTACCACACAGTTACAATGTGCAGTAACATCATAACATATTACCATGCAGTTACACCATAAAATGGCATCGAACAGTTACACCATACTGTCACTAAACAGTTACACCATAATGTCACACCAAACAATTAAACCATATGGTTACACCTTATAGTAACACCATACAATTAAACTATACTTTGTATATCTTCATCGTAAATTAAACAGTATACAACATAATTAATCATGCGTCATGACCTGCATTTGACTGCAGATTTTGTTAAATGCTTTGCCATAAAAATATGAGTCAGATTAGGAAAAGATTGTTTAGATTGTTTAAATTCAGGACATCAGTATTGCTTAAATGATTTTATCTTCAATTACTACGTTCTCGTTAAAGACACTTAAACCAAATCAACCCGGCTTATAGTTCGTAACACAAGGTAAAATTTGTGATAAGAAACCGACCTCTACACTCACAAAACTGGTATTTCATTTTAATGCAACCTGTCTATTGGAATGAGACAGATAAAGGAAAAAATCTTTGTGAAATCATAATATTAAAAATGGTTTTAATTTAACGAATACCTTCTTGTTTACATAACTAAATATCGAACAAATAGTTAGTTATTAAACTAATGTTTATATTTATGCATTGAAAAACAAAAACAAAATTGATCCCAATCAGAAAATGACTTTATATATTTTGAACAAAACTATGTTTAAAAACAATTTTGTGGTTATTTGCTTTCAATAATACTTGGTTTAGATAGATATATCTATCAAAGTTGTCGGTGTTTAACTACGGTTGTATTTAAAGGCCAAATTAATAATGATCAAAGGGCTTACTATGCGCGTATCGATAATAGATAAAAAATTTTCTAAGGGAGTGTTCAATACAAAATTCTTTAAATGTCCTTGTACTTTATTGTGTAATTTGATAACCACTATTTGAATGTATTATTTATATGATTTTTTATATGGTTCTGTTACTAAAGATTTCAACCTTGAACTCTAGACTTATAACGACGTACACATCTTTCGTAATGAAGAAATTATCTTGATTTAGATTTTTTAATCGATTAGCATTAATTGTTCAGTGTCGGTGCATAAAGGCTTAGTACACAATATACCGAAACAAAAAACTATATATACAAGGAACACGTAAAATTAACGCTGATATATTCATGTCAAATTTGTTGATCTTCGGTATGCTCAGAGTAATTATTTTCACAAATGTAGACATTTTTAATCTAACAGTGCGCATCTGGCACATCAAATTTTAACTGGTATTTGTATTATATATTCACATGACGTTTCAAGCTTTTAGAATTGACGATTCATGAGAAAAGAATAGAAAAAATGATAACTTCAGGTTTGAGTAACCTTAAATATGAGTTGAAAACAATCGATGACTTCGTGAAACGAAGTTATATATGAAGTTTTGAGATTTTTGCCATCTTGTCATGATTTGTCACAATAATCTTTAATGTAAATAAAGATAATTCAACTTTGAAAACCTATAATAGCTTCAGTAAATAAGGTGATACCTTAAGCAACATGCATCCTAGGTTTCATTATAAACTGGTTCTAAAAAGGTATCGTTAGAAGTGATATTTTTGCTAATGCAGACGAGGGAAGATTTATTCTACAATTTCTTTATTATTATTATTATTTCTTTATTGTTATTATTATAATAATAATTATTATTATTTTGTTTTTGTTGTTTAGAATATGACTTGTAAGGAAACTCTTATTTTTTATGTACGTGTAACTAGATTTTTGCCTGTCTCAACTCAAAAATGTTTATTTGAACGACTAGTATTAATTTACAATGAAATTCCATTTTTAATTATTACTTCTGACATAGGTACATTAAATTAAACTTAATAAGATTTTTTACAGAACCTTGTCAAATCAGCAGAAAAGACTGTGGCTAAATCATTCAACTTTACATACAGATAATGAGAAAAGAGTAAAAAAAAATGATAACTTTAAATATTAGTTAACATCAATCGATGGCTTCGACACGACGTTATATATGAAGTTGGAAGATGTTTGCCATCTTGTCATGATTTGTCACAATAAACTATAAGAACTTCATAAAATAAAGTAAAAGAAACCTTAAGCAACATTACTGCCAAAAACTGTTTCTAGAAAGGTAGTGTTAGATATGATGTTTATTTGAAAGCAGACGAAGGAAGTTTTTTCTACAATATCTTTATTATTATTATTATTATTATTATTATTATTATTATTATTATTATTATTATTATTATTATTGTTGTTGTTGTTGTTGTTGTTGTTGTTGTTTATACAATGACTTGTAAGGAAACTCTAAATTTATGTATGAACTGTGCCTGTCTCAACTCAAAAATGTTTATTTAAATGACTAGACTAAGTATTGATTTACAATGAAATTTCATATTTTTACACCTCTTTCATAGGAAAATTAAATTAAACTTATGCAAATATACTAGTAAATTTATATAAAGACGTAAATACACCAGTGATATAGGGTTTTTGAAGTGAAGCTACTTAAATGAAAACATTATTTCAGAAATAAAAGTTATGCATGAATGAAAACGAAATGAATCAGTACAAAATCTGCTTTTAAAGTTATAAAGTAAAGGAAACTTTAATTCAAGCTTTAGGTATTTTCCCACAAAAATCATTTACTAAATACTGAGAGCAAAAACAATAAAAATGTTTTGATATATGATATGTTACGCATTTTGGTATTTATCAGGGTAAGCTTCCACTAAGCAACAAAATGTTAGAGATTTTGATAGACAACATTTTTTTTGGCAATATAATTTCCAACAAACAATTGGTATACCTATGAGAAATAATTGTGTACCTTTGCTTGCTGATTTCTTTCTTTATCCATATGAATAAGATTTTTTTTTACAGAACCTTGTCAAATCTTGAGAAAAGACTGTGGCTTTATCATTCAACTTTACATAGACATCTACGGATGACGTTCTTTCTCTAAAAAATGCCAAATTTGAAGAATATGTGAATGTCATTTACCCAACTGGGCTTGAAATAAAGCACCCTACGGATTATCCATGTTCTGCCTCATTTTTTGACTTAAACCTCAAATATGACACCCACGAAAGATTACATCTGAAGTTAAACTACAAACAAGATGGTTTCAAATTTTCTGTCGCCATTATTTCTTTTTTTAGCATTAATATCCCTGCTTCTCCTGTGTATGGTACATATGTTACACAGTTAATACGTTATGGTAGATCTTGTTCCTACTATGGGGACTTTCTACAACAAAGCAAACCGCTTACAATTAAATTCTTACCACAAGAATATTGCAAACGTAGGCTTATCAAGGCCTTAAAAAGTTTAGTATATCAATCCTACTGATACCAAAACTAATTTTAACAAAGATGAAGTTCTTTCCAATCATAGGGGAGTCCTTGAGTCTTTTGGTTTCAATTTAAAACAGGAAGAACTTGACCTGCATTACTTATATTGGATTCCAAATTTTCACAAAAATCCATACAAGGAAAGGTATATAGAAGGTTCTTCTAAATATACTACTAAATCATTATCAGTATTTCTAACAGTCGTCAAAGATGGCCTTCAGACTTATTCAGAAAAAAGTCTATTCTACATCAGGCATCAAACAAATGTAGATTATCAAAAATTCTAAAGAACTACTTGACCATTTTGTTTCTAATTCTCTTTCTTCAGTAAAAGGTATAAAAAACTTTTAACTTTTCAACCCTTTACACCACTATCCCTCATGCTAAATTGAAAGAACGTCTAAAACAAATCATTCATTTTTCTTCCTTTTACAAAAACAAAAATATCTAGTGCTCAACAGGGATTCTGTTTTTTTGTAAAACACCATACAGACTGCAAACCAAAATTTACTGAAGATACCATCAACAAAATGTTAGAGTTTTTGATAGACAACATATTATCTATCAACAAACAATCGGTATACCAATGGGCACAAACTGTGCATCTTTGCTTGCTGATTTGTTTCTTTACATATATGAATCAGAATGTTTACAGAACCTTGTCAAATCTGGAGAAAAGAATGTCGCTAAATCAATCAACAAAACATACAGATATATAGATGACGTTTTATTTCTAAATAATCACAAATTTGGAGAATATGTGAATTTCATCTATCCAAGTGAGCTTGAAATAAAAAACACGACAGATTCTCCATGTTCTGCTTCATATGTGGACTTATACCTCAATTATGACATCCACGAAAAGTTACATCTGAAGCTCTACGACAAACGTGATGACTTCAGTTTTTGTATTGTCAACTTTCTGTTTCTTTGCAGTAATATCCGTGCTTCTCCTGCGTATGGTGTATATGTTTCACAGTTAATATGGAACGGTATAGTTTGTTTCCACTATGGGGACTGTCTGCAACGAAGCAAATTGCTTACAATTAAATTGCTGACACAAGGATATCGCAAGCATAGGCTAATCAGGGCCCTTAAAAAGTTTTATGGACCTCATCACAATATTGTTGATAAGTATGCAGTTACTATATCCCAACTTGTACTGGATATATTTGACTGACCATAGTTCTTTGTTCCTTTTATTCTCAAAATTGACTTGCACGTGAACGGGTGAAGCTAGCTACACAGGAGGTGCTTTTCCTTCCGGAGCACCCGGCCTCACTTCCTTGATGGCAGTTCACATGTATAATTAAATTTTCCAGCTTTCAAAGTTTTGACTTGTTTTGGGATTGAAATTTGTTGTCCATGTGTATAGAATATTTTGCCAGTTTGCAAAGTTTTCCTTGTTTTTTCTGTGGATTGTGATATGGACAATGACTGGTATGTCTTATTATTACAAATGTCATCACAATATTGTTGATAAGTATGCAGTCACTCTATCAAAACTTATACTGGATATATTTGACTAACAATAGTTTTTGTTCCTTTCATATTCAAAATTGTCTTGCACGTGGCGGTGTACCTATCTAGACAAGAGCTGCCTACAATGCCGGAGCACCCGATTTCACTTCCTTGATAGAAGTTTACATGTATAACTAAATTTGCCAGCTTTCAGAGTTTTTACTTTATTTTGTGGACTGAAATTTAGAAAAAAGACTGATAGATATTCTACCGCCTCAAAGGCCCAAATATAGAGATTTTGTCTCCAAAGTGGTCAAACCAAAGTCAGATCATAAACTAGACTTATTATTTGAGATTCAGCATCCTCGCTGGGCGCTTGGCATTTAGTGGACAGAATATAAAAGTTATTACCTTGAAGCAACATACTACACATTATACAGTGGCACCATATATTAAAACCAAACACCGTTCAGTAGCACAATACAATGCACTCGTTATGTGTTGTAAAACATCTTCAAGTAAAACATTGCAGAAACATCATACAGATCTACATAACATTAAAACATTAGAGTAACAGAATAAAAAAAAACGCACTGAAAAAATCAGCCATACACAATACTGATACACACACAGAAGCACTATACAGTTACACCATACGATAACACCATCCAATTACACCATACAGTAACATCAAACAGTAACATCACACATTAACATAATCCAGATACACCAAACACTTACACCATATTGGCACATCACACAAGTACACTATGGAGTATAACCGTCCAGTAACACTATACGTTTACGCCAAACAGTTATACCACAGAGTTTCACCATGCAGACACACAATGCAGTAACACAATACAGTTACACCATAAAGATACAATATAAACCAACACTTTACAAGATCACTATGCAGTTAAAGCATACAGTTTCAATATACAATAACACCAAACTGTAACACCATGTAGTTTTACAATGCAGTGCACCATACAGAAACATAATACAGTAACCATACCGTTACATCACGTAAATTATACAGTTACACCATGCAGAAAACAATACTGTTACACCGAACCGTCACACCATTGACTTAAACCATACACTTTCACCAATTAGTAACACCATACAGTTACACCATATAGTAACACCGCAAGTTACATCAAACAGTTAAAGCACACAGTAACACCAGACAGTTACACAATACAGTTACACCTTACAGTAACTCAAAACAGTACACCATAAATTTACACGATAACACTTTAAACACAATGCGGTTACACCATACAGTAACACAATATACACCATATAGTAACACTTTACAGTAACTATACCTTTACATTATACAGTTGCGCAATATAGTTACACCATAAGTTACATCATCAAGAAAACAATATAGTTAACATACAGGTAGACTCAAATGTTCACCATCACAAATACCATACCCATACACCATTAAGTTACATCATAAGTTACAAGTTACAAACACACCATACAGCAACACCATACATTTACACCATACAGTTACACTATACCAAAACACCATGCAGTAACACCATACAATAACACAATCACAACATACAGCTACACCAAACAACATACAGGTACACAATTCAGTATCACTTTGGGTCACACCATACAATCACACCATACATTAACACCACTAGTTACATCATACGATAACACTATGCAGTTACACAGTTCGCCTGTGTATGGTGCATATGTTACACAGTAAATATGTTATGGTAGAGCTTGTTCCCACAATGGGGGCTTTCTACAACGAAGCAAACTGCTTAGAATCAAATTCTTGACACAGGAATATTCCAAGCCTAGGCTTATCAAGGCCTTTAAAAGTTTACGACGGTCATCACAATATTGTTGATACGTATGCAGTCACTCTATCAGAAATTATACTGGATATATTTGACAAAATATATCTTTTATTCCTTTGATTCTCAAAAATAGACAAGAGGTCAGATCATACAACAGACTTATTATTTGAGATTCTGCATCCTCGCTGGCCGCTTGGCATTTAGTGGATAGAATATCAAAGTTATCACCTTGAAGTAACACACTACACATTATACAGTAGCACCATATATTAAAACCAAACATCGTCCAGTAGAACAATACAATGCACTCGGTATGTGTTGTAAAAACATCTTCAAGTACAACACTACAGAAATATCACAGCAACACCATTCAGGAACATCATACAACTCTGATTGTCATTAAAACAGTAGAGTAACAGAATAAAAAAAAAACACTGTAAAAATCAGTCATACACAATACTTATACACATACAGAAGCACTATACAGTTACACCATACGATAACACCATCCAATTACACCATACAGTAACACCAGACAGAAACACCATTGAGTTACACCAAGCAGTTATACTACAAAGGTACATCACAATTACACTCTGGACTATCACCATACAGTAACGCCATATAGTAAAACTGTAAGTTTACACCAAACAGTTTCACCACATACAGTGACAGTATACAGTTACACCATAAAGATACAACATAATGCAGCACTGCACAAGACTTTGACTAAACCTATACCTATAAAAGGGTTTTCAATTAAGGTCAAAGAAACCTTAAGCAACATGCCAGCCAAGTTTAATTAAGAACTGGTTCTAAAAAGATACTGTTAGAAATAATGGTTTTGCAAAAGCGAGGGAAGTTTTATTCTACAAGTTTCTTCCTTTTTTCTTTATTATTATGATTCCCCACCACCAAAGGTGGGGGAATCATTTTGTTTTCGTTCTGTGTCTTCTTCATGTTATTATTATTATTATTATTATTATTATTATTATTATTATTATTATTATTATTATTATTATTATTTTATTATTATTATTATTGGATATTTTTCTTTTTTTTAAATTTTGATCAGTGGAGATCTCGGAAACGGTATTATGAGTTTTGATCAAATTTGGTTCTAACAACCTGCTATCTTTGAAGAAGAGACCAAATGATCAAATAGTTTCTATCTCGACTGTCGGTGCGTGTAAATTGCGTAATTTATTTCAAATAATCTTTCTGTCATACAAAGAGAGATAAATCTTACAGAATCTTTTCTTTCGTCTTCAGTTTCTCAGATATATGAGCGCCCGATAAAAATGGGTAATCTTAATTAATGTAAACAAAAATGATTAAATGTTAAAGAACTACATTTTAATATTGTAACTAACCTCTTTCTCACATACAAATTTTTTTAAAATAAATGTTCAGTTACTGTTTATTAAATTGTTAAAAACATATCAAAGTTGTATCAGCACTGACAAACATGTTGAACGTATCATTCAATCTTGATCAAAATTTTAGGGTAGGTTCAAGTATCACTAACGTTTTTACAGTATTCATAACACCCACCCTCAGTCAAGAAACACTATCTTATGGCATAATGGATTTCATTCTTAATGCAAGTTTACAGGATCAAATACGTATTCAAAGAATTGAAAACAAATTCAATAGCATTATTACACGTTTTTATAAGTATTATTGTTTTAATATCCTTGTCAATTATCCATTAATATGTAGGTAACGGCTACGTTACGATCATGACACACGTCAATCAAATTTGTTAGTTAAATTTCTCACAGTTCGTGAAAAAGATTTGCTATCAATCAAAGTTGAATACTTGTCCAATCAAAATACACCAGCAAATTGTATTTGCCAAATTTATGGATAGGACCTATTTTAGAAGACAGAACGCATGGTTTTCATCCAATGAACTTGTAAAATTTACATATATTTTGAATTATAAATTTAAACATGCACATTCTGACTTCCTTGATAAATTGGTTTTTTAACAAAAACGATGTTGCAACGGTGGGGTATGAGGAAATGAAAATGAATATTAAAATAAATACGACTCGAATTATAATTGTACACTTCGATGTAAACTTTAAATGTATGTGTATACTTCGATCCATCACGAGATCTTCCATCAGCAGGCGTATATTAAAGACAGTGAATAAATTATGGATGGTGGACAATCAAGCGTAACTGGTATCCAAACTACAATCTCTAGATTTTATTATTATTATTATTATTATTCTTATTATTATTGTTGTTGTTGTTGTTGTTGTTTATGTTATTATTGTTATTTAGATAATGACAAATAAGGGGACTCTTAAATATTTTTATTTAAGAACTGTGCCTGTCTCAACTGAAAATGTTTATTTTAACGACCAGTAGTAATTTACAGTGACATTTCATTTTCTAACATAGGAAAATAAATTAAACTTAAGTGAATATACAGATAATTTTTTGCGAATTTAAAGGCATAAATACACAAGTTATATAGAGTATTTAAAGTGAAGCTATTTCAATGAAGACAATATTTCAGAATTAAAAGCAAAACATGAAAAAATACGAAATGAATCAGAACAAAAGCCGGTTTAAAGTCATAAAGTAAACGAAACTTTAATTCAAGCTTTAGGTATTTTTCCCTCAATTTTTTTACTAAATACTCAGAGCAAAACAATTATAAAGTTTAGACATATGATATGTTATGCATTTGGGTATTTATCAGGGTTAGCTTCCTCAGATAGATATTCTACCGTCTCGAAGGCTTTGCAATCGAGTTTTGTCTCCAAAATGGTAGGTTTTGCGTTCAAACCAAAGTCATATCATACACCAGATTATCCTCGCTTGACACCTTAAAGTTAACACTATAGTTATATCACACAGCAACATCCTACACTAATGTCATGCAGTTCTAATATACATTAAAACAGCAGAGTCACATCATAAAAAATCATATCCCATACTGTTACTATACAGAAACACTATACATTTACACCAACCGATAACACCATACAATACACCATACAGTAACACCAAACAGTAACAACATACAGTAGCACTATACAATGCACTCGTTTTGTTTTCTTAAAACACCTTAAAGTAAAAAATTGCAGTAACACCATACGTTTACACCAAACACTGATACCAGACAGTTATACCATGCAGATAGGCCATACAGTAACAACATAAAGCTACAATATACCGCGACACTTAACAAAAACACGATGTAGTTACAAGATCCACCATACAGTTTCAATATACGGTAATAACAAATAGTAACACCATGTAGTTACAAAGTGCTTTAACACCAATTGCACAATACAGAAACACAATACAGGAACGATACCGTTACATCATGCATGTAACGCTATGCAGTTCATCATATGTTTTACACCAAACAGTTACCTCATTCGCTTACAGCATAAGTTACACCATACGGTAAACCATTAGTTACGTCATGCAGTTTAAGCACGCTGCAAAACCAGACTTAACACAATGTAGTTACACCAAACCTTTACAAAATACAGTTACCCCATACAGTAACCATACCGTTACATCATGCAGTTACATTATACAGTTCACAATACAGTAACCATACCGTTACATCATATAGTAACAGAATAGAGTTACCATACAGTTACAATTTCACCTTAATAAACACAATGTAGTAACATCATACAGAAACACAATACATTAAACATACCAATACATCATGCATGTAACACCTTGCATTAAACCATATAGTTTCAACAAACAATTACATCAATCGCTAACATCATAAGTCACAGCTTACAATAACACCATGTGTTAAATCATACAGTTTAACCAAACTTTACACACTACAGTTACGCCATACCCTTAAGCATAGTTACAGTTACACCATACAGTTACACCATAAGTTACAGCAAACAGTAACGCTTCTCAAGAACGCCATGCAGCTACACCATGCAGTAACACCATACAGTTGCATAGTACAGTTGCAGCATACGGTAAAACCATACAGTAACATATCGTTTTATCATGAAGTAACAATATACATTTGTACAATGCAGTTACACCATATGGTATCACGATAAGTTATATCATACAGTAACATATCAGAGTTGCCATACAGTTACACATAAAGAATGTCAGCATAATAAACACGGTACAGTTATATCATACAGTTACACCATATAGTAACATATTATAGTAACACCATACAGTTACATACTATAGTAACACCATACAGTTACACCGTGCAGTAACAAGGTATAGTTACTCCATACAGTAACATCATACATTAACACCATACAGTACCAACATGCAGTAACACTATAAATTTGCAGCAAAAAGTTATAAATACAAAATTTCCATGCAGTAAGAACATAAAATTACGCCATACAGTTATACCATATAGTAGCTCCATACACGGCTACACCAAACAGCATACAGTTACATAAAACATTTCCATAATACAGTTACAGCACACAGTTACACCATGCAGATTCACCAAACATTAACACCATGAAGATACAACATACAGGAACATTTCACAAAACATCATGTAGTTACATCATACAGTAACACCATAAAGTTTTAATATACGATAATATCGAACAGTTACATTATGCAGTAAATCATGCAGTTATACAAAACAGATAAACAATTCGCTCAATGCGAAAAGCATACGGTTACACCATACAGTAACATCATACACTTTAACAACATAGTAAAACGAGACTATACGCAATACAGTTTCACCAAACAGTTACACAAAAGGATTGCAGCACACAGTTACACCATACAGATACACCATACAGCAACACTTCACAAAAACTTCATGTAGTTACACGATGCACCATACAGTTTAAATATACGGTAATAACAAACAATAACACCGTGTAGTTACACCATGCAGTAACAGCATACAAATACACCATTCACAAACACAATACAGTAGCAATACCGCTACATCGTGTATGTAACACTGTACAATTACAACACGCAGTAAACCATACAGTTACACCAAACAGTTACACCATTTGCTAACGCCATAAGTTACACCATGCAGTAACACAATAAGGTGCATATTGCAGTTTAACCACACATACAGTAACACCAAAGAATAACACTATACAGTCACACAAAACAGTTCACCGTAGTTACAAACTAAGTAAAACTTTACAAAAAAAAAAAAAAAAAAAAAAAAAAAAAAAAAAAAAAAAAAAAAAAAACAAGCAGTTACATCATGCAGTAACACCATACAGTAACCATACAGTTACATAATTCAGTAAAACTAAACTGTTAAAATCACAGTTACAGCATAAGTTATGTCATTCAAAGTGTTACATAATACAGTAACACAATACAGTTAACTCAAAGTTACACTAAAAGAATTTCACCATAATAAACACCACACAGTTATAGCATTCAGTTACAAGATTCAGTTAAACCATAGAAAAAAATCATGCCGTACCACCATACAAACCCACCATTCAGTTACACCATACAGTTACACCATAAATATACACCATAAAATTACTTAATACAAAATTTCCATGCAGGTACAACATAAGATTACACCAAAAAGTAACACTGTATAACTCCATACATTACTTATGCAGTTAAACCATACAATAACACCAAATAATTACACTATACAGCTACACCAAACAGCATTCAGTTACACCAAACAGTAACATTATACAGTTACACCATCCATATACACCATACTGTAACACATTCAGTTTCAACATAACGATACAACATACAGCAACACTTCATAAAAACGTCATTTAGTTACACGATGCAGTGACACGATACAGTTTCAATATACGGTTATACCAAACAGTAACATCATGTAGTAAAACCATGCAGAAACACCATGAATTTGCACCATACAGAAACACAATATAGTAGTCATGCTTTTACATCATGGATGCAACACTATACAGTTACACCATGCATAAAATCATATAGTTACACCAAACAGTAACACAAAAGGAACATCATACAGTTAAATCACACAGTAAAACCAAACTATGCACAATGCAGTAACACAAAACAGTACACCTTGAGTAACATTATTATGTTACACCATCTATAACACTTTACAAGACCACCATACAGTTAAACCATGCAGCACCATATTATAACACAATACAGTAACTATACCGTTATATTATTCAGTAACACTATACAGTGTCAAAATACAGTAACATCATACAGTGACGGAATATAGTTATCATACAGATACACTAATGCAGTTTTACCACAATAAACACCATATAGTTACAGCATCCAGTTACAAGATACAGTTACACCATATAGTAACATCATGTAGTCACACCATACAGTAACACCATACGTTACACCATGCATATACGCCATACAGTCACATATAAAATCCCAACACAATACATTAACCATACCGTAACATCATGCATGTAACATTATACAGATACACCATGCAGTAAACCATGCAGTTACACCATTCGCTTACACCATACAGAAAGCCATCAAGTTAATCATTTAGATTAAAAACACAGTAAAACCAATACAGTTACACCAAACAGTTGCATCATACAGTTACAGCATCTAGAAGCACATGGACACCATGCAGTGACACCAGGCAGTTACCATGAAGTTGCACCATGCAGTAACACCATAAAGTAAGCATAACGTTACATCATGTTAAAACATTATACAGTTGCACAATATAGTTACATCATACGATAACTCAAACAGTTAATTCACACAGTAACGCAGTAACACAATATTGTTACCATACATTTACACTTTACAAGATTTCACCATAATAAACACGATACAGTTACATAATACAGTTACAATATACAGTTACACCATATTGTAATACCACACAGTCACACCGTACAGTTACACCATAAAGCTACACTATACAAAAATTCCATAAAGTTACAACATAAAAGTACACCAAATAGTAACTCCTTAGAGTTAATAATGCAGTGAAATCATAAAGTTTGAAATACAATTACGCCAAACAATTACACCATACAGCTACACCAAACAGCATACATAAACATCATACAGTAACAATTTAGGCTACACCAAACAATTACACCATACATTAACAACATAAAGTACACCATACGATAACACTATGCAGTTACACAATACAGTTACACCATATAGTAACATCATCCATACAGTTATATCAAACTGTTACATCATATTTTACACCACATAGTTAAACCATACAGTTACATCATACAATTACACCAAAAAGTTTTATCATACATGTACTTCGTACTGTTATATCATACTGTTGCATTATACAATAACACCATACAATTACAAAATATAGTAACAACGTGTAGTTACACCATAACATTTCACTATACAGTGACATCAAACAGTTACACCATAATGTAACATCAAACAAATTACCACATACAGTTAATTCATACTTTGTACATTTATATCGTAAATTATACTGTAATATACATTAAAATAAACATTATCTGTATTAAATTGCAGTCACTCTATCAAAACTTATACTGGATATATTTGACTTACCATAGTTTTTGTTTCTTTCATTCTCAAAATTGACATGTACGTGACGGTTGTAGTTATCAAGACATTAGGTGCTTACACTGCCGGAACATCCGGCCTCACTTCCTTGATGGCAGTTCACATGATTAACTAAATTTCCAAGTTTTCGAAGTTTGAACTTTGTTTTGGGGATTAAAATTTGAAAAAAAAGACTGGAACATTTGCTTTATAGATATTCTACCGCCTTAAAGGCTCAGTTATCAACCTTTTGTCTGCAAATTGTTTCTAAATCTGTAAGTTTTGCGGTCAAACCAAAGTCAAATTATACACCAGCCTTATCATTTGAGATTCAGCATTTTCGCTCGGCGCTCGGGATTTAGTGGACATGATATCTAAGTTATCACCTTGAGGTACAACAATACACATTAAACAGTAGCACCATATATTTAAACCAAGCACTATTCAGTATCACAATACAATGCACTCGTTATGTGTTGTAAAACATCAAGTGCGTTCTTTTGATATGTTACTGCAACTTGTCTATTGGATTGAGACAGATTATAAAATGATTTTTTGTGAAATCATAATATAAAAAACGGTTTTATTTTAACGTTTTACATTTTGTTTGCGCATTTAAATATTGAAAAAAGCATTTAGTTATTAAACTAATGTTTATGTTTGTTCATTGAAAAAAATTAATCTTAATCAAACAAGTACTCTGTATATTTTATTTTACAGCCCTCTCTAACAGCCAAAAATAACTTTATCGTTCATGTTTATAACGGATAATGTTTTAACACATAACGAATAAAATTTCACTCGACTGTCGGTGAGTGTAAATGGCGTAATTTAAAAAATCATCTTTCTATCCAATGCATACAAAGAGGGATAACTCTTACAGAATCTGTTTCTTTCTTCTTCTGTTTCTCAGTTATATGAGCGCCCGATCAAAATGGGTAATCTGAATTAATGTAAACAAAAATGATTAAATGTTTATGAACTACATTTTAATTACGTAACTAACCTCTTTCTCACATACAGAATTTTTAAAAAATAGATTTTCAGTTTCTATGTATTAAATTGTTAAAATATATCAAATTTTTATCAGCACTGTCGAACAAGTTAAACGTATTATTCAATCTCGTTCAAAATTTTAGGGTAGGTTCCAGTATCAATAAAGTTTTAAACAGAATTCCTAACACCCATCCTCAATAAAGAAACACTATGGCAAACTTGGCATACTTGATTTCATTTATTAAGGCAAGTTTACAGGATTAAATACCTATTCAAAAAATTGAAAACAAATTCAATAGCATTATTACACGTTTTTATAAGTATAATTGTTTTAATCTCTTTGTCAATTATCCATTAATATGTAGGATATGGCTACTTCACGGTCACACATTAATCAAATTGAGATCTATCGAACTTGCACAATTTACATACATTTTGAATTATAAATTTACACATGCAGATTCGGACTTTTGTGATAAATTGGTTCCTTTAGGCAAATAGCTATGTTGCAACCTAGGGGTATGAGGGAATGAAAATGAATATTAAAATAAATACGACTCGAATTATAATTGTACTCTTCGCTGTAAACTTTAAATGTACTTGTCTCCCACCCTTTCTCTTAGTCAGATTTGGATTACTAGTAATTGATACTTTGGATCCATTACGAGATAATCCATCAGCAAGTGTATATTTAAGACAGTGTATGGATTATGGATGGTGGGGAATCATGGGTAACTGTACAAGTTACAATCTCTAGTTATTATTATTATTATTATTATTATTATTATTATTATTATTATTATTATTTTTATTGTTGTTGTTGTTGTTCTTCTTCTTCTTCTTCTTCATGTTGTAATGTTGTTATTGTTATTTAGATAATGACATATAAGGGAACTCTTAATTTTTTTATGTAAGAAACATGCCTGTCTCAACTAAAATGTTTATTTTAACGACTAATAGTAATTTAAAATGACATTTCATTTTTAACTTCTAACATAGAAAAATTAAATTAAACTTAAGTGAATAAACAGGTAAATTTTTGCAAATTAAAGTCATGAATATACAAGCGATATAGAGTATTTTAGGTGAAGCTATGTAAAAGAAAAAAGTATTTCAGAAATAAAAGCAAAACATGAATAAATATAAAATGAATTAGTACAAAACCGCTTTATAAGTTATAAAGCCAACGAAACTTTAATTCAAGATTGATGTATTTGCCTCTCAAAAATTATTTACTAAATACTGAGAACAAAAACAATTATAAAGTTTAGACAAATAATATGTTATGAATTTCGGTATCTATCAGGGTTCGCTTCCACTGATATATATTTGTATATATATATATATAATATATATATATATATATATATATATATATATATATATATATAATAGAGTTTTGTCTACAAAATGATAGGTTTTGCAGTCAAACCAAAGTTATAAAGTTAAATCATACAACAGATTTATTATTTGATTTTCAATATCCTCGCTTGGCGCTCGGCATTAAGGGAACAAGGAATCAGTTATCAGAAACACCTTGAAGTACCACACTACACACTATACAATATCACCATACAATAACACCAAACAGTGACACCGTACAGTGGCACAATACAATGCAATGCACTAGTTATGTTTTCTTGAAGCACCTTTAACACTCTGATACACATACAGAAACACTATACATTTACACCATACGATTACACCAACCAATTGCACAGAAATACCGTACAGTAGCATTATACAATGTTCTCGTTATGTGTTGTTAAAACACCTTAAAGTAAAACATTCCAGTAACACCAAACAGTTACACCATAAGTTTACACCATACGGAAACAACAAACAGTTACATAAGACAGTTACAGCACACAGTTATTCCATGTAGACACGCCGTACAGTAAAATCATGCATATACAAATTACAGCAACACTTAACAAAAACATCATGTAGTTACAAGATGCACCATACAGTTTCAATATACGGTTATAACAAACAGTAACATCATGTAGTTACACCATGCTGTAACACCATACAGTTGCACCATGCAGAGACACACAACAGTAACCATACCGTTACATCATGCATGTAACACTGTAGTAAACCATATAGTTACACCAAACAGTTACACCATTTGCTAAAAGCATACGTTACACCATACCGTAACACCATAAGTTACATCATACAGTTTATCCACACGGCAAAAACAGTCTTTACACAATATAGTTACACCAGACAGTTACACAATACAGTTTCACCATATAGATACACCATACAGTAACCATACCGATACCATTACATCATGCAATAACACTTTACGGTTGCAATATAAAGTTACAGCATACGGTAACACGATAAGTTACCTCATTTAGTATCATAATATAGTTAATATACAATTACACTAAAAGAATTTCACCATAATAAACACCATACAGTTACATAATAAAGTTAGAAGATATAGCTACACCTTTTAGTAATACCATACAGTTACACCATTAAGTTACGTTATACAAAACAGTTAAACCATACAGTTACACCATGCAGATACACCATACAGTTACATCCCTAAGATATAATATACAACAACACTTAACAAAACATTATGTAGTTACACAATGGTGTGACATCATACAGTTTCAATATACGATAGTACCAAACAATAACACCAAGCAGTAACATCATACAGATATAGTAATCATACCGTTACATAGTACATGTAACACAATACAGTTACAGTAAACCATATTGTTACACCAAACAATTCCATCATTCACTAACAGCATACGTTACATGATACCGTTTAACCAAACATTAAAACTAGACTATACAAAATACAGTTACACCAAAAAGTTACGTCATACAGTTACACCATACAGTAACCCTTTACAAGAACACCATACAGTAAAACCATTCAGTAAACCTACCGTTAATTCATGCAGTAACACTTTACACTTGAACAATACAGTTACACCTTACGTTAACGTCATTAGTAATAGCATACAGTTGCGCCATAAGTTACATTATTCAATTGCATCACAAGTTACATCATTCAGTTACACCATCAGTTACATCATACAGTAACATTATAGAGTTATTATACAGTTACACTAAAAGAATTTCACCATAATACAAGACCATACAGTAACATCATACAGTAACACCATTCAGAACAACCATGCAGTTACACTATACAGTTACACCATAAAGTTACAGTATAGAAAATTTCCATGCAGTAGCAACATAAAATTACACCAAACAGTTACACCATATAGGAACTCCTTATATTACTTATGCTGTAACAAATAATACATCTAACAGTTACAGTACACAGTTACAATATGCAGATACGCCATACAGTTACATCATAAAGTTACATTATACAACAACACTTCACAAAAACGTCATGTAGTTACATGATTCAGTGACACCATACAGTTTCAATATACGGCAATACCAAACAACAACATCATGTAGTTACACCATACAGTAACACCATACAGAAATAAAATACACTAACCATGCCATTACAACATGCATGTAACACTGTAGAGTTACACTATGCAGTAAACCACGCAGTTACACTAAACATATACACCATTTACTCAATACGAAGTATTTCATCATTCGCAAACAGCATACGGTTACACCATACAGTAACATCATAACTTACATCTTACACTTTAACAACACAGTAGAACCAGTTATACAGTTACACCAAACAGTTACATCATACAGTTACAGCACACAGTTATAGCACACAGTTACACCATGCAGATACACAAGACAGCAACAACATATAGATACAACATACAGCAACACTTCACAAAAACATCATTAGTTACACGATGCACCATACAGTTTCAATAAACAGTAATACCATACAGTAACGCCGTGTAGTTACACCATGTAGATACACCATACATTTGCACCATACATAAACACAATACAGTAACCATACTGTTACATCGTGCATGTAAAACTATACAGTTACACCATGCAGTAAGCCAAACAGTTACATCAATCGCTAACGCCATAAGTTACACAATACAGTAACACAATAAGGTGCGTCTTACCGTTTAACCACAGAGTAAAACAAGACTAAACACTAAAAAGTCAGACAAAACACTACACCATAATGTAACACAAACAACACCACGCAGTTACACCATGCAGTTACACCATACTGTTGCACTTTACAGAAACACCATACAGTAACCATACCGTTACATCATGCAGTAACACTATACTCTTGCACAATACAGTTACACCAGACAGTTACAACATTCGCTAACACCATAAATTACATCATACAGTAACACAATAAAGTACATCTTACAGTTAAACCATACAATAAAACAAGACTATACACAATATAGTTACACCAAACAAGTATACCATACAGCAACACAAAACAGTACACCGTACAGTTATACCATAATCTTACACAATCTGGTAACACTTTTCAAGAAAACCATGCAGTTACACCATGCAGTTACACCATGCAGTTACACCATACAGTAAAACAATACACAGTTACAACATATTGTTAAAGTATACAAAACAGTTACACCATGCAAATACAATTCCAACCTCAAGATACAACATACAGCAACACTTTCAAAAAACATCATATAGTTATGTAGAAATAATATAATAAACCATTTGAAAGTTAATAAATTTAAGGTTCCAAATTTATATAAATCTAATTCCAGCTAAGAAATGCTTTGCATGAGGAAACAAACCTTAGTTTAAGTAGTTTTAAGTAAATTAATAATTTTACACGCCTGAAATTTTTGCTAAATGGTACATTATATGACAGCACAAGGTACTGTCTACTGAGTAAGAGATACCCTCGGGGAGTCTTACTCCACCGGCAGCGGTATCCGCTTTCAGCAAATCCGTATTAGGGGATAACTTTAAGGATGTCTAATGGTTTATATTTTCTACCTTAGTTCACGTATCACTTCTATTGTACCCGAGAAGAAAAAATGAAAAAAAAAAAAAAAAAAACAACAAGTACAAAGATACAAAACAATTTGCATCTCCTTAAAACATATTAACTGATCAAACAGAGGAAATAAAATTAAAACTTTACAATGATAATAAAATTACGAATACGGACGACCAATGGTTTATTGAATATTAGTGTCATAAACAATTCCACTATTTTTACCCTATGTTTGCACATAATGTGCGATTTAAATCAAACATTAAAGAAAAAACACGTTCGATTTTTTATTAAAATTTATTAACATGTTTGAAATCAATGGTTTTTGTTTATTTTTCAATTATTGCCAAAGAGGATTTACATTGAAAGTTACATCTGAACTTCAATAATATATCATTTTAGCGATAACGCCCACTAATGAGTGTCAATTGCTGTCATTTATTTTAACAAGGAAGATAACAAGTAGGTTTAAATTCGTTTAATTCGGAACATTTTTGAATTTCCTAAAATGTATTAAACAGCAACACACATTATGGGAAAATTTTAATAATTAAAATAATTAGAGTTCTTAATAAGAACTGAAAATGCTGAATAGTAGACATGTTCTTTTGATTTTGAGTTTAGGAATGTTTGATAAATCTAATTTAGGTAAGTTTTAGCATGTTCAATAAATAAGTTACGGGGGGTGTAGCTAGCTAACCAGGAGGTGCTCGCTCTTCAGGAGCACCTGGCCTCATTTCCTTGATTGAGATTTGCTTGTATAACTAAAATGTTTATACGCAAATTTTCTCTTGTTTTCAGATTTCGTTTTATTCAATTTAGTTATTCAGTTTCTCCATGCCATGTATTTATAATTAGCCTTTATATTTTTAGGTAGTCTTAATTTGGTCTGCTGCTGGAGTTAAACTCAATAGACGACACCTTGTGCTGTCTTTTTGAACTTTCTATTTATTAATTTTCTACTGTTTTGCTTACCGTTAAAATCTATTAACTTTTCAGCCCCTAGTGCCACTGACTAGGAATGAATTTCCGACATGTTCACATATAGCAAATAAAAATAAACAGCTATTTTTGTTTTTAATGTATCAAGTTGTATTTTAAAAACTTTTTTATCTTTTATATAGAAACAGTTTTAAGCGGATTTGAAAACGATAAAACTTGTTTAGCAATAAAAAAACATACATCACATACAGCGGTGTTTGTGAAAAAAAACTCTAACTCTGTCGTAGTAAGTTGGAATTTCAAGAATCAAAAATGGGAGACAACGATTGGAAACTTATATAAGGAAAAAATTTTCGCATATACCACAGCAAAGAAGTTTGAGTTTTGTTTTTTTAATACATCGAAGACAGATTCAGGACTTTATGACTGGAAGGATATTGATGGCAATACACATAAAATGGTGGTCAAAGTATGGTGTAAGTATTTTTTATGGATTTTTATATGTCTTTAAAAATATGAAAAGAAAACCTTATTATGAAAAAATTCCCCTCCGATCTCTCTACACAAGAAACAGGTAAGAAATCAAACGAAAACACAAAGGCCTGCACGTTTGGAAAAAAACTGTGGTAAAAATATTAACGAGCATGTAAGACTAGACTCGAATTATCCTTTTTTATTCTGTAAATTTAAATAAAAATCTTCCAAAATCTTTCCCTCTTAATTCCAAATAGATATTACCCATACCGACTTATATTTCAATAATTTATTCAAGGAAAACGGTCGTATTTACATAAAATTAAATTACTAATTCGTAAGAGATATGCTATTCTAATTGAAATATACTCCTGTGATTAACATATTCAGGTACTATAAATCAGATAAATATTGTATTGATAAGCATTATAATAGTGAAAATAACAAAAAAAAAAAAAAAAAAAAAAAAAAAAAACCTTTTATTTAAACATGAACGTACTTTCGCATATATAAATAAATGCTGTGATTTAAAACTTTAAAAATTTCAAGTTAACATAATAACAAAAGTATGATTGACTGCAAACTTTTTCAAATATTTAGAAAGATAATTATCATAATCATTTGAAAACTGTAAAATCGGAAAACAAAAGACTGCGCGTGTTTCCAGGTAATTCAAAATCCTTTTATTTATTTGTGAAGCAGGATAAAAATATGAATTATTTCATAAAATTTTTAATTAAAATAACTTAAAAATATTGTGACAAATTGAAGAACGGGTTTTTTTTATTTTGAAACACTAGCAAAGCGTGCTTGTCACCTTATCCAATCCGACTACTGTACATCGTGCTTACCCTCATCAACAATTGACCATTTAAAAACATTTCAATATAAATTTCTAAAAAGTAGATTTGTTGTTAACAGATAAAGCATAATTTAAAAAGGGATATATATATATATATATATATATATATATATATATATATATATATATATATATATATATATATATATATATATATGAATGTGTGTATGTGTGTTATTCATTCTTTATATTGCAGACGGACCTAAAGATATAATAATAACACCTACAGTTAAGAAATTTCTAACTTTAGATAAAAATCAACACTTTACAATTAATTGCTCTGCAGAGTGCAATCCCGAATGCAACATAATTTGGATAAAAGGCAGAGATACCTTCGTTACAAATTCAACTTATTCTAGTTCTCTTTTTTTAAATAATGTATCTATAAACGACAGTGGAGACTACACGTGTTTGGCTGAAAATCCCAAAAATTACAGTTACAGTATGTCAAAAAGATTTCGTATTTCGGTGCAATGTAAGTATGAACATCCTCACAGAAACCGCTACATTTGCTTTTGTATGTACGAAAAAGTTCTCATGTTTAAACCTTATGTGTCATTTACACTTTAAATAAGTTAAAGTGCTCGTAATACCTTTGTCAGGTAGTGATTTTATGGGCTTTTTGACCCCATAAATTTATCTTATTTGTACAAAGTAAATTAATCTGTAATATCTGTTTTTGAATTTCAAATAAATATTACCCATACCGACTTATATTTCAATAATTTACTCACGGAAAAACGGTTGTATTTACATACAATTAAATCACTAATCCGTAAGAGACATGCTATTTTAACTGAAATATACTCCTGCGATTGACATCTTCAGGTGCTATATATCACATAAATATAGTATTGATTAGCATTATAGTGAAAATAACCAAAAAAAAAAAAAAAAACAAAAAAAAACAAAAAAAAAAAAAAAAAAAAAACTTTTATTCAAGCATGAACGTACTTTCGCATATGTAAATTAATGCTGTGAATTACAACTTTAAAATTTCAAGTTAACATAATAAAAAGAAGTATGATTAACTGCAAACTTTTTCAAATATTTTGGAAGATAATTATTTGAAAACACTAAAATCGGAAAACAAAACACTGTGCGTGTTTCCAGGTTATTCAAAATCCGTATATTTTTTTGCGAAGCAGGATAAAAATATGAAATATTTCATAAAATTTTTAATTAAAATCACTTAAAAATATTGTGACAAATTGAAAAACATTTTTTTTTATTTTGAACCAACAGCAAAGCGTGCCTGTCACCTTATCCAATCCGACTATTGTACATCGTGCTTACCCTCATCAACAATTGACCATTTAAAAACATTTCAACACAAATTTCTAAAAAGTAGATTTGTTGTTAACAGATAAAGCATAATTTAAAAAGGGATATATATATATATATATATATATATATATATATATATATATATATATATATATATATATATATATATATATATATATATGTATGTGTGTGTGTGTGTGTTATTCATTCTTTATATTGCAGACGGACCTAAAGATATAATAATAACACCTACAGTTGAGAAATTTCTAACTTTAGATAAAAATCAACACTTTACAATTAATTGCTCTGCAGAGTGCAATCCCGAATGCAACATAATTTGGATAAAAGGCAGAGATACCTTCGTTACAAATTCAACTTATTCTAGTTCTCTTTTTTTAAATAATGTATCTATAAACGACAGTGGAGACTACACGTGTTTGGCTGAAAATCCCAAAAATAACAGTTACAGTATGTCGAAAAGATTTCGTATTTCGGTGCAATGTAAGTATGAACATCCTCACAGAAACCGCTACATTTGCTTTTGTATGTACGAAAAAGTTTTCATGTTTAAACCTTATGTGTCATTTACTCTTTAAATAAGTTAAAGTGCTCATAATACCTTTGTCAGGTAGTGATTTTTTGGGATTTTTGACCCGATAAATTTATTTTATTTGTACAAAGTAAATTAATCCGTAATACTTGTTTTTTTTAAATCACTGGGTTTTTTTTTTTTTTTTTTTTTTTTTTTTTTTTTTTTTTTTTTTTTTTAAATCGCGTCTTAGGAACAAGCCCGCGGAATTGTTAGAAAAAGCTTATCCATTTAATCTAGTTTGTTTAAACTACAATTTTTTTCCGAATATCAATATAAAGTCAATCAATAATGCAACCCCTAATAGAATTTACAAATGGTCCTTCATTATATATCGAAAATGATAGGAAAAAAACATTGGATATACTTGTTTTATCATTATTGCAGCCAATCCCATCGAACAAAATAATTAAACAAGTGAAAGAACCTGACATCGAAAAAGTTTGACAGCAATAGCTTTTCTAAAAAACTTATTACTTAAATGCATCCTAAGAATATGTATTACTTATGTAACAAAAGATACCTAATCCGTCAAAAGGCAACAAGGCTTGTATTTTCAGGACAAAGCCTCAAATGTCCATGCTTTTTTTTTTGCGCGTTTGGGTCTATACCCACGGATTCGAAAATTCCTTGAAACCACAATGAAAATTAACCTTACTTTAAGGGTATTTTAACCGTCATTTTTCAAGATTCTACCTTCCCAAAGTAAGACACAAAGGTTAATAAAATCTGGATAGATAAAACTTGCAACAACTTAACAATTCTCCTTCTCTCTCTGTGTGTGTGTCTCTCTCTATCTCTCTATCTCCTTTATCATTTTGTATCACTGTTAATATTCATTGTGTTCTTTGTGGCTTTTACTTTTTATGACACATAATTTCAACAAAAAATTCACTAAGTTAATGTAAGAATATTTTTTTAGATGCAGCAAAGATAAACCAAACATTTCAAATGGAAAACAAAGTAAAAGAATATTCCAATACAAATATATCATGCAGAGTTGATAGTTACCCATTGTCCAATATCTTCTGGTTAAGAGAGAACAAAAAAATCAACACAACATTCACTGTAGAGAATGAAGTTGTTTTGTATTTTGAAAACACTACTTGTGATGATACTGGGGTATATCAATGCTCTGCCTTCAATGGTATAGGACAAACTGACACTAAAGAAATCCTGTTAAGTGTTTTATGTAGGTATAGTAAAATATACTTTGCAATTACATTTTACAGAATATTAGAAAGTCACAATTTTACACCCATTTTCAGTTTGACAAAGAAAAAATAAAGTGAGCAAAATTTTTAAAGGCTTCTAATTTAACATTTCTTTATCAAAAATCTGTTCAACCTTTCAACAACTTTTATTTCAAAATAAATAATGAGAAAATAAATAAGAACTCACAAAAATGCGTCGTGTTTTAATTAAATTATTACTATTTTAAATTTTTAAACACAGAAACAGAAGATAGGTTTTCTTTAATTTCTCGGAAAGTTTTCATTTAATCAGAAACGTCTTAAAGATTGCATATAAAGTTTTCTTTGATATGTTACTAAGTATTTGTTCTCAGGCAAACCAAGATTTATAACCAATTCTTTTGGAAACATCACAGAGAAAAGGGTTACCAAATCCATTGGAGAGAGAATCGAAATGAATGTTTCAGTACAAGGTAACCCAAAACCACAGGTTGTGTACAACAATTTTGAAATTCAAACAGAATTTGTTCAGACGTCCAATACTAAGTATGACATTTTTATAAAGAAATTAGTTTCATCTGAGTATGATTTCCGAAACTATACACTTATTATTGGAAACAGCCAAGGGAATGTTACAATCATCATTGAAGCAGAAAGGAAAAGAAAAAGCTCCGGTAAATAAACATATTACTTTCTATTTTCCTTATGACATTTGCCATTGAACAACAATTTCAAGCCATGTTACACTTTCGAAAATTGTTACATTATTTTTTCATTATTTAAATCACCGCATCGCATTTACTTTTTTGGCCTAGATGTTCAAAACATCGTTAGTCTTACCAGCTGCATAGCGAAAAATTCATCCATGTGTATTAGTCATTTTAAACCTCTGTTTGAAAGTTAATGAATGATAATGTAATTGGTTAATTTTCTCAAGTTTTCAGTTTAAAGTTGTACTATGTTGTTAACGAGAAGAGTTATATAACGATTGTATTAAATTTCTTACTTTATTCAAATTTTATTTACATTCATAGATATGTGTAAATTGTAGTCTGTATTTAAAGTATGCATATGTTTACATGTATTAATAATTAGTGATGGTCTAGAAATGCAATTAAAGTTGAAAAACAACAATAATTGATACTATGGCTAATATAATTAAGTAATCTAAAGAGAGGAAGCAAGTGTATATATAATTTGATGGTCCTATACTCATTAAATACGTTTTGCAAACATCCAGAGGGTCCAATGTATTGATTCACGTTTAGATCAGCTGTTCAGATTTAAATAGTTCTTCTTACATTAGGCTAGTCAAATTTAGTATTGAATTTTCTAGCAATTTAAAATATATGTTTTTATCTGTATCTTTGTTTCTGTCAGCCAAATTTGACAGGTATGTCGTTGCAGTTCCATTGGTTGTTCTAATACTGATAAGCATCCTAGTTCCTACTTTGATAGTGATTAAAAGACGAAAGCATAACATAGGTAAAATTGAAAAATAATCTTTTTTCTTTTAAATAACTCTCATAGTATTTATGCACTGCTTAACAACAACAAATACAACAACAAAATTTCTAAAAAAAAAAAAAGTTATTTTTTCCTTTTTTCATTAAAACCTCGGAAATTCAAATCCGAAAGACGAAGTAACTGTTTCAATCATAACATTTAAAGGCGTAATTGTTTTTCTTTTCACGTTATTTTACTATTTTGCAACGATGTATGAATACAGAAAATATATACATTTAATCTAGTAATAGACAAACAACACAGGAATTATCTTTCAAAATAGCTACCAGCATTATTAACCAGACGTTTGACAGATTCTAAAAATCACTTAAGTATATTGGAGACACCCCTGAAGCGACAGTTTAGTCCACAGTTAGGCTAGTGTTAGTATTAGGGTATTGATCGCTAGGCATCTTGTTTTGATGCATATAGAGAGGTTTGCATCATTTTGTAAAAACTACAGTGAGTTATGCAATGGCTACATGATCTACAATAGCTACTTTTATCTGCTATTAAACTACTTTATCAATTCTAATTTACAATTATGCAGTTAAAATGCATCAACCACAACAAAACTTTATCAGCAAAAATTAAATAAAGCAGAACTACGTTAATGAAATAATATCAAATTAACTGCAGCTTGAAAATCAAAATTGTTGAATCATTTTTTGCGTCATAATATTTTTTAAAATTTCATTTCTATTCCTTATAGATAACCAAGAAAATAGGTAAGAGAATTTAATTTTTATTACAAGGTGAATTCTAAATGTAATATTTTCTCGATTCTAACTGAAATATCTGAATTTTTAAAAAGAGTAATCATTATGAATCCAATAACCCTAGACATAAAAAATATTGAAAGACTCAACATATTTAACTCGATTACCGATGCTTGATTATTTCAAAACGTTTGTTTATCAACATTTTTAAAAACTTCACGGAATATTAGAATTTCGAAACATACTAATTACAATCATAATTTGATAATTCATTTAAATTATATTGCTAAGCAATAAATTCTTTTACCTTTCTATACATTTCAAATTAAACAATTTCATTAAAACTTGTTTATGTTTAATTTTCAGCATTCCTGCAAACAATGATGACACAGGTATAACTGTTATTTTAAATTGATTTTGTAAATGTCGCATCAGCAAATTGGTAAGCATTATCTTAAAAAATTAAGAATATCGCACATTCAAGCACCTCAGACGGTTTTTATAACAACAAATAATATAAATAATAATAAAAAGTTAGTCTATAGATAACTTGTGTCGATTTGTTTATATTTGCATCAAATTAATAAGCTAATTAGAAAGTATGTTCAATAATAATTTTCTGGTAGTCGGTTTGAGAATAACTTTTAAATTTGATTGAAGGTTCATGTACCTTTTTAAAGTTCAAGTAATTTTAAAAGAAATTGTATTTCTAATCTAAAACTAAAACAATTACCAGTATTTAATAGTTATATATATATATATATATATATATATATATATATATATATATATATATATATATATATATTTCTTTTTCAGAAAATAATAGAGAAACGTTTTTGCGACAGTCATTTGATTCTTCGGTTGGTATTCAAACTCGAAGACACAGTTTGGATGTTACCAATACAGACAGTTTTGATGTAAGCATCGTTTGATAATGTATGATCCCATAGAATAAAATGATTTAACAATACTTGTCTTTCAATCACAAATAATACTTATATTATATACATGTAACTTTCTTTTTTTTATTTGAAAAAAAACAAAACAAATACAACAATACAACAAAAAACGGCTTATATTTTTAATATTATTTTGCATATGTATTTTTATGCAGTTTTTTTTAGTAAAGAAATATTATAATTATGTTACCTTACAGTCGGATTTTTCAAATCAAGTTTTGGCTGCATGTTTTGAAGTGGATGAAGCAAGCAGTACAATGATTAATACGATGGAGGAAAGTCGTTTGAATATTGAGTCAGGTACTGGTTGTAATGTATAAAGTTACATTTTTCAACTTTTGAAAAACAAAGTCATAATATTTTTATGACAGTTTAAAGGAGCTTCTGTTTTTTTAACTGAAACAAACTATCATAATTTTAAATATTTTGCAATTTGGGGCATTTCTTAGTTTGACAAAACGACACAAGATCTTTCTGAACAGCTTTAATAATAAAAACAAACCATTTATCCAAATCGCACATTTATATTTTTCAAAATCTTAGCTTGATTTGAAATCCCATGTTTCGTCTATGTTACGAACACTGCTATTGTTCATTTAAGACTCAAAATAGATATGTTTATATGTCATTTTGCTTGTGATTGTCTATTCAATGATACTGGTATTTGTCTATTGTCTCTATTTATTTATTTATTTATTTTCCGCTGAAGCAACCTGGTCATTGTTTTGCAAATGTTAAACTTAAACTGTTTAAAAATATGAAATTTGCTACAATCGTGTCGCAAAATGTATAACAATTATATTAAAAAATTAATATGAAATTTGAGACCTACCTTTGTGTATTTTAGATCTTAAAATCAAATCAAACACTGGTGATAGTGCATTAGAAGAACAACAATCAATTCCAGGAAATCCTGATCCTCATTTAGAAAATTCAGAGGTAAACGAGAAATTTTAGCATCCCAAAAAGACAAATTAACACTCTTAAAACTTTCTACAGTTTTACTAATTTAATTCTAGATAAAAAATATATAACAAATACCTGCTAAATTTTGATGTGTCATATGTGCACATTTCGGAAAATCATTCCGAAAAAGTTGATAGATAAAAAAACAAACGCCAAAAATAAGTTAAAAATTTATTCTGTTTTGTAATGTTTTGTATATTATTCTTGTTGTAAAACGATTGGAACATTTCCGGGGACAATAAACATGTATTCGAAGCTCACTTGATCATAATCAAATGTTAACAATTAACGACACTAGATGAATTCAGTTTAAGACTGATTCATAAACCACTTTTTATGATGGTATTATAATCCTTAAAACATAATTAAAATTTTAAAATAAAAAAAATTAACTTTTTAATAATATAATATTAAATGTCATGACATAACTACATAACAGTTTAGTTGTCGTGTTTCTCATTACTTTTTCTTCTGTATTACTTTTGATTCGTTTTGTCAGAAATAAAAAAAATGTAAACCTTGACGAAAAATATTTTACATGAGTATCATCTTATCACTTGGTAACTTTCCCTTTTTGTGTTACACAATATATTTTTGTAGGAACGAAAGAAGGTAATGTCAAAGAAACAAACCAGATGTCGCGGAGTCGGGAAAATACAGATCACATTTTGATTATGGCACAAAAAAACCTAACCTGGTGGAAAGTAGCTAGTTTTGTTTCAAAACCCATGTTGCAAATAAAGTCGCGGCCAAATCTAATTAGACATTGAATAATAGAAACACTAAAGCGTATTCCTGTTGGAAATTTAATAAAGTGACAGAAATAATCGGCATATTTTTCAGATAAATATCAAACAATTAACTAATATCGGATAATTTACTGAACACATCATATCAGTAATACATTTCACCAAGTGTATTACATGTTTTACCTGAACTGGAAGTGAATTAATGAAAATTAAACTGCATAAATATAAGTTCTTTATCAGTAAATATGTCTTGGACTTGGAAAATCCGTTTGTTTGTAGGTATAAAAACAAAATCTAGATAGGTGGTGGTTAAGTTATCTGTAGAGAAGAACATTAAAGTTTTAATAGGGTGATATCCCTAAGATAACGCAAAATAAGGAACAAGAAAATTACAAAGAATTATCTTATTTCGTCTGATAAGGTATTAATTACCATAATTTTAATTTGCTATACATTATGATAATAAACTTCAATTTAACATATTTAGTGGACGCTTAAATCTTATTAAAATTTAAAATTGTATGCGGTTTTGTTTTATATATAAAAGTTGCAAAGGAAATTGATTTTTGAAATTTTAATGAGGAAATCATTACTAAATTTAA